>CM046855.1:36062665-36662665 GCA_025617745.1 Heliocidaris erythrogramma | reverse complement strand
CTCGGACGAGCAACTTTTCCTTATTACTTGTGAACCTTTTTCCCCTGCTTCTAGAGAATCCATTTCTAGATGGATTGTCGAGGCTATTCAGGCCGCTGGCCCAGAGGCCCTTCTCTCGGATAGCAAACCTAGAGCACATGATACCAGAAGCATTAGCACTTCTTGGGCACTTTTTCAGGGCATTGCCCTAGAAGACATCTTGAGTGCCGATTTTTGGCGGTCTCCCAATTCTTATACTTGTACTTCCTTTTATCTGAAGGACATTCCTTCTGGAGAAGTGCATTTTGCGACTTCGTCTCTGAAGGCGGCATCTTCCGCCGTTGCATCTTCCGCCGTTGCCACTCGTTAGCCTCCTTCCCTTGGGACATGCCACCCCGGATTTTATCTGTGCTAGTCTAGCAAGAACAATAATAGGTAGTTACATTAATTTATTGTAGTAAATCAGAATAATCATACCTGATTTTATTACAGTCAAACCTGTCTATAGCGGCCACAGAAGGGAAACGGCATAAGTGGCCGCTATAGACAGGTGGCCACTATAGACAGGTCGGCGGCCATTTTTAATTTTTGCACATACACGCAACAACATCACTTGTAGTGTACATGCATCCATATCACTTAGGAAAATAAGCTATAGATCTACAGATTTGTATAACAGTTCATATAAAATATGAAATATAAAATGCGAAAATTATGTGCTTTGTTGTAAATAAATGAGAAAAACAATAGATATATGAGCAATCTGTGTAAAATGAATTTTCCCTCAAATTAGCACGTACGTACCGCCCGCGGTAGACTTCTGTTCTTGATTTTTATAGTCTAAAAACGATGTCTAATCATGCTTTTGCTTCCTGTCAAAAAATTACAATAATGAATAAAATCATGCAATCAATTTTAATCTCTAATTAGTCGGCAATGTGGTAAAACTTTTATATCTTTCATAAAATCAGTACTACTTCTTGGCCATTGTAGAATCTATTCACGTCGTTTGTGTGAGAGTGTGACTCAGCTAGGACTCGGTAAACAAATCGCGGCTTTATTATGGCAAAAGCTATTTTGTTGTGCATGAAGCTACGGCTCGACTCGATATTGGTGGCCGCTATACGCGGTCAGATATTAACCGCGGGATACATAATGGGTGGCCGCTGGCCGCGTTAGGCAGGTGACCGCAATATGCAGGGTCTACAACACAGTAATTTCCTGCGGGGGATTTTTTGGTGGCCGCTATAAGCAGGTGGCCGCTATAGACAGGTGGCCGCTAAAACAGCTTTGACTGTATTTGCTAAATAAATTGATGTATCTACCTATGTCCCTCCCTCTGTCCCCTCTCCTTGCCCAGCAACATGTCATAAACGTTGTCTCTGGCAGCTCGTTAGAGGAAGATGATGTGCGTGCGCTCACGCATGTGACTATGGGAAGGTGTCATACGGGGGTGGGGCGTGCGCGAATGTGACTTTTAGTTTCTCGATGGTAGCGTAGCAATAATAGGTAGATGCATCAATTTATTTAGCAAAATAATAAAATCAGGTATGATTTTTCTGTTCTCTTCTTGTTTTTTACATATTGCATATTGCTTGTAAAAATACTCTGTAAACTTTCCATGTTTTGAAGTAAGTATGAATGAATGAATAGAAATAAAACTCTACTTGAAATTTATCTGTTATATGTAGACTAATTTTACTCTTGTATCTTTTTTTTCAGGGATATTATCTAGTTTACCGTGGAGATGGTACCTGCGGTTTGAATCTGGATAATACCTCTTGCACTGTGGACTAGAACGACAATGAATTCTATATCAAGAAGAAAATGAAATATACTAATGAAACCAGAGCATTGCCTAACTTGTCAAAAAAAACATCTAAAAACTGAATGAGAGAGAAAAGAGACATAATGAGAAGCCTTTTTACTTAATTGTAGACTTACTAAAAGAAAGTTCTCTTCTTCTCATCGAATCTAACACAAATTATTCTGTTTTCTAGTTTGGCATTTTGGTGTATAAGCTGAGAAAGTGAAATATATTTAACATTTTGTCTTTCATTTTGAGTAATAATCTCATCTCATATTTCCCAAAATTGCATTTTTCTTCTTCTTCTTCAGTGATTATGGAAAGACTTGTCAAAAGAAGCTTACATATTTTAATAAACATATTCTATGTTTTTTTTTTTATTCATATATTTTTTTTCATTTTGGGTATTGTTTAAACTTAAATTTAAATAGATCTAAATTTAATTTTTAAAGGAAATTGAATGTAGATTTCTTTTTTTTTATTTATAAAGATGTAGAAAGTTGTTTAATTGTATATAGACTTTTATAATGAAGCTGAATTATATATTTTATGTTGTTTATATGCAATGTTATGAAGCCCTTTTAATATAATTTAGTGATTATTTATCTTCAATTCCAATTAAATAATCATGGGTATACAAATGGATAATCACAGTACGTAACATTTTAAAAATATTGTTGAATGAATACACGCAATGAACATGTAAGCGCATATTACAATGTAGTAACATATAAGAAATAAAAACAAACAAAATGAAAACATAAGCAGACAATGTAAGAAACCGAAAAGTGAAGGCTTACACCGTAAATGCTCTCATATTAATACATGTACATTGATTAATAGTAATGGACTTGGGGAATACTGCAAAAAAAAAACCCTTTCAATTTTTTTGTCGAAGCAATAATTAGAGATTAATGTAATAAATTAAAATGTACAATATTTATGTAGAACATGTGAAATAAGGCAATCAAAGCAATGACAAAACTATACGAATTTAATGAAAAAGACAAACACAGATGAATAGGGACAACAGCAAAACAAAATCATTGAACAAATAGAAAGAAAATGGATTTTAGCGTATAAGATTTTTCTAGCTAACATCTTTATAATTTAGAGCTTCATTGAGTGAAACACAAAGATAAGTTTTGATGGAGCTCTGAATTCTGCATGGGTACAGTACATAGTCTGACTATCTGCTTTTGTAATTTAAAGATGCTATGAAGTCGAGATTTATATGCATTGCCCCAAACAATGTTGCAGTACCTTAAGTGAGGTAAAATTAACGTATTGTACAATAATAACATAATTCTTTGGGGTAAGATATAACACAATTTACTGAGAATGCCAATGGTTTTAGACATTTTAAATAATATAGACTGTATGTGATTTTTCCAAGAAAGATGTTGATCAATGGTACAATATAAAAACTGAACAACTTCAAGTCTTTCTAAAACAGAATTTTTTTAACCTTACTGAGAATCGTTCACTTAATTCTCTGGGGATAGACTGTTCATTGTGAAAATACATATAGTTGGATTTTCCAACATTGACAACTAATTTGTTGTGGTCATACCATTTGCTAACTTTATCTAGTTCTGTAGATATCAGATGGGACAAGTGAGTAAAATTTTCATGTGTATTTATACATGTACTCGTGCGATTCTAACAGAACATGCAATTCAGCCACCAGGCTGCAAAATGTATCTGCTATTGTGTACATAATAAACCATTGAATAAATAAAAGTAAAATAAATTTAGTATCGTCTGGAAATAGTATGAATTTGAAGGCATTAGAAAATTTACAAAAATCATTAACATATAAGAAATAAAGGAGTACCCAAGGATTGAACCTTGCGGAACACCACAAGAGATAGGGAGTGGATCAGATAACATTTCTTTGTAAGATACATATTGGACTCGATCAGATAAATAATTTTTTAAACTACAGTTGAGGAATACCACGAATACCATACATAACAATTTCTGTAATGAAAATTCCAACTATATGTAATTTACTGCAATAAATCATATATACCTACCTATTATGCCAGTAGTCTTGACTACGGGACCCCTTCGAGAATTTAACACAAATGAGTCACAATATTGTGCGCACCCCCCGTAATCCTATTGTCCCCTTCGCCACTCACGCGCGTCAACATGCCACGGCCATCTTCCTCTTTCTTGCTCGCCCCCGACGAGTTAGGATGTCTAGTCACAGCGCTCCTGAAATCAGGTCTTTTTAGTATCTTTTAGACGCGCTTTTTCGCATCTTTAAAGCACTTTTAGGTACCCATATTCTCTTAGATTATAGTACTTTGTGTTTTAGTAGTCACTCTTGCCGATTGCAAGGGATTTTTGATTCCTTTTCTTGGCATTTATTTTTCCCTTTCACAGTCAGCCCCACGTAGATATTTCTGTGTGTTTGCGGGTGTTTCCGTTTGTCACCGAGCCTTTGGGTTCGGTGTTTGTTCTTACGGTTTTTGGCTGTGAAAATTTTTTGTGCGTATCTCCCAAATAAACTTTAGTTTTATTTACTGCATTCAGTTAAAGTATTTCTTATTTTGAAAAGTATACTTTATTGTCTGTTTTATTGCAGTGTTATGAATTCGGAAGAAGAAGCAGTTAGGTCACAGAGACCTGCTTCTTCCGAAGAGTCGTCTAGCAAGACGACTCGGCCTTCCAGAACTCTCCCGAGTACTTCGGGACATGGGGGAGGGAGGAGGGCTACGGGTAAGTTGCCTAGTGGTGTTTCCCTGCAGAGTTTGCCAGTCTCAGAGCTTGCGGCTTCCGGGCGGGTGGCGTTAACTGATTCTGGATTGTCAACTCAGAGGCCCGTGGCTTCGTGGTGGGTGGCGTCAGATTCTAGTGGTTTGGATATCTCGAATCCAATCCCCCGGTCGTCAAGACCTGGCTAACCCGGCTAGCTCCTCTCAAGCTGATATGTTCAGCATGATGCGGGCTTTCGCTCAGAATCAGGGTTGGTCCCTTGTACCGGGTGCTTCAACCCTTGCTTCTGTCCCTATTCAGGGGTCTGACTTTGAGACTAATCAGCCTTTTGTGATTGAGTCGTCTTTGTCTGAGTCGGGTTCGCATGTGCCTCCTATTCCCGCGGCCCTCGGGGCGCCACCGGGCGAGGAGACTTTTGCTGAACCATGGGAGGCTCCGCCTGCTGCATCCTTTGTTAGCGGTCCTTTGTCTCATTCCACTCGGGTGGAACCAGACTTAGAGGCGGCCTCTCAAGCTTCGGTTTCTGAATCACTTGGGCAGGCGGAGCCTCAATCGCTCGCCCTGTGTGGGGTGGAAGCGATTGCTTTGTTGTCTAAATATCTCCCTGAATTTCAGGCAGCCCGCGCGCAGGGTTCGACTTCTCGTTGGTTCAGGCAGCAGGATTTCTCCGAGGGTATTTCTCTCGGGGGATTTCAAGCTGGAGTATGACCGCATTGCGGCTGCGCTGTTTGTTAAGCGCCCTGTTAAGGCCTTTGCCTTCGGTTCTCAGGATCAAGACAGCTTTTTCAAAGCTAAGACTCTTCCTCCGGAGATTTTAGAGGTTGGTCGTCGCTTGCGGGCGACTAATCCGCTAACCTCCGTTGCTTATAAGACGGAGGATAAGCTTTGGTTTAATGTTGAAAACCAGGTTAGGGCAGGTATGCGTTTGGCGGCTTTTCAAGGGTTTCTCTCCGACCTTAGGTCCAGGGCGGAGGAGTTGAACGTTACTGATGGTGACAAGCTGGTTATTGATGACTTACTGCATACTCTTTTTTATTTGCAGTGGTCGCAGCTTTCCACCGCAGCTGCTTCGGTTACGTTCCGTCGCAGGACCCTGGCTCTTTCGACACTGGGTGTTAGAGAGTCGGGCATTGCTCAACTTCTCCGAGATGTCCCGTCTCGGGGTCCTTCGCTTTTCGGTGGTAAATTTGCTACGGTTTATCAGAGAGAGATCGATGCGCGAAAGCAGATCTCTGATATGACTAAGCAGTTTCACACTCACTCTAAGTCGACGCGGGCCCCTGTCCGGCGGAGGCCTGCTGGTCCCACTTCGGGTCAACACAGTCGTGTGTCTGGGGTCCCGCCTTCTGAGCCGCAGCCAGCTCCTTCTCGCGGGAGAGGGGGTCGTGGCAGGGGCATTTCGAGAGGTTCTCGTGGTAAGGCGACGGCTTCGCAGAAGGCCAAGCCTGGGTTTTGATGTTTTTCCCCGAGCGCTTGTTCGTCTGAACGTGGTGGTGGCCGACTTCATTCGTTTCTCCCCGCTTGGGAGGCCATCTCCGGGGACGCGTTTGTTCTCTCCGTCGTGCGAGACGGATTCTTCATAGATCTTTCCGCTTCGCTCCCCGGAGGGGCTATAAGAATTCGGTCACCTCCCATGTCTGCCCTGGCTCGATCTCATGCTTCAAAGGAGATCGAGTCTCTGTTGGAAAAGAGGGCTATAGAAAGGGTAAGAGACAGGCCGTCTCTTTCCCTTTCTCCAATTTTTGTTATTCCCAAGCGCTCGGGAAAACTTCGTTTGATGCTGAGCCTGAAAAGAATAAACAAATTCATTCCTCCAGTACATTTTCGGATGGAGACTCTCACCTCCATTCTTCCGTTGATCAAGAGGAAGGACTACGCGGTCTCGATAGATCTCAAGGACGCGTATTTTCACATTCCCATTCATCGCGCTTTGCGCGATCTTCTGGGCTTCTCCTTCCTCTCAGAGACTTAGTGTTTTCGCGCTCTTCCCTTCGGGCTGCGCTCGGCCCCTCGGGTTTTTGTAGCTGTGCTGGCGGCCTCTCTGAGGCGACGCGGCCTTCGGCTATTTTGTTACCTGGACGATTGGCTTCTTCTTGCGGAGTCTCGCGATCGTTTGTTAGACGAGACTCGTTTGCTCGTCACTCTTACTCAAGACTTAGGTTTCCTAATAAATTGGGAAAAGTCAGAGTTAGTTCCTACTCGCAGCCCAGTTTTTCTGGGAGCGGTGTTAGACATACGGAATCAGTTGGGTCGGCCCAGTCGAGACAGGATTCTCGCCATTGTCTCTGCGGCTCGCAAGCTCTTGCTGGCCAGAAGGGTCAAGGCCAGACAGTGGCTTCAGTTTCTAGGTTATCTAGCCAGTCTAGTCGATGTTCTAGAGGACTGCCAGCTCCTCATGAGACCTTTTCAGAGACATCTCCTCAGGTTTTTCAAGCCGGGAAAAGACTCTCTTTTGGTCTGGATTCCAGTACCAGTAAGGATCAAGTCTCTTCTCTCTTGTTAGTCAAGCAAGGATTTTCTCGCGCGAGGCAGGTTTTTCAGTACCCCTCTCCCGTCGATCTCGGTTTCGACGGACGCCTCTCGGTTGGGGTGGGGAGGACACTGCAACGGCAGCACGGTTGCGGGGGATTGGTCTCATCTTGGGACTCTTCCCCATATCAATGTCCTGGAGTTTATGGCAGTTCTGTTGACCCTGCTCCATTTCAGAAGTCGACTTCTCAGTCGATTTTCTGTCTCGGGGCAGGTGTCTTCCATCAGAATGGATGCTCCATCCGGAGGTCTTTTGCCGCATTCGCAGTTGCCTAGGTCCACTGGAAGTGGATCTATTTGCGTCGGTGCTAAACCACCAGCTGCCGAAGTATTGCTCCCGTGTTCGCGATCAGGGAGCATGGGCTCTCGATGCTTTCTCCCTCAGCTGGGAGAACCTTCAAGGATTCGCCTTTCCTCCCTTCCAACTGATTCCGCGAGTCTTGCGGAAAATCAGGGAAGATCGGGCTCGGGTGCTTGTGATAGCTCCCTTTTGGCCCAGGAAGAATTGGTTTCCGGAGCTAATGAGCCTCCTAAGGGCTCAACCGTTCCTTCTCCCGCTAAGAGCGGATCTGGTGTTGCAGCCCTTCTCGGGGATTCTTCACCACAGTCCGGAGTCCCTTCATTTGACTGCTTGGCCCCTGTCAGGGAATCTGCAAGACAGTCGGGTCTCTCTGATAGAGCCGCGGACTTTTTAATTTCCAGTCGTAGGGTTTCTACTAGGGAAATTTACAATTCCCGTCTCTCGGTCTTTTTCCTTTGGTGTAAAGAGAGAAATCAAACCCCTTCTAAGGCTCCTATTGGTTCAATTGCGGATTTCTTAATCTCGTTATTTGACAAAGGGAGATCTATCTCTACTATCCGAGGCTACCGTTCGGCGATCGGGGCCATTCATTTGGGTTTCTCAGATGGTTCGGGGATTTCCAATTCCCCGCTGTTAAGTGGTTTGATTCGGTCGTTCTTTCTGAAACGACCTCCTTGTTCTAGGTTAGTGCCGTCTTGGAGTCTGCCTAAGGTCCTGGAGGTCTTGGCGAAACCTCCTTTCGAACCGTTAGGTGAAGCTTCGCTTCATCATCTTACGGTTAAGACGCTCTTTTTGGTAGCTATTGCCTCTGGGCAGAGGCGCAGTACTCTTCATGCTCTCTGCCTTACTCCTGGTCATGTTCGCTGGGAGAGAAAAGGCGTTAGATTGATTCCTAAGGCTTCTTTTATTGCCAAGAATCAGACAGCTGCCTCTGGCCCTGTTGAGATTTTTCTTTGTCCGCTTTCTGGGTTTTCGTCAGTGCGCGAGGACAAAGTTTGGTGTCCTGTTAGGGCTCTCAAATGGTATATTGATAAGACTAAGTCTTATCGTAAGGATGATCAGTTGTTCCTGATCACTAGAGAGCCTTTTTCTCCTGCTTCTCTTGATTCCATTTCTAGATGGATCGTCGAGGCTATTAGGGCTGCTGGCACAGAGGCTCTTTTATCCGACAGTAAGCCTCGTGCTCATGACACTCGTAGTGTCAGCACTTCTTGGGCTCTGTTTCAAGGTGTGGCGCTTGATGATATTTTGAAGGCTGCTTATTGGCGTTCGCCCAATTCCTTCATTTCTTGCTACCTTAGGGATGTTCCCGCAGGTGAGGCTATGTTTGCGTCAGCCACCTTGAAGGCCGCTGTGTCTTCTTTGTAATCTTCGGTGTAATCCTATTCCCTTCTGCTTGAAACATGCCTCCCGGTCTTTGAGTTGGCGCTGGTCTGGCATAATAGGTAGGCATATATGATTTATTACAGTAAATTTGTAAAATCAGCACTGATTTTCTTATTTACTATATAAATCTGTATACCTACCTATGACCCTCCCTCCTTCCCCTCACCTTGCAAGCAACATGTTTCTACTTGGGGTTGCTCGCAAAAGAGGAAGATGGCCGTGGCGTGTTGACGCGCGTGAGTGGCGAAGGGGACAATAGGATTACGGGGGGTGCGCACAATATTGTGACTCATTTGTGTTAAATTCTCGAAGGGGTCCCGTAGTCAAGACTACTGGCATAATAGGTAGGTATATAGATTTATATAGTAAATAAGAAAATCAGTGCTGATTTTACAAGTTTCTTACTTAAAGCTGAAATTACCATATCGTCCAAATCAATGTCATCTCAGTTGACATATTTCTTTGGAAACCATATTGACAAGGATTTATAACATTGTGCTTATACAAAGAATCATTGACACGATTATATACAACCTTTTCAATATTTTTTTAGAAAAACAGCAGGATTGAGATAGGTCAATAATTTTTAATACTGTGTATTTCATTCTTTTGATGGATTGGTACAATCTTTGCAACTTTTAATTTTGATGGAACTATTCCTGTAGTGATTGACAAGTTTAAAATAAAAACCAACTGAACTAAGAGAAAATGAATTTCACAATTTTGCTACTTAATTCTTGCATACTAGAAGATTTAGAAGCTTTGAAAGACTTAACTATATTCAAAACTTCCCTTTCATCAATGGATTTTAACAATATTGATTTTAAAAGAATATTGTGAGACATATATTGTTTGCAATTATCAGTACTGCTATCAATAGACATATATAATTTTTTCCAAGATTCACAAAATAATCATTAAAGTTATTTGCAATACTCTTTTGGTCTTCGATAACTTGACCAAGTGTCACATATGTTCGTAATGATTTAACCTTACTGCTCAGCAAATCTTTTATGATATTCCAAGTATCTTAAGATTTCTTTTATTGTCATTATTTTTTTTTGCATAATAACCACTTCGAGCTTTGATTAATGATTTATTCAATGTATTACACCTGTCTGTACATGTATATATGACTTTTATTAACTTCAGAATCATTCTGACAATATCTATTGTACATGTATAACCTCTCCTTTTTCCGTATTAACTTTACTGATTCAATTGTCATCCTAGGTTATTTACACTTTTCATGTTTATTACTATTTCTTTTTAGTAAATTTTTGGTCATATATAGTTTTGAAAATATGAAAAAGATCTTTTATTATCATTAATTTTTTTTTGCATAATAATTACATCGAGCTTTGCGTAATGATTTATTCAATATATTATGCCTATTTGTATATGACTTTTTATTAACTTCAGAATCATTCTGACAATATCTATTGTATAACCTATGCTTTTTCCATATTAACTTTTTTTTAAATGTTTATTACTATTGCTTTTTAGTAATTTTTTTGTCATATATAGTTTTGAAAACATCATGAAAAAGATAGTAAGCTGCATTAACATTATTATTAAATAAGACATTGCTCCAGTCAGTATTAACCAGATCAACCTTTAAGGCCATCAAAGTGTCTTCATTATTTTGAAAGGATTGAAGGATTCCGATGGAGGAGTCATCCTGTGGTTAGTTGTTACTTGAAAGATTGAAAAGTGATCTGTTGCATCACAATAAAGAATACCAGGAGATGTACTTGCACATATGTTATTTGTATAAATATTGTCAATCAGTGATGCAGACATCTTTAAGTTAGTAACCCTCGTAGGTTGATCAATAAGAGATAGAAAAGAATGGGAGAAAATCATATTCACAAAATATTGACATTATTTTTCAATATTTTCCATTATTTTCCATTATTTTCCATTATTTTCAATTATTTTCAATTATTTTCAAGTGGTCAATATTAAAATTACCCATGATATACAATATTTTCTTCTCCTTTGACAATCCTGACAAAGATTCATCAAGTATATCAGTAAATCAATAATATTTTAATGTTAGATTTGGGCTTTCTGTATAACACTCCAACTACTATGGTTTATCGGGGTCTGCTCGCTAGTCATAAGGACCGCTATTCATAAAAAAAATTATTCATAAGGACCGCTATTCATAATAAGACATAAGGGTTGCTATTCATAAGGGCAATTATTCATAAGGACCGCCATTCATAATAAGACATAAGGATCGCTATTCATAATACGGAAAGAGGGTCGCTATTCATAATACCAAATCAGGGTCGTTAATCATAAGGGTCTCTATTCATAATACGAAAATAGGGTCGCTATTCATAAAGGTCGCTATTCATAAAGGTCGCTTTTCATGAAGGTCAATATTCATAAGGGTCGCTATTCATAATCAGAGAAGAGGGTCGCTATTCATAATCACAGAAGAGGGTCGCTATTCATAATCACAGAAGGGGGTCGCTATTCATAATCAGAGAAGAGGGTCGCTATTCATAATCAGAGAAGAGGTTCGCTATTCATAATCACAGAAGAGGGTCGCTATTCATAATCACAGAAGGGGGTCGCTATTCATAATCAGAGAAGAGGGTCGCTATTCATAATCAGAGAAGAGGGTCGCTATTCATAATCAAAGAAGTGGGTCGCTATTCATAACCGGAGAAGAGGGTCGCTATTCATAATCAGAGAAGAAGGTCGCTATTCATAATCACACAAGAGGGTCGCTATTCATAATCAAAGATGAGGGTCGCTAATCATAATCAGAGAAGAGGGTCGTCATTTGAATCAAATAAGAAAGGGATATGGATGAAGGACAACCCAAGGCCCAACGGTACTGTATTTGAGAAAGTTCTATAGAATGCATTTCCGGTTTTTGTCAAATATATCCCTATTTTCTGAAAAAGTGAACTATATTTATCAATGCTCCCCAAACTTTGCGCTTTGCCAGTGCCTTAATAATTAAAAAAAAGATGTCTAATCCATACATCTACGTGGGAGGAGAGGACCCCCCCCCCCCCCCCCATGTGTCATTGCCACACCTATTTTAGAGTTAGGGGAAGTACTAGCTGGTTGTCTATTTATGTACCCTTTTCGTTCTTTTTTTTTCTTTTTCCTCCTTTCTCTCTCCCTCTCTCTCTCTTCCTCTTTCCTTCATTTTCTAGCTTCTTGTTTATTTGTTTCTGCATGGTTTTCTGCAAGACATGGACCTCTTGCTTGTACACTTATTTCCTTTTGTATACTGTTTACGGAGATTTATCATGGAATAATGAAGTATTATATTGTCATGCCTCTTTATTCCCCCACCTCCCTCTCCCTCGCCCCCTCCTTTCCCGAACGACATCTCGTCCCTCCGCGTTCAACCTCCCCACCCTCCCCCTCCCCCACCTTCCTCCACCTTCCTATGCCCGATTGAGCTTTGATCCATACTCAGAAATTAACCTTATAAAGATATTTCAACAATAAACCAGGCTTAATCTATTCATTAAAATTGCTTCTGCCTCAGCATCCCTAGTAAATAAACTTATCCCATTTTCTGAAATGGCTTGGTAATAATCCTCTCTGTTCCGCTAATTTTCTTCTTTTTTGTCCTCTTGAATTTGTGTCTTTAGCTCATTACAAGTAGGGGATTTTCTTTTAACTCTACTATTGATAAAATCATGTACTTTATCTTAATTATTATATGATTCAATAATTGCTCTTCTCCTATATTTGATCCTTGCACACCAATATGAACACCTTTCCAGTCTATGTTTGAAATATTGGGAATGGCAGAGCACGAACGATTTAATTTCAAATGGGACGAACCTAGCAGTCAAGTGATGAAAAACAGTAGGATCCAGCATGAGTACGCCAAATTTAAGTAACTATAAGCTGCAACTATACGCAAATGTACGCCAGGTCTACGCAAGTCTACGTCGGTCTATACGCCACAGTACGCAACACTACGCCATTACATGTTTGTTTGTATGTATTTATTTCCGTATTAAGAAAACCACATACATTTCATAAAATACAAGGTTTACATGAGCTTAAAAAACGGAGGATGACCCAAATTCAGCAGTATTTACAAAATGCCGCTGTTCTTCCTTAGGGTCCCACATAGCATTATATATTAAAAATTATATCATAACACAATTATATAATAAAAATTAAAAAAGCAACAAAAAAAGAAAAACAAAAAAACACAAAATCAATCAAATTTGCAAACTACAATCAAACCAAGTTAAAAATTAATAAAATGAAAATGACTATACCCAAATCCAGACAACCCCCCTCCCCACTTATATGCTCATTTATAATTTTGATTTAATAGCAGTTTAAAGGATCTAATAGATGTTGCACTTCGAATTTCATTGGGTAGTTGGTTATAAATGGAAATTCCCTGTAGAAAAAAGTTCTTTTACAATGATTAGAGTTTGGCTTTGGGAGATATAAATTCTGATTAGAGCGGAGTGTGTAATTGGAAGTTCTTATTGCGATATTGTCAGACATATAATTTGGGGTGAAATTATGCACAATCCTATACATCATTGTACACAGGTGTTTTGTTACAGCGGCAATCAAGGAGGTCCCAACCCAATGTGTCGTGAATATGTTGATTTGATATATGAGAAAAAGGATTGATTTTCATAATGATGCGACCCGCTCTGTTTTGGATTTTTTGCAAAGGTGAAGAAAACTTTTAGGAGCAGATTGCCACACAACATCTCCATAATCGAAATGTGGTATAATGACCGATTTATAGATTAAATTTGAACTTGATTCATTTACAACATGTCTTAATCGACCAAGGAAACCGACAAGCTTGCTATTTTTTTGACACATGTTATTTATATGAATATCCCATTTCAATTCCTTATCAATATGAAGTCCAAGGTATTTAGTAGTTTCAACCTTCAGTAAGATTATAATTATTTACTTTCACATTAAGGGTAATATACTTTGCTAATATGTTACGCGTGCCAATGAGCATGCTATTAGTCTTCGTATAATTAATCAATAATTTGTTTTTGAGAAATCCATTTGTCCAAAACCTCCATCTCGGTATTTAGAGCAGATTCTACGACATTTGGATTTTTATGAGAAAAATAGATTACGGTGTCGTCTGCATAGAGATGAACTTGGCACAATTTAAACATGTCAGGGAGATCGTTGATAAATATACAAAACAATAAAGGTCCTAAAATGGAACCCTGAGGTACACCGTGGGTTAACTGTTTTTCTTCCGATAAAGAATTATTGACCTTTGTTACTATTCTCCTATTAACTAAATAATTCTCAAACCACTTAAAGGTTAAACCCCTCACTCCAATGTCAAACAGTTTTTGTAGCAGCACTTTGTGATCAAAAGCCTTCTTTAAGTCGACGAATATTGCACCAGTATATTCGCCCTCATCCATGGCCATCATCCAGTCATCCAGCACTTTCACAAGCGCCGTCACAGTAGAGTGCTTAGCCCTAAACCCAGACTGAACTGATGAAAGTATGTTGTTTTCTTGAAGGCAACGTAACAATTGAGATTGAACTAATCGCTCTAATAGTTTCGAAGTACAAGGCAACAAAGAAATTGGCCAATAGTTATCTGGGTTTGACCTGTTCCCCTTTTTATGAAGCAGTATTACCTTCGCTATTTTCCATGATTTTGGAACTTTCCCTTCTGTAATAGATTTATTAATTAAATACGTAATTGGTTTACTTAGAATATCTGCACATGCCTTCAGAACCTGAACGGAAATACCGTCAATTCCGACTGTTTTTTATTTTTTAACTTTTTGATTTCATTTATAACGTCATTCTCGGAAACAATAGTAAATGTGAGTGTATTCTGACAAGGTATATGTGTTTGGCTAACTTCGGGAACGATAAATACTTCCTCTTTAGTATTGTGTTGTATTCTCAACAATTCTGACGCAACGCCGGCAAAATGATTGTTGAATTCGGTTGCTTTACTGTCTGAATTATCGCAAGAGATGTTGGACGAGGATTTATTATTCGGTAAAAAAGATTTCAGAATTTTTCCAGGATTCATTTCTGTCGGAACAATTCGCTAACTTCTCAGTATAATATTGCTTTTTAGATTTCCGAATGACTGACGTCACTTTATTTATCAGTTGCCTATACTCCTTCCACAACTCTTCCTTCTTTTGAGCAATAGCTCTCTTTTTAGCATTATCTCTTTGTTTTATCAATTTATAAATTGACGCATTTAACCAAGGCGAGGATGTCTTCCGCATGCGTTTTGTTCTCCAAGGCATGTGCTTATTAATTACATTAGCAACAATATTTTCCCATTTCTCGACGGCATCATCGAGATCATCACATGTTACAATATCATTCCAATTAACTTTCCACAAATCCTCACGAAATGAACGTTAAGTCTCAAAATGTGTTTTGAGAAACCGGGGCATTTTAGCGTAGTGTTGCGTAGGAATGGCGTACAGTGGCGTAGTGTTGCATAGGCTTGCGTATAAACTGCGTTCTCTGGCTCTACGCAGACAGTACCTATTTTGCGTTCTTCGGCGTAGACTTGCGTAGACTTGCGTAGACTTACGTAAGCACAGCGTATGACAGCGTAACTCTACGCAACTCTACGCAAATCCCGGTGTGAAAGCCTCCTATAGCCTTTATCTCAAGTTCCAACAATTGTCCATTTGGGGGAAATGAGGGGAAAGTTGGGCGGGGAGGGGGGAGGGTGGGATTCTTGTAGGGGGTAGTTGTCCTGGAGATTAGTTGTAGGGGGTAGTTGTCCGGATACAGGCTTAGAAATTGCAGCGAAAATTTGTTTTCGTTTTTATTTTGGAGTGGGATAGTAATATTTTCAAAATACGTGATTTTAGTAACGTACAATTCATTGGCATCTACCGTTTTTACAGTGTGCCCCTGTTTATGGGCATGGATGGGAATGAAGTATGCCCTCCCAAGGTTGGGACTTTCAAATTTCCCCGAGTTAAAATCACCTTTCAGAGCATTTGAGTGCATGTGCTTTCATGGTAATTACTAACTTGCTTAATTTCATTATATTCTTTGAAATCTTTATTTTGGTCTTCCGTATCATAATCTTAACAAAACTCATGACAAAAATTATGACCATGTTGATCGATCGTGATCCTATGAACAATAATTATCATGGTCATCCTCCTGATCATATTATTTGATCATGTCATTTATTGAAGGATAATTATTGCGGGGGATGATACAGGCCAATCCTACAGGCCACCCCCCCCCCCCCCCCCCTCCTCCTGAATTATTTTGGGAATATATCACACATCCTCCCCCTCCTGGGAATTTGATTTCCATGCTTTCATTGCATTTAAAATATAAATTCTACTACTAGAACAGTCATTTATGAACTCTCCCCTTGAAAAAGAAGTGCAGGGTATACAATCATATGTATATATCGTATCTGGACAACTACCCCCTTAGGTCAACTACCCCAGGACATCTCTTCCTTATGTTCGTTCATATTATCATCCTTTTATCTTTTCTTCTGTCCTAAACTTAATATTGCTTTATCTTTCTGCATTTGTTTTCCCTAACTGTTCTTATGTTATTCTTTGTTTTAGTATCATTTTATCTTTATCTTCCCTTTATTTTTCGCTTCATCTTTACTTCTATCCTTCCCTTCGCCTCTCTTTATTTTCTTCTTTCTCTTCTTTTTCTGTCCTTTCTTATGTTATTCTTTGTTTTGAGCTTTCTTTATCTTTTCTTCTTGTCTTCTCTTATGCTCTTTTTTGTTTTGATCTTTCTTCGTTCTTCTCTTTCTGCATTTTGATAATTCTTGGATTTTCTCTTTCTGTCTTTCCATAAAGTTTTCTTTGTTCCCTTTCTTTATCTTCTCTTGCTGTCTTTCCCTTATAAATGTTATACTTTGTTTTATCCTTCCAGCATTTTGTCTTTTTTCTCCTTATGTTTTTCTTTATTGTTTTCCTTCTTTCATCTCTTTCATCTTTTGTTGTACCCTACCCCGTGCATTTATTCATTGTTCTCCTTTCATCTGCTCTTTTGATCTTTCCTCTATCTCTTATTCTTTGTTTCTTCCTTTTATCATTTTCTCTATTCTGTCTTTCTTATTCTAGCATCTTCTTCTCTTTCCTTCTTTTATGTTTTCAGTATTTTTCTCTTATTTCTTTTTGTAATATTTCTCTTCAAGTTTTCCCCAGAAGGATGCGGTTTTTCGAAAAAAACCTGTCATAAACTGTGACGTCATTTAAACCTAACTGAGATCTAGGATGCGTTCATAGGCGCCGGAAGTTGGGGGTGGGGCGATCGCCCCCAACAAAAAGGTGGGGGCAAAACGCATTCTCGACCCCCCCCCCCCCCTCCAAAAAAAAATCAGCGGTAAAGGAGTAATAAAGGTTTGTTTTTTAACAAAAAAGGACAGGAAATAAATATAACCTTAATTGAATCATATAAACAAATATTTCGTGAAAAGAGAAGGGGAGTAAAATTTCCTACACATCGCGCTTGCGCCCTTCTTTATCGATGGAGAATTTGATTATAAAGCGATACGCGCATATAAAGTGGGAAAAGTAGGCCTACTGTTTTGTCACGTTCTTTTGTTAATTGGCAGCATATATGTACATGTACGTCGTTCACAAGATTTTGGTCTATAAGGTAAAAGCCTCCTCTTTTGTTTAGGACCACTCTTTTATGGCAATTACCGAATATGTGATTATCTATTTGTTTAGTTATTTATAAGATGTGTATTGACTAAGATTCATTTTCAATCGGCTTGTCTCGAATGGGTGGGTTGCGGGAGTTGGATGGGAGCGGGAACGGGCACACTCTTTCGAGACAAGCCCCCCCCCCCCCCGGTTATCTCGAATGGACGCGTTTCCAGCGAGAAGTTCAATGAACGCGCCACTTCGAGACAACCGGGGGGGGGGGGGGGCTTTCCTCGAATGGGTGTGTTGACTAGACTTTTGTAACAGACGTTTTAGACATTTTTGAAAAATGTACTCTTACTGGTTTTTTTCGTTTTTTCTTTTGTGTAAGATGTAGAAAATATAATAAAACAGTATATAAAAAAAGCTTTTGACAAGGAAATCATTAGTTGTGCAAAATAAATAGGAGAATTTAATAATTATGCATTAAAACACACGGGGACGATAGGGCAAGTGGCGTAGATAGGATTGTTGTATTTATTTTTTGGACGTTACCTGTGAAATTGTGAAATATTGTATGAAATATTGTGAAATTGTGTTACAGACATGTGCTGACATAAGCCAAGGTGTGTTTATCATCTTTCCATAGTTAGAAACACCTTTTAATGCCACTATCATTCTATCAAAACCCACTATCAAAAGTCAAAACGCATATCAAAAGGTCGTTTGTACCCGCCCCCCCCCCCCCCCCCCAACTCCCCATACAAGGGGTAGGCCTATGCTCTTACCTCCTTTTCAAAAGTGACCCCCTATCCTGGAGAAATTGGAATTTGTTTTACCCCCCTATCCCGGGGAATTTTCTGAGATATTGGATATTGGATAAAACAAAATAAAGTACAAGGCAATCAGTGTGATGTTTATTTCCCACTTGCAGAAATTCACTCAACAAACCAACACACAAGTGTAAACAGCTACATGTATAAGTGTAATTACAAAAAGAAAATCCCCTGCAGATTTCATTTGAAATCTTTGAAAAACAAAGGTCACACAATAACAGGGAATGAAAGTATGAATATTCCTCTACATATTTCTGTTCAGCAATCCTTTTATACATGTACATGCCATTTTGTACATGTATTGAGTATTAGCATGATTGAGTTGAGAGGAAACACAAATTTTCTGACAATTGAAAAAAAAATATACAACACTGATTTCAGTGCATGACAGCATAATTAGTCTACATAAATCATTCTTATTAAGACATGGATTGCTGCACAGCAATCACTTTGTAAAACATCAAATATGGTTTTGTCCCAGTAGGCATTAATTGTGCCGCATTATAGCATTGCAGGAACTTTCACAACAAAGCCGCATATGGACTGCTTTGTGTAATGATAAAACTTGGATGACATGCTTTACAAAACTGATTGGTGTACAGCCATAGCCTAATGCAGTCAAACCTGCCTTTAATACCGACCACCTGTATATAAAGACCAACTGTCTATAAAGACCACTACTTTTATCTCCCTCGAAGGCAATTTACATGTTAAAGAACCTGTCTATAGAGACCACCTGCCATTATACAGACCACATTTTATGTCTCCCTTAGTTGGTCTTTATAGACAGGTTTGACTATATGAACAATGGATGTAATAATAAATATGCTAGAAGATATAACCCACTGATAACAATTTTATGATTTGTAAGTTTGGTTTTGAGAGATCTAATATATCACAGGTCTGTCATGGAGTAATTACCAATAAAGTTTGGCCCGATACCCCTAAGTATGATTCATGCCAGATCTGATTACGATCCAACAATGACTGAAGTTGAATGATGCTGGACGGGGTCTGAAGGCAACAGCCCAACTCAAGCCTTCGCTCAGGCAACAATTAGTGCGAGGCTTATCCCACAAGCTTAACTTGCTAGATGAAAGATGAAGAAAAAATATAACACCGAGTTCATGTGTAAACATATGACATGTCAAAATATGGTCTATACATACAAAAAATCTCGCTTCATAGTTCAGCGGTAGCTACTAGTCATTGAAATCAAACTTGGTTAACCTTTTCACTAACAAAAAAAATACTACTGTGATTCTTGATTTCCATTAAAGCAATAGGTACCATTTTTTGCGACTAAGAAATCATTGTAAAGATTGATCTGATTACACAGCTTAAGACCAAACAACTCTCTTATTATTCACAAAGAGAAGGCACAACAATCTATGTTTGCTCATCCACTTAAAATGATAAAACAATATTCATTACACCAATATTCTTGTTGGGCAGAGCAGAATCACAACTGACAAGATCAAACACATCCCAACATATCGTATCTCCTGTTTTGTCCAATCAGGAAATATTCTTCATTTGACAATGGACAGCTATTGCTTACTAACCTTATTTTGCCATTCCTTACTGCTTCTACAAACTGTAATCAGTCAGTAAAAATATTTTAAGCAGTGGCGATAGGGTCACTTGAGCTAATACATACAAGGAGATATCGAGGGCTTAAAGCCAGAACTATGTCCATTTTGGGTAAAATTAAGTTAAGTATACCAAATTACAGTATATTCATAAAATTTTGTGTGCCAGAACTGTCTAATGTCCAGTAATAAACCACGTGAGACTCACTGGTTAATCACTGGACATTAGACAGTTCTGGCACACAAACTTATATGAATATACAGTAATTTGGTGGATTTAAATCAATTACACCCGAAATTTACATCGACAGTTCTGGCTTTAAGCCCTCGATATGTACACTGTACAGTATAGCACAACTGTTACCACATAGATGTCAGAGCTCACAATATAAGTTACACATGTATAATAAATACATGTAACTTCACAAATGGAATGCACATTAACCCTATAAAGCCCAAGCTATTTTGAAATCTGCCAAGCACAAGGCCCTCCAGAATCTGAACATTCCTTGATCAAGAAGAAAAAAAATCAAATTATTGTTAAATCTTGTTTATACCACATTGTTTATGCTCAAGACTGGTTTAATGGTTGCCATGGCAACACAGATGCTGTAACAATTATGATATAAAGTTATTCATAAGAAGATTCTAGGAAATGTCACAAGATTTGGAGAAAATTGACAAAGTGGCAAACCCATTTATGGTGGGCGTGACAATGTGCCCTCTAGGGCTTTATAGGGTTAATTATGTATACCTGTTCCAAGACGAGGAACAATTAAACATTGCAACTATCATTTCTCATACTGAGAACATCACTTCCCACACCCAAATCTCTAGAATTTGAAACCAAAGCCAAAACCTTATGTTTGGTAATGTAACCAAGTATGCATAATACGTAGTCATTAAAGACATCTTGTGCAGTCCACATAAAATTATCCAACATTTCTGGGCAAAAAATACACAGGTAGCACAAGCAAACATTTTCAAGTTTTAGATGTTTAAGTACCCCAATCAACTGGTTTACATACAGGCAGGACTGCCCCCATTTTAATACATTTTTTTTCATAGGTACAGTGCTGGGAACCTCATAACTAAAGAGGTTTGATATAAAGAAATCCCCAATGGTAATTTTGAAGATCCTAGCTTTATATACATGTATGTAGATACATAACAAGGTAATGGTCAGGATTCCAAGAACTTTGTTATACTAACAAGGTTCCACTATATTATACACATCTCTGGATTTATTGGGTCTAGGGCATATTATCAACACCAAAGCCAAATCAACGTCCAAGACTGAAATAGCCTAAAACACTGAAAATATATATTACAGTGGCCTAGGATTGTCATCTAGGATACTGTTACTACACAGTAGAACATTGGTATAAAGAGGTACATGTAATATATACATGTAACAAAACCCTCAAACATGTAAAAGATCATTTTGCCTGTCCAAGCTAATAAATCTAAATACTTTTTTTAACCCTGAAATGATCATATCTGCACACCTACCACCTGGACAATCACCCTCCGGTTAACTACCCCTAACATAATTACCCGCCAGGACAGCTACCCTCTAGGAAAACTACCCCATAGGGCAAGTACAACATAGGAAGGCTACCCCCAGGACAATCACCCTATAGGTTGATTACCACCAAGATAAGTATTACCCTCTCGGTCAACTAGCATCTAGGATAACTATATATCTCCGGATAACTACCACCTGGATAAGTACCACCTAACTACCACCCAGGACAACTACCCTCTGGACAAGTACCACCTAGGTCAATTGTCCAGGGGGTAGTTGTCCTGGCTGGAGTTACATTAGGTGGTACTTGTCCATGTGGCAGTTATCCAGGGGGTAATTATATATCCTACATGGTAGTCCCAGATGTGACGATAAGTCATACGTCTGAATGCTAGACTAGAGAGCTCTCATCAGGTGCCTACTGGAAATGTTACGCTCGGCAATTCATCCTCTGATTAAACATGTTCTGGAATTAACAATATCATGTCATGTGCATTGTGTTAGCTTCCAGTAGCATTACAATCAAAAGACACATGGTGTCAGGCGGGATCAATCAACGCCAATAGAGAAATTTTGGAGGATTTTGAGGCACGGAGACACATCGAAGATCGCACGAATCAGGTGGAAGATTTCCCATTCATTTTGTGTGTGAAAGTGTGTGCGTGACAATCTCGCTATGAATGCATGATCGAGCGTGCACAGCGAAGATTGCGACATCGAGAGCTCAGCGTGAAATGCATGCATGTTGTGTGGAGAGACCGAACAGCTGATTTTTGGTCGAGTGCGGAGTGCAAACCTGTTGTTAGTAATATCGGGACTGTGAATGTTGGTTACGCTATGATCCAAAAAGATATAGGTGACTCGAACATTGCATGGTTGCTGACTCTAAAATAGGATAAATTAGGGCGCTCAAGCGATTCTAAACTAGTGAGTAATATTAAACTAGTTAGAAGTAGGTTATATTGATACACTAATAAACCTTACACCCCACATACAACAGCGGATACACAATGGCTACTAGTCTAAGTCAACCGGCACCGCTAGATTTGTTGACTGGCAATGTTGCTGAAAATTGGAAACGATTCAGACAGCGATTTGAATTGTTCATTGTAGCCAGCGGAATGTCAGAGAAAGGGGATAAATCCCAATGCTCGTTATTTTTGCATTGCATAGGCGACGCAGCGCTTCAAGTGTATAACACGTTTGTTTTTCCTAATGAGGATGATAGGATGAAGTTGAAAGTGGTCATGACAAAATTTGAAGAATATTGCATACCGAAACGAAATGTCACGTATGAAAGACACAAGTTCTTCACACGTTCACAACAGGTGAACGAGACAATTGATCAATATGCTACAGAGTTGAGAAACAGAGTACAATCGTGTGAGTTTGGAGATCTTACTGACAGTTTGATTAAAGATCGTATTATCTGTGGGATGACTGATAATAGCGTGAGAGAGAGACTGTTGAGACAAGATGATTTGAATCTGGAGAAGACATTGCAGTTATGTCGTGCTGCTGAATCCACACGAGCTCAGGTCAAAGAGCTGTGTTCCCAGGATGAGTGTTTATCAGTTGATGCTCTAGGGGGTAAGAGGAAATCCTTCCCAGGTAGAAAACAAAAGCAGACTTTCAAGCAAACTCAAGGTAGTCAAAGTGTGAGGCCAAAGCAAGGTCAAGGTCAGAAAGTCACACAGAACTCCAGGAATACCTGTAGCAGGTGTGGTAATTTCCATGGCAAGAGTGCTTGTCCGGCTCAAGGTCAAATTTGTCGGAAGTGCGGACGAGGTAATCACTTTGCTAAATGTTGCAAGACGCCAATAAACAAAGCAGTCAATGAGTTGAGAGAAGATCAAGTTGATGAAGAATTCATTGTTGGTGCTATTGATGCAGTTGGGTCAAACAAAGAGTGGAAAACCAAGATTGAGGTTAATAAGACTCTAGTAAACTTCAAGCTCGACACAGGAGCACAAACAAGTACAATTTCTGAATCTGAATACAAGAAATTGAAACCGAAACCGAAGTTGCATTCATCGAAGACACAGTTGTCAGGATACGGTGATGGGCATATTCCTGTAAAAGGTCGTTGCTATACCCAGGTCCAATACAAGGGTATTTCACATAACATGGCGTTTTTTGTAGTGCCTGGTAATCGTCAACCACTACTGGGTTTGCAAGATTGTGAGAAACTAGGACTCGTGAAACGCGTGTATGTCATTGAAAAAGACTCGAACAATGATATCGTTGACAAATATGCAGATGTGTTCGAAGGTCTAGGGTGTTTACCAGGAAAACATCATATCATGGTAGTAGAAAATGCGCAGCCAGTAAAGCATGCGTGTCGCAAAATACCATTCCCAATTCGAGACAAACTGAAAAAGGAATTGGAAAAAATGGAGCGCATGAATGTCATTCAGTCATTCAGTGCTTGGACCCGCGAGACCTTAACAAGGTTATCAAACGAGAAAATTACAAGTTACCGTCACGTGAGGAAATCACAGCAGAATTTGCCAATGCAAAATACTTCAGTAAGCTAGATGCTTCCAGTGGTTTCTGGCAAATAGAGTTGGATGACGAGAGTTCGAAGCTTTGCACGTTCATAACTCCTTTTGGGAGATACAGGTTTCTTCGATTACCATTCGGTATTTGCAGTGCGCCAGAGGTATTCCATAAGATAATTCACAATCTGTTTGTAGATGTACCAGGTGTCAACACTATGATGGATGACATAGTTGTCTGGGGAAGCACGCAAGAAGAACATGATGATCGTCTGAGGAAAGTTCTAGACATCGCAAAAATGTCAAACCTGAAACTCAACAGAGACAAATGTGAGTTCAATGTGAACGAGATGATCTTCATTGGTGATTTGATCAGCCAAGATGGGGTCAGACCAGATCCGAAAAAGGTTGCAGCCATCAGAAACATGGCAAGACCAACCTGCAAACAAGATGTTCAACGTTTCTTGGGAATGATAAATTATCAAGGAAAATTCATTTCGAACCTGTCGACAAGGTCAGCTCCTCTTCGAGTCCTGCTGGACAAAAAGACAGAATGGATGTGGGAAGATGCACAAGAACAGGCATGGTGCGAGCTCAAAGAAGCTCTGATGAAGCATCCTGTGCTACATTTCTATGATTGCACAAAGCCCACAAAGATATCAGCTGACGCTTCCAAGAATGGCTTAGGAGCAGTTCTCCTACAGCAGCATGACCAGAATTGGCATCCGATAGCATACGCATCTAGAGCTATGTTAGAGGCAGAGACGCGCTATGCTCAGATAGAAAAGGAACTGCTAGCGATCACATATGCATGTGAAAGGTTCCACCAGTATGTCTATGGTCAAGTGATCCAAGCTGAGACAGACCATAAGCCCCTCGTTCCGTTGTTCACCAAATCTCTGAGTGACTGTCCGCTACGGATTCAACGTCTGATGATCAGGGTGCAGAGATATGACTTGAAGGTATCCTACACGCCTGGCAAGTTCATGTATATAGCAGATGCGTTGTCAAGAGCGGTAGACTCAGAAGCAGACCAGAGTCAAGAACGAGAGGAAGACATAAGAGTCTATGTTGATGCAATCATAGAGACTCTACCTGTCACTACTGACAGAAAAACACAATTTGTCAAAGAGACAAAGACAGATGAAACACTGCAGCAACTCCAACAAGTCATCAGAACGGGATGGCCAGCTGCAAAACATCAATGTCCAATGGGTGTCAGACAGTATTGGCATGCCAGAAGTGAGCTTTCAGAAGCTAATGGCTTAATTTTGAAGGGCGGTAGGATTGTAGTTCCTACATCAATGAGAAAGCAAATGCTGAACAAGATCCATGAAGGGCATTTAGGAATAGAAAAGTGCAAGAGAAGGGCCCGTGAAGTCCTATACTGGCCACAGATGAACCAAGACATCACTGACATGGTTCAAGACTGTGCAGCCTGTATGTTGTACAAACCGAAACAACAACAAGAGAGTCTGAAACAACACCAGATTCCGGACAGACCGTGGGAAAAAGTCGGTACTGACTTGTTCACTCTAGATGGTAAAGATTACCTAGTAGTCGTAGACTACTATTCCCAGTTTATTGAACTGCGTACACTGTCCACAACTAGTAGCAAAACAGTGATCACACAACTCAAGGAGATTTTCTCTAGACACGGTACTCCTTGTGAAGTAGTCTCGGACAACGGTCCTCAATTTGCGAGTTCTGAATTCCAACGCTTCGCAACCGACTGGGATTTCGTTCACACGACTACAAGTCCGTACTATCCCCAGTCCAATGGTCGCGCTGAGGGAGCAGTCAAGATTTCAAAGAATCTACTTCGAAAGTGCCAGCAGAGTAGTCAAGATATCTACCGAGCTCTACAGATCTACAGGAGCTCACCCCTCGACTGTGGGAAATCCCCTGCAGAACTACTCTACAATCGCCGTTTGAGATCTAACTTGCCGATGATGGACAACCTCCTTGATCCACAGAACATTGATTTTCGTCAGGTGAAGGAAAGGAAGGAGCGGCAGAAGGCGAAACAGAAACAACGCTATGATCAGCATGCTCAGGATCTTCAAGAGCTTAGCATTGGTCAACATGTCACACTCCTTGACATGCACACAAACAGATGGTCAGAGCAAGGCGTTGTTAAGACCAAACTACCAAATCGGTCTTATCTGGTACAAACTGAACACGGCGTGATACGTCGACGAAACCGCCGTCACATCAGACCAGCTAGACGTAAAGAACATTATATCTCGCACGATGTCGACGACGATGGCGAACAACCACAAAATGTCCAAGATGACAACGATGATAACCCTCCAGCAGTGGATGCACCATCTACATCAACAGCTACGTTTACAACGAGAAGTGGACGCAACGTGAAGCCTCCGGTTCGCTTAATTGAACAGTAACTTAATCGAAAAGGATCGATGAAACAGTTAAAACAAAATTACTACAAACTGGAGAATAATATATTTTAGCGATTTATAAGAAGAACTCGGACTCAACAAACAGAACACTCAAAGAAAGCAGAATAATTATCTTGAAAGAACTTTAATAGCATGGACTCTCAACCAGAAGAAGTCAAAAACATTACCTCAACACTACGCGAAAATTCATATATTATGTTTTGTGTTATTGAAGGCTGTTTACAGAAACCAAAGTTAAACAGGCTTCAAGAAATATATTATGTCTTATAATTGTAAAGGCACAAGATGAAAATATTCATACTTGTCTAAATCGAGACAAACTCTCTTCTTAAAGAAAGGGAGGTGTGACGATAAGTCATACGTCTGAATGCTAGACTAGAGAGCTCTCATCAGGTGCCTACTGGAAATGTTACGCTCGGCAATTCATCCTCTGATTAAACATGTTCTGGAATTAACAATATCATGTCATGTGCATTGTGTTAGCTTCCAGTAGCATTACAATCAAAAGACACACCAGATGGTATTATCTGGCTGGTAATCTTCATAGAGGGTGAAAGTCCCAGTGGGTAGTCGTCCTAGGTGGCACTTGCCCTAGGGGGGAGTTATCCTAGAGGGCAGTTGTCCTGGCGGGTAATTATCCTAGGGGTAGTTATCCGGGCGGTGGTTGTCCAGGTGGTAGGAGTCCTAGAACCTGAATGATAAACCTGATATAACAAGTTATTACTCTGAGTCACAAGGACCTTGTTACAAGGTTTCACTCTATCAAACACAAAACGGATTTACATCAATATGCAATCTATATTGCAATCCTCATACTGGAGCAAACATTAATACATAATTCCATAAACAGGCGTTTTAAATCATCATCAACCTCCATGGGTTTGGAAATTTGAACATGAGTCAAAATTAGTGTTCTTTTTTATCTATACTTTTCTATACAGATGATTTACTGACATTTTTTTCAGTAAAAAAAAAAAAAGATTACGTACAAAACAGGCAAAGAGAACATAAACCTTCAGAATCATTGGGAGAAATTAAACCATTTTTTATCTTCTTTAAGATTTATCTTTGATATATACTTTTCCATATATCATTATGTTTTGATAGCTGTCAAAACTTTTTCAAACCTTGGTAATTGACTTTTACATTTAGCTGAAAATATTTGATTGAGATACAGTTAAAGGCGTTATTATGACTTCCATTCAATCCAAACAATTTATTTTGGTGTGTGAGTTTATGTTATATATTGGTTTTCAGGGGCGAATCTACCCTTTTTTCCAAGGGGGGGGGGGGGGGGTTGACCCAACCAGGGGCGGATCCAGGATTGGCAAAATTCGCTCAGTGGGGGGGGGGGGGGAGGGGTTTATGGGGGGTCCAGTTTCCCTCCATAATTCCCTGACAAGCCCAAAAAAAGTCCACAAGCCGGCGATGTCCGCGAGCCGCATAGCGGCGAACCGATTTTTTTTCTCGCTATTTTGAACCCCCATAAGTGATGATTTCCTGGCATCTACGAACGCAATGGAGACCATAAAAAGCAGTCCTGTGATATAGGAACATACTGTGTGGGTCTGGACATATCATGATGGGGTTTATCTATGGACATTAAATTTTTACTTGGCAGCCGAAGGGGGGGGGGGGGAGTGGGGTAAACCCCCTATCCCCCCCCCCCCCTAGATCTGCCACTGGTTTTACTCAATAAACAAGCCCGGTATACAAGGAATATTACAGATATCAGTATTTTTTTTATACTTCAGCTCAGGAAAGAGTCTAGTCAGGACAGCACCCCCGGCCCCCTAACAGTGGCGGAACCAGGATTTTTAAAGTGGGGGAAAATGGGGGCAAAAGAAAATGTTGGGGGGCAAGGGTGGACAAAAAAAAATCCACCCTTTTATTTTTTTCACTCCGAAAATTATTTGGGGCAACTGGGGGGGGGGCAAAGCTTCTGACTGGGGGGGGGGGCAAATGCCCCCATGCCCCCTTGGTGCAGCCACTGCCCCCTAGCCCCTTTCAAAAAGCTCTGGCCACAATTAACCTGTCCAGGGATGGCCAACAAAATGACGCACAGTGTTGTTGGTATATTGGCTCGTCGCAATACTGCATTGTATGTAACAGGGGTGGGTGCATGGAGAGTGGGGGGGGGGGGTGTTCCTCTGACGTTTTGTAGCAAATTTGAGAGAAAGATAAAGGCTCGTAGCAAACAGTTCTTTTTAGGCGGAAGGTATAGGCATAGTTCGACGCCCAGACTACTTTACAATTTGTCCCCTTGCCACGTGAAACGCGAAACCTGTGACGTTTTATAGCAAATTTAAGAAAAAGATAGCGGCTCGTACATGTAGCACCTTCTTTTAGGCGGAAAGTTAGTTCGACACCCGGACTGCTTTTCAATTATTGGACGCAATGCTGCACTGTATGTATCAGGGGTGGATTCATGGATGGGGAGTTACTTCCCCCTCCCCGCGGGAAGCGCGAAAACTGACACAAATTTCGTAGCTTTTATCTTTCTCTTCCTCCGCTTCCTCCGCTTTTTCGCTCTCGCCTGTTTTTAAGGGGTGTATTTGTTTCATCGCCCGTCCCAATATTGCTTCGACACAGCCGTGGGGTGTCTCCCATCCGATATTTTTATTTTTGTTCTTTCATATTTGAGTGTTCATGTCGTCGCTTGCGGGCGACTAATCCGCTTACCTCCGCTGCGTTCAAGGCGGAGGATAAGTTTTGGTTTAATATTGAAAACCAGGTTAGGTCAGGTATGCGTTTGGCGGCTTTTCAAGGGTTTCTCTCCGACCTTAGGTCCAGGGCGGAGGAGTTGAATGTTACTGATGGTGACAAGCTGATTTTTGACGACTTGCTGCATACTCTTTTTTGTCTGCAGTGGTCGCAGCTTTCCACCGCAGCTGCTTCGGCTACGTTTCGTCGCAGGACCTTGGCTCTCTCGGCACTGGGTGTTAGAGAGTCGGGCATTGCTCAACTTCTCCGGGATGTTCCGTCTCGGGGTCCTTCGCTTTTTGGTGGTAAATTCGCTACGGTTTTTCAGAGAGAGATCGATGCGCGAAAACAGATCTCGGATATGACTAAGCAGTTTCACACTAGCTCTAAGTCAACGCGGGCCCCTATCCGGCGTAGGCCTGCTGGTCCCGTTTCGGGTCAACGCAGTCGTGTGTCTAGGGTCCCGCCTTCTGAGCCGCAGCCAGCTCCTTCTCGCGGGAGAGGGAGTCGTGGCAGGGGCATTTCGAGAGGTTCTCGTGGTAAGGCGACGGCTTCGCAGAAGGCCAAGCCTGGGTTTTGATGTTTTTCCCCGAGCGCTTGTTCGTCCGAACGTGCTAGGTGGCCGACTTCATTCGTTTCTCCCCGCTTGGGAGGCCATCTCCGGGGACGCGTTTGTTCTCTCCGTCGTGCAAGACGGATTCTTCATAGATCTTTGCGCTTCGCTCCCCGGAGGGGCTAGAAGAATTCGGTCACCTCCCATGTCTGCCCTGTCTCGATCTCATGCTTCAAAGGAGATCGAGTCTCTTTTGGAAAAGAGGGCTATAGAAAGGGTAAGAGACAGGCCGTCTCTTTCCCTTTCTCCAATTTTTGTTATTCCCAAGCGCTCGGGAAAACTTCGTTTGATACTGAACCTGAAAAGAATAAACAAATTCATTCCTCCGGTTCATTTTCGGATGGAGACTCTCGCCTCCATTCTTCCGTTGATCAAAAGGAAAGACTACGTGGTCTCGATAGATCTCAAGGACGCGTATTTTCACATTCCCATTCATCGCGCATCCCGCGATCTTCTGGGGTTCTCCTTCCTCTCAGAGACTTATCGTTTTCGTGCTCTTCCCTTCGGGCTGTGCCCGGCCCCTCGGGTTTTTACTCAAGTTGTAGCGGTGCTGGCGGCCTCTCTGAGGCGACGCGGCCTTCGGTTGTTTTGTTACCTGGACGATTGGCTTCTCCTTGCGGAGTCGCGCGATCGTTTGTTGGACGAGACTCGTTTGCTAGTCTCTCTTACTCAAGACTTAGGTTTCCTAATAAATTGGGAAAAGTCAGAGTTAGTTCCCACTCGCAGCCCAGTTTTTCTGGGGGCGGTGTTAGACATACGGAATCAGTTGGCTCGGCCCAGTCGAGACAGGATTCTCACCATTGTCTCTGCGGCTCGCAAGCTCTTGCTGGCCAGAAGGGTCACGGCCAGACAGTGGCTTCAGTTTCTAGGTTATCTAGCCAGTCTAGTCGACGTTCTAGAGGACTGCCGGCTCCTCATGAGACCTTTTCAGAGACATCTCCTCAGGTTCTTCAAGCCGGGAAAAGACTCTCTTTTGGTCTGGATTCCAGTACCAGTAAGGATCAAGTCTCTTCTCTCTTGTTGGACGAGCGGGGAGTTTCTCGCGCGAGGCAGGTCCTTCACTGCCCCTCTCCCGTCGATATCGGTTTCGACGGACGCCTCTCGGTTGGGGTGGGGAGGACACTGCAACGGCAGCACGGTTGCGGGGGATTGGTCTCATCTTGGGACTCTTCCTCATATCAATGTCCTGGAGTTTATGGCAGTTCTGTTGACCTTGCTCCATTTCAGAAGTCGACTTCTCAGTCGTTCGGTTCTGATTCTCACGGACAATGTTACTGTGGCGGCATATATCAATCGGCAGGGAGGCACTCGTACGGCTGCCCTGAATGCCCTAGCAGCTCAGCTGTGGAGGTGGTGTCGTCGCATGGCAATCACACCCGTGGCCTCTTTCATCCCCGGTCGGGAAAACCTCATTGCGGATTTTCTGTCTCGGGGCAGGTATCTTCCATCGGAATGGATGCTCCATCCGGAGGTCTTTTGCCGCATTCGCAGTCGCCTAGGTCCACTGGAAGTGGATCTATTTGCGTCGGTGCTAAATCACCAGCTGCCGAAGTATTGCTCCCGTGTTCGCGATCAGGGAGCATGGGCTCTCGATGCTTTCTCCCTCAGCTGGGAGAACCTTCAGGGATTCGCCTTTCCTCCCTTCCAACTGATTCCGCGTGTCTTGCGGAAAATCAGGGAAGATCGGGCGCGGGTGCTTGTAATAGCTCCCTTTTGTCCCCGGAGGAATTGGTTTCCAGAACTTACGAACCTCCTGAGGGCTCAACTGTTCGTTCTCCCGTTAAGAGCGGATCTGGTGTTGCAGCCCCTATCGGGGATTCTTCACCACAGTCCGGAGTCCCTTCATTTGACTGCTTGGCCCCTGTCAGGGAATCTGCAAGACAGTCGGGTCTCTCCGATAGAGCCGCGGACTTTTTAATGTCCAGTCGTAGGGTTTCTACTAGGGAAATTTACAATTCCCGTCTCTCGGTCTTTTTCCTTTGGTGTAAGGAGAGAAATCAAACCCCTTCTAAGGCTCCTATTGGTTCAATTGCGGATTTCTTAATCTCGTTATTTGACAAAGGGAGATCTATCTCTACTATCCGAGGCTACCGTTCGGCGATCGGGGCCATTCATTCGGGTTTCTCAGATGGTTCGGGGATTTCCAATTCCCCGCTACTAAGTGGTTTGATTCGCTCGTTCTTTCTGAAACAACCTTCTTTAGTGCCGTCTTGGAGTCTGCCTAAGGTCCTGGAGGCCTTGGCGAAACCTCCTTTCGAACCGTTAGGTGAAGCTTCGCTTCATCATCTTACGGTTAAGAAGCTCTTTTTGGTAGCTGTTGCCTCTGGGCAGAGGCGCAGTACTCTTCATGCTCTCTTTCTTACCCCTGGTCATGTTCGCTGGGAGAGAAAAGGCGTTAAATTGATTCCTAGGGCTTCTTTTATTGCCAAGAATCAGACAGCTGCCTGTGGCCCTGTTGAGATTTTTCTTTGTCCGCTTTCTGACTTTTCTTCTGTGCGTGAGGACAAAGTTTGGTGTCCTGTAAGGGCTCTCAAATGGTATATTGATAAGACTAAGTCTTATCATAAGGATTATCAGTTGTTCCTGATCACTAGAGAGCCTTTTTCTCCTGCCTCTCTTGATTCCATCTCTAGGTGGATCGTCGAAGCTATTAGGGCCGCTGGCACAGAGGCTCTTTTATCCGACAGTAAGCCTCGTGCTCATGATACTCGTAGTGTCAGCACTTCTTGGGCTCTGTTTCAAGGTGTGGCGCTTGTTGATATTTTGAAGGCTGCTTATTGGCGTTCGTCCAATTCCTTCATTTCTTGCTACCTTAGGGATGTTCCCGCAGGTGAAGCTATGTTTGCGTCAGCCACCTTGAAGGCCGCTTCTGCTTGAAACATGCCTCCCGGTCTTTGAGTTGGCGCTGGTCTGGCATAATAGGTAGGTATATATGATTTACTGCAGTAAATTTGTAAAATCGTAAAATCAGCACTGATTTTCTTATTTACTATATAAATCTATATACCTACCTATGACCCTCCCTCCTTCCCCGCACCTTGCAAGCAACATGTTTCTACTTGGGGTTGCTCGCAAAAGAGGAAGATGGCCGTAGCGTGTTGACGCGCGCGTGAGTGGCGAAGGGGACAATAGGATTACGGGGGGTGCGCGCAATATTGTGACTCATGTGTGATAAATTCTCGAAGGGGTCCCGTAGTCAAGACTACTGGCATAATAGGTAGGTATATAGATTTATATAGTAAATAAGAAAATCAGTGCTGATTTTACAAATTTGCTTGTTTGACATCAAAGTGGTGGTGGGCGTGGCCGCTAGGGCCGTTACCATGGTAACACATAGCGAAATACTGGAATTTAGAAAATACTGTATATTTGTCATTTAGCAGCATAAAATATATGGTAAGGCCTCTAATATATGTATTTCAAGCTGTCCCACTGATTCCAATCACAATCTGAGTCATTTGAAGTCATGGGCGTGTCAAAAAGGGCCGTTGCTATGGAAACGGTCCCACAAAATGCTGCTATTTGTGGAAAATATCTATGATTTATCAATACAAAAAAGAAAACAACTGTCTGCACAATCTTAAATCATGTTTTTCTGTGAGCTAGGACCCTCAGCCCTCATATTCTTCCTATTTTACACAAAGTTGGTAGTGGGCGTGACCACTAGGGTTGTTACCATGGTAACACACCAAGGAATTGAATTTTAGAAAATACTATATATCTGTAATTCAACATCACAAAAACAAATTGTACCCATATAACTATATGTATTTTGGGGTGCCCGTTTGATTGCAAGTAGAATCAGAGTCATTGGAAGTCACCGTCATGTCAAAACATGGCTGTTGCTATGGAAACAATATGATAAAAATTGAATATTTCGACACAAAACAAAGAACAAGTGGTATATACAGCTTAAAATGGTGTTTATCTGCCAGCTAGGACCCTCAGCTATCATAATCGAAAGCTTCCTAGTAGCCACAAAGTTGGTTGTGGGTGAGACTGTCAAGGTAGCTACCATGGTAAGGCACCAAAAAACAAGAGTTTTAGAATAATAGATAATATAAAATTGATCTTACTTACCCAGGATAACCACATGAGTAATATTACTGCCCTGCAACTATCATTGCCTTGTACACATTTCGTACATCTGGGTCAAGCAAAACAAATGTGGGCAAAACACCTTGCCCAGGGATGTAAGCACCGATCATAGGATCGAATCCAAGAGCTCTCGTATGAGAGTGAAAGGCCTTCACCAATATACCACAGTGCTTCCACCATGTATTTGTAATGTAACGAAGTACAATGTAGGCATCTAATCATACACAATTGAAGCTGCGCCTTTAATTGCAATCAAAAGCCGGATTAGTTTAGGTCAGTCATATAAAAATATGCCGTTGCTAAAGGAAAAGAATGATAAGAATATTGATTTTTAAGAAATGGATATTTATGTATCTAAATAATGAATTTTAAACAAGTACAACTGTCCTACTGGTTCAAATCCAGATCAACAATATTTTCCAGGTTGGAGGCCTCAAGTTCATGCCTGGTAGGACACTTGCTATGACAAACGATGATGCAAATGTTCAAATAGATATGGAAGGCTTCTGAAAATTCATTGTATTTTATAAGCCAATTCATATTAAAAAGGTACCACTGTACTTAGAGATACTCTCATCTACTGTGTTGTCGCATTACAGTATTAACTTTGACCACTTGGTAGGTGTTGTACTGTGGCTGTGAGCACCAAAAGCATCTTTAAAATATTGGCATTTCAGAAAGTGGCATTGTTTTAGTTTAACATTATTTCAAAACAATATAACAGTATAGACATGCTAGATATCTCCATTTCAAGCAGCCTGAATGATTGCATTGAAAATGTTAATCATTTATTCCCGATGATCATATCCAAATATGGTCGCTGCTAAGGCAGATTATGATCGAGAAATCTATATTTAGAAAATAGTGGCATATTTCTGTGATTTCACAACACGAAAGATAATGTTAGTAATGATATATTTTTATAAAGTTAATTTCTGACTGTACTGCTAACTGCAATTAATGTGTCGGTTTTGAGTTCACAGTCATCTGTGAAATGATAACTGAGGTACATAAGTGTCCACACCCTGTTGACATGAGTGAGTTCTATAAATGGATGTGATTCAAGCCAGATAAGAGTGCCTCACAATATCAGACTTGTAAGAAAGTCAACCAAGTTTTAATAAGAGAATACTCAGTTCACGTAAGGCTGCAGAACGCCTTAAAGCTATAAAAGATATATAGACAAACCCGCTGGTGTTCACTAATTTCAAAATATTATGTACTTAGCCACTAAACTCTGCCAAAAATATACCCCATCCTTTATCCAACCATGCTTAAGGCAAGATAGTATTAGAGGAACAATCTCACAAACTATAGGCCATATCTCCTCTAAAGCCAAAAGAACTGCAGCTTAACTGTAAGGGCAACCAATATGTAAACTTATAGGTCTTATGGTCCCCATGGTCTTATGGTCCATGGCTAATATACATGTACCCCAATCATGCAAGTCATGAGAATGCTGAGCTGCAATTGAACCACAGGCCTTCTCAGTGACTTTTTTGAATACCTTCTAGCAAATATAAAAAACTCCAGGCAGGTATCAACACTTTAGTCCTGGACTTGATCTATGATGAGGCACCCAAAATTCAATTCTTTGGCCCTCTTTCTGATGAAGTCCAAATCCTAGACCACCTTGGCCATGCTGTTAATCCTTAATGAACATGCAGATTTATTATGGGTAGGATTAGGGGAAAGTATGCTAAATTCTATTCCAATCTTCTCAAATTTATTTCAAGTAGACAGGTTTAGCTACAGACCGACAAGTTTATCATCTTATGAATACAATAGATTCTGTGACTGAGGTGAATCCATTTATTAAGCCTCCATTGCCTCCCTCCCAATGCCAAGGCATAGAGGTGGAAGCATAACTACTCAAGTACAGCTAACCAGTTAGGATCAGCTGTTGTTACTGCAACGGTCCCCCACATGGGGGATTAAAAAATGTCTTTGCAACATAATTGCTACTGTGTAATAACAAAAATCTGTCACTTTTTTTTTAAATTGCTCAGTTTTCATAATACTACTACCATGGCAACAACCATGTTTTGACATTACTATGGCCTTAAGTGATTCGGATTATGACTGTAATTTAGTGTCATATCTCTGGAAGTTTATGATATGTATATCCAGACCAATATTTTGTGTTTTCTATTGTTGAAACAGAATGTATATATATATATATACATGTATATGTAATTTTCAAACAATTTCCAATATTTTGATGGTGCGTTGCCACAGTAATGGGGCTGGTGCTCACACCCACCATCGGCGTCAGTTTGAGACCAAACGGATAATAAGAATTATAATTGTGTACCTGACTGTGACCTTGAAAGCACACAAGAAAATTGCACTCAAAAGAGCTGCTTGAAATAGATGTAATGCCTACTAAATATTTTCACGTTGTTGAATTACACATATAGGATATCTTATTACCATGGTAACAGCCCGAGTGGTCGCCCAGTATCCACCTTTGTGGCAGTCAGGGAGGATATGATATCCAGGGTCCTAGCTAACGTGCAGGGGAAAAACATCATTTCAGGTTGTGGAGACCCTTACTTTATAAAGTGCATTGGATAGTTACATATTTTTTCACTAATATTTATTAATTCACCATAACATTTCTATAGCAACAACCATGTTTTGACATGACGGTGACTTCCAATGACTCAGATTTAGCTGACAGATAAACACCATTTTAGGGTGTACATACACCTGTTCTTTGTTTTGTGTTGATTAGTTACAGAAATATTCAATTTTTATCATACTGTTTCTATAGCAACAGCCATGTTTTGACACGACGGTGCCTTCCAATGTCTCTGATTCTACTTGCAATCAAACGGGCACCCCAAAATACATATAGTTAGATGGTTACAATTTGTTTTTGTGATGTTGAATTATAGATATATAGTATTCTCTAAAATTCAATTCCTTGGTGTGTTACCATGGTAACAACCCCAGTGGTCACGCCCACTACCAACTTTATGTAAAATAGGAAGAATATGAGAGCTGAGGGTCCTAAATAACAGAAAAACATGATTTAAGATTGTGCAGTTGTTTTCTTTTTTTTTGTATTGATAAATCATAGATATTTTCCACAAATAGCATCATTTTGTGGGACCGTTTCCATAGCAACGGCCCTTTTTTTACACGCCCATGACTTCAAATGACTCAGATTGTGGTTGGAATCAGTGCGGCAGCTTAAAATACATATATTAGAGTCATTACCATGTATATTTTATGCTGCTAAATGACAAATATACGGTATTTTCTAAATTCCAGTATTTCGTTATGTTACCATGGTAACGAACCCTAGCGGCCACGCCCATCATGAAATCTTTGGAAAATAGGCAGATTATGAGAGCTGAGGGTCCTAGCTCACAGAAAATCATGATTTAAGATTGTCCAGACAGTTGCTTTCTATTTTGTATTGATAAATCACAGATAATTTACACAAATATGAGCATTTTGTGGGACCGTTTCCATAGCAACGGCCCTTTTTTACACGCCCATGACTTCAAATGGCTCAGATTGTAGTTGGAGTCAGTGGGGCAGGTTGAAATACATATATTAGAGGCTTTACCATATATTTTATGCTGTTAAATGACAAATATACGGTATTTTCTAATTTCCAGTATTTCGTTATGTGTTGCCATGGTAACGGCCCTAGTGGCCACGCCCACCATGAACTCTATGGAAAACAGGCAGATTATGAGAGCTGAGGGTCCTAGCTAACAGAAAAATATAATCTAAGATTGTGTAGACACCTCTCTATTTTATACTGATAAGTTTAGATATTTTTCAAAAATATAAACTTTTTATGTTACCGTTTCCATAGTAACGGCCATTTTTTGACATGACCGTGACTTTGATTGAAACCAAAATCTAGGTCATTTAATCAGGAAACTCAAAATACATATATTTAGATGGTTACCGGTCATTTTTCAAATTTCTGAATTAGAAATATTAGGTACTTTAATAAATTCCTATATTTCCTTGATGCGTTGCCATGGTAATGGCCCTGGTGGCCACACCCACCACTAACACTTTGGCAAACAGGCAGATTCTGATAGCCTAGGGTCCTAGCTACCAGGAAAGCATCACAAAAAATTGTACCTAAGGGGGGGGGGGGGGGGAGGGGGGTCTACGTTGGCCCATAGACTATTAGGGGTAGGGGACCCAAAGTTGCTAAAATGGTACATGTGGCCCCCAGGGGGCCCAGGGGGAGGGCCCCCAATTGTAAAAGGCCCTGTGGCGGTAACATATTGGAGGGGGGGGGGGCGCTGCCAGGCAAAATGTACATTCTGATCTTCTTCTCCAAAACACATGATCGGAATTCAACCAAACTTGGTAGGAATCATCCTTAGGGGTAGGGGATCCAAAGTTGCTAAAATGGTACATGTGGCCCCCAGGGGTGCCCAGGGGGAGGGTCCCCAAGTGTAAAAGCTATGTAAATTTCAAACATCTTCTTCTCCAGAACCAGGAATAGCTCAGACTTGGTATTGTGTATGGAGATACCTCTATAGACGAAAAATGAAAGTTGTTCATGAATTTTTTCTTGGTGGCCCTATAGGGGGTCTGTGGGGGTAACATACTGGAGGGGGGTCGGGGCAAGTTGTCCACCATCCATAAACTTTTTACATTTTCAGCTTCTTCTCCAAAACCCATGATTGGAATTTAACCGAACTTGGTAGGAAGCTCAGACTTGGTATTGTGTATAGAGATACCTCTATAGATGAAGAATGAAAGTTGTTCATGTGCTAGAGAGAACATGCACCAGATATGAATTGATCCACCTCAGGTGAGCGTCGTGCCCCCTGGGGCTCTTGTTTGTTTTGGCTATCGCTAGTATAGTGCAGCGTACGTAGCTAGTGTACTCTGTGCGTATGTGTAGTTTGTCACTGTTATTACTAGTTTACACATCTTTCTATTGATCTCTTACGTACGTACGCTATATAGTACTGTGCTGTGTACACATGTACTTGCCTGGCGCGCGTCTTTTCAGAAACCGGAAACACGTAGTTCGTGACCGAAGTATAAAGTCGTTTCAAAACAGCTTTGCGTTTATCTCGCTTTTTGTAACCTGTTTCTGGCTGAAACCTGTTTAGGAAAGCACGAATTTGCGACTTTCAAAAAGGCTTTCCGAACCCAATAATCAAAACGGCTGTGCGTTTATCATCTCTAAAAAAATCACTGAAAGCCCTTTGGAAAACCTGTTTCTGCCGAAAGAAAGAGTTGATAAACGCACCCCATGAGTGACGAGTGACGTAATTTCTTCAGGTTAATTTCTGTGGGAGATTTTATTTTTGTACTGGGTTTTATCATTAGACTAAGACATTTCCTTTAATGCACTTTCGTATTCACATTAAATTAGAAATTGAACTATTTCTTTGAAGATGTGAACCCCCTTTGTTATCTTCACATGATGAAAACAAAATGAAAGGGATTGTTCATTTATTTGCACTTTACAATCAGAGACATGGACGGAACTCCATTTGAAAATGCTGGGGATGGTACAATGTCAACAAATTTGGGGACGTTTCAGGTCTGTGAAGAGAAAAAGTCACATTTTCTATGTTATGCCTCCCATCCTCCACAATTAATAGTTTCGAGGAGGGGCAAACATATTTTAACATTTTGCTTCCCAAAGCTTAGAAAGGACACGCCCCCACCCTCAGGATTTCCACCCATGTAGCCTCTGCACAAGAATAAAAAATTACACAATTTACTCAATCTTAGCTTAAATTTCATCTCAGATTTTCTTTTATGACAACTTTTTCCTTTTACATTTACCACTAGCATTTTTTACCTCTGGCATTTTTACCTCTGGCATTTTTTCCTCTGGCATTTTTTCCTCTGGCATTTTCACCTCTGGCATTTTTTCCTCTGGCATTTTTACCTCTGGCATTTTTACCTCTGGCATTTTTACCACTGGCATTTTTACCTCTGGCATTTTTACACCGAACCGGTTTATCAATGTCATTATTTATTTCTATAAAGAGAGTTTCAAGAAAAAAATCGCCGTGGATGACGTCGTCCTTGTCGATAATATGCCCCGTAACAAATGGCTGCTGGGCAGAGTGGTTGAAATGTACCCTGGCAAAGATAAACTTGTGCGATCAGCAAAGGTGAAAGTGGTCAACAGGAGGATTGACGTGACCTATCCACAAATTGTGCTTGTTGGAAACCGTTGAGAAAGTGAAGTTATGGAAAGTGATAAGAATTTTCAGGTAGAAATTTTTATGAATTAGAGGAGGAATTCAGAATACAGCAGAAGCGGATCAAGCAATTGGAGTATGTGAATTAACCTACATGAGATATACCGGTATATAAAGTTCTGTTTGTGAAAGGAGAAATTACATATTTGTAATAATTTTGATCAGAAAGTTTCATCGAATGCAAAACTTTGGTATAAAGATTCTGACATGTCGCCTTTAATCGAAATTGGGAATGTGAAGTCTTGTTTCTGTTTTGATTTCTTTCTTTTTTTTTTCATTTTTTTTGGGGGGAAGGGGGTTGTTGTTGTTTGCTTGATAGTTCCCTCTCCATGTGGGCCCATAACAGACTGATATCCATTATGGGGTGCATCAACAGCAGAATCGGGTTATGAAGGAAAGTTGATCGAGAATAGAGAAAAAAAGGTAAAGAGCGAGAGATTGGTGGTTCTAAAAGGTTGAATTGGATGAAAACAGAAAAATCAGAAAAACATGATTGTTTTATTGTATCCCCCGGCAGAATGCCGGAGGATACTTTGGATTCAGCAGCGTTACGCCGCGCCGCCGCGTCACATTCTTGTGTGCGCTCTATCTGCCACATTCCTTGACAGATTTCTTTCAAATTTTGTATGGAGGGTTAGTATAATCTACACACCTACAATTTCTGTTGATGCTGCCCCCAGTGTTATAGTGGATAGTTTGTGTGCGCTCTGGCGGTCACATTTCTCAACGGATTTTGTTCAAATTCTGCTTAAAAGTGTCTTTTGGTATAATCGTGCGCTTCTGCATTTCTTGACGGATTTCTTTCAAATTTTGTATGGAGATATATCTTGGTCAAATCTACAGTTTATGCATGCTTGGGCTAAAACCACTTTGTCTAATTTCCAGATGGGCTACCATCATTCGGGCTAAACCCTTTTGGTCCACTCTTCATTTGGTCTAATTTGCACTTGGTCTAATGACCACTTGGGCTAATTATCACTTGGTCTAATTACCATTTGGTCTAATTACCATTTCGTCTACTTCATTTTGTTGTCACTTGGTCTACTACCAGTTCGTCTAATGTCAGTTTGTCTAATTCCCAGTCAGTCTAAAATTTGTTGGTCTACAGGCATTTCGTCTAAAATCCACTTGGTCTAGTATCCATTTGGTCTACATGGCATATATATGGCCTAATGTGCAGTTGGGCTAACTTTCGTTTAGTCCATTTTCCATTTAATCTAATTGTCAGTTGGTCTAAATGCCAATTTGTCTAAAGATCACTTTGTCTAATTATCACTAAGGCTAATTGCCTGTTGGGCTATTCCCTTTTCGGCTATTCCCTTTTCGTCTACGCACCTACCAACAACACTATGCGTCATTTTGTTGGCCGTCCCTGTAAGAAAAAAAAAATCAGCTAAATGTAAGTCAATTACCAAGGTTTGAAAAAGTTTTGACAGCTATCAAAACATATGATATGGAAAAGTATATATCAAAGATAAATCTTAAAGAAGATCAGTTTGAGGAAAAAATGTTTTCATTTCACCAAATGTTCTCTTTGCCTGTTTTGTATGTTATATATTATTGTACACAACGTGTATTTTGTCAAACTAGCCAATACACCGCTGTGCGGCTGCATATTTTGTTTTATTATGGTATACTCTATTGTTTAAGTATTACATGACAAATCATGGGGGGGAATATATATATATTATATGTACGATCTTTTGTAAGAATTGTTATATTGATGATGATTAAAGGAAATCTGTAGAAGGGTAAAAATATAATTGAATAAAAAAAATTGCTGCTCGGTCGCTTCGCTTCCTCGCATAACATAATTTGACTCGGTGAGGGGGGGGGGGGGGGGGGGCGCAAATTCACTGTTTGCCCAGGGCGTCATAATACCTATATACGCCACTGCCTTAAAAGAAGAAAAAGAAGGCAGTGAACAAGTATAAAAAGCGGCATTTTTGTGGGTAGCAGGAGACACTTTTTTGGTGCTTGGAAGGGGGGGGGGGGATTGTGCACCCCGCCAACGAGCGAGTTAATTTACATTTTAGATGAACAAATAATAATAATGATGATAAGAATAATAATAATAATAATTGTTGCATACTCTTCTTTCTTCTTCTTCTTTTGTTGTTTTTCTTCTCTTTCTTTCTCTCTCTCTCTCTCTCTTTTAGGTCACTTGAAAAATCATAGGGGGCAACCGCCCCTGCCCCCTCCCCCCTGTAGCGCTGCCCCTGAAAAGAATCAGAGAAGCTTAATGGGAGAATATTTAGTTCTTGATATGACAACAGTGTGACACCTTTGAGCAGGAACTTAGCCAGAGCTGGGGACACAGTGCCCAAAATAATATTGCAGCAATTAAGATATCCCCGCCCGAAGCTTACTTGCTACGCTCGCTCGCACTCACTTATTGTAACTCATGACAGTAACATAAAGTCCTATCTATCTCTTTTATTGAGAGATTATGCTTGAAATTAAACGCTTTTGCGGCATGTTCGTCATGAAATCAATATAATGCAAGCATCATTGTATGACCTTCAACAAGAACATATTTTTGGTCGCTCGCTTGCAAGATAGGAGTAAGGCAGAATTGCATATTATGCAAAGATTAGAAAATAAGTACAATGTAGGGGTACAGCAACGTATCAAAACGCCATTTCCCATTCTTGTCTTCACCCTTTATAATTAAGTTCCCCCTTTTCCAAAAACGGTACCCAGTTCGTTGAAACCCCAAGTGCGTGGGTCGTCTTAATTGCCCCTCCTATGAAAATACCCTGGCACCGCTCCTAGCTTTTATTGACTACTTGCACAAACAGTTGTACATCAGATATCAAATAAGAACCATGAATAACAGATTATCAACCCAACAAACATAATTTGAAGTGCAATACAAAATCAGGTTCTTCTACTTAAGTCATGAAAGGAAGAGAAGACCTAGGATTTTTACTAAAAAATAATACTAAATAATTGATTTTAATGAATTAGATAATTAATATATAAAATGCAGGGATATTGATTGACTTGATATAAGCAGCAGCAAGGTGAATAACTCTTTTAATGCACATTTACGTATAGATGACTTCTTTGAAGTTTCATTTTTACCCACGCCGATAAAATCGGCAGGGTTATGTAAAGGGCTCCGTATGTTTGTTTGTTTATAGTTTGTTTCTTTGTTTTTGTACAAGAAAACTAGAGAACGGGTTAACGGATTTGCACCAAATTTTCAGGGAATGCTCGGATAGTGACAGGAAAGAATCGATTAGATTTTGGTGATGATCGGTTGACCCCCTGCAAATTCGGTTGACATGTACTTCGACGAGTAAGCACGCTCGCGGATCCTCTCCTGATTTTGTATTGAATTGAGTTTTGAATCTGCACCCATGATGTCCTGTGACGTGAAGAGAAAAAAGCCGTCCGCCAGCCCTGCGAGCCAGCAGCAGGCGGGGGCTTCTGGCCGGGCTTCTGTGACAATGAATAAACTGGATCCCTCAGGCAATTAATGGTGGATCATTTTAAGAAAACACAAGAACGACTTGACAGTTTGGAAAAGGCAATGGAGGGCCAACTTAAAGAGACCATATCTCGCGTCATGCAAATAGAATCGAAGCTGACAGATATCATTACATCGGTTACCTTTAATTCACATGAGACAGAGAAAATACAGAAGGAGATGATCCCCCAACTGAGAAAGAAATTTGATGAGGAGATAGAGTGTCAGCAGAGCTGGAGAATCTTAGGATGTATGCTGCAAGAGAAAACATTGTGTTTTTAGGAATTCCAGAGAGTGGAAATCTTGAAGAGCCAGAGGATACTGAGAAAGTGGTGGAAGATTTCCTAAAAGAAAAATTGCAATTGGATGAGGAAGAGGTGCACGCATTTGAGTTCCAAAGAATTCATCCGGCCGCAAGAGGACCACGTCCGATAAAGGCAAGAATGCTAAGATATCGAGACAAGGAGAAAATTATGAGAAATGCAAAGCATCTGAAGGGCTTAACCCCTAGCATGCCGTGGGCGGCAAATCCCGCCCAAAATTTTGAATGTTTAACATTTTAATTAGCGTCTGAATGGCTTGAAAATTCTTCCTCATACAGAAACCTGTGCCATCAGTATAATGTTTATTCTTATGCAATATAACTTTGCCCAGTTTGCTCGAGAAAATACTCTTTGAAAGTTAATATTTAACACTTGAAAATTCATTTTGACATTTGCTCAAAAGTCTGGTGGCATGGAAGGGGTTAAAGATGGTGATCACAGATGATTTGCCCAAGGCGGTTTGGGAAGCGAGGAAGCCCCAGTTTTCGCTTCTTCACGCTGCAAAAAAAGCTGGAAAAAAGGCATATTTTTTTAGAGCGGAGCCTAGAAATTTGTACATAGACCGTAAGTTCATTCCAATCAGTCAGCAGAAAGCAGTATTTGAAGAGTTTCAAAAGCACAGTAATACTAATAGGCCAGTCCATTTGGTCTTTTAAATATATCAAATGAATAACACTGTACCTTATGTTATGGTTTCAAATGAGGTAGATAAAAGAATAACCATTCCATTGGATATGGTTGTTGTTGTTTTTTGTTTTTTGCCGTACTTTTAGTTTTTTTGGAAAAAGAAATGAACAAAGAGTCTTGATAAATCATCTGAAAATACAGTAGAGGAGAGTTTTTGATGTTATTGGTTATCTTTAATACATTTGGAACAACAGAGCCATATTCCGTGAATCTCATATTAGAGAGTTCCTGATTGCACATAGGTTCGTTGTAATGTCTTCGAACTGTCAATCGAAATAGAAACGCTTTTTAATAGGTAAAAAAATAAGAATTAAGAAATAAAGGAACCAACATGAATCAATTCTTTAACAGAATTTTTATGGGTTGATTAATGGAAAAGAAAGTGAAATAAGTTATTATTGAAAAAGAAAAAAAAAATATCAAAAGGAAGAAGATTAAATAGATCAAAAGCAGGGCAGAGAATGTTTTGATGGTTTTGAGTCATTCCTGTGTTAGATATAAAGTGGCTGTACTGGACGATTATTACATTGAATGGGAGGCTGATTGCATTTATCCCAAGGATGTTTGTCTATGTCCTTCTTCCCCCTCTCTCTAGTCTTTGGTTTAACTCTTATTTAATGTGGCATTTGTCAAGGGAGAGAGAGAGAGGGGGGGGGGGGGAAAGAGCTACACAGTACGGAACCAGGCTTGTATTGAATACTTGTTTTATTAGTTGGGCATTCTAGAATTATAGTGCTTTTTTTTTTTTTTTTTTTTTTTCTGCATTCAATAGCATGATACAAAATATAGTAATACATGTATTACAGATTTTAAAAAAATATATATAAACATATTGTCAGACATTAACAATTTACTTCTTGAATACAAATAAAATATGTATACAATATGGAAAATTACCATTTTACAATTAACAGGATTTGTTGAACGCAGGAGACTGTCATCATGCTTGACATCACAAGAGGGCGCTGTGCAGCTGTAGACATTTATTTTATATAGCTATTTGGTTGAAAAATTTTCTAATACAATATTTTTCCTCTTTTTCGCGGATTTTTTAAGTCATACTAGCAGGATATGTTTTATGAATATCTAAAGTACAAGGAAATTGGATTTTCATTACAGGATTGCATGTATTTCTGTGTGATTTTGATGGATGCTGACTCACAGTGTATGTATACCTATACAGTATTTTAGAGATAAGCCGTTTATACATTCCCACATATACATATCTTTGTTGCGTTTTTGCCTTGGTACATTTAACTACAGGCTTTATTGAATGTGGATATCTTGTTAATGTGGTTATTTTGAAGTGAACCATCTCAATCTTGATTTCATTATTATAGATTGATGATGTATTGTACAAAATTCCTAATATTTTTGTGCATTAGTCTAGTACTAGCCTTGTATTCTCAATGTAATTTTGTCATCAGCCACGCCCATCACACTTGCTGTGGCAGTGCTACTGAGTCTCGTTATACTTCTTATAAGAATAAGTATTTAGGATTCAGAGTTTGTTATTATGCCAATTCCATCACAACATTTCAGATTAATTTGTTAAAATGTGGAGATGTAAACCCTAATCCCGGACCCAGGCATGAACATCAAACTACAAGGGTATTAAACCTTAACCCTTGTTTTACCCCATCAATTCATGGGTTGCTATTTAATGCTAGAAGTGTTAGGAACAAGATTAATGACTTGTGCGCTTTCTTGGACTGTTCTTCATCATTCGACATCCTTGCTATCAATGAAACTTGGCTAAATAATCAGGACAAAAGGATTGAACAGAACTTCGACAAATATGGTTACGTCACTTTCCGTCGTGATCGCACTAAGCAGCGTGGTGGTGGAGTTCTGGCTGCTGTAAAGTCTAACCTGTGTCCCATCAGGCTCTTCAACTTTGAAAACGATGAATTAGAAACTATCGTACTTAAACTTACAACCCGTCAGAGTAAATGGTTGTTATGTTTGGTTTATAGACCACCCAATGTCTCCGTTGGATACTGGGATTTGTTTCAGACACTCATTGATAATATCCAGCTCTCTCACGGTCATCATGGTGTCATCGCAGGTGATTTTAATGTGAACTGGGAGGATACATTAGCGCCTTCAACGCAGTATCTTTCGCAAATCACTTCTTCAATTGAACTGGAACAGCTTGTTGAATCTTGTACACGACAATTGCCATATGATCCTAGTAGTGGTTCCATGATCGACTTGTCGTTCACCAATCGACCACATCTCGTACACGGTGTCTCAACAGTGCCGAATCCTGTTTGCAGTGATCACCATGCCGTTTCATTTACCATCAAGTGTTGCAAACTTCAACCTCCAAAACATTCTATAAGACAATTCCTTGATTTTAATAATGCAGATTTTGAACATTTCAACAATCTTCTAGCTTTGGCACCATGGGGTGTATTCATGGACGATGAAAATGTTGATGAATCTTGGGAAGGTTTCTTAGATTTGTTTGATGCAGCATCAAGGGATGCTATCCCTAGGAAAAAAGGGAAAACTAAATCCAGAAGTCCCTGGGTTACTTCAGAAATTAAAAGTCTCACAAGAGTGAAGCGTAAAGCCTTTAAAAAGGCTAAAAGGTCAGGGACTATTATGGACTGGCGTGAATACCAAAAGATTCGTAACAGGGTTAAGAATGAGATTAATATAGTTTATCATAATCATGTAGACAGTTTGTTTCGCAACAACCAGGACAACCGTAAGCGATTTTTTGCATTTGTACGTGATCAGAGAAAAAGCTCATGCCCTCATATCATTGATAACAATGGGAAAGTAGAGTACAAACCTGATGTAATATCTGAATTGTTTGGTCAATACTTTGCCTCTGTACACGGTGAAGCTAGTCAGCTCCCCGATGAACCTCAGGAGTGTGAATTTGTAATTCCCCCTCTGAAATGTATCTCTATTACTGAATCTGCCATCGGTGATCTCATTAAACAATTACCTAATAATAAGTCTCCTGGGCCAGACTGCATAACACCACGGCTCTTAAAATCATGCAGTGATGTCATCTCACCCATACTGTTCAAAGTATTTTATCAAACAATGGATATTGGAAAACTTCCAGTTGCTTGGAAACAAGCTAATGTTACACCAGTCCACAAGAATGGTGATACTTCCCAGTTGAGGAACTATAGACCTATAGCCTTAACGTCCATAATTTGTAAATTAATGGAATCTCTGGTGGCAGATTCTATCAGATCTCATATATCAGACTATTGTTTGGTGAATCCTAACCAGCATGGATTTATGAAAGGTCGTTCGTGTGTAACACAATTGATGAATGTAACCAATACATGGTTGAATATTTTAGACAAGCCTTGTCCCCCCAAAAATGATGCCATCTTCTTGGATTTCGCCAAGGCTTTTGACGTAATGCCTCATGATGTGCTTTTGCGAAAATTAGCCACACAGTACAATATATGTGGCAAAGTTTGGAAATGGTTTAAATCCTTTTTACAAAAACGTCAACAACGAGTTGTTTATAAGGGTTCATATTCAACATGGTACCCGGTAACCTCAGGAATACCACAGGGCAGCGTGGTCGGCCCCCTCCTGTTTGATTTGCTCATTAATGATATTAGTGCCAAGATCATGTGTGGTACTAGCCAGGTGCTATTTGCAGATGACACTCTGTTGTTTCGTGCCATACAGGGTCCCGAAGATGAAGATTTTTTGCAGGGTGATTTGAATGCTATTAGTATGTGGTGTAGAGAAAATAAAATGAAGCTTAACACTGCCAAGTGTAAAGTTATGCGCATAACCCAATCAAAAATCCCAGGTCAACCCCAATACCATATTGATAATAACTCCTTGGAAGTTGTTACACAATATAAATATCTTGGTATTATCTTGAATAATAAAATGACCTGGTCAAATCATGTTGATTATGTAGTAGCAAAGGCTAATCGTATGTTAGGTTTTATCATCAGTGTAGCGAAAAATTTATCGAGTGACTCTCTGATGTGCTTGTACAAAAGCCTTGTTATCCCTATTATTGAATATGGTCAACCGGCCTGGTTTGTACATAGTAGAGGCCATATTGAAAAACTTGAAAAGTTACAGAGACGAGCTACACGAATTATTCTCAAACAGAGAAGACAGGAAATGGACTATTCTGTACGCCTTCAAAGTTTAAAGTGGTTTACTCTTTTTTCTAGACGACGTTACCTCTTGATTAGTTTTACTCTTAAAGTCCTCTTTGGCCTCATAAAATGTGAAGCTGTTCAAAATGCTATTCATGTTAACCAAAGATATTCTCATACTGTTTTATTCAAACATCTGAAAGCCCGCACTCAAAGACTCCATGGTTCTGCCATTCATACATTCCCCCGTGTTTGGGATACTCTCCCTATTAATTTGAAAACTGATGTTGTTTTATTATCATTTCATACCTGGCTATCAAAATTGAAAGAACAAGTTCTCAGTATACATGTGAGTTAACTCTTTAAGACCCCTTCTCAATTAGTAATACATAATGCATAATTCCATATTTTATTTGTGCAATGCTCTGTTAATTATTTCATACAGAATCTAAAAAAAAAAAAAAAAAAAAATGCATGACAATATCCCTTAATGTTTTTTTCCACCTGTTTTTTTTTTTTTTTTTTTTTTTTTTTTTTTTTTTTTTTTAAACCTACTCAGCTGCACAGCGCCCTCTTCGGGTATAATGCCGGGCTTGTGTACATTGTATTCACCTACTTTTTTTTTTCCCCCGGTGCTATATACATGTGCACAAGGCGACATTATTGTTTTGTATTGTATTTATTTATTTAAGGGAAAGTCCACCTGGAATTTGTTTTGTTTTAATGCAGGTGTAAGGGTGATAGGGACAGAATGGTGGGGGTTCGGACAGGGTTCATGGGGGGGTGGGGGGGAGGGTGGGTGGGTGGAGCTGCAGTCGGTTGGGCATGGACTGGCGGCTCCGTGACGTTTCTTGCGTGCTCCTCTCCCATTTGCTTTGTGCAAGAAATATCTTTTTCTGTTTTTTCTTGCAGTTAATTCAATACCGGTGTGGACTTTCTTTTTACGTTAGGATTACTATTTCTGAAAATTGTAACTGTAATTCATTAATTGTATCTTATTTTATTCTATTTCATTTATGTAAAGTCACATGGATTGGAAAAGAAGACCTTCGGGTCATAGTTATTTGGTTAATCTTTTTCTTTTCCCGGCATCCATGTGACTCTCTTCTAATCTACTGTTTTGTATCTTCTGATTTCTTGATTTTTGTCTTTGCCGAATAAATAATAATAATAATAATACAGATATTTATTATGTGTACACGTACATTGGTCTGTTCCTGTCAGGAAAGGGTGTAATATTAGGCGTAACAGGAGAATAGACACCTCACAAGCATTTTCTGTTTGTTTTTTTTTCTCTAAACTTGATTTTGGCATAAGAGTGCTGGATCATTATGCCAATATTATTCTTGGCACTAAAAGTAGAGGCTATTTATTACATTCTAAATGTCCCCAAATAGTATAGAGTTGTAGATCGAGAGACAGCTTCTACTTAAATTTTTTCCCGTTTTTTTGTGGGGCTGTGCTTTAAATTAATTGCCCTGTGGCGGAATCATTCGAGATTTTCTTTTGAATTACATAGTCACCTTAACAGTGGGTGTGTTAGACGTGGACAAATATGTATAAGTTCATTTGGGGCGTCTTTAATTTGCTTTTGTGTGAAACAGTTTAGGGTTAGAGCCGGGTAATTTTCCACGATTTGCATAGTGATCTGGACTCTGCCATTTGTTTTTGAATACATACCTTGGAATTCGAGGCGTGTTTGCTACACAGGGTTTAAGGATTAGAGGGCGGATAACCTCTACGTTACTTACTTAATTATTCATGCAGTTTGTTTGCACCAATGTTATGAGGGATTCAAGAGTGATGTGTTGTAGAATTGTCCAAGGAATGGAAAACAATTTAGTTTTGTGTCTTGCTTTTAATTTGAATGCTCCGTATCTTTATGTCTATGTCACCCTGGTATTTGGCCCTAAAATATATCAGGGCATTCATATTGAGATACTTCAGATTTATTATTTGTATGTAGCATGCTCCGTGCACTAAACATGATCGAGCATTAACACTATGAACATGGCGAACAAAGAAGCGGACAAAATATACAGCTCCTCATTGTACCTTCCACAATTGCTCTGGTAGACAAAAGAAAATCCCTTGATTGCTATTATGTAAAAGTATTTAGAACAGGTGTGGCATGCATATTCACCTGTTCTACTTATTTAACATAATAGCAATGAAGGATGTTCTTTTGTCTACCAGAGCAATTGTGGAGGGTACAATGAGGAGCTGTATATTTTGTCCGCTCTCTTTGTCATCGTGTTCATAGTGTAATAGCCATGGTCAAAGTATCTGTGGTCAATATTGGTCTATCAATCAATAGAAGTTCGGAATGTATGTATAAAGAGTTGGAAAGGTCAAAGATTGCGGGGTATTCATGCAGACATTCTCAATCATTTGACTTTTCAGTCGTGTATAGTGCCTAAATAAACAGCAATGACATTTCTTTTGAATTGATAATGGCAGGTCATAAAACTCTGGGAATGCATTGCGACACGAAGTAGAAGGGAGTGGAAACTTATAAAAAGAAGGATTGATCGAGGTGTTATTGCCCCTGATATTATGCAAGAACTAAAAACTGCTGTGATTTACAATAGGCCCTATTCCAATTTATAAGGAACATTGGTAGACTTCTGAGCTTGTGTATAATAGGCAGCATTGTTATTGTTTGGTAGTTTCGCAATTTGCAGGGCCTTTATGCAGACCTCTAACAAAATCATCAGTAAATTTTAAGGGCAACAGACCTCAATTTTTTTCTTTCTTGTTTCCGGAATCTTAAAGTGTCCAAAAGGTATATTATTTCATTGTAATAGCCACAATAACGTTTACCTCACAACAGCTGAACTTCGAGTATAGAGGTATAGATGAATTAAGTTACACCCATGCTGGTTTTTACAATGCAAAAAGATCCGCTATAGCATTTTCTGGTAGGATCCATGGCTATAGTAACAGTTCTTTGGAATGAATAGTGACATGCCATTCAACTTTAGACATGCATCATAACACATTGTATCAGAAGTTGGAAACTTGATTCAATGTAGGGCTGATTATGCAAGAGCCAAGACTGCTGGGATTCACATTGCCTCAAAGATAGAAACATTCTTTTTACTCTCTTTTATCAACTTGATGAACAATGATAATTGTCCTAGGACGTTTGTGAAGAACTTTGTATCAATTAATTCTATGAGCTTGTATATAAGAGCCAGAATTTGTAATGTTCGGAATCCCACAGACTCTGGCGGCATTTTGGAGTAATTCATGCCTTTTTTTTTTTTTTTTTTAATTGTGTTCCTAAGTGGATAATGTCTGTAGGCTATTACAACGTACAGGCCATTTACTGAAAAAAACTTTTTATCAATGCTGGAATGGCAAAGCCTTTTGTTGAAAGTTTATAGGGGTACGTGTCATTTGTTTTGTAGTAAAGGTATAGCGAAGGTTGCTATATCCATGAAGGGCCTATTACTGTATAATGATCAAGGTCTAATTATCTGTGGAAAATACAAGTCACTAAATATTAGAAGAACTTTGCAAAATAATAGGAGAATTGCTAACATGGTGAACTTTGGAGTTGGTATTCAAATCCCCTGAAATTTGCACCCCAAATAATGTAAGAATTGGTGATAAGTTTTTACTTTATTGTTCAACAGACTATAGGAACACGTATTTTGGAGTGATTTAAAGGCTCCTGAGCTCTAGGCCACACTGATATAAACGACCTAAGCAATTTAAATATTAAAAAGAAAGAATTCCATTATACTATAGATATTTCAGAGCTCTTTATAGGCAAATTTACTATGTTACAATTTTCGACAGTTAAACAAGAGCTTTGTTATACTCACCATGGTCAAAATAAGAGAGGGGCGTGACACTGTATTTATGTTTTTTTATTGTTATCAGTAGATATCACAATATAAGCACAGTGGTATACCACCTATTATTGTTTGGAGACCTGGTCTCTTGCCTTTCGGCTTTTGGAAGGTTTTTTTTTTTTTCTTTCCTTTTAAAAAAAAAAACACAATTCAAATAGAAAGTTTAATTTAAATTTATTTTGAGGTGTCTTGAAACTTCTTAACATGACATAGTCCATTTATAAAAAATGTAAGGAAACTTGCTGGTGTTCCTTTTTTTCCGCTCAGAGTTTGGTCTTAAGCAGTTGCATTATGAAGGGCGCGAGGCTGTGTATATCTTTTTAACTTCTATTATTTGTTTCCAAAAGGGAGAAGAATTTTTACCAATGGAATCTTTTATTCAGCCATAATTTATTAGCTGCAGAGTACAGGAAAACAAACCTGTTTTCTCTATTTATCAATTGCTTTAGATTTTTTTGTAAAATGACAGTGAATGATTATATTTACAGCAATAAATCAATTTATCTACCTATTTGCTAGTTTCCCAAACTATGCCGTCATTCGAGAAAAACTAAGTCAGAAACGTGCATGCCCCTGCCCGCGCGCGCGCTCCCCGTCCACCAATCATGATCGCGCAGCCGCCATATGCTCTCCCGCCATGCCCAACCCGCAGGCCCATTTACCTGGGTGCGGAAATAGACATCGTGAACCAAGTTGCCCGCCCCAGTCGGGAGAGGGTTCAAGCGATTGTCTTACTAGCTCGATCTCTTCGTCTCTTCCGTCGAGTTCGGGCAGGCCGATGGCTCCAATTCTTGGGCCACTTATCGAGCCTTGTGGATGTCCTCCAAGACTGTCGGCTTCATATGAGGCCATTCCAACTTCATCTTCTGAAGTTTTTCAAGCCCAGTGTAGACTCTCTCAAGGTGTGGATTCCTCTCACCGGGGAAATCAAACGCCTGCTTATCCCCTGGTCGAAAGAGTCGTTCCTTCTTCAAGGCAAGTCTCTTCGCACGCCCCTTCCGTCAGTCACCATCTCGACGGATACCTCTCTTCTGGGGTGGGGCGGCCATTGTTCGGACCAGGTGGTCTCGGGGGACTGGTCACACCTGTGCACCTTGCCCCACATAAATGTATTGGAGTTGATGGCAGTCTTCATGTCTCTCCGTCATTTCGAGAACATGATTGTAGGTCGCTCCGTCCTGATTTTGACGGACAACACCACTGTTGCTGCCTACATCAACCGACAAGGCGGGACTCATTCCACTACCTTGAACGATCTGACCGCCAAGCTTTGGAGGTGGTGTTGGTCTCACTGAGTAATTCCGATCGCCTCCTATGTTCCCGGCCAGGACAATCTGATTGCAGATTTTCTGTCCCGGGGCATGTGCCTTCCCTCCGAGTGGACACTGAATCAAGAGGTCTTCGATTACCTCAGTTCAGTCTGGGTCCCTCTAGAGATAGATCTGTTTGCGTCATCTCTCAATCATTGCCTACCGAGATACTGCTCTCGAGATCCGGAAGCTTGGGCCCTCGATGCGTTCTCCCTTCAGTGGGGGAACTTCCGGGGTTACGCCTTTCCGCCGGTCTCATTAATTCCTCAGGTCCTGGGGAAAATTGCTATTGCGGTGCTATTGCGGATTTCCTGATCGCCCTTTTCGATAAGGATAGATCTCTCTCTACCATTCGTGGATACCGTTCAGTTATTGCTACGGTTCACCTTGGTTTTTCTGATGGTTCGGGAGTTTCGAACTCTCCCTTCTTGACCCATTTGCTGAGGTCGTTCTTCTTAAAACGATCAGCAAATTGCCAGTTGACTCCTGCGTGGAGCCTTCCTTTGGTTTTGGACGCTTTGGCCAAACCGCCCTTTGAGCCGTTGTGCAAAGCGTCGTTACACCATCTCTCGATTAAGACCGCCTTTCTTGTCGCTATTGCTTCTGGGCAGAGGAGAAGCACTATTCAGGCTCTCTCTACGGCGCCCGGGCATATCAGATGGGAAAGGCAAGGTGTACGTCTTGTCCCTCGACCTTCGTTTATTGCCAAGATTCAGACGGATTCTTCTGGCTCGATCGAAGTGTTCTTGAGTCCTCTGTCAGAATTCTCTTCTGTCAAAGAGGATAAATCTTGGTGCCCTGTTATGGCTCTCAAATGGTACTTGGATAGGACTAAGGTCTTTCGTAAGGATGATCAGCTCTTTCTCATTTCCTGTCACCCTTATTCCCCAGCGTCACGGGAGACTATCTCCCGTTGGATTGTCGAGGCTATCCAAGCTGCGGGTTCGGAGGCTCTTCTGTCTGAGAATCCTCCAAGAGCGCACGATACCAGGAGTGTTTCTACTTCCTGGGCGTTTTTTCAGGGTATTCCTTTGGAAGATATCTTGCGGGCTGCCTTTTGGCGTTCCCCTACCTCCTTCACATCCTTCTATCTTAAGGATGTTCCTTCGGGTGAGGTTAGGTTTGCTACCTCTGGTTTGAGAGCTGCTTCGTCCTTCCCTTCTGCCCCGCGTTAGTTCTTCCCGTCCTGGGACATGCCACCCGGGTTTTTATCCGTGCTATTCTAGCAAATAGGTAGATACATTGATTTATTGCTGTAAATCAAGAAAATTATAACTAACTTTGTTATTTACTTGATAAATCTATGTATCTACCTATGTCCCTCCCTCCAGCCCCTCTCCTTGTCTGACAATATGTCCTAGACTCTGTCTCTGACTGCTCGGAAGAGGAAGAGCATGGCGGCTGCGCGATCATGATTGGTGGACGGGGAGCGCGCGCGCGGGCAGGGGCATGCGCATGCGCGTTTCTGACTTAGTTTTTCTCGAATGACGGCATAGTTTGGGAAACTGGCAAATAGGTAGATACATAGATTTATCTAGTAAATAACAAAATTAGTTATAATTTTCTTGATTAGTCAGTTCTTTATTCTTTATTAATAGGAGAAGGGTCCGGGAAATCGAAGTCATGTTATCCCCCCCCCCCCCTTCTCTTTCTTCCTGACAAGGAAGTGCTTACTCCTTGGGGATGGGAGGGAAGGAGGTCTGGGTTTTGGAATGGAGGGGTGGGAAGTTCTACTTGTGTGGGGGTACCGAAACACGTGGAATGTATTAGTAGGAATGAAAGGTTCTTTGACTTCAACTGTTATCGCTATCCAAAGAAACAGAGTGGGAAGAAACAGAGTGGAAAGGAAAGTGATTTTTATGCTGCATGTGTGGCTCTCCATATAGCAGCTCAATTGTATAAGAGAACGCTTGGTTCAGCTTTACCACTTTTACGAGAGCTATGATGGGCACGAATGTTAATTGTAAACTATGTTCGCTTAATGTAAGAGGAATTAGGGAAAATACTAAAAGGGGTGGGGTTTTTTCATGGTGCAGACAAAGGGGTGACGTTATTTTTCTTCAAGAAACGTTTAGTTCAAAGGATGCAGCGGACAGGTGGAGCTCAATGTGGGATGGGTTATGCTTTTATAGTCACGGTTCTGTTCACAGTAGAGGCGTTCTTATTTTAATAAAAAGATTCAGTGGACTTCAAACTCAAAAAATAGAGAGGGATGATAGTGGGCGTTTTATAATAATAGACTGAAATTCAAGGGTATAGAATTGTCTTATGTAATGTTTACTTTCCCGCAAGAGATAAAGAGAAAAAAAATAGAAATGATTCAGGACTTACGGAAGAGGTTTAATAGAGGGGATGTCAATTTGATTATGAATAATAGTTTAGACTATAGCGGAAGGGTGCTGCAAAGTATCAGTAAATTTAGTAAAGAAGTAACTGAGTTCATGAAAGAGTTTCATTTATTAGATATATGGCGAGAAAGAAATCCCTTGAAAAAACAATACACTTATAATTTTTAAACAAATTTTTTGGCATTTTACTCCCATCAAGCTTCTTCGTTTACTAACCATTGTCTACGGCGGACCGTTTGAATATTAATGAGTCAGAAAAAAAGAGGATCTTGGGTATTTCATTCCAGTTCATCGTGACTTGGCCGTGAACCAGAATAGCCTGGTGGTTAGGTCGCTGCCCGGCAAGCAGTAGATGACAGGTTCGAATCCCGCTGGTTCCAATTTTTTCTGACTTGTGTTTTTCATTACAGATCGAGCATACGATCTTTAACACTGGGAGTAAAATGCCTAAAAATTTGTTTACAAATGAAAAATTCCTCCCATCAAGCTTCTTCGTTTACTAATACACTTATACAAAACAAAATCCATTTATGCAAAGTCGATTAGACAATTGGTTAATGTCTGAAAATATGCAAGGATTGGTTACAAAGTGTGAGATAGTTCATGCATTAGCACCTGACCACTCAGCAATACTCTTGACTATGACAAAACAGAAAATAATATAGGGCAGAAATCAAAAGGATCTTATTGGAAATTCAACAACAGCCTTTGCACAAACGTGGATTTTGTTAAACAGTTGAAAGACGAGATAATTAGTTTGGAAAAAGATTTACAACTAGAAATTAAAGACAAGAGAGTCCTCTGGGACTTTATGAAAATGAAAATAAGAAGTTTTACACAAGCTTTTTCAAAGAAATTAGCTGTAGAAAGAAAACAAAAAAGAGAGCTCCTTGACAAAGAAGTAGCGGATTTAGAAATTAGTATTGCTGAAGGAGTTACAGAAAGAAAATTGGAAGCATTAAAAAAGAAAAAGGAAGAGTTAGTAGCTTGTTATAATTACATTAATGAAGGGATAAAAATACGTTCTAGGGCAACTTGGTAAAAGAGGGCAAGTGGGCAAAGAGACACAAGATATTTTAGTCAATTGCTACAAACAAATAAAAGAAAGTGTGTTATAAAGAATTTAATAACTGAGGATGGTCAAATGATTGATAAAGAAAGGGAAGTTCTGAATTTGATTAAGATATTTTATTCAAAACTTTACTCTAAAGTGATAAATGAAGACATAAATGTATCGGACACTGATTTTTTCAAAAATTTACCGTCTTTATCAAGGGAGAGTATACAAAATTGTGAAGGAGGAATATTAGAAGGGGAATGTTATGCAGTGCTAAAAGGAATGAAACAAAATAAGTCACCCGGAAATGATGGACTAACAGTCGAATTTTATATTACATTCTGGGCAGAAATAAAAGATATGTTAAGGGCCTTAAATGACGCTTTTAAGTCAGGTGAACTATCAGCTTCACATGCAGAAACAAGCAGTAGTCATTCTGATTGCCAAAGATGAGAAAGATCCGCATTTACTAAAAAATTATCGGCCAATATCTTTATTAAATATTGATTATAAAATTGTTTCAAAAGTAATAGCTACAAGAATAAAAGGAGTTTTGGAAAATATAATTTCAACAGATCAAATAGGGTTTATGAATGGTAGAACTATAGGAGAAGCGATTCGAATAATAGACGATGTGATTTTCCACACGTCTCAATATAAATTGCCAGGGTATTTAATTGCAGTTGACTTTCAAAAGGCATTTGATTCGGTGTCACATGTTTTTTTAAATAAAGTATTATGCTCTTCGGCCCGGAATTTCGCAGATGGGTGGAAGTTCTATACAAAAATGCACAAAGTTGTATTTTTAATACAGAAGTCTCTATTGATGGATACTGTATTTTACGACGAGACCGAGTTCTTGGTCAAGGAGGTGGCGTCTGCCTTTACATAAGAAATGATATTGTATTTAACGTAAGGGAAGATTTAATTTCAGAGAATATTGAATCACTCTGGATTGATATTCTTTTACCAAGGACAAAACCCATTATTTTAGGTGTTTACTACAGGCCCCCCAAAGATAATATGTTTCTTAATTCACTCTCTGACACTTTTGATAAATTATCAAAAGATGTTGAGGTAATAATATTAGGGGACATGAATATTTGCCTTTTGCGGAAGTCTCCATTATCAACAAAATATGAAAGCATATTAAAGGTCCCCTTCTATGAAATTATAATTCTTGGTATTTTGTACATGATACTCATCTAAATTGAAAAATGACATCCGTTTGCAATAAATACGTATCAAAATATTTTTAAAATAATATTTCCCCCAGGTATTCATGTCCAAAACAGTCTGCTAAGCTCCGCCCCCTTTTAAACCCCGAATTCGAGTTCTGCGAGCATGATTGACGTGTGACGTCACAAACCGACATTGCCGATGCTTGTTTACAATATTGCATATGTATCACATGTGCAAACTAACTTGCTGTTCTATATACCACCTCGTAAATCACCTCCAAAGCGAAGTATGCCGCAACGCTGCGTTGTTGCAGGTTGCAGCAACACCACAAAGGAGGGTGTCAGTCTCCATTTATTCCCTAAAGACCCAAATATAAGAAGGAAATGGACCGCAAAAGTAAAATTAACTCGCGCCCATTGGAAGGGGCCGAGTGACCGCAGTGTTGTGTGCTCCGAGCACTTTTGTGCGGAGGACTTCGTCGATAGCACGGGGCTGCATGCGGCGTATGGCATCAAGAAGAGGCCGTCCCTGAAACAAGTTTGATCATACATGTATCAATAATATGAAATTTGGCTCTGAGCTTTACCTCACAAGCACCTCTCTCAATTGGTCTTTGCTATTAAAAATGATTTCTTTTTTGTTCTTGATGAAGAAAAAGATCTTTCTCCATAAAGAGGGTGTGATAAAAATGTTTATCATGGTAGAGTGGAAACTCAGTATAAAGAGGTCTGATACAACAATATTCCTGATGTAACAAGGTAATATTTTGGTCTGAACTCTTTTTATTCTTTTTTTTTATAACTGATATAACGAGATTCTGGATTTAACCAGGTAATTTTAATAGTCCCAAGGACCTCGTTATACTAAGTTTCCACCGTATATTTAATATTTGTTTTTGTTACCACCCTGAATGTAGTGAAAATGTAACGGGCAAATTTCAACCGACACCCCCCCCCCCCCCCCCCCCCCCCCCGGCAGGAAAAAGGGGTATACATCACTACAGTTACAGGTTGATTCCTACTTCTCTACCTTATACATGTAGTTCATTTGACAGAAAATTTATTTTCCAATGATTCCCTCTCTCTCTTTCACCATTTCTTCTTCTGTGCTTTCCCTCCCTTTCTCCTTCTTTTTGCCCAATATTCTCCAATTACACACATCTTCCCTCAACTTTTATCTCTCCTTTTTCTCCCCAGTGATTCCCTCTCTCTCTATTTCTTCCCTTGTGCTTTCCCTCCATTTCCCCCTCTTTATGCCCAAATTCTCCACTTTCACACATCTTCCCTCAACTTTTTTATCTCTTCCTTTTTCCCCCAGTGATTCCCTCTCTTTTTCACTATTTCTTCTCTTGTGCTTTCTGTCTCCCTTTCTCCTTCTTTTTTCCCAATATTCTCCAATTACACACATCTCCTCTCAACATTTTATCTCTCTTTTTTTTTCTTTTTCCATTCTGCCAATTGTTGGTTTTGATCTCATTCACGCACTCACACCTTTCTTTTCAATTGTTAGTTTCATTCACGACAAGCCTAGTAAAGCATAGTAAATGTGTTTGAGCTCTTCCAGAGAAGACAAAAATATTAAATTGATTTGAAATATATTATTACTTCTGGAGAAATGTAGATATAGATGTTGTATCCAGGAAATGGTTGTCTTACAATTGAACATCAAAAATTCCATAAAGGAGAATGCCCACCCCCCCCCCCTCAAAAAAAAATATAACAAAACAAAACAAACAAAACTGATTAGCTTCCGAAGTGTGTTTCATTAACAAATTAAACAACAAATGCCATAAAAAAATAACAGACTTCATATGCCATTAACAATAGAGTTATCATTCCTAACTGAGATACATGCATCTTTACAACATCAATTACAAAAAAATGCTCTGGGCAAATACTTAGATGTGACAAAACTCAGACTAGCTGCAGCTGGATTGTTTTGCGTTTGTGAACTCAGTTACCCAATTCCAATTTTATTTCTGACAGTGAAAATGAATATTCAAAATAAGCCTCCTAGACTCCTCTTTTCCTCTGATGCTTGAACCAAAAACAGCAATAAAATTTTTACCACATTGTCACAGTGTAGCACACCTTCATGTAATAAACCCAACTTTCAGGGAAACTGATATCCATGTATAGGAATTAAATATCATGAAAAGATAGAAATGACGTACTAGCATTTTTAACATTTCTTATAAACAGTTATGTACATGATAAATGTATATGCTATCTAAGCGTTATCAAGTTAGCAACTAGACCAACATATATAAGTACATAATAATAAATACAACAATCGATTAAATGAAAGAAGAAAAAAAATCTGTAGAAAAAATAATGTCAATTTGAAAAGAAATATGTGAAGCATAATCACAATAATGATGATCACATGCCAGTCATTAGTACTGAATAATTTTTTCTTTCAAATAATGAAACTTTGTGTAAATGTTTACACTGATGGAACAACAGTTCTGATACATAAATATTTTTTAAAATGTTCAGTTCTACTATCACCTTTGCATAATGTTGAGATTTGTGCATGTCATATCCAAGCCCCAGTAAAAAAAGAAATATGAGAATAATGGTTGCATAGCTAAAATTAAAGTTCCACAGAGCTGTCCTCCCTTTTGATTTTTTTGCAAAGGTTGAAAAAATATACATACATACAGTTAACTTTGAAAAGAAAATACCCAAAAGAGGTAATGCAGGGAATATTTCCAATTTAAAAAAATCTTAAATCTTAGAACAGTAATACTGTTACGATCCAAAATCTACAAAAGATAAGAATCAAACAAAAGATATTAACTTTAGATGATTTATGGTTTAATTTAAATATTTACTAACATCAGATATGACACGATATAACAGAATTACAAATTCTAGTTACAAATACACTACATGTATTTAAACTGGCAAAGACTTACAATTTCTCAGCTGGGAAATTTCTATTAGTCCAGAATGTTCTTGAAGTGTAGAGTAAGTTGACTGCTAATCCACAAATATAAATTCCGAATATTACATCCAAATGGTATGTTGTCCAACTGGCAAACGAAGATACAGCCGAAGAATGTCCAAGATAATTCAGGAAGTCATCGATGTTGATAATGATGTCGATGACGATGTCCAAGATAATGTCAATGACGATGTTGACCACAATGTTGATAACGATGTCAATGACGATGTCGAACACGACGTCAAATATGTCAAGGGTGATGTCGAACACGACGTCAAATATGTCAAGGATGATGTCCAAGATGAAGTCCAAGATTAGGTCCATGATGATCTCCAAGATGATCTCCACAGGTTATATACAATCTCAATCCCCAACTAGAACCTTCCACACTCCACCACAATACTCATGAAAGTTTGGAACTCTCTGGTAAGTTCTACATAGTTCTTGTAACAAACAAAGGAAGGGGATTCCCATGATCTATTTATAGACTCATTACAATGTTACACTCTTCCTAAGAGGTTCATGCATAGGTCAACATTCCAACATGGCCAGGAAAACAAATTTCGCCAAACCTTCATAAATCGCTCAGTAAGGGGTTATTGGGGTCCAGTTTCCCTCCATAATTCCCTGACAAGCAAAAAAAATGGTTCTGATGGAAATGCTGCACGGATTCTTGTCACGGCACAAGATGGGAGAGGAACACGTCCTGCCCTGCCTAGGAAACTCCAACACCATCTTACAAGCTGCCTATAGGCCACATGCCTGGCTTTCCTATGAAAGATTTTTTGTAAAAGAGTACAAAGGAAACTATGATTAGACAACTTCAAAAAATGCACAGTGTAGTCTATGATGTAGGTGATAGTGAGGTAACTTTTACTTTGAACTTCACAAATAAACAATAAAAGATTAGCTAATAATTTAGTTGTCAACATCGCAGTGTAAAATGTTGTGATGGGGATTGAGGAAACAAACGTTAATCTGCACATAGGACAAGAAAATACATGTACACTGCAAATAGAATAATCTTCCTCTATTTACATAAAGGCTAAAACATTATTTTATAGAATATCGTAATATTAATTTCATAAGGAGCCAAATTGGCATATTGCATCCAAACTGCTTTATATAATACAGGAATACTGCAGTAAGGATTAAAACAAAAAATATGGTACTCACTGATTTTCAGTTGCCTCCTGCATTGCCTGTCCGCCATACTGCTGCCGATACAGATAGTAAGCAGTTTCCATCACATACCGCTCCAGACACACTGGATGAAACCCTGGGTGGAGAAGAAGAAGAACATCATATCTATTGTCAACTATAACGGTACCTACACTTACTTAGTGTAGCAGCACAAAGAAAACAAGCAAGATAACAGGAGAGCTAAGAGTTTTCTGGATATCAATGTTAGAATTTACTATAATCAAACGCTACCACCCCATGCACCAGTAAAACTGCCCAAGCGAAAGCCCAGGCAGGGTCGACGTCAGCAGGCGAACAACCAAACAGCGCGCGTGTACTCCGGCCCTGCGCACATCGAGCTCACTGCCTCGATCAGCGAAGTATCAGCTCAGCCTCTCGGGCCGCTTGCAAGTGTAAACAAGATTCATAATACGTGGATATGCGTGAATTAAACTTTAATCGGTAATTTATTATCAAAAAATAATTACCAGTTGTTGTTCCCAAGTCTCCCGTCGATATCCTCTCCGTTATTAAAATCAGGGACGTCTCTGTCATCATCAGAATCTTGCCCAGAATCCGACATGTCTGGCTCAAACATAGTAAAAGTAATAGTATACGGCCGGGCCCCTAAATCTAATTCCTCTTCAATTTCTTCTGGGACTTGATGCTCCAAAGCAGATATATCTGATCCTGAATAAGTGTCCTGGCTGTCCGAAGAAGATGCCATCGTTGATGTAGCATTTTGTCTTTAAAAAGCTAAAATGAAGTCGAAGTCGAAGGGATCTACACGAAGCTCAATAGCGTAACACACACACATCGATACTGATCCAGCTTGTGTGTGAGTCGAGCGTTCTGTGTCTGACGTCACATGACGTCATCGATCGCTGGACCGATTTTCCAAAATTTTTAGGGGCGTTCCCAGTTATTTTTTTATTTTCAAGTTTACAGATTAATGAATGGAATTCAGATAATATGGTTGACAGATCTAAAAGTCTATTAAATGAAGTTCCTTTGTAATTCCATAAAAGGGGACCTTTAAATTTAAATGGCTTTAGCCAACTGATAAAACAACCAACTCGAATAACACAGACCACTTCTTCTCTTATAGACCACGTTTTAAGCAGTAATAGAGACTCAGAGAACATATGCCAAAGTGGAATTATCGACTTGGGCATAAGTGACCACTCTCTAACCTATTGTTCAAGGAGGCTTGTTAGGCTTTTGTACGGGCATCACAGAACTATAACCATAAAGGTGATTTTAACCTAAAGTTATCTCGAGTTGCTTGGTCGAAAATAACAGAATGTGATGAAGTAAATACGGCATGGTCCAGCTTTAAAGATACCCTTTTATCTATAGTTAATATATGCGCACCTCTAAAACAAGTAAGAATCAAACAAAGAACTGAAAGGTGGATGAACAATGAAATTATTACGTTAATTAGAGAGAGAAATAACGCTTACAAAAGTATGAAAAGTGATATTGAAAATCCAAATCTTGCAACAAAATACAAACAGCTGCGGAATATAGTACAACGGAGTGTGAAAAGAGCCAAATTCGAATATTTTCAGGATAAAATTGAAGAAAACAAACAGGATTCGAAAAAGCTGTGGAAAAATCTGAAGGGTTTAGGTTTAAAAAGTAAAGGGAAAAGTGCAAAACAAACTGTTGTCTATGTTCAAGGAGACTTGTGTCATGATAAATTAAAGATTTCATCCCGATAGTGATATATTTCAAAAGTTTTACGACGAGAAAGGTGTCTCAAAAGATAGCTTTCATTTCTCTCCAGTCACCGAAAAGTTTGTTTTAAATGAATTAAACACGTTGAACATTTCGAAGAGTACCGGAATCGATATGATACCCGCCAGATTTTTGAAAGATGGAGCAAGGAACGTGTATGCTCCTTTAACTTACATAATCAATTTATCAATTCTGTCTATATTTCCTGATGAAATGAAAATTGCAAAAGTAACACCGTTGCATAAGAAGAAGGAAAAAGCCTGTGTTGGTAATTATAGACCTATAAGTGTTTTAAGTGTGGTTTCCAAAATATTAGAAAAATCCGTGTATGTTCAAATAGAAAAATATTTTCAAGAAAATAAGTTAATCTATGCACTTCAATCAGGCTTTTGAAATGGATACTCAACTGATACATGTCTAATTCATCTATTAGATTTTGTTAGAAAGGAAGTTTTTCTAGGACGTTTTGTTGGAATGGTTCTACTCGACTTACAGAAGGCCTTTGATACTGTAAATCATGAAATTCTGTTAACGAAATTAGAAGTGATGGGTTTGGATTTAGTATGCATTAGATGGCTTAGGTCTTACTTGACTAATCGTCGTCAGGTGGTAACTATGCAGAATGTAATATCAGATTCACGACCTATAAAATGTGGGGTTCCGCAGGGGAGCATTTTAGGTCCTATTCTTTTCATGTGTTATATAAATGATATGTGCATTTGTGTTAAAAACTCAAAATTACTCCTATACGCCGATGATAGTGTGTTATTATTTTCTGATCCGAATCCTAAGGTAATTGAAGACAAATTAAGTGTAGAACTGTCAAATTGTGTCAAATGGATGACAGACGATAAGCTCAGTTTACATCTAGGGAAAACTGAAAGCAATTTGTTTTGTTCGAAAAGACAATTAAAATATTCAGGTGACTTTAGGGTTATGATGAACAATCAAGTGATTGAAAGAAAGGAGTCTGTAAAATATCTGGGATTGACTTTAACGAGTGATCTTTCGTGGACAGATTTTGTAGACTCCATTGCCAAAAAAGCTAATACACGCTTAAAATTTTTATATAGATAACAAGCTTGTTTGAATAGGAAGTCAAGGCGTACTTTATGTTTTGCTCTAATACAATGTCTATTTGATTACGCCAGTGCTGCTTGGTATTGCAGTCTGGGTAAAACCGATCAGAAAAAGTTAAAAATAATTCAAAATAAGATTGTAAGGTTTATTAATGGTTCAGGACCGAGGACTCACGTTGGGAACAATGAACTTGCGGAAGCAGGTCTCCTCCATATTGATCTAAGATCAAAACAATTAATTTTACATCATGTTCATAAGATCTATTATTCTAATGAAAATCACTACATAACCGACAATTTTTCTCGTGTGTCAAATACACATGAACATGATACAAGGCATAGTCACCTTAATTTTGTTTTACCAAAACGCAACGGACAAATCGGAAATTCTTTTTACTTCAATGGTATTCATTTTTGGAATTCTCTCCCAAAACATGTTAAAACGGTGCAAAATTTTACGCACTTCAAAAGTGTCTTAAAACAACATCTAAAGAACGAGTCCCTCGAACTCGAACATTGATTAATCAATAGCGTTGTAGGGTTTGTTCCCTCAGTTTTGATTCTCCTTTGGTGCTTACGTGTTGCAAATTGTTTTGTTGTTATATATTTTGTGTGTATAGTTTTCATAATGATAATGCTTGGTCAAGTGTATAATTTGTATTCAGTATTCACGATTTAATCTTGTCGTATTTTATAATGTGCTTAATTATGTTCAAGGACCCCATTGGAAATAAGCCTTTTCGGCTATCATGGGCTATCCTGTCATGATATGTCATGTATATTATCTGACGAATAAAATCAATCAATCAATCAATTAATGGAGGGATGTCGACGGAGTACTTTGAAGTACAAAGAGGCGTAAGACAGGGAGATCCCCTCCCTCCATATTTATCTTATGATATTAGCCCATAATAGACATGATAGGGAAATCAAAGGTATTTGTTTCGGAAAGGACGAGGTTAAGCAAGTCATGTATGCGGATGACATGACCCTCTTTGTACAAGATAAAGTTTCCATTTTAAGAGTAATTAGATTATTAGAGAATTTCAGAATACTTTCCGGACTTCAAATTAACGAGGAGAAAACAAAAATTCTTTTGCTGGGATCCTTGCATGGGAAGTCTTATGGAATGCCCCTAGGTCAAAAAGTTGATTTTGTAAAAATATTAGGTGTGATATTTCCTTAGATATAGAAGTAAAAGAAAGTTTGAACTACAAGGAGATATTAAGTAAAATTAAAAAGCTTTTGGGTTGGTGGAAGCAAGTATGGATGGAAACCAGAAACTTCCGAACGAATTGTGAACCATACAAAGGAAATGAAATAATTTTTAATAACAAATTCATAAGAATCAAAGGGAAGTGTATATTTGATAAAAATCTATTTGACAAAAAAATATTTCGAGTAAAACATATGATGGATCATAATGGGAACTTACGATTATACTCATACTTTAAACAGCGAGGGTTAAACGTAAAGGACTTTGAATTGATACAGATGATTTATAAGACGCTTCCATTTAGCTGGAAAAGAAACATGAATAAAGATGGCGATACTCTTCCTGATGATAGGGGTATTGCTTTTATATAATAGCTAATATTAATTTTTTTAAAATCTATAGGGAATTTCTCTCCAAGAAATCGCCGCTCCCAGTGTTTTCACAAGAATAAGATGCAATTATGGACTTGCAGATAAAGATATAGAAATCCTTTTTAAAAGACCAAGACAGTGTACACTCAATAGCCGACTTCCAGGGAGTTCCAATTCAAATTGTTGCACGGTATTATTTACACAAATCAACATTTACATTTATTCGGAATGGTTGATTCAAATTTATGTAGCTTCTGTAAAAAAGAAGAGGAGACTTACCGTCATTTATTTTTTGAATGCGAAAGAGTGAGATTAATATGGAGAAACTGTAATAAAATTTTTAACTTCATATCTCTGACTTATTTAAGTTGGAAAGAAATATTATTTGGGATAAAATTACGGGAACAAGGAAAAGAACAATTGGTTAATCTTTTTGTAATTCTAGTAAAATACTTGGTTTTTAGGGGAAGAGAAAAACGTCAGAAATAAATATAGATAAAATAAAATGCACGTTTAAAGAAGATGAAAGAGGAAAGAAAATTGTCAGTAGGAAGAAATAAATATCCCTTACATTTAAGAAAATGGGAAAATTTGGGGGAGAGCTAAATGGAGAGCTGGATATGGAGCAAAGTACAAAGGTTGAACCTTTATGTTAAACTTTTCATTTTAAGTTATTTTCATACTTTCTATAATGGAGTAGAATAGTTAGTAAAATTTAACGCTTTTCATCCCCACACAAGTAGAACTTCAAGGGACGGGTGGGGAGGAGGAAAGGGGGAGGGGAGGGGAGAAGGAAGGGGTTGGGGGATTGGGGATGAAGGACCTTGTTTGTCAGGTGGTTAGAGAGGAGGGAACTGAGGGGGGTGGGAGTCGAGGCTGAAGTGGGGAGTTTTAATAAAAGGATTACTCACGGCTTTAATTTGTATATTCTGTTTTGTGTATTTTGGAAAGATCTGGTTTTTAAAAATTATTTATTCTGTATTGATAGACTGACTCTTAAAAAGTATATTATGATGTTTGAGAGGACATGTTTGTAAAAATATACATATATAATATGAGGTGGCATTGTATTTGTAAATTTGTTTATGAAATATTGAAGTTTTATATGTATTTCATATTGTTGAAAAATTGAAGTTCTTGAGAAATAAAAACTACTGAATACAAAAAAATTCTGTGTGACCTTGAAGTTTTGACCCCATAGTAAAGTATAGGAACTCCAGTTCGGATAGTGACAGGAAAGAATCGATTAGGGAAAGAATCGATTAGATTTTGGTGATGATCGGTTGACGATTGATTGTGAAATCCAAGGGTATAGAATGGTCTTATGCAATGTATATTTTCCGACTAGGGACAAAGAAAGTCACAAAATAGAATTGTTAAAAGAATTGCATAACAATTTAAATAAAATTAATAGCTCTAATAATCCTGTTCTAATGGGAGGTGATTTTAATATGTTTATGAACTCTGAATTAGACTACAACGGAACAGTTAGACAAAATTTTCATTACAGATTTAGTAATAAGTGTATTTAGTATTGAGTTTATAAGGGTGCAGGCGTGTGTGTCTGTGTGTATTTAGGTGTCAAGACCTTTCTTGTATTTCATTTTTTAATTTCGTGTTTATGTTCTTGCGGGGTTGCGTCTAGGTTTGAATATGTTACGCTAAAATCATTTAAACGCTTAAAATACTTTCACTCCCGAATTTTGTATTATCAGAACTCTGTGGCCACCTTTCAAACTACGTTATTTCAGACAAATAATCAAATATTTTATCGCCTTTTCCTATCTGGTGACGTAGAAACTAATCCCGGTCCAAACTACAAATTCCCTTGCGGTAAATGTGATAAACCCGTAAAAAACAACCAACATGGCCTATTGTGTTCCACCTGCAAAAAGTGGTACCATAGAAAATGTCTTGAAATCTCTCTCTCTGAGTGTACCAGGTTATATCATAACCCCAATGAAAATTGGGTCTGTTTGACCGTTTTGTGACTCCCTTTTTACTCAATCCTGTGAAGATATTCAACCCACTCAACCAATTTTACCTCCTATCCCTGAAGTTAGAATACAGAATACTATTGATGAAAGCGCTTTATATGAATCATTTAATGATACTTTTAATGGTAAAGGGTTGCATCTTGTTCATTTGAATGTTAGATCAATTCTGTTTAAAATACCTGAACTACGACTCCTTTTGTCTCAAAATAGAATCTCTGTAATTGCAATCACTGAAACGTGGTTAAACTCTTCCGTGAACGATGAAGAAGTTTGTATCGATGGATATTGTATTTTAAGACGAGACCGTGTAGGAGAACATGGTGGTGGAGTCTGTCTTTATATTAGAAATGATATTGCATTTAACGTACGAGAAGATCTTACACAAAATGATATTGAATCGTTATGGAATGACATTCTATTACCCCATACAAAAAACCCATTACTCTAGGTGTTGTGTACAGACCCCCTACAGATCATTATTTTATTGAATATCTCACTGAAACATTGATAAATTAACAAAAGATGATGAGGTTATAATTTTAGGGGACATGAATACCTGCCTTTTGCAGCAGTTTTCATTATCAAAAAAATACAAGAATATTTTGAATTTAAATGGTTTGAGTCAACTTATAACTAAACCCACTCGAACAACATCGGCCACTTCATCATTAATAGACCATGTAATCAGCAGTAAAGAAGAAAATATTTGTCAAAGTGGTGTTATTGAAATTGGCCTAAGTGATCATTTTTTAACCTACTGCTCTAGGAAGCTAATAAGACCTGTATTCAGACAGCATAGAAATATAAATATTCGGTGTATGATAAACTATTGTATAGATGATTTTAATAATGTTTTATCTCGAGTCAATTGGTCTGACATATTAGAATGTAAAGAAGTAAATACTGCGTGGTCAATTTTCAAAAATATTTTCATGTCTATAGTTGATAAATGTGCTCCATTAAAACAAGTAAGAATTAAGCAAAGAACCGATAAGTGGATGAATGCTGAAATTATTTCGTTAATAAGACAAAGAAATATAGCTTTTAAAAGAATGAAAAAGGATTGTGGTAATTTAGAATTAGAAAAGAAATATAAACTTTTACGTAATTTGGTGCAAAGAAAAGTGAGACAGGCTAAAGATGAATACTTCCAAAATCAAATTGATGAGCATAAAAATGATTCTAAAAAGTTGTGGAAGAATCTGAAAGATTTAGGTTGTAAAAACAAACAAAAGAATATTAAGGAGAATGTTATTAATATCCAATGGGAGTTATGTCATGATAATATGAGGATAGCGAACGAATTTAACAATTATTTCACAACAAATTAGCTAGTAATCTGCCAGAACGGACAGTGAACGGACAGTGTTAAATTACAAAAATTATACGACAGTAAGGGTGTGTCGAAAGGTTGTTTTCTTTTCATACCCCCGCCAAACGAAGTTTGAAGGGGGTATATAGGAATCAGTCGATGGTTGGGCGGGCGGGCGGGCGGGCGGGCGGTCGGTAGGTCCGTTGCAAATCTTGCGGATCGAACTACTTCCTCAGTTTTTGACCAAAAGTCATGAAATTTGGTACACACATTCTTGGTGGGAAGATGTGCAAGACATATTTTTTGGATGAGTCGGAATCTGCGTTGCCATGGTAACGGCATATTTATGGCAGAAAATCAAGGAAACACCTTGCGGATCGAACTACTTCCTCAGTTTTTGACCGAAAGTCATAAAATTTGGTACACACATTGGTCTTGATGGGAAGATGTGCAAGACATATTTTTTGGATGAGTCGGAATCTGCGTTGCCATGGTAACGGTATATTTATGGCAGAAAATCAAGGAAACACATTGCGGATCGAACTACTTCCTCAGTTTTTGACCGAAAGTCATAAAATTTGGTACACACATTGGTCTTGGTGGGAAGATGTGCAAGACATATTTTTCGGATGAGTCGGAATCTGCGTTGCCATGGTAACGGCATATTTATGGCAGAAAATCAAGGAAACACATTGCGGATCGAACTACTTCCTCAGTTTTTGACCGAAAGTCATGAAATTTGGTACACACATTAGTCTTACTGGGAAGATGTGTACAACATATTTTTTTGATGTGTCGGAAGCTGCGTTGTCATGGGAATGGCATATCTATGGCAGTACAGTAAATCAGGGAAAAATCTTGTGGATCGAACTACTTCCTCAGTTTTCGACCAAAAGTCAAGAAAGGCTGTTGTCACGGGGCGGGGGTATTAATCATCATCTTCAGTGATATTTCTAGTTTCTCCTGTCAAAGAAAAGTTTGCTTTAGATGAATTAAATAAGTTGAAAATATCAAAAAGTACCGGGCTTGACTTGGTACCTGCCAGATTTTTGAAGGATGGAGCTAAATATTTGTATAAACCTTTAACTTACATTATTAGCCTATCTATCTCAACTTCCACCTTCCCTGATGAAATGAAAATTGCAAAAGTAACACCCCTTTATAAAAAGAAAGATAAAACTAATGTTAGCAATTATAGACCGATTAGCGTTTTAAGTATAGTCTCGAAGGTCCTTGAGAAATGTGTGTATGCCCAATTAGAGAACTACTTTCAAGAAAACAAAATAATATACGAATTTCAATCTGGTTTTAGAAATGGTTATTCCACTGAAACTTGTCTTATTCACCTGTTAGATTTTGTCAGGAACGAAATTTCCCAAGGACGTTTTGTCGGGATGGTTCTTCTTGACTTGCAAAAAGCCTTCGATACCGTTAACCATAATATACTGTTAAGTAAATTAGAAGTAATGGGTTTAAATTCTGCATGTGTGCAATGGTTTAGGTCTTACTTGACCAATCGTCATCAGGTTGTCTCGTTGCAAAATGTACTCTCCGATTCTATGCCCATAAGATGCGGAGTTCCCCAGGGGAGCATAATAATAATAATAATATTCCGCTTTTATATAGCGCCTAATACATGGTTGTGTTTCTAAGCGCTTTACAGATATATTATTACATATATTAGGTCCTATTCTATTCATGTGCTACATTAATGATTGTGTGTTTGTGTCAACGACAGTAAATTACTTTTATATGCGGATGACAGTGTGTTACTATATTCTGGTACTGATCCTAAGCTGATCGGGGAAAAACTTACCTTAGAATTATCAAACTGTGTTAATTGGATGAGAGCAAATAAGCTTAGCTTACATATTGGTAAAACCGAAAGTATTTTGTTTTGTTTGCGGGGTAGGTTGAAGTATACTGAAGATTTCATTATAAGTTATAACAATCAACTCATTAAGAGACAGGATTCTGTGAAGTATTTAGGACTAAATATAGCTAGTGATCTTTCTTGCTCAAGTTTGGTTGAAAGTATTGTCAAAAAAGCTAATGCTCGTCTAAAATTTTTGTATCGTTATGAAAATTGCATGAACTTAAAATCAAGACGCATTTTAAGTTTTTCCTTAATACAATGTTTATTTGATTATGCTAATGCGGCATGGTACTGCAGTCTAGGCAAGGTGGATCAAAACAAGTTAAAAATAATTCAAAATAAGATTGTAAGATTTATCAATCACTTACCACCAAGAACACACATTGGGAAGAGTGAACTTGAAACAGCTGGTCTTCTTCATGTAAACCTTAGATCACAACGACTTTTGATTCACCATGTACATAAGATTTTTTACTCCAATGCAGATCACTATATTTCAAATAATTTTACTCGCTCTTCAAGTGTTCATAGGCATGTCACTAGAAATAGTCAATTTAATTTCGTAGTGCCTAAGCGGAAAGGTAAAATTGGAAATTCCTTTTATTTTAACGGTATTCTTTTCTGGAATTCCCTCCCAAATCATGTTAAGCCAGTTAAGAATTTTTTACATTTTAAAAGGGTATTGAAGCATCATCTGAAAAATGTGTCTACTCCATAACTATATTTCTCCTCTCCTTTTTGTAGCTCAGATAGTTTTTTCCTATATTGTATGACTTATGTAACCAACGTTTATTATCGATAGTTTCATTATGATTTTCTGTATATAGTTTTTTCCGTTGAGTAAGTCTTGTTTTCACATTTATGTAATCTTCGCCTACTTTATAAAAATGTTTTATTTTGCTACTTTAGTAGATTCTTATTACTTGTCGTACTTGTACAATAGTCTTGTAGCCGTACTAATGTGTTTTCTTAGTGTGTTTTTTAATCAGTTATTTAGGTAAGGACCCCATTGGAAATAAGCCATTTTCGGCTTTCATGGGCTATCCTGTCATGGTACCTCGATATGTTTGTATTGCAATATACCTGACGAATAAAATAAAATCAAATCAAATCAAGTGGAAAACTTCATGGAAAAGTTAAATTTAATAGACATTTGGAGGGAAAGAAATCCATTGAAAAGACAATATACTTTCACCAAAAATAATCCGTTCATGCAAAGCAGATTGGATCATTGGCTAATATCAGAAGATTTAGTAAGTTTTGTTATTAGGTACAACATCGTACCGTCTGTAGCTCCTGATCATTCAGCAATATTTTTGTTTTTGTACGATAAAACTGAAAAGGAAATGGACAAAAAGAATGAATCATATTGGAAATTTAATAATAGTCTTTGTGGTAATGTAGAATATGTTAATAAGATGAAAATGGAAATACTTCGATTAAAAGAGGAATTAAAGAAAGAAATTAAAGATAGAAGGGTTGTATGGGATTATTTGAAAATGAAAATAATGTCTTTTACGAAAACCTTTTCTAAAAAATTGGCGAAAGAAAAAAGAATGAAAAGAGAATCTCTTGAAAAGGAATTAGAAGACTTAGAACGTACTTTCGTTCATGGTGTAGATGAAGAAATAATTAAAAAAAAAATAGAAAAGAAAAGGAAAGAACTCGTAGACAGTTATGACTATATTAATCAAGGAATTAAAATTCGATTTCGTGCGTCGTGGTACGAAAGTGGAGAAACAGATACAAGGTATTTTAAACAGTTATTATAGCCTAATAAAAAGAAAAGTACTATAAAAAAAATTGGTGAATTTACATTCACCAATTTTTTTTATAGTCCTTTTCTTTTTATTAGAAATTACGGAAAATAATAAAGAAATTTTAAATCAAATAAAATCATTTTATACCCATCTTTATTCTATATAGGGAACACACGGAACCAGTCCAGGATTTTTTCAAACATTTACCAACGTTAACAACTGAAAATATTGAAAGTTGTGAAGGAGATATACTAGAAGGGGAGTGTTTTTCGGTATTAAAAGAATTGAAACAAAATAAATCACCTGGTAATGATGGTTTAACAGTTGAATTTTATTACACATTTTGGGTTGAAATAAAGGACGTAATGATAGGAGCATTTAGTGAAGACTATGCTTCTGGGGAACTTTCTGCATCACAAAAACAAGCCATTATTATCTTATTATCTGGAGGTGTCGTGGTTTAGTGGATACGTCACCGGACTGTGGATCTCATGGTTCGCGGTTCGAGTCCCGCTGCGGCACTAATGTCCTTTGGCAAGACATTAATCTACATTTGCCACTCTCAACCCAGGTGTAGTAAATGGGTACCTGGTAGGAATTTATTCCTTGAAATGCTTTGAGCGCCTTATAGGGGCAGCTCGGCTAAAGCCAGGGTAATATTGGAGCGCCTTGTGCACCATTGGTGGATACGATCGCTATATAAAAACCCAATATTATTATTATTATTATTATTATTAGCTAAAGAAGGGAAATATCCACATTATGTAAAAAAATATAGACCCATATCCTTACTGAACATAGATTATAAGATAATTTCTAAGGTTTTGGCTAAACGAATTCAAGAGGTGTTGGATAGCGTGATACTATCAGGTCAAATAGGGTTTATTAAAGGTAGGAATAGGAGAAGCGATCAGAATAATAGACGATATGTTGTTTCATACGCTACATAATAATATTCCTGGGTATATGATGGCATTTGACTTTGAAAAAGCTTTTGATTCCATATCCCACAGTTTTTTACATCAAACATTAGCAATTTCGTAAGTGGGTCAAAATATTATATACAAATACCCAAAGCTGTATTTTTAATGGAGGGGATTCGACAAGTTATTTTAAAATAGAAAGAGGAGTAAGGCGAGGGACCCCCTTTCGCCCTATCTTTTTATTTTATGTATAGAAGTATTGGCGCATAACATAAGATACAACAACGACATTAAAGGAATTTCCTTCGGAAAGGAAGAAGTAAAGCAGGTTATGATATGACTATTTTTGTTCGAGATGTGAACTCGGTCAAAAATGTAATACAAATTTTAGAAAATTTCAGAAAAGTATCAGGACTTAGAGTTAATAACGAGAAGACGAAGGTGTTATTATTAGGTTCCTCTCAAAGAAAATCATATGATATTTCTTTTGGTCAAAATGTAGATTTTGTGGATATTCTCGGTGTATTTTTTTCTTTAGATGTGGAAGTAAAGGAAAGGTTAAACTATAAAGAAATATTAAGTAAAATAAAGAAATTGTTGAACTGGTGGAGGCAAAGAGATTTAACATTAATGGGCAAAATACAGTTATTAAAGCAGTTTATTTTTTCAAAATTTATATATGTGGCATCTCTCACACCAATCCCAGGATGGGTTTACGAGGAACTTGATGAGTTGGCTTTTGCATTTTTGTGGGGTGGGAGAAATAAAATTAACAAAAGTACTCTGTAGTTAGATTACCACCTTGGTGGCTTGAAAATGATGAACTTTCAGTGGTTGATAAAAGCACAGAGGGTCATGTGGATTAAAAGACTAAAAGAAAATAATGCAATGAATTGGAAACAATATTTCAAATATGCTACAAAACATCTGGGGGAGAATTTATATTTTCTTGCGATTACTTGCTTGGATTGTTGAAGGTATCACTGCCGCAATTTTATATGAATTTATTAGAAGTGTGGATAGATACAAGGGATTTTCGATTTAAATCATAAACATTTAAAGGGAACGAGATATTTGTGAACAATAAATTTGTACGAGTTGAAGGAAAATGCATATTTGACCAAAAATTATATGAAAAAAATATTTATAGATTGAAACATATCATGGATTGTGATGGAAACTTAAGATCGTTTTCATACTTCCAAAGACAGGGGTTAAATTTTAATGATTTTCAATTGATAGAGACAATTTATGAAACGATTCCAGTAAGCTGGAAACGAAACACGAATATGAATAATAATGATACATCTCTTCGAGAAGAAATATTGTTTATATCCGGAAAAAGAGTTATATCGATAAATGATATTGTATCTAATAAAATACATGCTAATTTTTTGAATTGCAACTTGGCAATACCACATATTTTTGAAAGGCTAAAGGACAAATATAGTTTTTCGTATAAAAAGATTGAAAACATTTTTATGAGACCAAGGCAGTGTACTCTGAACAGCCGATTAAGCGAGTTTCAATTTAAAATGTTGCATGGGATTGCTTACACAAATCACCATTTGGGTAGACTCACAGCACCTGTTTTTGTTTTATTTGTTTTTTTTTTAATGAGATTTGCCATGTATGTATTAGATTTGAGAGAGAACAATAAAACATTAATGAAGGGTGCTTTACACCGGGGAGGGGGAGGGGCAGAACAGCACCTGATTTTATCTTTTCGGTTTTCTCTCTTATCCTTTAAGACATGTTATTTCAATATTTATGTATGAGATACAAGTAATATTTTCTTCATTATTTTCAGGTTTCTTTCAATGATTGATGTGTAATTGTATTTTGCTAAAACATTTGTTCAAATAATTTGTACAAATAATTTGTACAAATTGTTTTATTGAAAATTGCATTTTGTGTATTGGATTTGAGAGAAAACAATTAAAAAAATATCTTTAAAAAAAAAATTAATGAGGGTAGACTCACAGCATCTGTTTTTGTTTTTGTTTTGTTTTTCTCTCATCCTTTAACACGTTACGTTATTTCAATTTGTATAATACAAGTCATATTTTTTCTTCTATATCATGTTAAAATTTCTTCAGTGATGTATAATTATATAATTATGTTAAGATATTCAAATAATATGTACGATTTGTTTAATGAGATTTGCTATGTATGTATTAGATTTGAGAGAGAACAATAAAAACATTAATGAAGGGTGCTTTACACCGGGGTGGGGATGGGCAGAACAGCACCTGATTTTATCTTTTCGGTTTTCTCTCTTTCTTTTAAGACATTTAGTTTATTTCAATATTTATGTATGAGATACAAGTAATATTTTCTTCATTATTTTCAGATTTCTTTCAATGATTGATGTATAATTGTATTTTGTTAAAATATTTGTTCAGATTATTTGTACAAATTGTTTTATTGAAAATTGCATTTTATGTATTTGATTTGAGAGAAAACAATAAAAAAAATCTTAAAAACAAACAAAAAAAATTCTGTGGAACTTCAGTTCGGATAGTTTTTTTATTTTTAAGAATCTTTTATTACTTCCTTTTTCATAATAACATTTTTCACAATAATCAAGGTAAATACACAAACAAATATATTCACATGCAGTATCATTGTGCCAAATTACATAATAATAACTATAAGTAACCATAATATTTTACTTGCATGTATTAAATAGTAATCTGGAAGTCTTTATAATAAAAAAAGGGGAAAAATATAAAAATGAAGATTAAAATAGAAAAGGTAAAAAATGAGAAGAAGAAGAAGGAAAAAAAAGCGCCCCCATTGTGTCCGTTGTTCCGCCTCAGATTTAAAAAAAACTAGAGTTCAGAATTTTCTTCATGAATTGATGTTATTAAGCCCACTTAGCTCCCCAGTCCATCCCTTCGTCCCGGAAATAAAAATGTTCCCATTTCCTAAGGTGTATTGAGAGGGTACCTCTCTCCAAAGCCAATTTCTTTCTCTTCTAATCGATTGTCTAACATCATTGCTTTAATTTCTTTTTCGGTCGGAGGTGTCGCTCTTTTCCTATTTATATATATTTATATATATATTTAACTAATAGAATAAGATGATTTAATAAATTTTCTCTCCCCACATTTTCCATATTAATTCCTAAATAAATTTTCTCCCAGTTCAAATCTTTCAAAATAGCATACTTGAATTCAATGCTAACCTTTTCCCACATATTTTGAATGTGAACACACTCGTAAAAGACATGACTGTTTCCTCTTCTTTCTTACAAAAGGAACAATAATTGTTTGAAACTACACCAAAACGATACAAATGATGATTTGTATAAATAATGCTATGTAACATTTTGAATTGAAATTCTCGTAGCTTGCTATTAAGAGTACATTTCCTTAAAGGTCCCTTTCTATGAAATTATAATTCTTGGTATTTTGTACATGATACTCATCTAAATTGAAAAATGACATCCGTTTGCAATAAATACGTATCAAAATATTTTTAAAATAATATTTCCCCCAGGTATTCATGTCCAAAACAGTCTGCTAAGCTCCGCCCCCTTTTAAACCCCGAATTTTCGTTCTGCGAGCATGATTGACGTGTGACGTCACAAACCGACATTGCCGATGATTGTTTACAATATTGCATATGTATGACATGTGCAAACTAACTTGCTGTTCTATATACCACCTCGTAAATCACCTCCAAAGCGAAATATGCCGCAACGCTGCGTTGTTGCAGGTTGCAGCAACACCACAAAGGAGGGTGTCAGTCTCCATTTATTCCCTAAAGACCCAAATATAAGAAGGAAATGGACCGCAAAAGTAAAATTAACTCGCGCCCATTGAAAGGGGCCGAGTGACCGCAGTGTTGTGTGCTCCGAACACTTTTGTGCGGAGGACTTCGTCGATAGCACGGGGCTGCATGCGGCGTATGGCATCAAGAAGAGGCCGTCCCTGAAACAAGTTTGATCATACATGTATCAATAATATGAAATTTGGCGACTCTGAGCTTTACCTCACAAGCACTCTCTCAATTGGTCTTTGCTATTAAAAATGATTTCCTTTTTGTTCTTGATGAAGAAAAAGATCTTTCTCCATAAAGAGGGTGTGATAAAAATGTTTATCATGGTAGAGTGGAAACTCAGTATAAAGAGGTCTGCTACAACAATATTCCTGATATAACAAGGTAATATTTTGGTCTGAACTCTTTATATTCTTTTTTTTTAACCAGGTAATTTTAATAGTCCCAAGGACCTCGTTATACTAAGTTTCCACCGTATATTTGTTACCACCCTGAATGTAGTGAAAATGTAACGGGCAATTTTCAACCGACAGTTACAGGTTGATTCCTACTTCTCTACCTTATACATGTAGTTCATTTGACAGAAAATTTATTTTCCAATGATTCCCTCTCTCACCATTTCTTCTTTTGTGCTTTCCCTCCCTTTCTCCTTTTTGCCCAATATTCTCCAATTACACACATCTTCCCTCAACTTTCATCTCTCCTTTTTCTCCAATGATTCCCTCTCTCTATTTCTTCCCTTGTGCTTTCCCTCCATTTCCCCCTCTTTATGCCCAAATTCTCCACTTTCACACATCTTCCCTCAACTTTTTTATCTCTTCCTTTTTCCCCCAGTGATTCCCTCTCTTTTTCACTATTTCTTCTCTTGTGCTTTCTGTCTCCCTTTCTCCTTTTTGCCCAATATTCTCAATTACACACATCTCAACTTTTTATCTCTTTTTTTTCTTTTTCCATTCTGCCAATTGTTGGTTTTGATCTCATTCACGCACTCACACCTTTCTTTTCAATTGTTAGTTTCATTCACCACAAAGCCTTGCATAGTAAATGTGTTTGAGCTCTTCCAGAGAAGACAAAAATATTCAATTGATTTGAAATATATTCTTACTTCTGGAGAAATGTAGATATAGATGTTGAATCCAGGAAATGCCTTTGTCTTACAATTTAACATCAAAAATTCCATAAAGGAGAATGCCCACCCCCCCCCCCCCCTCAAAAAAAAATAACAAAACAAAACAAACAAAACTGATTAACTTCCAAAGTGTGTTTCATTAAATTAAACAAATGCCATAAAAAATAACAGACTTCATATGCCATTAACAATAGAGTTATCATTCCTAACTGAGATACATGCATCTTTACAACATCAATTACAAAAAAATGCTCTGGGCAAATACTTAGATGTGACAAAACTCAGACCAGCTGCAGCTGGATTGTTTTGCGTTTGTGAACTCAGTTACCCAATACCAATTTTATTTCTGACAGTGAAAATGAATATTCAAACTAAGCCTCCTAGACTCCACTTTTCCTCTGATACTTGAACCAAAAACAGCAATAAAATTTTTACATTGTCAGTGTAGCACACCTTCATGTAATAAACCCAACTTTCAGGGAAACTGATACCCATGTATAGGAATTAAATATCATGAAAAGATAGAAATGACGTACTAGCGTTTTTAACATTTCTTATAAACAGTTATGTACATGATAAATGTATATGCTATCTAAGCGTTATCAAGTTAACAACTAGACCAACATATATAAGTACATAATAATAAATACAACAATCGATTAAATGAAAGAAAAAAATCTGTAGAAAAAATGTCAATTTGAAAAGAAATATGTGAAGCAACAATAATCACATGAATGACTAGAGTAAATAAAAGATCATGTTTGGCAGTCATTAGTACTGAATATTTTTTTCTTTCAAATGAAACTTTGTGTAAATGTTTACACTGATGGAACAGTTCTGATACATAAATATTTTTAAAATGTTCAGTTCTATCACCTTTGCATAATGTTGAGATTTGTGCATGTCATATCCAAGCCCCAGTAAAAAAAGAAATATGAGAATAATGGTTGCATAGCTAAAGTTCCACAGAGCTGTCCTCCCTTTTGATTTTTTTGCAAAGGTTGAAAAAATATATATACATACAGATAACTTTGAAAAGAAAATACCATAAAGAGGTAATGCAGGGAATATTTCCAATTTAAAAAAATCTTAAATCTTAGAACAGCAATACTGTTACGATCGAAAATCTACAAATGATAAGAATCAAACAAAAGATATTAACTTTAGATGATTTATGGTTTAATTTAAATATTTACTAACATCAGGTATGACACGATAAAACAGAATTACAAATTCTAGTTACAAATATACTACATGTATTTAAACTGCCAAAGACTTACAATTTCTTAGCTGGGAAATTCCTATTAGTCCAGAATGTTCTTGAAGTGTAGAGTAAGTTGACTGCTAATCCACAAATATAAATTCCGAATATATAATCCAAATGGTATGTTGTCCAACTGGCAAACGAAGATACAGCCGAAGAATGTCCAAGATAATTCAGGAAGTCATCGATGTCGATAATGATGTCGATGACGATGTCCAAGATAATGTCAATGACGATGTTGACCACAATGTTGATAACATGTCAATGACGATGTCGAACACGACGTCAAATATGTCAAGGATGATGTCGAACATGACGTCAAATATGTCAAGGATGATGTCCAAGATGAAGTCCAAGATGAGGTCCAAGATGATCTCCAAGATGATCTCCACAGGTTATATACAATCTCAATCCCCAACTAGAACCTTCCACACTCCACCACAATACTCATGAAAGTTTGGAACTGTGGTAAGTTCTACATAGTTCTTGTTGTAACAAACAAAGGGGATTCCCATGATCTATTTATAGACTCATTACAATGTTACACTCTTCCTAAGAGGTTCATGCATAGGTCAACATTCCAACATGGCCAGGAAAACAAATTTCGCCAAACCTTCAGAAATCGCTCAGTAAGGGGTTATTGGGGTCCAGTTTCCCTCCATAATTCCCTGACAAGCAAAAAAAATGGTTCTGATGGAAATGCTGCACGGATTCTTGTCACGGCACAAGATGGGAGAGGAACACGTCCTGCCCTGCCTAGGAAACTCCAACACCATCTTACAAGCTGCCTATAGGCCACATGCCTGGCTTTCCTATGAAAGATTTTTTTTAAAGAGTACAAAGGAAACTGATTAGACAACTTCAAAAAATGCACAGTGTAGTCTATGATGTAGGTGATAGTGAGGTAACTTTTACTTTGAACTTCACAAATAATAAAAGATTAGCTAATAATTTAGTTGTCAACATCGCAGTGTAAAATGTTGTGATGGGGATTGAGGAAACAAACGTTAATCTGCACATAGGACAAGAAAATACATGTACACTGCAAATAGAATAATCTTCCTCTATTTACATAAAGGCTAAAACATTATTTTATAGAATATCGTAATATTAATTTCATAAGGAGCCAAATTGGCATATTGCATCCAAACTGCTTTATATAATACAGGAATACTGCAGTAAGGATTAAAACAAAAAATATGGTACTCACTGATTTTCAGTTGCCTCCTGCATTGCCTGTCCGCCATACTGCTGCCGATACAGATAGTAAGCAGTTTCCATCACATACCGCTCCAGACACACTGGATGAAACCCTGGGTAGAGAAGAAGATCATATCTATTGTCAACTATAACGGTACCTACACTTACTTAGTGTAGCAGCACAAAGAAAACAAGCAAGATAACAGGAGAGCTAAGAGTTTTCTGGATATCAATGTTAGAATTTACTATAATCAAACGCTACCACCCCATGCACCAGTAAAACTGCCCAAGCGCAACAACCAAAGGCGAACAACCAAACAGCGCGCGTGTACCCCGGCCCTGCGCACATCGAGCTCACTGCCTCGATCAGCGAAGTATCAGCTCAGCCTCTCGGGCCGCTTGCAAGCGTAAACAAGATTCATAATACGTGGATATGCGTGAATTAAACTTTGATCGGTAATTTATTATCAAAAAATAATTACCAGTTGTTATTCCCAAGTCTCCGGTCGATATCCTCTCCGTTATTAAAATCAGGGACGTCTCGGTCATCAGAATCTTGCCCAGAATCCGACATGTCTGGCTCAAACATAGTAAAGTATACGGCCGGGCCCCTAATTCCTCTTCAATTTCTTCTGGGACTTGATGCTCCAAATCAGATATATCTGATCCTGAATAAGTGTCCTGGCTGTCCGAAGAAGATGCCATCGTTGATGTAGCATTTGGTCTTTAAAAGGCTAAAATGAAGGGCTGAAATAGCACGAAGTCGAAGGGATCTACACGAAGCTCAATAGCCTAACACACACACATCGATACTGATCCAGCTTGTGTGCGAGTCGAGCGTTCTGTGTCTGACGTCACATGACGTCATCGATCGCTGGACCGATTTTCCAAAATTTTTAGGGGCGTTCCCAGTTATTTTTTTATTTTCAAGTTTACAGATTAATGAATGGAATTCAGATATGGTTGACAGATCTGGATTCACAGTAGAAAAGTCTATTAAATGAAGTTCCTTTGTAATTCCATAAAAGGGAACCTTTAAATTAGTAAATGCTCTTTCTGCTTTTTCTGCTCTTTCAACTTAATCAGAACAGATGAATTTTCAGATTTGTTATCAAGTAATTGTAGATATAATCTTTTTGATGAGATTTCACTTAAGGGTATTACTCTGTCACCAAATACAAAGTTGATTTCTCCCTTATCTAGTCCTATTTTCTCCTCTTCTTTTCTCAGCATTTTTCTCTTCCAACTATCTGGGATCATTCCAAAAATATATTTTATTCGTGATATGTTCCATGTAAACAAGCCTTTTCTGATGAAATAATCAGATCTTAATCTGCCATTTTTTTCAATAATGTGCTCCAATCGAAATATGCCTTTTACAAAAAGGCTATGATCAAATATACTAAAACCACGAAAACTTATATACTTATTATTAAAAAGTTCCTTTCCTTTAAAATCATCATACTTCTCTCTTAAATATCCTACCTCTAACCACGTATCTAATAACTCTGAATAAAATGGAGGTAGATCTATCCTTAACATTCCAACAAAGTAATTGCATTGAAAAATAAATTTTCCTCCATAAAGGTGCATTGCATATTCAAAATATTGTTTCCATTTCATTCGTTGATCTCCCATTAAGAGTCTCTTAACCCACATGATCCTTTGCACTTTAATAAATAATCGAAAATCCATCATTTTAAGTCCCCCTTTCTTATAATTTAAGAACAAGGTACTCCTTTTAATTTTATCTTTCCCTTTCCATAAAAATTCAAAACACATTTTGTCCAAAGACTGAAACACCCATTCTGGAACAGGGATGAGAGATGCTACATACACTAGTTTAGAATATATAAGTTTTCAGTAATTGGATTTTCCCCATCAACGTTAGATCTGTTTCCACCATGTTAAGGACTTTATTATACTCAGAATCTCTTTGTAGTTCATAGACTCCTTTAGATTTACATCTAAACTGAAATACACTCTAGTATTCGAACGAGTGGTACCTCCTTTCCAAAAGGCAGCGACCTACTTATGTCTTTATTAGGACCTATCAGGATAATGTATGTTTTATCTTTGTTATATTTCAAACCAGACACATTCTTGAATTTTTCAATCAAAACCTCCAATCTTTTCAACGATTCCATGTTTCGAACAAAAAGTGTTACATCATCTGCGTACAATATTTGTTTTACCTCAGTTGAACCACATCGAATACCTAAAACATGATTATCATTTCGTATCATATGTGCAAGAACCTCAATACATAGAATAAACAGATACGGTGATACTGGGTCACCTTGTCTTACCCCCTTTCTATTCTAAAATAACCTGTTGAATTTCCCCCATTTAAAACACAACTACGAGCATACATTATTTTGATCCATTTGCGAAATAATTGTCCAAATCCAAACTCTTTTAGCACTTTTTGTAAAAACATGTGAAACCGAGTCGAATGCTTTCTCGAAATCCACTACTACTACTAAATATCCGGGTATGTTGTTATCGTCGTAAAAAATAACATATCAACCTGATTGCTTCACCGATATTCCGATTTTGCATATAACCAACTTGATCTGGTAAAATTACCTCTTCTAAAACTTCCTTAATTCTAAATTTTCGAAAGAATTTTATAATCTAAATTTAACAAGGATATTGGTCTATGTCACAGCCGATTAAAACTAGCCATTTGCTTGTTGTCCAGAGTAACTGATTGAATACCAGACTCAAACAAAATACAATATGAGACATGCATTAAGGGAATTAAGTTTAATTCCAGTCTTCAAAATTCAGTTATATACTTTAACGGTTTACAATGTATAATAGAATATAGTATTCTTCACAAAATTATAATGAATGTAGTTTTAGGTTCAAATACATGGAAATATAAGATACATTTGGCTTTTAATGTTTACATGATATTTGCTACTAAAAGAATCGTATCTTATAACCTACTATTGCATTTAACTATTAATATAGTACTAGAACATTTAGTGTTGGTTTAAGAACCAAGACATGTCAGAAAAGATATCACATTTCATGCCAAAGCATAAATGTTACAAAGTTTTAGTCCATAAGATGTTACATAAACTCGAAATGATAGAGAACCAAGTTGATCTGAACACAGGAAACATCTGATCTTCACCCATAACACTGGTTGCAGACATCTGTCAACTGAAGCACTCGACCCCAGGCCGAATTGGAGAACAGCTTACGCTGACTCTACCCTTCTTCTTTTCTCGAGTCTAGTATCTGACTCCTGAGTCAGAGTTAACACCATCTACGAACATGAAATTACACAAGGATAATAACTATCTATCCATAATATGTAATAGAATGTACAATAAAACACGAGTTTAGTTTGTGTAAAAACTATATTTCCATATTTTAGCTTATTAGTGATTACAAACATGTGAAGCTAAATTTAACTCCATCTGTAACATTTCACACAGAAATATACTTCAAGACACACTTTTAAGTCTTATTCATAAATCTTGTTTGTAATCAACATTTAAGATAAAATTGTGCAATACCTAAACTTCAATGAAATAAGCTTTACTGCTTCAAGACAATTTAGCACTTGCAACATTTCACTTTTCTTCTGTGATAATAAAAATATTTTGCCTAAATTGTCTTTAAAATTACTGCATAGGAAAATAAATTAAACTTACAGTTCAACTGATGACATGAAGCTTGGAAGCACGAACACAGCTCCTTGTCCAGTACAGACAAATGCTGGTGACAGCTGGAAACGCTGGAAACGCACAAAATTGCCACGCCCAGTTTAAAACTAGCAGCTCAAACATGCTGCCATTCGCCTAGCTGCACCTAGCAAACTCCTAGCAGGCAAACTGCTACTGCTGCTGCTGCTGCAAGACACCACAGATAGGTCTTGTCTTCCCAAAATCAAAGCTTCAAGTGACCAAACTAGCCACCCCTAATGTTACACCCTACCAAAGAATTTAGGATTTCCCATACCTTACTATCTCCTAGCAACAACCCATGAAAGGAACCTACATGCCAATCTTGCATTAAACCTGTGCTGAATTAAAAAGAACATGAATAAAATTATCCCAAAAGCACTGGCCTGTGTCAGGCCATTCAATAAGCTGCCTGCTACATACTTGTATTAGGGACAAAAGACATAACCAGGTGCTACATCTAGGGCAGTAAGTAAAAGTGGCTGAAATAATTAGCAACTAAAAGGAGAGATAGACATGACTTGTAACAGTCTATAATTTTTAATTATTAATGGATCCTGCCCTTCTTTTTCAATTAAAGTAATTATCGCTTGTCTCTGAGATGCAGCTAACTCACCATGACAAAATGCTTCATTCAAGGATCCTACAACTAAACTCCCTACCGCAGGCCAAAATATATTATAAAATTCCAGTGTTAAGCCATCATTACCTGGTGACTTATTGAGTTTCATTTGCTTAAGTGCTGCTAAACATTCCCCTTCCGTAATAATTCCTTCACACTGCTCGTTTGATTCTCTACTTAACTTAGGTAAATCTTTCAAAAAGAGATGTAACCCTGCATCTATATCTTTTTCTAATATATCTGGCTTCTCATATAATTGACTATAGAATGTTTTAATTTCTTGATTAATTTCCTTCTCATCACCACTTATACCTTCACCCTTTACAAACAATCTCCGTATCATGCTTTAAAAGCTGATTAAAATAATGAGAATTTCTTTCCCCATTTTCATACCCCGATGCCCTCGACCTTATTTTTAATCCCTCATTAGTGTAATCATATAGCGCCTGTAAGCCTCTCCGTTTACAATCTAACGATTCCAAAATCTTGGCATCTGTCCCATCTAACAATAACTTTTCTAATTCCTGAATTTCCTTTTCTAAAGTATCAATACATTGTCTCCTAACTTTTGCCTTCTGTTTAGAGTATTTTTGAGTAAAGCTTCTTATTTTCATTTTAATAAAGTCCCATAACACTCGCTTGTCTTTTATTTTTGATTTCAACTCACTTTTTAGTCGAACTATCTGTTTCATTTGGTTAACATATGTAATGTCATTGCATAAGCTACTATTAAATTTCCAATATGAATGTCCGTTTTTCTTTTCATTATTCTTACTTTTCATCAACAAAAACACATTGATTGATGAATGATCTGATGCAACAGACGGAATAATTTCGCATCTTGCAATATACCCCTCTAAGCGCTCGGATATGATCCAGTAATCCAAACGACTCTGCATAAAAGGATTTTTCTGTTTGTATGTAAATTGTCTCTTAAGCGGGTTTCTCTTCCTCCAAATATCTATAAGATTATATGTATCCATAAACTCATCCATTTGTGCATTAAAACTATTTTGAACTCTATTTAAACAATTCCCCATATAATCTAGATCGAAATTCCTTATCATATTAAAATCTCCTCCTATTATTATTGAGCTTTTATTTATATTTACTTTATCTATCTCTCGTACTATTTTACATAAAAGTTGTCTTTGCTGAGCTTCTTTATCCCTGGTAGGAAAGTAAACGTTACACAGAATAACATTCAACTCTTGAATGACACATTGCAATATGATATATCTACCTTCTAAATCCTGCACAATATTATTCACCTTAAAATCTATTGAGGGGTTTATTAAGGTTAAAACGCCTTTACTATGGTTTGTACCGTGGCTGAAAAAGCACGGGCCGTTCCACATTGAGCCCCATCTATCTTCAACATCCTTGGTGCTGTATGTTTCTTGCATAAAAACAATATCTGCTCTTTTTTCTCTACACCATGATAATACTCTTTCTCTTTTACTAATATCCCTGATCCCTCTAACATTGATCGAGAACAAATTGCATGATATATTAAAAGCTTTACATTCCTCCATCATTTTGAGGAAGTATGGATCAACTGAAGCTTCCGCATCAGAGGGATGGACAAGGGGAGCAATGGCACAGTATGGCAATTGTTGACTTCCAAAACATTACATACAAAACTACATAATTCAAAATATCTGAACATCATTAAAAAAAAACCCGGGCAGAACAACAAGCCAATGATAAAGGAAAGAATGAGAAAAAGAAAAAAAAAGAAGGGGAGAAAAAAAAAGAGGGGACAGAAGGTTTGTAAAAGAAAAATGTATATATTGACCAGCAAAAAAAAAGCCAAGGGAAAATTGACCTCGATTTACAGGACCCTTCTTCCTCCATTAAGAACAAACCAGCAAAAGAAGGAAGAAAAAGAAATTTTAAAGTTATAAGTTTGGTCGTTTCACGATTGATTTAAACCAAGATGATTCATGAATATATCACTTACAATGCACATGTAAACAAAAGGAGAAAATACACTTCAACCAACTATACTTCATATTTACAATGGGAATATTCCCAAACTTGCTCATTGCCGAGATACATCTTATGTGGCAATTGGTTTCTTTATTAAAAAAAAAAGCATTGTTACAAAACAAAATTTTATATTGAGAAGTTTTAAAAAAATGGCAAAAAAAAAAAAGTACGACACAGCCATTAACAGTGAACCTGTTTACAAAATAATTAGATCGGTAATGGTTAAATCAGACTCAAACTCATGAAAGCTGTTTACACCTTGCAATGAAACCTTAAATTATATATATTAGCATGCAAATTTCTTTCTTGAAACGACAATTAATCATAATCACCAGTATTATAAAAAATAAAAAAAAGATTTTGGTATAATCATTATCTGTACCAGTTAAGTGTTGAATGTCGAGGAAGAAGAAGGAAAAAAAAAAAAAAAAAAAAAAAAAAAACCCTCACACCCCAAAACACATGAACCCAGATTACACTAGCTTGAATGTCGATGCAAATCTTACAAAACCACAATTAATGCTTTGAAAAATACAATTTGCATATATAAACCAAGCTAACTGAATGAGCTTCCAAAATTCGTACCCCATAATGTTAATGAACATATTACATGAAAATCTCAAATTCTCTCCCTAACCCTAACCCTAACCATAATACAGGCTATTCACCCCTTGCAGGGATATCCAGAATGCATAACCAATGTATCAGTGATTAAACAGAATACTGTCTTATGCAAAATACAGGAATGCCTTTATCTGTCTACTTTAGGACAAAAGGAAACTAAAGAACTACTCAGAGCATTCCTTTCAAAATTCCGTATAAACTAGACATAATCATGGTTATTGTCAGTTTGGCCAATCGGAGGAATTTCAGTGTAAGCCATACAATGTGAACTTTCCAATTCTTAAGACAAAATTTTAAAGACGTTACAGGAACATCTGAAGTTCTATTACCTGCAGCTAATCTCAACAATTGAATTGAGTCCTCACTTGCCTGAATAACTATACAAATATCAAGAATCAAAACCCTGATTGACTTCCCAATTTGGTCAGTACGCGTGCTGGAAAAAAAAAGCACACTAAGTGGCCCCTCCCCTCAAATTCCGCCCAGACTATACTTCTTAATCGCGTGATAAAATATTCACCCTGACCTGAAATTTAAATAGTTTAGTTTTAGTTTTAGTTTTTTAAGGTTTTAATGGTGCCTCAGCTACTTAGGCTATTTGCACCAAAAACAATATGTATAATTTCTTTCCTTTTCAAGAAAACTTACAGAAAAAGGCATAGATTTGATTATGTAAACTTGTATTTAACTAAATATTGATATTATTTGTCCTAAATATTACCCTAAATAGAATTAAAAAACTTACGATATTCGCTTATGAACTATTATTTTTCCTTAATTTTATATTTTGGACGAACTTTCTGTCCAGTAGATGGTACAGATCCCCTACCCCAACTAAAGTGCCGTCTTATCGGCTCTTACAAGGTATATTATGTGTATAGCTAATCGGGGGCCATAAGAGCCCCTTAAGATAACTCAGGCACGGACTAGAGGTCGTCCATTCTACCAAACTTACTCATATCGTTGTCTTAATGGAGACAATCGCATTTGTAAAGAATTAAAATACCCTAAATAAAAACGCGCCTAAATGTTTGCAATGGCATCATTTTAGAATATCATAAGTTTAATTTATTCTTATATAAAATGCTCTTATGAATATTACCATGCTAGAAAAATTGCCTAATTTATATTTTAATGAAAAGGATTTAGAAAAACTAATTCATACTAAGTCTGTTTACATAATACTACATATTGTACAACCTCGTTAATTAAGGGTTTGTTTCCACCCAATATAGTTTGTAAATTAAACATATGAATACCCTCAGCTTTCATCTTATCTTGTAGAACCTTTCTTGTTCTCGATATCTGGGGCACTTAAGTAAAACATGAGGAATATCTTCACTTACTCTACAGTCTACACATAATCCATCAATATGTCTTTTCATACTATATAAATAGTCATTAAAAAACGGGCATTTTCCTAGCCTCAACTGATGAAAAATGACAGCAACACCTCTAGGTACTTTCCAAGTATACATACGTAGCTGTACTGTAGGTACAACTATACGAAGTACATTAACATAATTCGTCCACATCTTTTGCCAGTTAATTTTCATTTCCATTTTATATAAACTTTTAATTTCAAAAGTACTTAATTTTAGAGGAATGTCAACCTTTGTATATTTAGCGGCCTTTTTGGCCACCAAATCTGCCCATTCATTGCCATAAATACCCACATGACTAGGTACCCATACAACAGCAATTTGAATACCCTGAGTAACCAGAGACAAATGTAATCTATGAATATCAGATATTATTTTATTCTCCGAGTCAAAACGATTAATAGCCATTATTGCACTACTACAATCAGAAAATAATACTACATTTATTGGTTTAATCTCGTCAATCCATTCCATAGCCATTAAAATTGCTACCAATTCAGTAGAAAAGATTGATGTTTCTCCAGGGAGCCTATATCCACGCGAGTATTTAAATTTCGGAATTACAAAACTACAACCTACATATAGCCAGCACTTTTCTCTACTGATCCATCCGTATATATATGAAGCGCCATATTCGTGGATCTTCCACTTTTTGTGTAAGAACATGTATATCTAACGATGTGATAATTTTATAATAATGCCAGTATGGAAAACTAGGATAATTATGATCAAACATATTATATTCAATTGCATTAAGTCTTGCTTCAAATGGTTTATGCAGTAGACTATCAGAATCATTATCAAAAAATAAGGTTTCTGCCAATTGTCCTGGAACATATCCGCATTTGGATATTATTTATTTATTTTAATTACTGTACCATACATTTTTCCTCAAAAACAATCTACGTTCTTGTAACGGAGGTTCCCCACATTCTACTTGCAAAGATATTAATGAAGTTCCTCTAACTGCCCCCGTACATATTTTCAGTGACCTATATTGTATTTTATCAAATTGAGCTTTAAGCGAGTCACTGGCAGAGTCGAATGCTTCACATCCATATTCCAAAAGGGGTCTTATCAGTGCCTTATAAATTCTTAGCATTGATAACCCATCAGCACCCCATGAGGTACCAGCTATACATCTAAGCAAATTAAAACGATTTTTACATTTACTTATGATATAGTCAATATGCTTTTTCCAAGTCATCCTGGGGTCGAATATTAAACCCAAAAATTTGGCTTCATTTTTAAATATGACTGTAACTCCCTTGATTTTAAGATCAATATTAGGGACTAATATTTTCCTTGTAAATAACATACCAACTGTTTTTATAGCTGATAAAGTAAATCCCCACTGATCACACCAGTTCATTACTTTGTCCAAATTTTCTTGGATCTTTTTTGTCGCAAATTTAATATTTCTATGAGTCTTCCATAATGCAATGTCATCTGCAAATTGAGATATATGTACATCCTTCACTTCATTAGGAAGATCTGACACCGCAATATTAAACAAAAGAGGGCTTATTACACTACCCTGTGGGACTCCGTTTTACACATATTTTTCCTCAGAAAAAGATCCATTCAGTTTCACTTGTATAAATCTATCTGTCAAGAAACTATCTATCCAACGAACGACATTGCCATGTATACCCATTTTCAGACCATATCATAAGCTTTTTGAATATCTAAAAAAATAGCAACAGTAGAAGCTTTAGAGGCGAATCCTTTATTTACAGATGATTCTAACTTAATCAAATGATCAGTCGTTCTTCGCCCTTTCCTAAATCCGCTCTGAATAGGATTTAGTAGGTGCCTCGACTCCAAAAACCACATAAGCCTTTTATGTACCATTCTTTCCATTAATTTCCCCAATGCAGATGTTAGTGCAATAGGCCTATATGAAAGTGGATCAGATGGATCTTTTCCTGATTTTGGTAATGGACATAGTATCCCCAGTAGTTTTCGGAAGTGTGAAAATATATTTTTTCCCTATTTTTCCCCTATTTTATTCCTATTTAAACGAAAAAAGGCCTATTTTTTTCCTATTTTCTTTGGAAAATATGAAAAATTAGATCTATTTTTAGCTATTTTTTATTTTTTCCCTATTTAATTCCTATTCTAAGGAAAATAGGCCTATTTTTATTGTATTTCTCTCGGAAATAGGAAGAAAATAGAAGTAATTTTAGGTTATTTTTTTTATTTTTCACCTATTTTCTTCCTATTCTAAGGAAAATAGGCCTATTTTTATTGTATTTCCCTCGGAAATAGGAAGAAAATAGTAATTTTAGGCTTTTTTTTTTATTTTTCACCTATTTTCTTCCTATTTCAGGAAAATAGGCCTATTTTTATTGTATTTCCCTCGGAAATAGGAAGAAAATGGAAGTAATTTTAGGCTATTTTTTATTTTTCACCTATTTTATTCCTATTTCAGGAAAATAGGCCTATTTTTATCCTATTTCCCATGGAAAATATAATAGAAATAGGCCTATTTTGAGGCTATTTTCTGATTTTTTCCTATTTTTTAGACCTCATTTCTCTCCGGACTAGTTTTTCCCTAGTTTTTGCACTTTTCATTTTTGTCAAAAAATAGTTTTATCCTATTTTTCAAGCTAGCTCTAGTTTCATCCTAGTTTTCTCATTATTCTAAAACTAGTTTTGTACTATTTTCCAAACTTTTATCTTTCCCCATGATCCAGCACTAGTTTTATCCTATTTTCCAAACTTTATTTTTTCCAGCACTATAGTTTTATTCTAGTTTCCTGACTTCTGTACTTTTGCTAACACTAGTTTTATACTATTTTCCAAACTATTGGTTTCTATAGGTCCTAATCAATCATGAATATTCATGAATAACAATCTAAAATATGAAAACTAGTGGAAATAGATAAATACATTTAGATTTGGGATTAAGATTTGAACTTTGATAGAAATTTTACTTACATTAAACTATTGTAATGTTGTACACAATTTCAAAAGGCATTTTCATATTTCATTAATAAAAGTGTAAATCAATTTTAATAATAAAAGTGTAATCTAGTCAGTAACCATTTTTTATAGCACTACAACTCCCAGGTAGCAAGCCCATATGGGGATCATGTAGGCCCCATATGGGTTTGCATATGGGTCCCACATGGGAATGCCCATATGGGCCCCATAAGATTTTGCACCCAAGACCCATGTGGGTCCCATATGGACCATCCCAGATCGCCAATATGGGTTCGGCCTGGGGCCCATCTGGGTATAAATGTGGGCAATATGTGGGTAAAATATGGGCTATCCCTTATGGGTGGCACACGGGAATGCCGATATGGGCCCCATAAGGTTTTGCACCCAAGACCCATGTGCGTCCCATATGGGCCATCCCAGATCGCCAATATGGGTTCGGCCTGGGGCCCATCTGGGTATAAATGTGGGCAATATGTGGGTAAAATATGGGCTATCCCTTATGGGTGGCACACGGGAATGCCGATATGGGCCCCATAAGATTTGGCACCCAAGACCCATGTGGGTCCCATATGGGCCATCCCAGATCGCCAATATGGGTTCGGCCTGGGGCCCATCTGGGTAGAAATGTGGGCAATATGTGGGTAAAATATGGGCTATCCCTTATGGGTGGCACACGGGAATGTCGATATGGGCCCCATAAGATTTTGCACCCAAGACCCATGTGGGTCCCATATGGGCCATCCCAGATCGCCAATATGGGTTCGGCCTGGGGCCCATCTGGGTATAAATGTGGGTAATATGTGGGTAAAATATGGGCTATCCCTTATGGGTCGCACACGGGAATGCCCATATGGGCCTCATAAGATTTTGCACCCAAGACCCATGTGGGTCCCATATGGGCCATCCCAGATCGCCAATATGGGTTCGGCCTGGGGCCCATCTGGGTATAAATGTGGGAAATAAGTGGGCAAAATATGGGCTATCCCATATGGGTATTATCTGCGGGTTCCCATATGGGTCCCACATGGGAATGCCCATACGGGACCCATAAGATTCTGCACCCAAGGCCCATATGGGGCCAATAAAGGCCGTCCACATGGCTAATATGGGTTCAGCCTGGGGCCAATCTGGGTATAAATGTGGGCAATATGTTGGCAAATACTAGGCTATCCCATATGGGTCCTACCCTGGAATGCCCATACGGGGCCCCATAGTATTTTGCACGCAAGGCCCATTGGGGACCCATATGGGCCATACCCGATGGCCCATATGGGTTTAATCTGGGGTCCACCTGGGTAATATATGGGAACAGTATGATTGATCCCATATATTGTGTTCCCCCATGGGCCCCCTCATGGGCCCGAAATAATTTAACAACTGAGATTTACAATATGCCTATTTTGGTCTATTCATTTGATACAAGGGGACAACTCCTAAATCGGTTATAAGGAAAGTCATGGGACACAAAGACTACTTGATCATGCAATCATCATCAGCCTCTCACCACAGCTATGCCACTACAAAAAACAACAACATTAAAATGAAAAATGGGGGGTACTTGAAATATAAGTTGCCGGTGACCTGCCATGCAACCTGTGTACATACATGTATGTCACAAATAATGAGTATTGCCTGTGGAATTTTGTCTTGAAAACAGACCTGTTTGCGCGGTCAACAAATTTCTGAGAATGCCTATATATGAAGTACCCCCACCAAACTCATTCACACTGACATGTATTCACTTATTGCTACATACCCAATAAATTTACTCCAGAGTAGTAATTAGATTATCAAAGTATATAAACATTTTTTATTATAAATATGCATAAGAATTTTACTTTTAAGTTGGGAATAGGCAACGACATACATGTATTTTATATTGATCTGCATTACATTTTCACTTATTCGTACATGCCCAGGAAATTTACTCCATAGCAGTAATTAGATTTCCATAAAGTACCCCATAAATCCCATTCATGCAATCATGTATTCACTTATTTCTACATAGTTTTACCCATTAAATAGTAAGTAATCATATTTCAAAGTAAACCTTTTTAATATTAGAAATTAATACTGTGTAGTTGGTAAGGAATTAATCCAAGTCCCTCGAATAGGACTAAAAGATTTCTTTCCCCCGGTTGCTTGCTTACAAACATACGCTAACCTGCTTTCTTAGCTGTCAGGTTAAATAAATTATCAATCAATTAACCACCATAATGTTCATCTTACAAAAAGAACTGGAGATTTTTCATTTTAAGCTAGGGGATATGCAACGACATACATTATTGAAGTGAAATAAGCTTAGGAATCTACCATTAAAAATGATAATGGGATTTTGATGGAATCATTTCTCATACAATTCATTTTGTGACACATCACATGGTATTGGAAGTGTGTTTAGATACTGTAAGTACAATTTCTAAAGAACAGCCTTGGCAACAAACTTAAAACAAACTTAAAAGAAAAACACGTTGTGAAAATAATAAATAATGGAATATTGTATTGGTTAGGTAGTTTATATCACGGCTCCTTCTCACTATTGAAAAAAATATGCATCTGTTCGGAAGGGTCGACTCCGGATTATAGCTTGCCACTACATGTGTCATGGTTAAGGCGATACCCCGAAACAATTTCACACTATCCATTTTTCGCCATTAGTTCCTTCATAACGTGCAGGCTAGTGGAGTTCACTGTCAAGCCCCATGAGTTTAGAATGTTCTTTCAGAAATGCATGTATGTTATCACAAAGAGCTGAGTAAGTAATATTTTAATACCCAAAGGTCCAGTTGGCGAATTCATCAAATAACAGAACGGCGGTCAGAAGTAGAATGAATTGATATATATACAATAGACTTTCTCCTCCAGTTGTAATCTCTAGGCCTCCTTCACCATGCATACATTAAAGATGATTACTATGCAGTATTTGTTATTACAATCACATCATGCTATCCAAACGATAAGGTTAAACAATAGTTGTTTCCATCTGGCACTTCCTCATAATTATCCAAATTACTGGTCAACATCTATTTAAGCTGCGGTTTTTGTTCATCAGTTGATTGTGCATTCCCCCATAGTTGAGATGCATACACGACCAGGGCATGTTGAAAGTTTTCCCGGCCTTCATAGTATTCATAGTAAACATTTCTTCAGTTCCGAATACTGCAAACATTTTCCTGCAGGTACTACTTATGGTGCCACCTTAACAGCTTCATCCAGTTTGGATATAATCATGATATAATCTTAACACGTGCCAGAAGTCTTCTTCATTTTGTCCATCTAAAATATACGTTAATTTCTTTTTTAGTTGCTACGTTACTGCTTATGCTGTTTCCTCGTACCGTTGTTGTTTTTCTCGTCTATTTGCTGGATCTGAAACGACAGAGTGAGATATATGTACATGTAACACATTTTACAAAAAATATTACACCAGCATATTTACAATATTAAACTTTTGTAGTGAAATATGCTACAATTTTTGATTACCAATGCAGATATTTTTTTAAAAGGAAATCTAAATGTTAGCTCGTTTTTTCTCTCTCCTGCCCCTCCCCTTCTCTCTCTCACTCTCTCTATATACCACATATACGAGACATCATGCCGTTTCCATAAAATTAAAAAAAATCAAAGAGAGTCGGGTCCCACCCCCCCCCCCCCCCACCAAAAAAAAAAAAGGAAAAAAGAAAACATACAGAAATATAGATAATACCTATTGACCCATGCAAAGGGAAATGACAAGAAATATAGCAGAAAATAAAATGATGTATGGAATAAAGGTACAATACTGATACAGAAATAAGGGGAGGGGAGAGAAATAGAGTGCAAGAAAGGCAACTTTATAAAGATATCAAGATCATCTGTAGTTTTGAGAATGGTAGTAATGACACTTCAATTATCTTTTTATGGCAGATGTTCCTCACATGAAGCGAACAATAACATTATTATGACATAATAAACTATGACATTCATCTTGTCTTGAAATTGAAGCTGCATAATTATGTGCTCGATACACACTTGCCTAGTGAAATGATTTTGATTTCTTAGCCCATATACATGGAAAGCCAGACCACTAGTTAAACCAAGGAGTTACCACACAACCCCATGGTTATAAACAGACCAGTAGGGAATGTAAACTATCACGGGAGTATTAATTAAGCTAAGGTAAACTGCACTATGAACATGGCGTACAAAGAAGCGGACAAAATATACAGCTCCTCATTGTACCTTCCACAATTGCCCTGGTAGACAAAAGAACATCTCTTCATTGCTATTATGTAAAAATATGTAGAACAGGTGTCACATGCATATTCACCTGTTCTGCTTATTTTACATAACAGTAATGAAGGGATGTTCTTTTGTCTACTAAAGCAATTGTTCATCGTGTTCATAGTGCTGGTATCTCAACTGAATTAACATTTCTCTATCAATTCACTCATAATAATCCCTCAAAAGACATTCATGGACCAGAAAATGTCACTGGATGGTACATCTCAGGCTATATATGTACTTTTAAATTAATAAACAATATCAAAGAGAAAATGGATGAATAATGAAATGATGATGAAATGAAATGATAAGATATAAAAAATCATATGGACTTGCCCAGCTTACTCCCATATGAAACCCATATGGGCATTGACTTTTGTTTCCCCAGATGGGGTTGCCCAGCTTATTCCCTATGTGATATCCTAATGGGCATTCATATGTCTTTCCCCAGGGGTTTGCCCTGCTTATTCCCACATGATACCCATATGGGCATCTAGATATGTTTCCCAGATGGGTTTGCCCAGCATATCCCCATGTGATATCCATGTGAGCATTCATATGTCTTTCCCATATGGGTTTGGCCAGCTTACTTCCATTTATTACCCATATGGGTATTGACATATATTTCCCATTTGCGTTTGCCCAGCTAATTCCCACGTTATACCCATATGGGCATCTAGATATGTTTCCCAGATGGGTTTGCCCAGCATATTCCCATGTGATATCCATGTGGACATTTGCATGTCTTTCCCATATCGGTTTGCCCAGTTTATTCCCATATGATACCCATTTGGGCAAATATATATGTTTCCCAGGTGGGTTTGCCCAGCTTATTCCCATATGATACCCATGTGGGCAAATAAAACTGTTTCCCAGATGGGTTTGCCCAGCCTATTCCCATATGATACCCATTTGGGCATTCACATGTCTTTCCCATTTGAGTTTGCCCATCACATTACCGTATGATTCCCATGTGGACATTTGCATGTCTTTCCCATATTGGTTTGCCCAGTTTATTCCCATGTAATACCCATATGTGCATTTACATGTCATTCCCATATCGGTTTGCCCATTTTATTCCCATATGATACCCATTTGGGCAAATATATATGTTTCCCAGGTGGGTTTGCCCAGCTTATTCCCATATAATACCCCTTTTGGCAAAATTATATGTTTCCCAGATGGGTTTGCCCAGCTTACTCCGATATGATACCCATTTAGGCATTTACATGTCTTTCCCATTTGGGTTTGCCCAGCATATTCCCATATGATACCCATATGGGCAATTACATGTAATTCCCATATAGGCTTGCCCATTTTATTCCCATATGATACCCATATGGGCAAATATATATGTTTTCCAGGTGGGTTTGCCCAGCTTATTCCCATATGATACCCATGTGGGTATTTACAGTTGTTTCCCTAAATGGGGTTGCCCAGCCTATTCCCATGTGATATCCATGTAGGCATTCATATGTCTTTCCCATATGGGTTTGGCCAGCTTACTCCCATTTATTACCCATATGGGTATTGACATATATATCCCAGACGGGTTTGCCTAGCTTACTCCCATAAAGTACCCATATGGGCATTTACATGTCTTTCCCATTTTGGTTTGCCCAGTTTATTCCCATGTAATACCCATATGGGCATTTACATGTCATTCCCATATCGGTTTGCCCAGTTTATTCCCATGTAATATCCATATGGGCATTTACATGTCATTCCCATATCGGTTTGCCCAGCATATTCCCATATGATACCCATATGGGTATTTACAGTTGTTTCCCTAGATGGGGTTGCCAAGCTTATTCCCATGTGATATCTATGTGGGCTTTCATATGTCTTTCCCATATTGGAGTGCCCAGTTTATTCCCATGTAATACCCATATGGGCATTTACATGTCATTCCCATATCGGTTTGCGCAGTTTATTTCCATGTAATACCCATATGTGCATTTACATGTCATTCCCATATCGGTTTGCCCATTTTATTCCCATATGATACCCATTTGGGCAAATATATATGTTTCCCGGGTGGGTTTGCCCAGCCTATTCACATATGATACCCATTTGGGCATTTACATGTCTTTCCCATTTGAGTTTGCCCAGCATATTCCCGTATGATTCCCATGTGGACATTTGCATGTCTTTCCCATATTGGTTTGCCCAGTTTATTCCCATGTAATACCCATATGGGCATTTACATGTCATTCCCATATCGGTTTTCCCAGTTTCTTTCCACGTAGTACCCATATGTGCATTTACATGTCATTCCCATATCGGTTTGCCCAGCTTATTCCCATATGATACCCATATGGGCATTTACAAATGTTTTCCCATATTGGTTTGCCCAGCTTATTCCCACATGATATGCATATGGGCATTTAGATATGTTTCCCAGATGGTTTTTCCCAGCTTATTCCCATATGATACCCATATGCTCATTTGAATATGTTTCACAGATGGGTTTGCCCAGCTTATTCCCATATGGTACCCATATGGGCATTTACAGATGTTTCCCAGATGGGTTTGCCCAGCTTATTCCCATATGATACCCATATGGGCATTTACATGTCATTCCCATATGGGTTTTCCCAGTCTTTTCCCATATGGTTCCCATATGGGCTGGCCCAAGTAGATCTCAAAATGGGTTAACCCATATGGGTCCCACAAGGGATACATATGGGATTTATATGGGTTCCCTTTTGCCCAGATGGCCCAGATGGCCCGGATGATGCCCATATGGGCCCCACATGGGCCTGTTACCTGGGACTATGTCCCTATATATAATGAATGTGATACAATTGCTTAGTAGCTAGGTATAGGACATAGGATGTAGGCTATAGGATTTATAGGAGTAGGAGAGGATAGGATAGGATATAATTACAAGATAGGATTAATAAAATAATAATTAATAATGTCATGTGATTGTTCCTGTAGACACCCACAGCATTTCTTCTTATATTAATCTTATAGTTAATTATTTTCTTATTGGTTTTTTATAGGTCCTATAGAAACCTACAGGATTTCTTATTGGACCTATAGAAACCTACAGGATTATCAGTCCCATAGACACCCATAGGATTTCTATGGGTGTCCCATATACCATTTCCATATAGAAACCTATAGAGACATGGGTCTCTATGGGACCTATAGAAATTCTGTGTATAGGATTTTCGACCTGGGTTGTGAGGAGGTCTTCCTCTTTGTATTTGTATTATTTCAATTTAGTTTAACCTATTTTCTTCCTAGTTTTCCACTATTTTATTTCTGTTTTTGCCCCATTTTCTCTCTAGTTCCCCATTATTCAATCCAAATTTTCACCCTATTTTCATTCTAGTTTTTCCCTATTTTTATTTTCTTAATCAAGTTTTATCCTAGTTTCTCAATCTGGTTTTCCTATTTTCTTTGTATTTTCTCCCTAGTTTTTCCCTATTCCTTATTTGTATTTTCTCAATTAGGTTTAACCTATTTTCTGCCTAGTTTTCCACTATTTTATTCCTGTTTTTGCCCTATTTTCTCTCTAGTTTCCCATTATTCAATCCCAATTTTCACCCTATTTTCATTCTAGTTTTTCCCTATTTTTATTTTCTTAATCAAGTTTTATCCTAGTTTCTCAATCTGGTTTTCCTATTTTCTTTGTAGATTTTTCCTATTTTCTCCCTAGTTTTTCCCTATTACATTGCATTTTCTCAATTAGATTCAATCTATTTTCTGCCTAGTTTTCCACTATTTTATTCCTGTTTTTGTCCTATTTTTTCTGTAGTTTCCCATTATTCAATTCCTATTTCCTCCTATTTTATCCTATTTCTCAATCAAATTTTATCCTATTTTCTGCTTAGTTTTCCACTATTTTATTTCTATATTTTTCCTATTTTCCATCTCCCACTATTTTCCCCTATTTTCTACCTAGTTTTCACCTAATTTAATCCCATTTCCATCCTATTTTTGTCTTTTTCCTATTTCCGGAATAATTTCGAAGGACTATTTTCTTTCTGGTTTTATCCTATTTTCTTGGAATAAAAATAGGGAAAAATAGGGGAAAAAATAGAAAAAATGTGTTTCAATCCTATTTTTATCCTATTACAAGTAGCTATCTCTACGCTATACAAAATAGGAAAAAAATAGGAAAAAATATTTTAGACAAACTATTTTTTTCCTAGTTTTATGCTATTTTCTTGAAATAAAAATAGGAAAAAATAGGGAAAAAATATATTTCCGTTGGTAATTTATTTGTATTTTTTTCCTATTTTTACCCTATTTCATTTCGACTTGGGATTGCTCGTTTCCAAGCACTTGGACATTCTCCTCTAGACCAAATATTATTGAAAATAATTAATACAATTTTTATAACATGTAAAGGATTAATCATAGCTGTACTAATATTATCAAGTCCAGGGGTGGTGCATTTGGCTGTATCAATGGCATTTTCAATTTCATGCATATTAAATGGTTCATTCAACACTAATCCATTGTCGTTAATAAAATTAAATTGTTCCTCCGCCGTCTTTTTCCGACATTTAAATGTATTACAGTAATTACTCGTACTACTAACAAAAGCAAATGATTCAGCTAGCATGTTGGCTTTGTCAAGATCAGTTATAGCCATCTTTTGGTTATTTTTCAGAATAGGAATATTAGTATTGACTTTTGATCTGGATATATTTTTGATTTTTTTCCAAACTTGTTTATTTGAGGATCCGATATTTATTGTCTCACAAAAATTTTTCCATTCCTCCCTTTTTGCATCCAAAATAGTCCTACGAGCAATTGCTTTTTTCTTCTTGTAATCAATAAAGTCTTTTGATGACATAGATCTCTTCAGTTTATTTAGAGCACGTTTTCTGTCCATAATAGCATGCTTACATTTATCATTCCACCACGAAACAGGTGTCTTAAAATTAGTATAAGTTGTTTTCGGAATAGTTTCCTTAGCAACCTCATTGAGTTGTGAAATAAAAGTATCATACATTTCATCAATACTTTGATTTGTCTTTGGTTCTATCATTTTTTCCTGAACCTTTTTTTCAAATATTTCCCAGTCTACCTTTTTTAAGGACCATTGGGCAATCCTTTTATATTTATTAAAATAGGCTTTTACACCAAACTCCGTAACAATGGGAAAATGATCACTTCCCCACGTATTATCAAGTACATACCATGCGGACCTTGCTGCCAAATTATTTGAACAAATAATGAGATCTATATTAGACAATTTACCAGTAGATGTACTTATTCTTGTACCATTCCCATCATTCAAGCAAACTAAATTATAATCGTCTAAAATATTCTCCAAAATTCTGCCGTTCTTATCCGTAGTAACGCTACCCCACATAGAACTATGGCTATTGAAATCTCCACAAATAACCAGTTTAGTTTCTATTTTATTTAGGATTGGATCTAAGCTATTTGCATTTAAATTTAAACATGGATTATATATACAGTTAACAACAAAATTATTCATACCCCTTGGAAAATTCTAGTTTTTTACATTTTTCCTAAAAATGAATGGTTAAATGAAGTTACTTGCACATCACTTGAATACATTTAGTTATCATCTGCAAATGAATGCCGTTTCCGGTTTCACCTCATTTGCATAACAATAGAAAAGGTGAGTTATCCAAACTGGGCGATGTTCAAAATTATTCATACCCTTAGTGATTTATTGACTTTGTCAATCATTATGAATCCGATCCTTGTGATTAATGCTTGTAATTCACTTTATTTTTATACACCGTCACAAGGCTACCGGAGGGGTCTCTGCTGGGATATCAGGCCAGTACCTGTTCTCCAATGGCTCAATCTCCTTGAGGATGTCTCCACACATGCCTTCACCTGACCTTCAGGGAGTTCATTAGATTTCGTGTCCTACAGGTGATGCAGTTATCGACTTCATGATGACAGGACTATGATATTGAAATTTTCGGTCATTTATTCCATGCATTTTAATGAAAATTCTGTATCTACTTTATGAAGCAAAGCACCATTCCTGAAGAGCCCTTCCCTTTTGCACTGCCCGTGGGAGGGTTCACCTTTATTCATTGGCCCCATTCTTAATCAGAGTGCTCAGGAAGGCCATGTTGGTGATATTAAAGTCATTGCATGACTCTAACGTCAGGTCACCATGAATAACAGTATGTAACCTTTGAGTACCATACACATCCCACATTGACTGTTATTGTATATCAATCTTCATATGGTATATTCCTTGTATCTTTGGTATGAAAGCTACAATCCTTGATATCAAAATGAATGTAAATCAAATTTATACCATATGCCCTCCATGTTATCAGCTGCAGTGCACAAAATGCACTGGAACATAAAGATCAGTATTTTAAGCTTCACTAGAGTACCCACTTGCAGGTGTCCATATAAAAAATGTGTCAATCAGTGTAACTGAATAAACTGATAAAATTGGCACCATCCACCCTTTAAACAACTATCATGGCCTCCCTAAACATTCTTAATAATAATGGAACAAAAGTATCAGGAAATACCTTCCCTTGACAGTGCAACAGTGAATGCCTCCAGGGAAGTCTCTCCAGGAAGAGTGCTTTGTTTCAACTTAGATACAGAATTGTCATTAAAATGTAAGGAATATTAAAGAAAATATCAATATCATAGTCCTATCCTCATGACGTCTAAAACTACACCACCTGCAAACACAAAATCTGCTTTAAATCCATCAAATCTCCTGAAGACCAGGTGATGGCATGTGTGGACAACATCCTCAAGGAGATTGGGCCATTGGAGACCAGTTATTGGCCTGATATCTCAGTAGAGACCTCCAGAAGCATTGTGACAGTGTGAAGAAAGTGTTACGAGCATTAATCACAAGGACTGGATTCATACTGATTGACAAAGTCAATAGATCACCAAGGGTATGAATAATTTAAAACATCACCCAGTTTGGATAATTCACCTTTTCTATTGTTATGCAAATGAGGTGAAACCAGAAACAGCATTCATTTGCAGATGATAACTAAATGTATTCAAGTGATGTGCAAATAAATTCAGTTAACCATTCATTTTTAGGAAAAATGCAAAAAACTTGAATTTTCCAAGGGGTATGAATAATTTTGTTGTTAACTGTATTTATAACGTGCATACGAGAACCATTCTCCAGATGAAGTTCAATGAGTTGAGCTTCTATATCAACATCAACTTCAATTACTGTCGCCGCCATTCCATTTTTAACAAATATTCCACACCCTCCCCCAAGAGGACCCTTAACCTTGTTATCAGTAGGTTTCCTATCTTTCCGAAAAAAATTATATCAACTTAAATTAAAATTACGCTCATTATTACGCTCATTATTAAGCCAAGTCTCTTGAACACAAATAATATCAGGTGGTTTTTCCATACCTTGTATGGCTCGTTTAAATTCTGCTCCATGAGCCCTAATAGACTGGGCATTCCACTGAAGTAGAACTAACATAATAAAAAAGAAACATACCACCTGATAATGTTATCCATATATGTATACAGTTTAAGTTGTGGGCTTGGACATACTTGCTTCCACCTGACTATTTCTTTGTGGTTTTTTCCTATCCGTAATTTTTCTTTCAGATTTACTATCATATTTGTTTTTCAACAGTCGTTCAGCCTTTTCATGTTTTTGAACAAGAAGTTCCAGGGCATGATCACGTTCCTTTGCACCTTTATTGTTATCAAATATTTGAAGGATGCCTCCAATTAAATATACAAGTTTTTGTCCGATAGGAATAGCATCTTGTTTGTCTACTTGAGTATTGTCTACCTGTGTATTAGTCTGGCATGCTTCATCTACAGTTGTCTGTGTCGATGCATCAGACATTTCAATAACGGGCTGTACAGTGTAATGTGGTTCTATCTTTTTAATTATGGGTTTAGAGACCATTTCCTTAGCAACCGTTTGTTCTTGTATTACGTCTACATGTAAGTTAGAATCATCCTGGGATGAATCTCTTGCTGTAGGTGTGGGTAAAACATGCGATTCCTTTACTACTTTAACGGCCTCAGCATAGGAAACATTGTTGTTAACTTTGACATGATTTATCTGCTTGTATAGGTTGGCAACCCTCATATGCCGCAGAATGTTTACCACCACACCTACAACAATTTAATTCATCTTTTTTAGTGCATTCATTAAACCTGTGTTGCCCCCCACATCTAACACATCTTACTCTTCCTTTACATCCCATGGCCATATGTCCCAACCTTTGACATTTAAAGCAGCGTAACACCGGAGCAACATATGGTTTTACACTGTAAACCTCGTATCCAATATTGATTTCTGTCGGTAATGTCTTATTTTTAAATTTAAGGCATACAGAGAGAGAGAGCCCTCTAACTTTCCTTGAACTTTTCTCTTAAGCCTCTTTGCAGCTATAGCACGAGGTTTACAGTATTTAATCAACTCTTCCTCAGAGACATCCAGTGTTACTCCAGAGATGATACCCTTACATTGAGTCTCACTTTTAGGGAACTCTGCAGTACCACCCATGACCCCAGCTGCGTAGTTTTCTTAAGCTTTTCTGCGCATGTTGGTGTGAAGCAATGTACTGCAAGCCCATTCCGTACTTTATTCACCTTATTAATTAAATCAGGTGCAATATCATTTAGAGCCTTAGAAATTATAACAGGATTTGCCGTTGCCAGGTTAATATCCCCACTCGTTATAATAACAATATTCGGAGCGTTTTTGTGTAGTTCGGATGGTCTTCCATCATTATTGCCTTGATTTGTCTCTAATTCATAAGGACCTACATGGCGTCTTTTCCTACGTTTACTTCTGACATTTGTAAAACCCTCATTTTCAGACGACTCTAACTCTTGTGCATCACTTATTAATTGTGAGAAAATGGTACGAGTTTTCCTTTTACGGTCCGTACTATTTTCCCATATACTCCATATCCGACATATTTGACTCTTCCGAGTCCGTGGCCGTAGGGCCCATATCCCCCAATACAACAATTTACAAACTATATCAACTACAAAAATAAATACAAATAATACTTAACTAGCTGGCTTTCACCGTCCACAAAAACCACCAGTCGACGTTATGTAAACGCAAACCGGCCTCCAAACCACAACCACAACTCGTCCAAACAAGAAACACTAAAAAAAAAACCTTATAGAACACAGATCCAAAACTAGCCCTCCGACTCCTAATCTCATCCGACCAGCCGAACCGACCGTCTGGTTGATTCTCAGGTGTCGAGTCTGTTCTAGCTCTTTGCTCCAAAAATCTCGTGACGCCTCAAGTCAAATCGTAAATCCGTGAAAAGTGAAAACTCGACCGGGCTCCTCCAATCATCCCTCCAGCACCCTCCAAGATCTGAAATTTAAATGCTATGCCCTATTGGTTTTATACTTGAAAACATGCAAATTATTACAAGAACAAAACGTCTAAATGGATGCCTTAAAGTACTGTCAGTTTATTTAAGACAGTATAGTTGAAAGGAATTTTCCACTATTACGCAAAATTTTTATTGAAATACTTTCTCCCCGATTAGGCCCGTATAGGCAAACTGAAAGAAAGAAAAAATGCGACATGGCTCTTCCCCTCAAATTCAGCCTAAATAGGCTTCATGGTCTGTTAATTTAGCTAAATAGAGGAGCACTCTACAAACTCAATTTAAATGACATAGTATTTGCATAAATATATGACCCCCGCTACTATGAAAATGGACAAAACCATACGGTCCTGGTCCTGTGCGTACGGAATGAATTCTGTTACAAAATGAAAATGGACAAAACCATTCGGTCCTGGTCCTGTGCGTACGGAATGAATTCTGTTACAAAATGAAAATGGACAAAACCATTCGGTCCTGGTCCTGTGCGTACGGAATGAATTCTGTTACAAAATGAAAATTGACAAAACCATTCGGTCCTGGTCCTGTGCGTACGGAATGAATTCTGTTACAAAATGAAAATGGACAAAACCATTCGGTCCTGGTCCTGTGCGTACGGAATGAATTCTGTTACAAAATGAAAATGGACAAAACCATTCGGTCCTGGTCCTGTGCGTACGGAATGAATTCTCTTACAAAATGAAAATGGACAAAACCATTCTGTCCTGGTCCTGTGCGTACGGAATGAATTCTGTTACAAAATGAAAATGGACAAAACCATTCGGTCCTGGTCCTGTGCGTACGGAATGAATTCTGTTACAAAATGAAAATGGACAAAACCATTCGGTCCTGGTCCTGTACGTACGGAATGAATTCTGTTACAAAATGAAAATGGACAAAACCATTCGGTCCTGGTCCTGTGCGTACGGAATGAATTCTGTTACAAAATGAAAATGGACAAAACCATTCGGTCCTGGTCCTGTGCGAACGGAATGAATTCTGTTACAAAATGAAAATGAACAAAATCATTTTGTCCTGTCCATTTTGTAACAGCTATAATTTTGTAACAGAATGATTCTGTTACAAAATAGAATTAACAAAATCATTTTGTCCTCTCCATTTTGTAACACAATGGTTTTGTTATACAAAATGAAAATGGACAAAATCATTTTGTCCTATCCATTTTGTAACAGAATGATTTTGTTATACGAAATGAAATACGACAAAATCATTTTGTCCTATCCATTTTGTAACAGAATGATTTTGTCATACGAAATGAAATACGACAAAATCATTTTGTCCTTTCAATTTTGTAACAGAATGAGTCTGTTACAAAATGAAAATGAACAAAGTCATTTTGTCCTGTCCATTTTGTAACAGCTGTAATTTGGTTACAGAATGAAATGGACAAAATTATTTTGTCCTGTCAATTTTGTAACAGAATGATTTTGTTACAAAATACAATGGACAAAAATATTTTGTCCTGTCAGTTTTGTAACAGAATAGTTTTGTTACAAAACGACATAGACAAAATCATTTCGTCCTTACTATTTTGTAACAGAATGATTTCGTTACAAAATGAAAATGGACAAAATTATTTTGTAATGTCAATTTTGTAACAGAATGATTTCGTTACAGAATAAAATGGGAGTGTAAAATATTTTGTCACAAAATAAATTTTTGTTATAGAATGAAAATGGTCAGAATCATTTTGTTACAGAATAACCTTTCCAAATTCATTTTGTAACAAAATGAACCGTTGTTCAATAATTTTGTAACAGAAGACAGTTTTGAGTGAATTTTGTCACGAAATGAGGCAATTTTGTAACGGAATAGGCACTTTACACTTGGCGCCCCATACGCTACATCCAACCGACTGTTAACCCTGTTGACTGTATAGCTATCACTGACTTTTTTTAAATAGATATGTAAATATAACAAGTTCAAAATCCCCGTCCACGATACTTTTCAGTATTGGCATTCTGTTTGAGACAGATAGTACAGATATTAGTGATTGAAAGGATCTTTCGCTAGCCTGAATGAATGAAGGAATCTAAATACTTCACGCTAACTAAAAGAAACAATTTAACTCATGTGGCCCCTCCCTTCAGAATTCTTCCGCCCAAACTAGACGTCACTGTCTGCCACAGAGCACATGTATTTAGCCAACCCAAGGAGGGAAGGAAAAGAAAAAAGAAAAGCTTCTGCACAATAATTAGCCGTTACATGTTGTCACAAAGTAACCAGGAATTTCAATCGAGCAATTACTAGGGAATAGCATCACTTTCAACCCAAGGGAACAATAGGCTCACAGGCTAGAGTGCTCTGGTTGAATAGGAGAGTTATGTGAATGATGTGTGCTGAGCAGTGGTACCTTGTGCAATGAGCTGTGCATGAGTGCTAATTGTATGTTGTATGAGCTTGCCACTGGGAGAGCAACTTTGGCACTGGTCAAGGCAGGACCTGCGTGCTGAGTGAGTGTGTGAGGAGATGAGATGTGCAGCAAGTAATTTCTTACAAAACTTCTCTACAGCCCCACATCATGGCTCTGACACTAGTAAGTTTCATTTTAGTAATATTTCCCATTAATTAACCCATATGTTCTTGTACAATGTAAAACTATAAATTCGGGCGGGGCATAGGAATCAAGGTCAGTTATATCATTGAAAACGTCTAAGTTTGCATTGTGGCAAGAAGTCATTGAACTTAATCATTTAATATGTGTATTTTAATTTCATTTTGACCAAAGAAGCCAAAACAGTCCAAAAAAAAAAAAAATGTGCTTAATTACAGATAGATAATCTTTTAATTTTGAAAAAGATTTAGTGTAGCAATTTTGGTTATATTTACTTAGAATTAGTCAACTGAATATAAGATTGTTTAGGATGTTTTTGACTGCTAAGAGAAGATGTGTTATGTACATAGCTTTAACAAATAAAGATTTTATATTTATCTTGATGAAATCAAAGGTTTATTTTGACATATTTGTATATATATATATATATATATATTGGAATATTATCCTGGAAACACGTTATGGATATCTATGCATTTGGAGCATATAAGAGAATGAGGTAATATTGTGAATATTCATTCTCTGATTAATTTTGGGATTTGAATAATTTTCTTAGAGTTAAACAATCATAAAGATAATATGGAGATATATTTAGAATATAGCGTAAACATTATGCTGTAACTCATCCGGCTGTATAATTGTTTTAACAGTAGTCAGGCAGCTGGGTTCAGGGAATTCTGGGAATTCCAAAATCTTCTTGGACAGATCTTCCAGGGCAGATCGTCTTACCTCTGAGACGAGATCCTTACCTCTGAGACGAGATCCTTCGTCTGGACAAGCTACATTTACAACCGAATCCAACGTCATACTTCGAGCAAGCTTTCGGGAACAGGCGACACAACCCCTTGAACACCCATGGACATTCTCGAGCATAGGAAGACAAGAATGTAAGGAGATTCCATATGGGTTGAGGACAGTCGCGGACATTTATTTAAATTGTTAAATACTGCACGTGCTAAAAAGTATGGTTTTCTAGATTTTCCCAGGAGGAAAAGTTTGATTATTTGCGTGAGCTCATTATTTTTTGGTCTTTTGGGGTATTTGCAGTACTGCTATAACAAAAGAGTGTAATAGTGTATTTTACTGAAAAGAGTGATATTTTTTTTTGTTTTGGTAAACCCTTTACAGTGATATTTTCATGTTTAATGCTTTGAATTATACTAAGAATATTTATGTGACAGAATGAATGGATCATTTACATTTGAATATATATAGTTTTTGCATATGACTTTATTATACTCTTTGAATTGTCATGTGAAATTTATTCTGAGTATATTGGTCAATTAAGAAAAGATGAAATCTAATAAATCATATTTTCAAGATTTGAATATACACCAAGGCATTGAATTAGAGTAATTATGTTTGTGTAAGTTCTTAACCAACCTATCTATATTTAGACAGAACAGTATCTATCGCCAGACATTGCAAAAACAGTGCATAGATCTGACACATGTAAACTTTCAAAATCATAGATCATCAGTCACCTGCAGGAATTTCTCAATTCCTATTTCCTGCTACCTTTTCATACTTTAAAAACAAAAAAACAAAAAACCCTTCAAATACTTGAATATCTTTAGAATGACCATGATATAATTTTCTTTAATTCACCTATAGTAGTGTAGTTAAAACCTGAAGGAAAAAGATTAACAGCTGTGATCGTATATTTTTAGGAACTTAACTCCCCAAAACATGTATAATTTCGGTTTCATAATAGACTGCATGCAATTTACACATACCAATAATATTTCAACATATCTCTGCTTTGGGCACATGTGAAATTTCCTAAGGCAACCAGTAACTCACCATGATCAACAAATTAATTATTGAAGGCATCCATCAACAAAACAATTAAATCATAATGTACAATTTACTATTTTATTTTTTTTACAAGCTATGACCTTCGACGAGTAAGCAATTTCCTTCTTAATAATAATAATATTCAGTTCTTCGAAACGCATAATACCATAAAATAGTCTCTATGCGTGTATATATGAATATGAAATTGAGCATATATGATAACTAGTTAACCATTTATAAAAAGGTGGGTTTTCAAGATAGATTTAAATCGTTCGAATTCTGTAATGTGTCTTAAGTTCTCAGGTAGCTTATTCCATAGTGTTGGTGCCATTTTTTAAAAAGCCCTATCACCAAAAGTTTTGGATTTCACACGTATTTCAGAGAGGAGGTCTTTTGATTGTGAGCGTAAGTTTCGACCAGGTTATATGGCTTAATAAATTCAGTAAGATAAGAGGGGGCAATTCCATAAAGGCTTTTAAATAGAAGTGTAATTACTTTGAACTTAATACGGGATCTTATCGGCAGCCAGTGGAGAGTACGCAGGATTGGAGTTATGTGTTCAAATTTCTTTTTACGCATTATAAGCCTTGCGGCTGAATTTTGTATGCATTGTAATCGAGAGAGCTGAGAGTCAGGAACTCCTAAGAGTAGACCATTATTGTTATCTAAGTAACTGAAGATGAATGCATGCACTAGTTTCTCTGTAGTGGACCTGTCCAAAAGGTGTCTTATTTTCCCAATCCTGTGTAGACCCAGGGCTGCTGATTTTACACATTTTATTAATATGAGCTTTCATACTAAGGTCATCTTGAACAATTACTCCAAGGTCACGCGCTTTGGAAACAGACAAAATGGGAATATCTGAAACATTAACAGACAATGGTGAAGAAGATTTGTCACGAGAGTTAGCATGTAAGACTTCAGTTTTCCCAAGATTTAGTTTTAGGCTGTTTTGCAAAGACCAATCCTGGATTTTACGTAGACATGATTCAATCCGAGGAATAACTGTAGAATTATCTGCACATTTTGGTACTGAGATATAGATATGAGTATCATCAGCATAAACCATTTTACTCGTACCACATTTCTCTATTACATCTTCCAATGGAGCAATATACATTGAAAAACACAATGGCCCCATAACTGAGCCCTGAGGAACTCCTTGTGTTAAAACAATAGGGATAGATGCAATACCATTAATTAATACACTCTGAGTTCGGTAACTAAAGTATGATCGAAACCAGTCTAATGCAGTGCCAGCAATCCCATAGCCTGACGCGAGCGGCGGAGCATAATGTGTAGCATAACATTTAATAAACCCACACATTCAGGCCCGTAACTAGGATTTTTGCGGGGGGGGGGGGGGGTTGGGGTTCATTGGAAAAAATGGACCTTTCTGAGGGAGCGAAGCGACCGTGTAGGGGTGTCGGGTCAGGGGGTGTGCCCCTACAAGGATATGGGCATGAGCGTAGTCAGAATTTGACAGGGGGTGGGTCAAATGTGAAGCCCGAACATATACTACCACTGTGTTGGATTCCAAATACTGCGAGCGAGCAAAGCGATCGAGAGAAAAATAAAAATGTACTTTTAAATGGGAAAATTTTATTTCATTTAATGATTAGTCACCAATAGGTGAAATGTAAAGCTATATCTCCGGTCATCTAGCTGCCACATGCAGGAATCATTCATATTAAGTTTTTAGGAAGTGAAGCGAACGGGGGGGGGGCGGGGGCACTTTGCTGTTCTTTTATAGAAAATCAACCCTAATATCTGGGCGCCATGGCGATAGGGCAGTGACGTGCCGAAAATTTTCATAACATTTAATATTTATGGACCTCGCTGCATGAAACATCTCGTTTATAAGGTTTGCGAGCTAGCGAAGCAAGCGAGGTAAAATTCACTGACTTTGATGTTGCGCATTTCAATAAAGAAAGTGGACCGAACAAGTATTCGGGTGTCATGGCGATAGGGCAACGACGTGCCTGAATATTGCAATAACATCCTATGGAAATATTCATGGACCTCGCTGAAACTATCTCATTTCTAAGATTTGCGAGCGAGCGAAGCGAGCGAAGAAAAATGCACTTTAATTTGTTGCTCATTTCAATATAGAAAGTAAGGTAACCCTAATTTCTGGGCGCGGTGGCGTTAAGGCGGTGACGTGCCCGAAAATGGCATTCTGGTTGAACAGGCTGTATTAGAGGACCATGAATGACTAGACCGGGTCCGCCAGGAGTACTCCATGCAATTTGAGAGCGGGACATTTTAAAGTGAACAGACACATTAAATACCCCTCTCTCTTTTCCATATCTCATTCATTTTCGTCAGATTTTATTCGAATTCGTCCGACCTGGCAATCCGTTGCAAAATTTTATCATCAAATCCATCTTTGGGAAGTCGATTTCAAGAAATTGTCATTCAAATTAATCACATAGACAAGACCTTACAACGAGCGGGTGACGATTTGAATAACTCTATGGAAATATTCATGGACGCATGAATATTTCAGTCTTTGACAAAATCGATAGCAAAATGAACAATAAATTCCGAAAATGAATGGCCAAAGGCGTATATTGTCTAGGCCTTATTATTAAGATGCAGGACAATAGCAAGTGTTCAAACTGAAGGAAACCCGGCTGGAAACCCGGCTGGAAACGTTATTATCTCACATTATTTTCCACTTTCCTTCCTCTCTCCCCTTTCACGTGACCCCCTTGTGCGCCTCTCCCCTATCGAAGCCAGTTGGTATGGAAATGTTTTAAATAATTTAACCTAAAACTCACTATTCTGATGTCACTTTGGATAATTTTTTTCGCCTAATGATTATTTTTGTTGTTGTTGTTGAAGCAGATTTCTGCTCGCCAGTTTGGGGGCGATACTACAAACGAATTTGAATAATTCTTTGAATGACGCTTTGAAAGAATATCGATTGCAACGTGGCATAGTGTACAAAATTCGAAAATGAATGGTGAAAGACGACATTGATTAATTATAGATTTGCCAGATTAGGAAGTTACGGGACAAAATCAAAATAAAATGTATTAAATAGACGGAAGACCGATAATTTACTGCAATAAATCATATATACCTACCTATTATGCTAGTAGTGTTGACTACGCGACCCCTTCGAGAACTTAACACAAATGAGTCACAATATTGTGCGCACCCCCCGTAATCCTATTGTTCCCCTTCGCCACTCACGCTCGGCAACGCGCAACGGCCATCTTCCTCTTTCTTGCTCGCCCCCGACGAGTTAGGATGTCAAGTTACGGCGCTCCTGAAATCAGGTCTTTTTGTATCTTTTCAGCGCGCTTTTTCGCATCGTAAAAGCACTTTTCGGTACTTATATTCGTCTAGTTTATAGTACTCTTGTGTTTTGTTAGTCACTTTTGCCGTTTGAAAGGGATTTTGATTCCTTTTTCTTGGCAATTATTTTTCACTTTTACGGTTAGCCCCACGTAGTTGGGTGTTTCCGTTTCCGTTTGGCACCGAGCCTTTGGGTTCGGTGTTTGTTGTCACGGTTTTGGTGTGAAATTTGTTGTGCGTATCTCCAAATTTATTATTATTATTACCTGCACTCAGTCAAAGTATTTCATATTGTGGTATATTTGTCTGTTTTATTGCAGTGTTATGAGTTCGGAAGAAGAAGCAGCTAGGTCGCGGAGACTTGCTTCTTCCGAAGAGTCGTCTAGCAAGACGACTCGGCCCTCCAGAACTCTCCCGAGTACTTCGGTACATGGGGGAGGGAGGAGGACTGCAGGTAAGTTGCCTAGTGGTGTTTCCCTGCAGAGTTTGCCAGTCTCGGAGCTTGCGGCTTCGGGGCGGGTGGCGTTAACTGAACTTGGGACGTCAACTCCGATGCCCGTGGCTTCGGGGTGGGTGGCGTCAGGTTCTAGTGGTTTGGATATCTCGAATCCAATCCCCCGGTCGTTAAGACCAGAAGGGGAGATGTGTTTCCCGCACGGTAGCGTTCACTCGCTTAAATCCGTTAGGGGAGACGCGTCCCACTACTGCAGGGCAGCACACGGGCTCAGTCCATGTTGGTCTGGGTTCTCAAACCCTGGCCCCCGGCCGATGCCAAGTGGGGGAACGAGTACTTCCCGGGCTGTCTACATTGCCAGCTAATGGGAATGCTCGAGCTAACAATTATGGGCGCTCTTCGGAGCAACAGTGCGCGACTACTAGTGCTCTCCTATTGCCGCTGTAGTGCGCGGCCAAGAAATATCTACGATTATTAAGGTCTTAAATAACTACAATTATAAATCTTAAAAGACTTAAATGGCACTACAATTACACTAAAATTACACTAAAAATACCTCCGATACTCGGACAGCGTCGGTAGTCTCGTTGACGGGAGCGCTCCCCGAAGCGAAGGCAGAGGTTGAAGGTGAAGGGCTGACAGCGTTTTGTAGCATGTATTTGTAGCATGAATTTCATGTAGTTTCAAGAGCATATTTTTGCGTGCATATCAGACAAGTTTCACCAGTTCAACTGCGAATATGGCCGCGAACCTGGACGTCCGCGGCCGCTCAGAGCGAACTATCCCGCACGGTACGTGCGGGGTGTGATTTGGCTATCTAGCTAGGGCCAGGGGCACTACATTTGTCCCCGTTTTATTGAGCTGAAAGCCCACTTTCAGCTTACAATCTCACCAAATCACTTAAAATTACATACATTCAACTATAACAGTATAAATTCATCTTAATTACCCTATTGTTATACAGGAAGTCCAAAACTAATTTTTCCTACAGAAAAAAGATGAGCACCCTAAAGTACCATACATGTAATTATTAGATATAATTACTGAATCATTTAGAACATCACATTTTTACACTTGTAAGCATACAGAAGGCTATCAAGGCCCGTCGCCAGCTTTGATCATCGGGCAAGCCCGTCCACAGGATCTGTAGGGGCTTCTCAACCAAAATGGTCTATGCCCCCCGATCTTCACCAACTAAGAGACAGATGCCAAATGTTTAAGCTTGTGCTATTGGATTAAGGGTATAATGTATAGTATTTCAAAATTCTCAAAATTGGATATTTGGAAAGCATTATATTTCCCAAATAAAGTAACCACAGGCTGAGCAATCCCATATGAGAGTATGAAGATGATACGGTCGAGTGATCACACAAACAGAGCCGGGCGCGGCACCTGTATAATCACCATTGAAGTTGAACATACATGTATGGAAATATAAGAGGAAATATAAGAGGATATAATAGATAAGCCGTTCCTCCGGCGTTTCCAAGAGAGATTCCAGGTGTTTGCATTTATCTGCTAAATAATGTTACATGTACATCACTAAGTATTTAGCTGATGTCTTCTTCTGGGTTCAAAATATGTTATAAAAGGGATTTTCTAGTATTTTTTGGTCGTAAATAACAAAGTGATAATTCCTCAAAAGGATTCCAAGATTTTCATGTAATCCCTTGTAAATTCAATAAGTGAATTAACAGCTAATCATGAATTGAACAAGTTATTACAATACAAATCCCGGAATCAAATTGAATGATTATTACAATGAAGAAAATAGCTCTGTGGATCAATCCCATGAGGCAAAAAGAATGACAATGTACTACAATGTAAGCACATAATTGGGACATCCGTTTAAAACAAAGTGGGCTATATATAGCAAGAGGCAAACATGTGCCCTTCATAGAAAGATACATTCAAACATATTTATTCATCAAGAGTCCAACAGATCTTAAAGGATCACCTCCTACAATTAAATACACATTGCAAGAAGTACAAAAGAGGTGGATAATAGAAAATACAATCCCAGAAATGAAATACAATACTTTAATTTTTGCGACCCCCAGGAAGAAACAACCTATACTGCTATACTGCATGCTATACTGCCATCTGCCATTCAACGTCGAAGTCTGTCCCTGACGACAACAGTCGCACCGAACTTACGAACATCGTTAGCCGACTTCAGCCAGCCCCAGCCGGCCCGCGAGACCGCCCCGCAAGACTGCATGCCACCTGGAGCATGCGGAGCGTGTCTCCATCGGGACAACCAAGTACCAGTTCAAGTAGATAATAGATTAGATTTTCCTTATAGCTATATTGTTTTTTGAGACTGAGTAAAGTTAGGAATTAGGAATGGTTCCTCCTAAGGGGCTTAAGCAAGAGTTGGATCAGTCTGGTGCAGCGAGACCGGTTGGCGGCCGCTCAGGTAGGGGGTTAGTCAACCAAGACTTTCGCCCTAGAAGACCGACTTTTCCTCCAGAGATAGAGAGAGCCATTCGGGCTGCGTGTCTTTTGCATTTCAGGGTGTTGGTACACCTCCATCTGACACTCCCTCTCTCTATGAGGGGAGCCTTCTCCTCATGGGGCTCTCCTCTTCTTCCTACTCCTGCCTCTTCATCTACCACTATATCTATTCCTACTTCTACATCTACTTCAGTAGTTTCAGTTTCAGATGCGGCTGTATCTATCTGTATCTATCTATCTGTATCTATCTCCTCTACATCTGTATCTATCTCCTCTACATCTGCTTCTTCCCCTGTCCCTGCTATGCATGGCCAAGGAGTTTCCTCCTGCTCGGCTCCTCCTGGAGACCGACTCGCCGTATCCTCCGGTTATCCCAGGCATGCGGGTCAACACCCCCTACTTGTTGGAGGATGCCTTATAAGGGAAGAGGATTTCCGGCAGGTTATGGCGGTCACCACCACCATAGACTATATTCTGGGTTTGAAAGCCTGATCATTTATTAGTTATCTCTATATCAATATGCATGTTATGTCTTTATTACCTTTTGTGTTACAAAAGAGTGATCAAGGTATCCTCTATTTCTTTTATGTTTATGCAAGAATTTATTTTCACAGGAGGGGAAGTCAACTCAAGAATAAAAGCCGTATTACACTGGCTTTCAATGTATCACCTCAAACAGACTTTCTCTTCGGCTTTAGTCCATTAACTGTATATTGGTTGATTAAATATATTGGTATTCAATGGGTCACTCACCAGGATCACAAAACTTGAACACATGTACAATGTATACAGAAAACGGCTAGTAAAATCGAACAAAGAATCTATTTTTTTTATGTGGTTTGTAATTCTTGGGTGAAAAAATAGTTGTATGCACCTTCACAATTGTGTAAACGGAAGGACCCAATTGCTATTAATCAAATGAACAAGGTCTACGACACATTCGATTCTGGGCGATAGGGAATACAGTATCTCTGAATAATACTGAATCTTTCAACAGCAAAACAGAGTTGGTTGACTTTACTTCTAAGATGCCATGATGCAGTCCAGACATCAACATACAGATAGAAGAGATAAAGAGCTCAACCTGGATGCCATGATGGACCGGCGCCTCACAATGGAGGCCAATGTGCACAAAACATACCGTTCAGCCACGGCTGCTATTCGGAAGATATACGGGACTATCGGGACTATCAGGACCAGCCTATGGCTCAGAAGATTAAAATACCATAAGTTATACCAAAATTAACTCACCCATTTTATAGCCATTCAATTGAGTATAGAATAAAGCCCATTATCAGAATTGTAGGCGTACATGTATGTCTCTACAATCATGCCGTGTAATCTGTATGCTTATTATTTTGAAACTAAACTAACTATATTACTCAGCCACGGAATTTAATATTAGATTTTACCTATTAACATACAAGTACATACAATGTACCTTAGCCTATTTGCTTTCAATACTATTTTATTTCAATAATATTCATATACAGTTAGTTACCACTTTCTATAGTTTTACCTTGGATGGGCACTTGATTTATGAATTTTATGAAATACCCATTACCTCTACAGTTGGATAATTCAATTAATATAATCAAAACTATTTCTAATACTAAGATTTTACCAAGTGCTGCAAAGTTAAACATTACTTAGAACTTATCACTAAAATGGTGTTTTTGTTTTCTTCCATTTTATTCTATCCATGGCCAATTGAATTTCCCTGTCCAAACTAACCAAAACAAAGCAACTGAAATACAACACCTTGATAGTCATTTTAAGCACTTAAGAATTCAAATGGTTAACATGCAAGCAAGCAAATCTGTTTTCCCCTTCATGACCGTTACAATGAGCTTTGAATTCCTCTTTTCATATTACAGCCAAGAATAAGGAACGGTTTATCTCAAGGACCCAAAGAAAGAAACGGACAAGTCCGGTGCAGCCAGACCAATCGGCGGCTGCCAATCCACAGGCAGTGGCTTTCCACACAAGAACCATGGAGGGACAGTTATATACGTCGCATCACATGCAGCGCTGCCCTATCCTTCATGTACATGTAGGGAACGGACGGTGCATAAAATGTTTTAAATGTTTTATTTTCTTTACCTATTAAAATGTTATTTACCTTATAACTTATCAGTTTACTAGTTATTATTTGTTATGTACTTATATATAGTTTTGGCTTTTACCCTATTGAAGTACAACTTGCATTTACTTTTAAGTTTAAGTTTGATTTTTAATCATACCTGGAAGTCTCTAAACTATAAATTTATTGAATTACATCAGTGATTTGATTACTTTTTAATTAACTTACTACTATCCTAATGATTATCAAGAGTGATGCTATTGCAAATTTGAGAATATGTTCTTGACAATGTTTCATCAGGTATTTGATTGCATTTTTGGGGGTAGTGGACGACTCTATCGGCTATACCTCAACTACTCCCTCTACTAAATTAGTAGTATCTCAGGGTAGCCGATGATAAAGAGTCTCAAAGTACCATGTTTTCTTTACCACGGTCAAAAACGATATGAGGGGTCCATATGGGAATCACCCGGTTGGGCAGAGAAGGTGTGAGTTCTGGATCCATCCTTATTGACGGATCAAGATCTCCCACCATTCTGCACTGCACCCGTTTCAAGCTAGTGGGAGGCGCCACAGCCGTCCTAGCAACGGAAACTAGTTGCAAACCTGCCGGCTGACAGTTTGTTCCAGGCCACGAGTCAGTCGGGCCAGCAGCAGTATCCAAAATTGGCCTCAACTTAAAATTACCAACTGAAATAGGTTCACAATACATGGAACCACTGCTCACACCACTACCCGCAACCTCCTTGGGCGGATCCAAACACTTACTCGCCAGCAGGTCACCTTCTTCAGCTGGATCAGAATGATCAGATATTTTTGATCCATCGGAAGAAGTGATGCTTGTACATGTATCTACATGTACCTGACCGACCGAAAATTCAGGCGGGTCAACCACATCACTAGTACATGTACATACTTGACCGACCGAAAATTCAGGCGGGTTATTTATATTACAATTATTTACAAGTTCAAGGCCTCTAACCTCATGGATCGAAGTTTGGCCTAACTCTTCGATCCTTGCCAGTTTTCCGAACTAGATGGTGACTCCTCAGCTTTACCTGTACGATCATGTTGGAAATGATCCCTTTCACTGTATTTGCAACAGGCGCAAGGGGAGAGAGAACGAGCACGGGGATACATGTACCTTGGAGCCGTTAAAGACTTGAGAGTTTCTGATATCTCGGCTAAAGTAACTTCGATATTATCTACCCGTTTCTCTAGATGAGTGAACTCGCTCCTCAAGCCTCCTACATCTTTCTTAAGGCTGTCAATGTCATTTTCAGTACGGAGTTCAAAAGCACTCCTTCTGCACTCATCGGGAGGAGGAGAACGATCTAGCCACCTGGCTGTTGTGGTGGGACGAACTTGAAAGACTTCAGGCTCCTCATAGCCTGTATGATCTCTCTCATAGCAGGACTGCTGTACCTGCGAGACTGGCATCCATGGGCGGCGCGGCTGGTTCCCATACATGAGGCTGTGAGTTTGTTGAGCCGATCTGATGGCTTCTAGAGCCTCATCCACAGTTTTAGGATGGGAATAAAGAGCAGCACGCCCAGCCGCCTTATCAGTGCATCCCTGGCACAACTGCAACACCAATTGGGTGTAATTATGTCCATAATTACTCCCAAAAGCCTGTATAGCCAGGCTCTGGAGTCGATCAGCCCATTCCATGAGAGATTCATCAGAATGCTGACGAGCCGTTTGAAATTCGGCTAATGCCTCTTCAGGGAATCTGGCCTGATCAAAACGATGCTGCATCGCCGACATAATAAGAGCATAATCGGAAATGCCCTGCTCCAAGAGATCCGAATAATATTCGGATGCAATGCCTTCCAGGCACCAGAAAAGGGCATCCAGACAAGTACGGCCACTCCAGTTACAGGACATCGCATAAGTGGTAAACTTATTCTGGAAAGTCCTCCAGTTCGTCCTTCCGTCATAGGAGATAGATTTTGGAAGAGTAGGGAAACAATCCTCGGGTTCCAGGGGCCGTTGTGGTGATGACCATTGAAGACAATGAGGGTAGCCAGAGGGCTTCGACCAAGAGTTTGTTCGTCCGGCTTCAGGCTTTAGTGAGCCTCCTCGCTGCAATGGAGCAGTTTTTCTTGCTGAATTTACATAGGGGTATGGCGTAAAGTCAAAGAAATCCAGGAGCGCCGAGGCTCCATGAAGGTGGGGACAACTTAAAAATGATTCCCTATCTAAATTCCCCCATTGCTCCCTCCAAGTCAAAATTGCATCGGTTTTGGCCTGACTAAAGAAATTTAACATTTCTTCCTCATCACAAAAATTAATTTGGATCTTAGGAAAAAGAGCCATTTCTAGAAAGAGTTAGTGAATGAGATTAATAGAAAGACAGATTGCTCAATCTCCCTAATAGAAATCCAAAAACTTGATTAGTAAACCCACACTAAACCTGTGAGGGTCAGAAAGAACAGCACATATTATACAAGCATGAATGCAAAAGGATCAAAGTACAAAAACTTACTAATATAATAATCATAATTTTATACAAACTTTCTCTGAACAATACATTAGAAGTCAGACTATTCTTACAGTACCAGTTGCTCAGAAGAATTCCCTCTCAGTATGAGAGGATATATAATTTTCTGAATAATATTCTGAACAGAAATTGTTACAAAGTTGTTCAGAGTAATTACACTACAACTACTCTTACATGTACAAAATACGAAGTTGCTCAGAAAAACTTCCTCACAACATGCAAGGAATATGTATGCATAATTTTCTGAACAATAATTTCCTGCTATGTTGTTCAGTATTCTCTGAACAATAATTCTCTGAACAATTATTGCTAGATATTGTTCAGAATTCTCTGAACAATAATTTCCTGAACAGATATTGTAAGAAAATTGTTCAGATTTCTCTGAACAATTAATACCAAGTAACTGTTCAGAATTTTCTTTACAAGAATTACGACTACGAATCTGAACAATAATTACTAGGCCTACGAAGTTTTTCTGAACAATAATTATTACTACGAAGTTGTTCAGAATTTTCTGAACAATAATCTGTTCAGATTTATCTGAGCAGTTATTAAGTTACATGTATGTTACTACTTTTTAGTTACTACTTTCTACAAACTACAGGAATTCCTATAATTCATAAAAATCTTAAGAAAATTCTTAGCTTAATCTAAATTGACAACTTTCAGATAAATCTTAATCTAAATACAACCACTACTTCAAAAAGAACTAAAATTGATTTGAATTGCCCTAAACAGACAATTACATTAACAAATACAAAACTTATTTCCCAAATTCAGGATTTAAGCCGGGCTTAGACCTTCTGGCTATTGCAATCCTTGAATTTACCAGATCTCCTCCCCCTCTTAAAAATTCAGAAAACCCCCATCCTGTCAGTGTCAAATAAGAAAAACAAATCTTAACAGCTTAACAAGGATTATGCAAGGAATTATTAGGAAGGACAGTAAAACAAAACTCTAAATCCCAATTTACCTCTTAAACTTAGTTTCTTACACTTAACTTCCTACACTTGTCTTAGTTACCTAAACTTAGTTTCTTTACTACAAATTCGCCGAAAAGAAGGTGAAAGAAAAAAAAAAATTTAATTGACCGAAATGAAATGTAAAGTCGGTCAAAAATAAACACAATCTTGTCCTTAATCTAAGAAAGAGTAAGAGTAAGACTACCGAAAATGTACAGTAAGCTATGCCTAAAAACAGACTACAAACTCGACCGAAATCGGCACTAAAAATTAAAATACAATCATGAAAGTATCCAACGAGTCTTAAAAAATGTGTTCTACAATAATAAATTGGCACTAAATGAAAAAATATAAGCTTAGAAAACCCTACGAATAAACTTTCGAAAATTAAAAATTGCTACAACACATGAGCCTATGTAAACAAGATGGCGGCTCGCACGTGTGTGCGATAAAAAATAAAAATGAAATCTAAAAATACAACTATGAAAACCCAACGCAAATTACGAAAAGCGACTACGCCAATTGTAGTGCGCGGCCAAGAAATATCTACGATTATTAAGGTCTTAAATAACTACAATTATAAATCTTAAAAGACTTAAATGGCACTACAATTACACTAAAATTACACTAAAAATACCTCCGATACTCGGACAGCGTCGGTAGTCTCGTTGACGGGAGCGCTCCCCGAAGCGAAGGCAGAGGTTGAAGGTGAAGGGCTGACAGCGTTTTGTAGCATGTATTTGTAGCATGAATTTCATGTAGTTTCAAGAGCATATTTTTGCGTGCATATCAGACAAGTTTCACCAGTTCAACTGCGAATATGGCCGCGAACCTGGACGTCCGCGGCCGCTCAGAGCGAACTATCCCGCACGGTACGTGCGGGGTGTGATTTGGCTATCTAGCTAGGGCCAGGGGCACTACACCGCTCTCTAGTGGTTCAATAGCGAGTTCACATGCCTTTAGTAGTCGGTGGGCAAATACCGGGTCATCTCGGTCTGCCCTCGCACTGGGTGCCTTGAGCACCCGGCCCATGGCTGTTGCATCTTCTTGCTCAGCCAGTATGGGTAATTTGTGCGAGACTTTGAGTTCATACCCTCAGCGCACTTCTCCCGTTGAGGGAGGCGAGCGTCCCTCCACGGAGGGTTCGGTTCGTGTTTCCGAAGCGGCTTCGGGGATCCGAACGAAACCGAATAAACGCTCTAAGAGGCGGTTTTCGGCTTCGGCTCTTGTTGAGCCAGCGTACTCGTGCTCTCCTATTGTCACTCTCTAGTGGTACAATAGCGAGTTCACAGGCCTTTAGTAGTCGGTGGGCAAATACCGGGTCATCCCGATCCCATGGCTGTTGCAGGCTGTTGTATCTTCTTGCTCAGCCGATATGGGTAATTTGTGCGCGTCTTTGGGTTCATACCCTCAGCGCACTTCTCCCATAGAGGGAGGTGAGCGTCCCTCAGCTGACGTTTCGGTTCGTGTTTCCGAAGCGGCTTCGGGGATCTGGACGAAACCGAATAAACGCTCTAAAAGGCGGTTTTCGGCTTAGGCTCTTGTTTAGCCAGTCAAAAAGAAGCCTAAGAAAGGGACTAAAAGAGGCAAGGCTTTGTCTGCATCTTGCCCGTCGGGTTTGGCTAACCCACTGGCCTCTCAAGCTGAGATGTTCGGCATGATGCGGGCTTTTGCCCAGACTCAGGGTTGATCCCTTGTACCGGGCACCACATCCCCTGCTTTTTGTCTCTTTTGTAGGGTCGGACATTGAGACTAATCAGCCTTTTATGGTTGATTCTTCTGTGTCTGTGACGGGTTCACATGCGCCTCCTATTCTCGCAGCCCTCGGGGCTCCGCCGGGTGAGGAGACTTATGGTGGTCCATTGTTCGTTATCCTTTGTCACGATCAATTCAGGCGGAACCAGATTTAGAGGCGGCCTCTCAAGCTTCGGTTTCCGAATCGCTGGGGCAGGCAGAGCCTCAGTCGCTCTCCCTTTGTGGGGTAGAAGCGATTGCTTTGTTGTCCTAATTTCTCCCTGACTTTCAGTCAGCCCGCGCGCAGGGTTCGACTTTGGTTCAGGCAGCAGGATTCCTCTGAGGGTATTTCTCTTGCGGAGGATCTCAAGCTGGAGTATGACCGCATTGAAGCGGCGCTTCTTATTAAGCGTCGTGTTTAGTTTGCAGTGCTCACAGTTTTCCACTGTAGCTGCCTCGGTCATGTACCGTCGCAGTGTCTTGGTTCTTACGGCCCTTTGGGTTAAGGAGTCGGACATCGCACTGCTTCTCCGGGATCTTCCGTCTCGGGGTCATTCGCTTTTTGGCGGTCAATTTGCTCAGGTTTTTCAAAGAGAAATCGATGCGCGAAAACTGGTCTCTGTCTTGATTACACAGTTTCGCGCTCACCCTAAGTCGATGCGGGCCTTTGTCCGCGACTTGGTAGGTGGCTGTCTTTGTTCCTTTCTCCCCGCTTGGGAGGCTATCTCCGGGGACGCTTTTGTTCTCTTTGATGGGCGAGACGGATTCTTCATAGAGCTGTCCGCCCCGCTCCCCGGAGGGGCTATAGGAACCTGGTCACCTCACATGTCTGCCCTCGCTCGTTCTCATGCCTTATCGGAGATCGAATCTCTGTTGAAAAAGAGGGCTATAGAAAGGGTAAGAGACTGGCTGTCTTTTTCCCTTTCTCCGACTTTTGTTATTCCCAAGCGCTCGGGAAAACTTCGTTTGATACTGAACTTGAAAAGAATAAACAAATTCATTCCTTCAGTACATTTTCGGATGGAGACTCTCGCCTCCATTCTCCCGTTGATCAAGAGGAATGACTACGCGGTCTTGATAGTTTTCGAAGATACGTATTTCCATATTCCCATTCATCGCGCTTGGCGGGATCTTCTGGTGTTTTCCCTTCCTCTCAGAGACTTTTCGCTTTCGCGCTCTTCCCTTCGGGCTGCGCCCAGCCCCTCAGGTTTTTACTCAGGTTGTAGCCGTGCTGGCAGCCTCACTGAGGCGATGCGGCTTTCGGCTATTTTGCTACCTGGACGATTGGCTTCTCCTAGCGGAGTCGCGCGATCGTTTGTTAGACGAGACTCGTTTTTCCTAATAAATTGGGAAAAGTCAGAGTTAGTTCCTACTCGCAGCCCAGTTTTTTTCTGGGGGCTATGTTAGACATTCGGAATCAGTTGGCTCGGCCCAGTCGAGACAGGATTCTCACCAAAGTCTAGGCGGCTCGCAAGCTCATGCTGGCCAGAAAGGTCAAGGCCTGACAGTGGCTTCAGTTCTTGGGATATCTAGCCAGTCTAGTCGATGTTCTGGAGGATTGCCGGCTCTTTATGAGACTGTTTCAGAGACATCTCCTCAAGTTTTACAAGCCGGGCAAGGATTCTCTGTTGGTCTGGATTCCAGTACCAATAGGAATCAAGTCTCTTCTCTCTCGTTGGACGAACGAGAAGTTTCTTGCGCGAGGCAAGTCCTTCCGTACCCCCCACCCCCCTTCCGTCGATCTCAGTTTCGACGGACGCCTCTCGGTTGGGGTGGGGAGGACATTGCGATGGCAGCACGGTCGCGGGGGATTGGTCTCATCTTGGGACTCTTCCCCATATCAATGTCCTGGAGTTAATGGCAGTTCTACTAACCCTGCTTCATTTCAGAAGTCGACTTCTTAGTCGTTCATTTCTGATCCTCACGGACAATGTCACTGTGGCGGCTTATATCAATCGGCCGGGAGGCACTCGTTCTGCTACCCTGAATGCCCTAGGAGCACAGCTGTGGAGGTGGTGTCGTCGCATGGCGATCACACCCATGGCCCTTTTCATCCCCGGTCAGGAAAACCTCATTGCGGAATTTCTGTCTCGGAGCAGGTGTCTTCCATCAGAATGGATGCTCCATCCAGAGGTCTTTTGACGCATTCGCAGTTGCCTGGGTCCACTGGAAGTGGATCTTCTTGCGTCGGTTCTAAACCACCAACTTCCGAAATATTGCTCCCGTGCGCGCGATCGGGGAGCTTGGTCTCTCGATGCTTTCTCTCTCAGTTGGGAGAATCTTCGAGGTTTTGCCTTTCCTCCCTTCCAGCTGATTCCGCGAGTCTTGCGGAAGATCAGGGAAGATCGGGCTCGGGTGCTTGTGATAGCTCCCTTTTGGCCCAGGAGGAGTTGGTTTCCGGAGCTAATGAGCCTTCTGGCGGCTCAACCCTTCCTTCTTCCGTTAGGAGCGGATCTGGTGTTGCAGCCCCTTTCGGGGATTCTTCACCACAATCCAGAGTCCCTTCATTTGACTGCTTGGCCCCTGTCGGGGAATCTGCAAGACAGTCGGGTCTCTCTGATAGAGCCGCGGACTTTTTAATGTCCAGTCGTAGAGTTTCTACTAGGGAAATTTATAATTCCCGTCTTTCGGTCTTTTTCCTTTGGTGTAAAGAGCGAAATCAAACCCCGTCTAAGGCTCCTATTGGTTCAATTGCGGATTTTCTAATCTCGCTATTTGACAAAGGGAGATCCATCTCTACTATCCGAGGCTACCGATCGGCGATCGGGGCCATTCACTCGGGCTTCTCAGATGGTTCGGGGATTTCTAATTCCCTGCTGTTGAGTGGTTTGATTCGGTCGTTCTTTCTGAAACGTCCTCCGCGTTCTAAGTTAGTCCCGTCTTGGAGCCTGCCTAAGGTCTTAGAAGCCCAGGCGAAGCCTCCTTTTGGGCCGTTAGGTGAAGCTTCGCTTCACCATCTTACGGTTAAGACGCTCTTTTTGGTAGCCATTGCCTCTGGGCAGAGGCGTAGTACTCTTCATGCCCTCTGTCTTACTCCTGGTCATGTTCGCTGGGAGAGAAAAGGTGTTAGATTGATTCCTAAGGCTTCTTTCATTGCCAAGAATCAAACGGCTTCCTCTGGCCCTGTTGAGATTTTTCTTTGTCCGCTTTCTGGATTTTCGTCAGTGCGCGGGGACAAAGTTTGGTGTCCTGTTAGAGCTCTCAAATGGTATATTGATAGGACTTATCGTAAGGATGATCAGTTGTTCCTGATCACTCGAGAGCCTTTTTCTCCTTCTTCTCTTGATTCCATTTCTAGATGGATCGTCGAGGCTTTTAGGGCTGCTGGCACAGAGGCTCTTGTATCTGACAGTAAGCCTCATGCTCATGACACTTGTAGTGTCAGCACTTCCTGGGCTCTGTTTCAAGGTGTGGCGCTTGATGATATTTTGAAGGCTGCTTATTGGCGTTCGGCCAATTCCTTCATTTCTTGCTACCTTAGGTGAGGCTATTTTTGCGTCAGCCACCTTGAAGGCCGCTGTGTCTTCTTTGTAATTCTATTCCCCTCTGCTTGAAACATGCCTCCCGGTCTTTGAGTTGGCGCTGGTCTAGCATAATAGGTAGGTATATATGATTTATTGCAGTAAATTTGTAAAATCAGCACTGATTTTCTTATTTACTATATAAATCTATATACCTACCTATGACCCTCCCTCCTGCCCCGCACCTTGCAAGCAACATGTTTCTACTTTGGGTTGCTCGCAAAAGAGGAAGATGGCCGTTGCGTGTTGCCGCGCGTGAGTGGCGAAGGGGAACCATAGGATTACGGGGGGTGCGCACAATATTGTGACTCATTTGTGTTAAGTTCTCGAAGGGGTCGCGTAGTCAAGACTACTAGCATAATAGGTAGGTATATAGATTTATATAGTAAATAAGAAAATCAGTGCTGATTTTACAATGTTATCACTTTATTTTTCCCTTTCCATCATCTCTCCACTGGCTTTTTTTATTTTTTTTTATTTTTAAGCGGACCTCTGCTCGCCAACGGGGGGGGGGGGGGGGGGGGGGGGGGGGGGGGGGGGTTCGAACGTTCGAATCCCCTGAACCCCCCCCCCCCCCCTAGTTATGGGCCTGACATTGATAAATGTTGAGATAGAGAGAAAAAAATACCAATACCAATGATATTTCAACCTTTTCAAGTTACGTGTATGTTATATAGCCAACTATTTCATTAATCGTCAAATCGATTAGGGAAAGAATCGATTACATTTTGGTGATGACGCCTGACGTTGACGCCTGCAAATTCTAACCCTAGTCAGGAATCTAAGAACGTTTCTATTAATTGTAAAATGTACTCGCTCAACGTAAAGGGAATTAGGGAAAGAGATAAAAGGGAACGCATCTTTTCGTGGTGTAAAGATAAAAAGGCGGATATTGTGTTTTTACAGGAAACATTTAGTACTAGGGATACAGAGGACAGATGGAGTTCAATGTGGGAAGGTTCTACTTATTTTAGCCATGGATCTAATCACAGTAAAGGAGTGCTTGTATTAATTGCACCTATGTTGGACATTGAAGTAATGCAAGTCCTTCGAGAAAGTGAAGGTAGATACATTTTCATAGATTGTAAGATTCAATGTTTTAGATTGATTTTAGGGAATGTGTATTTTCCAACAAGAAACTATGAAAATGATCAATTGTTATTTCTTCGAAAATTACGTAATACTCTTGATAGGTTAAATAAAAATGAATATCCAGTGATAGTAGGTGGCGACTTCAATACGATAAGGAACACTGAATTAGATTATCTTGGACAGTCCTCAAATAGGATTTCAAATAGATTTAATCAAGAAATCGATACATTTATGCAAGAAAAACATTTTTTGGACATTTGGAGAAGTAGGCACCCCTCAAAAGGGCACTTTACTTATACTAAAAAAAACCGTTTATGCAAAGTAGATTACACTATTGGATAATATCGGAATGTCTGGAGGAAATAGTTATGAAGTGTGATATAATGCCATCTATTTCCCCGGATCACCATTCAATATTTTTGTATTTGACAAAACAAAAACAAATTCGGAAAAAAGAGAGAGTATATTGGAAATTTAATAATAGTCTCTGTGAAAACAAAGAGTATATGTAAAAGAGATGAAGAAGCAAATTATTGAATTAAAAAATGAATTACAATTTGAAATAAAAGACAAAATTATTATGGGATTTTATGAAAATGAAGATACGAAGCTTTACACAAAAATTTTCTAAAAGATTGGCAATAGAAAGCAGAATGATTAGAACAAATTTAGAAAAACAAGTACAGGATTTAGAACAGAAACTGGTGAATGACACTAGTGAGAATATCTTAGAAAACACAAAAAAAAGAAATTAAGGGAAGTTTATAGCTACGAAAATGAAGGATTCGATCACGAGCCTCGTGGTATGAAAGTGGAAAGAGGGATCCGCGATATTTTAATCAGTTAATGCAAAATAACAAAAAGAAGAGTACTATTAAGAAAATTAAAACGTCAGATGGTGCCATTTGTAGTGATGAAAAAAAGATAACTGAAGAAATCAGAAAGTTTTACAGTAATTTATACAGCAAAGTAATTCATATGACTGTTATGTTAGTTTCTTTCAAAACTTACCGAAATTAACGGAGGAATCTCGAGAATACTGTGAAGGACTTATAAGCAATGAAGAATGTCTAGATATTTTGAAAGAACTAAAACCTGGGAATGATGGTCTTACAACAGAATTTTATAACACATTTTGGCCTGATATTGGAGGATTAGTAAGAGAGGCTTTAAATGAAGCATATAGATTTGGAGAATTGGCATCATCACAAAAACAAGCAGTAATTACATTAATAGCTAAAGATGGGAAAGATCGATTTTCATTAAAAAAATTATAGACCTATATCCCTTCTTAATGTGGATTATAAGATTCTAACAAAAATTTTGGCAAAAAGGATTAAGGAAGTATTGAATGAAATTATTATGGGAGATCAAGTAGGTTATATGAAGGGGAGGAATATTGGAGAAGCCATACGTATACTATTTTTCATACATACTATTTTTCATACATCCCATTATAATTTGCCTGGTTTTCTGTTAGCCATAGATTTCGAAAAAGCTTTCGACTCGGTTTCACATCAATTTCTTCAAAAAGTGTTATCTTTCGGATTCGGTCCATCTTTTCAAAAGTGGGTCAAAGTTTTGTACACAAATACTTTAAGTTGTGTTTTGAACGAAGGAGGTTCCACTGGTTATTTTGAAGTGGAGAGGGGCGTTAGGCAAGGTGATCCTCTGTCGTCTTATTTATTTATTTTATGCATTGAAATAATGGCACATAAACTAAGAACAGACAAATCGGTGGGAGGAATTAATTTTGGAGATAAGGAAATGGAATTAGTTCTTCGCCAATATTGAAGGAAACACCAGACGATCTTAGGAGAGTTTGAAGTTCCATGGTGACTTTATTAGATGGCAATCATAAAGTGAGGCATACATACAATGCGCCTACAGAGGGCGACATTACATTAATTGTGACATCTACAGTCACGCTGCACCTCAGCTAACGTTAGCAGACCTATACAGAAAAGTCACGGAAACTTCTTCTAGCTTAGGAGATAAACTTGATAAGCTCTCTAACGAAGTAAACCAGATAAACAAGAGATTCGAAGAGCTCGAGGATAGTGTAGTTTTCCATTCGGGCAAAATAAACGAAATGGAAAAGGAGGTAATACCTGCGCTAAAGACCTCACTAAAAGCGGAAATTGAGAAACTACAGAATAATCTTATAATGATGGAAATTCACAACAGGAAAGCTAATTTGCTTTTTTTATGGAGCTACGGAAAAACGAGGAGAAGATATTTATACCATACTAAAGGAAATCTTCATGCATCTTGGTCTACAGGAAGGAGAAGCTGATCAGATTCAGGTGGTCAACGCTCATCGCCTGCCGAGGCGCAACGCGGCTGCCAATCTCGGCCCCAACCCTATCATCGCCAAATTTTGCTTCATGAGAGACAGGGATCGAATTCTTCACGCTTACGAAGATCAACAACGCAATCGCCCTAGGACGAGTGGAGCCACTCCCGGAGCCACTCCTGAACGCGAATCCCAACCAGGATCTCAGCAGCCGCGCATTAGTGTGAGGACCGATCTACCTCCTGCTCTAAAAGCTCAGCGTGGAAAGCTTGCAAATGAGGCCTTCAAGATGCGGAGGGAGAAGGGTCTGTCTACGAAGATCGTGGTTCAAGACGCCAAAGTTGTCCTGAAATGGAAGGAGAAAGGCTCGACTACATGGAAAAACTACACTCAACCTGTTGAATAAAATCTGAATCCCATCTAAAGCACGTTATCGACATCCAGGCAAGTAGCAATTTTTTTTCGTCTCAAACTTTCACTCATGAGGATTAAAGAGTTTGCTTCGTCTTCGCTCATTTAAACTATGAATGTACCACAAAACTTAATCTATCCTACATAAAACAATTGATATTGGAAACGTTAAAAAAAGATAAGGAAAGGGGGGTACAAGCATACTAAAGCAACTTTATAGTCTACTGCGTACATACTATTTGAAGTCAATATGAAGGTTTGCGTGTCTACCCTCTTCCTTTTCTCCATTTTACTGAAATGTTAGAACATAATTGAGAAAAGCACTATAAAGGCTTAGCATGAGTACGATTATATTCTTCTGCATGTGCAGATAATAGAAGTAATTATGAATTTCCTTGTGGCACTTTATGATACAAAAAAAAATGTTAATAGGTGGACTCAAGCTCTGTTAAAGGGAGAAAAAAAGGGAACGCATGTGTATGGGAATGAAGGAACGTGAACCTTACATGGAGGATCAGAGTGATTCTCATATTCTGCAAATTTGACACACGCCAAAAAGAAGAAAAAAATATAGGCCTATCTCGAAGCAAGAATGCCTTTATTTATTTCCTTACAATGTTTGAATCTTTGAAGTCTGTTTTTTAGGTATTTGAGCCCTGTCATGACTACATACATATTTAACATGTATCAATGTGGCATATCAAGAGTGGTTCTGACTTCTGACAGGGCACGTCCCAAAAGTGTAATGTCACTATCTTGGTAATTTTGAAATGTTGTTATTACAATGAGCATGATAAGTGCCATGTTTCGATTAATAAGTATTCATTCTGTATTCAATAATATATATACTGTCTTATAGTGACGAAGTTTACTCTTGGAAAAAAAAAGGGAGAATTAGCCGAGGCTGTTTTAATCAAGCAATAAGATAAACGTAAACATGCATATAAGCAAATCATTCCAACCAATATTTTTAGCAGGGCAGTTATGTTTGTCGTATGTCAGGTTGCCTTTATTATATAATGAGCACGATAAGTGCCATGTTTTGATTAATAAGTATTCATTCTGTATTCAATAATACCTATACTGTCTTATAATTGACAAAGTTTACTCTTGAAAAAAAAAAGGAGAATTAGCCAAGGCTGTTTTAATCAAGCAACAACGTAAACATAATTATAAGCAAATCATTCCAACCAATATTTTAGCAGGGCAATTATGTTTGCCGTATGTCAGGTTGCCGTCTTTTTTTACGGCAAAAGTTACATAGTTGTGTACTTGGTGTAGTGTTTATTCTGACTTAAAGAAATGTTTGATTTAGAAACCCTTGTTTTACCAACGTTCAGTTTTTTTTGTTTTTTTTTTGTTTTTTTTTTTTGAGTTATAGAATCATTTACACTACATGCAACAGTAAGAGGTTCCGCGATTGCATTCCTACAAATCAGTTTTTTTGTGGGCATTATTCTTTCTCTATATTTCATACCCCGGTATTTCAAGGTTTCCTCATGAGAAACGATTTGCTGCTACTGTGGATCATAAAATTTTAATTAAGTTTCAACTCTATCTTGATATTGGAATGTACTTATGGAATCATTATTGACTGTTATTTCTAATTAAAGATTTTAAGCGGAATCCAAAGCTTTTTGGAAACTGGACTGTCACAGAAAAAGAAAAAAGGGGAGGAAGAAAAAACAAAAACGAAGTAGAACAAGACGAAAAACAATAACAATGATTTGTCTCTTGTCCCATCTTGTTACTTAAACAGGATACAAACATTTGATTTCAGGAATAAATACAAAGGGTGGAGCCCCTTGACGAATAAAAAGTAAAATTGCAATACTAGGCACCCCATACCATGTGAACTTGGTTTATTGTCACATGCAATGATTTGATGAGGCACTGTGTCTCTATCTCCTGCCTCCCTTGTAAGGTCACTGAACTTATTTGCATAATGTTACCGCTGTTATGAGACAACTCCCTTCCTTTCTTTTCGAAATGTCAGGTTTTCAAGGTGCTTTCTACGAACCGAAATTCAATTCGAAGTTATTAACATGCTTGACTATTTTGTCCACCCTTACATTGTTTTCATGTTTCGTTTTCAATACCAACGTTTAATAATGAAGTTAAGAATTCATTCTGCAATTCGATTAGTCAGGTATTGTGTCATCAAATTGAATATATTCTCATGCATTTAGATGGTAACTTTTGTTCTGAACATAAATGGATTGCAGGAATTCGGCTTTTACTTGAAGAAAAAGCCAGCGAAAAGAAGTGAATTCCTGACCCCTTATACTTTCTCGCACTCTCGCATTTACCTTGGCTCATTTTAAAGATTTTTTTTGTAATCATTATACTACGTACAGCTGAGGGATTCTACGAGTGCTTTCCTACGAACTGGCCCTGGTGGGCACCACACCCCCCCCCCCTTTTTTTTTTATTATTACATTATAATACAGGGTTTCCCAATGAGGAACGAAATGCTGCTTCTATGGAGCATACATTCAAACCCACATGATATTGGAATGTACTTGTGTAATCACTACATTGTGTAATTCTATTTGCAAGTAAGCTTCAAGGGTTTTCAAGCTTTCCAAAGCTATCCTTTGAATCTGGAATGTCAATGATCGAAATCTATACAATCTTATCTGCCTTGTTAGGATACAAATTTAGGGATAGAAAATATTCCAGACGCCCATCATTACGAGTTCGGTTATTGTCTCGTGCAATAATTGTTTGAATGCCTTAAAGGAAGCATCGAGCCTCTATTTAAATATCACCCCGCCTTCTTTCATTGTAACTTTTGGTTTCATTATATAAACTATTCAAATATCACCGATTTAATGAGTGCCAATACCTCACAACTTTTGTTTTCGAAAGTCAGTTGCACTCTACATACTGGAATTTCAATTAGGATGGACCTGTTTTGCTAAATTGTTCGGGTTCTCTATATGGAGGTATCCATGGAATTGGATGTCTTGGTAAGCAGGTCCAGTGATGTATGCCTACTTAACCCTTTCTTTTGTTTTCATGTTTCGTATAATACATGATCAGTATAAAGTTTAGAATACATTCTGCCATTTCAAGTAGTCAACGGCAGGTTTAAGAGCGTGTCACCACAATATATTATGTAATTGGATGCAACCTTTGTTCTCCTAACGTTAATGGTCGGTTAGAAGTCAGCTTTATTTAGTGAAAAAGCCAGAGGAAAGAGCTGAACTTCTGATCCCATATTTTTGTTGCACCCTCTCATTTTAACATTTGAATGGAGATAATTTTGTGATATTTACACATACAGCAGATCGAAGAAATCGCTTCATAGAATATTTTGTACACTGTAAAGGGTTTGTTTGGTTTCTGGACACTCTTCTGTGGCGGATTTGGGGCGCGGCGGCGCGTTTTTGTTGTGAGGGTTTGGGGGATGGTTTGGGAGCTGGACGCGTGCTGTGCTTGTTTATATGATGGGTATTTTTGGATGCATATCTGCCTTTTGAATGGTTCCGGTGTGTGGGCTGGACGCCGGGTGTTTGCGCCGTGGTCGTTTGGTGTTTGCACCGTAGTCGCGCACACTCTGTTTCAATACTAAGCGGGGTGTGTGATTGTGGTGTGGACGCCGGATGTCTGTGGTGTGGACGTTCGGTGTTTGGGCTGTGCATAGGGGCCGTTTTGGGGGTGGACGTGTATTGTCTGGTGAGCGCCTGGGGCGTGATGGGGGTGGGCACGGCATGTGTTTGGCTCTTGGCTTGACTCTTGGACCTGTGCGATATATGGGCGCGTCGCGGTGTTTGGAATCTGTCGCGGGGGATGTTTGGAGACTAAACTTTTGTGTATTGAATCACCGGTATACATTTTGTTCTGCTGAGTTAAGAAAAAATGTGTGATTTCACGGGATCATCTGCCGCCAGCTCCGCTGCATATATAAAACACTGATTTTCTAATAAAAGAACGGTATTTTCTTTTTGGAACCGGAAAAGAAGGGGCTTTGCTCACTGATGCGAGGACGGGCGAACCCGTGAAGTACACAAGCAAATTATGGCAGAAAGTGTCAGTTTACTTCATTTTTTTCTTCACTCTCATCCCTATTCTTTTGTATTGCACTCTCAGAGCAGTCTGTTCGGGCTTGGGTGGATGCCTTGCGGGGGGGGGGGGGGGGCGCTTGGTGGTTTCTGTTCGGTCGAGATGACTGGTTTGCTGGTCGAGGTGGCTGGAATTCGAGTAATATTTAACTGGAGTTCTAGTCGTCTTGACTGGGATCTGGTCGTTTTGGGGGGGTGGGATCTGTTGGGTGCCCCTTGGTTGGGTGTCTGTTCGGGTTTGGGTGGACTGTTCTTGGAGTGTAGGGGAGGCCGGGACCATGGGGGGTTGGGAATTGTCCCCCCCCCCCCCCCGGTTTTCTTTGGTTTCCTTTAATTAGGCCGACTGTATTTAAAGCACTATATTACTTAGGCGGTGCATGACCACAGAGAGCCGTTTACACCTTTGTTATACTCTGATGGTGGTCCTGTCATCTTTGTCGTTCTGTTTCGTGTGTATATGTCTTGTATTGTCTCGTTTCTGTTTTTGTGTTACATCGTTGTATGTTAAGGTGAAAGGTGCAAATTTGCTATCATTGGTACACTTATTGATCTCAAAACTACAATCAGAAACCCAATATACTACTATAACGAATTACGGTGCACTGATTTTCTGTAATAGGTTTGTAAATACATGTATGTATGATGGACAGTAAGAATAATTTGTTGAATATAATCTCTTTAAATGTTAAAGGTCTCAGAGACGTTACCAAAAGGAACGCTATAGTACAGTGGAGTAAACAAAGAGGAGATATAATTTTTTTCCAAGAAACTTTTAGTACAAATGATGTGGAGGATCAATGGGGGAGGGAATGGAGTGGGGAGTGCTTTTTCAGTCACGGAAGTAACCACAGTCGAGGAGTTTGTATTTTGTTTTCACATAACTTAAAGCTGAAAGTATTGAGAAGTGAATGTGATTCAGAAGGGAGGTACATAATTTTAGAAGTTGACATACAAAAAATAAGATACATTCTGTGTAATGTATATTTTCCAGTTCGAGATAAACAGCAGGAACAGATAGATTTTCTAAATCATTTAAGTGTCCGCCTTAATGACTTTAATAAAAACAAATCTCTTATGATAGTTGGTGGCGATTTTAATATGATTCGGAATTTTGATTTAGATATCTCAAGTAAGGGGAGTATTAAAGGTCATACTTTTAATTTAGAATTTGAGGATTTCCTTGGAAGGTTTGATATAACGGATATTTGGAGGAAGAGAAACCCAGATAAGATTCAATTTACCTACAGGCAAAATAACCCTTTAATACAAAGTAGATTAGACTATTGGATTATTTCAAATGAACTAGATAAACAAATATCTGAGTGCAATATTATACCCTCTATAGCACCTGATCACTCTGCTATTCTTCTAAGTCTTTTTTGGAGTGATAAAGTTTCTCGAAAAATAGGTCCATCTTATTGGAAGTTTAATAATAGTCTGTGCTTAGATGTAGAATATGTTCAATATATGAAAGAAGAAATTAAATCTTTTGAAGACCAGGGGAAGAAAGATATTACAGATTCAAGAGTCCTGTGGGATTTCGTCAAAATGAATATTCGTGAAAAAACCAAGAAATTTTCTAAAGTTAAGGCACAGGAAACAAAGGAAAAATTAAGAAAACTACAGATAGATATTCAGAAGCTTGAAGATTTACTGGTTATTTCTCCAAATGATGATATTCTACAGAATTTAGAGTTAAAGAGAAATGATTTCAAAACGATATATAATCAGACGGTAGTAGGGTTAAAAGTTAGGTCGCGTGCAAAATGGTTTGAAGAAAGTGAAATCAATGAAAATTACTTCAAACAGCTGTTGGCATCAAATCAGAAAAAAACATTTATAGACAAATTGAAATTAGAAGGCAGAAATGAAGAAATAACTGATCCGAAAGAAATTTTAACAGAAATCAGATATTTTTACCAAAACTTATACTCAGAACATGATGGAACGGGTAGGACGGATGGTTATTTTTGTGACATCTCCCCTTTGAAAATTAGTGAAGCTAGTAAGAAATTATGTGATGATAAAATTACGATTGGTGAATGTACTTCAGTGTTAAATAAAATGTCTTTAAACAAATCTCCTGGGAATGACGGTCTGTCAGTGGAATTTTATCGCACCTTCTGGCCTGATATAGGGAAACTTGTTTTAGATTCTTTTAATACCTCTTTTGAGAAAGGTGAATTGTCTACCACACAGAAACAGGGTGTTATAACTGTAATTGAAAAAGAAGACAAAAACCCTTTATTTATATGTAATTACAGACCAATTACCCTTCTAAATGTCGACTATAAGCTATTGTCTAAAGTTTTGGCTGAGAGAATAAAGAATGTTTTAGAAGAGGTGATACATGTAGATCAAGTGGGATTTCTGCCTGGTAGGAATATTGGAGAAGCTGTAAGAATTATTGATGATGTTTTATTTTACACAAAGACATACAATGTACAGGGGTTTTTAGTAACAGTTGATTTTGAGAAAGCTTTCGACACCGTTTCACACTCCTATATGAAAGTATTAACGGAAAAATATGGTTTTGGTTCATATTTTTGTAGATGGATAGAAGTATTGTATAATAATGTAGTCAGTTGTGTCATGAATGGGGGGTTTTCCACAGGTTATTTTGAAATAGGTAGGGGTGTAAGACAAGGAGATCCTTTGTCTCCATATTTATTTTTGTTAATCATAGAAACATTAGCATTGGTTATTCGGAATGAACAAAACTTAAAAGGTATTTCAATAGGCAATATAGAGATGAAGTTAGTAATGTATGCAGACGATTGTTCTATGTTTTTGAAAGATACAGAAGATATGAAAATCTTAGAAAAAATAATGGATTCTTTCTCCCAAGTATCTGGTTTGAAAATTAATAAAGATAAAACACATATTATGAAGTTGGGTTCTTCTGGTCAAAGTAATGATGATTTTTCCAGTATTACGTTGGGTAAGATGGTTTCATTGGTTAAAGTACTTGGGGTATATTTTTCTTTGGATATTAAGGTTAAAGAAGAAATGAATTATAAAGAAATACTGAGCAAAATAAAAAGATTGTTAGGGTGGTGGAACCAAAGAGATCTAACACTTTTTGGGAAAATTCAATTAGTAAAAGTTTTTGCAATTTCTAAATTATTATATGTGTCTTCTATAATGACAGTACCACCATGGGTTTTTAAGGAAATGGAGATAATCTGTTTTAATTTTATATGGAATGGCCACGATAAGATAAAAAGGAATATTTTATATAAGAACTATGACACTGGGGGTTTAAAAATGATGAACTTTAAGTATATGGTTTGCGCTCAACGTGTAATGTGGGTTAAGAGACTTATTTATGGTAATAATGAAATGAAATGGAAACAATTTTTTGATTATACATTCAAAACGGTAGGGGGAAGGTTAATATTTCTTTGCAATTACAACTGCAATTCCATTAATATTAAAGTACCCGATCTCTACTTGGAATTCTTGAATATCTGGAATTATTTACAAGAGAAAAATTTTATTGTCAAAGAAACACATGATGAAAATCAAATTATCTTTAACAATACTCTGATTAAAGGTAGGATTTTTCATTTTAATGAAAAACTATTTGATGCAAACATTTTTCAAGTTAAACATCTGACTGACGCAGAAGGTAATATCAGATCAGGTGATTATTTTATAAGGAAAGGTCTAAATGTAGACGATATATTTTTCCTTAATAATGTATACACTAAGTTACCAGTTTCTTGGAAGGAAAAAAGAAGAAAAGATGATACTTTGAATGATACTCTTGATTATTCCAACATTTACTTTAATATTAACAAAAGAGTGTACTCCTTTGAGTCTCTGTCTTCCAAAATGCTCTACAGCATTTTTATTAGTACAATACAGGATTCTTTTGTTTTTAAACATCCAGAGGTATTAGCTTTAAATCTGGATAAGTCAGCCGTGGCAACATGTTTTTCAATTCCCAGATTTTGCACTCTAGATTGGAAGTTAAGGGAATTTCAGTACAAACTTTTACATAAATGTTGTATTTTGTAATGATAAACTATACACATTTGGACTAACTCAATCAAATTTATGCTCATTTTGTAAAAAAGATATAGAAACATATTGTCATATCTTCTTTAAATGTAAAGAAGTGTCCAGCATATGGAATGAGGTGGGAAATGAATTAAAATTGTTTCAGTTACTCAATCTGCAGTGGATCGATGTGTTACTGGGCTTTAGAGTTAATATGAAAGACAATATATTAGTTAATCATGTACTCACTATGGTCAAATACATGATTTACAATAGTCGTAAAAATGGAAGGGCTCCTACTAGTAAAGATATATGTAAGGCTGTAAAGAACTCCGAAAAATTTGAACTTGAAAAAGCAAGAATAAAGGACAAACTAACACTACATTATAAAAAATGGGAAAATTTCACTCCTGAAAAGGAGTGAGGTGTATAATATCAAACATATACATGTATAATTTAGTATCTATATATTTATATTATTATTTCTATAATTGAAAAAAATACTTATTGGAAGTATTATTGTTGTAATTATTATTATTGCTATTATTATCATTGTTGTTAATATTATTATTATTACTATCATTATTTATTTATTATTATTATTATTATTATTATTATTATTATTATTATTATCATTATTATTATTATTATTATTATTATTATTATTATCATTATTATTATTATCATTATTATTATTATTATTATTATAATTATCATTATTAATAGTGCTAAATGTATTTATTTATGCCTTCTCCTCACTCCCTCACTCTCCCGTTGATCCAACCACTCAATTGTTAGCATTGTGTTTTTATTATTGTAACATTACGGTTACAGTACTCCACTGATATGAAACAATACAGTGGAATATATCATATTCTATTGTTTTTTTTAAACTGATATAACAAGATTCCTGCTATAACAAGGTAATTTTGATGGTCCCAAGGACCTCGTTATACTGAGTTTCCACTGTATAATAAATAATGGAAAATAAAATCGAAGAATTGAAAATGCACTGCATGTAGTTTATATCTTGTATATGTAAAGATTACAGTTTGACTTATTATGTATAATATGGGTTATATAAAGCAGCACCTTCACCTTTTTTTTTCTTAACTATTTTTGAACATCTTTGTTCAGATTGCAGATTTTGCATTGTATTATTTGTATTGGATTGAATATGTTTTTTGTTTACAATATATGAAAAATAATGTTTCTCTGTACAATTTTCATGTCTGAATATCTGAATAAAGGCAAAAAAGCATTCAAAAAAAAAAAATACAGTAGATCATAACATCACTGTATGGCGCGACCACTTTTCTTCCTTCCTCTCCTCTTCCCTTCTTGTTTAGGATAAACAGAATGAAATAGAAATACAACCGTATGGAATTCCAAACTAATCCATTTCACCCTGAAAATGTATAAAAACCTTTGGTATACTAGAAGATACCCTTTGCAACATTATGAGAACTTTGCAAACATAATTTAAGCTAAACTAGAAACATCGAAGACTGGTTGTCTCTAGCAGAAAACCAGAACTACTTGATTTGCCAAATAACTACCACAGTCACATTAAATTACTCAAAACCCTATCACGATATGTATCACTAGCTCATACTGAAACTAGATCCAGATAATCCCATATTACCTGGCAACGAAAACACAAACATAACGTTATTGGCATCTGTTCTAACTCTATCAACATTCCAAATTGTTCTCATTTCCCTTTCCTAAAAATCCTACAGGTCATTTGATGACCGCAGATATGAACAATAGATCAGATATTACAAACAAACGACTTGACACAATGTCCAACACATTATATACAGCTGATTAGCCGTGAATATATAGCATCCCCCTACACAATCAAGAAAACTCCTGCAAATCAGATCACCTTTTGTGCCTTTGAAGAATGCAAAACAACAAAAACAAAGAGAAAAAAAAAACACTTTGAATAATATACATATGTAGGCAGCATCCGAAAATATCCCAAAACTGAACATACATACATACATTTCTTTCAAAAATCATTATGACAGGTTGATGAAAACCAGGTCCCTAGTCCCTACTAAAATATATGGATGATATTTGCTACTAGTAATTGTCTTCGGCAAGACACAAAATACAATTCCCCCATCTAAAAAAATTTGAAAAATTCAACTGACTGAAAATGCTGTGGAATTACACAGTGACAAGGGCACACAGGCTGGACTTTTAAGTCGATATTAATCAACATGGCATGACAAACCAACTAGTTGGAACAATATCCATTCCTGCAATATTCCTGTACAAATTCTCTATTTCCTACATCAGTAAATAATTAAAACTCTATAAAAACTAAACCTATACATTTACAGCAAAAAGATAACTTCCCATAGAATAACCAAAACAAGCATTTATGTATTTCATCTTGTTCATAAATGCTATTTCTTATTCTTGAATGAAAGGCAAACATAAATACTGCACGAATGCATATTTTCCCAACAATTTACTACGAATCCAATTCTCAATTTCCTTCAACCCCTCTACCTTCCTTCATAACTTGAGCAACACTTTACTAATAATGAAATTCTCTCTACCTTCATAACTTGACCAACAATTTGCTAATAATGAAATTCTCTATTTCCTTCTCTCTACTTTCCTTCTCTCTACTTTCCTTCATACTAGACCAACAGTTTACTAAATGCAATTCTCTATCTCCTTCTCTTAACCTTCCTTCATAACTTGCCCAACAATTTACTAATAATAAAATTCTCTCTACCTTCCTTCATAACTTGACCAACAATTTACTAATAATGAAATTCTATATTTCCTTCTCTCTACTTTCCTTCATACTAGACCAACAGTTTACTAAATGCAATTCTCTATCTCCTTCTCTTAACCTTCCTTCATAACTTGCCCAACAATTTACTAATAATAAAATTCTCTCTACCTTCCTTCATAACTTGACCAACAATTTACTAATAATGAAATTCTCTATTTCCTTCTCTCTACTTTCCTTCACACTAGACCAACAGTTTACTAAATGCAATTCTCTATCTCCTTCTCTTAACCTTCCTTCATAACTTGCCCAACAATTTACTAATAATAAAATTCTCTCTACCTTCCTTCATAACTTGACATATTACTGAATATAGGTATCCAGAAATCCAAATCATAACTGATTACAAACAAAATACTTCACACACATGTTTCAACTTAACTTCAACTTATTCCAACAATCCAACAATTAGTTTTCTTTTGTACATGCAAATGAAAAACTCAATAATCACACTCATCAATCGCTCTATACATCTTCCAATTGCTTTTCTACAGATAACCCATGATTACTTTTATCCCTAGTGGTAGGATACTAATACCTATCCACGTATTGATTAGCCATATGCATATGGTACCCAACTTCTTCTTTCTGTCTCCTCTTTCGCCTAAAAAAGATACAAGACAAAAATATAAGATAAGATAAGGAGGCCAAAAATAAAAAAATTGAAGAAAAAAATTGAGAAAAAATTTGAACAGTATCTTCTTACGTAATCATAAGGATTGTTGAGAAAAAATGACACACAATTGAGAGAACAAGTAATACTAAATAGAAAGTGCAGTTCAGGCCAAGCAAGTTTTGGTAGACTTAGAGTGAGGTAGGCTTCACAGATTTCGCCAACATAACTGGGCTTGCATGATGAATAGAGCTCCTGAGATGATTCACACACCAAACGGAGAGGCTAAACCTGTGCAACATGCGTCCGGCGTAGGAGCGAAGGCTTGAGATGGAATGGCCCATAACAGACATGATGGTGCTATCTGGGGAAAATGATGACTGATTCGCTGCTTGACAAGAGCAGGTGGATCGCCATCAGTGAACGGGAATGAAACTGCGATAGCTGATAAGTGACAGAACAAGGTTGATGGTAGAAGGGAGGTGGGGGGGGGGGGGGGGTTGAACTGACTAGTTGAAGTAGTAGTTGAGATGGAGCTGGAGCGAGGTCGAGGTTGTACTTGTAGACATCAAGGAAATCACAAACACAGCACACACAGATCAGATCACATCCAAACGGCTACACCAAGAAGCACAGGGGTGCTGGAACTGTACTCACCGCTAGGCCCCGGGCTATTAAAGCGAGACCGAAAGGGATGATCGGGTGACAGAGTGAACTGAAAAGACAGGACGGTGATGTGGACGTGATGGTCAACGAAAACCCATCTTGGAACTGGAGTGAGTGACGCTCGGTATAGCCTATAACTTTAGAATATATGTGCACTTTAAGTAGTTGAATCTTTCCCATTAATGTTAAATCTCTTTGCTTCCAAAAATTTAAAAGTGATTTTATTTTACTCAATATTTCCTTGTAATTCATTTTTTCTTTCTTATGTTCATCTTGGGAGAAAAACACCCCTAGAATCTTTACAAAGTCAACTATTTCACCAAAAGCAAAATTAAATTCCAAACATTGACACAGACCTAATCTTAATATTTTAGTCTTATCCCTATTTTCAAAGTCCGCAAATAACACCTTTAGCCTATTTATTGATTTTACATTTCGTACAAAAATAGTCATATCATCCGCATAAAGCGTCATACAGTGATGTTATGATCTATTATAAAACGGGTTCAAAAATGTAGCTATCCTGATTGGTCAAATAACACCACGTGACTGTGCAAAAAAAGTGATAACATACAGCAAAAGGGAACTGTTGCACATGTAAACATGTAAACATTTATGTAGCGCAGACGATACGACTTGATTTTGCTATATGTTTTACACGCTATACCGTATACGCTATCGATATCGCGATATCGATCGTCGTGCTAATGTCAACATTAGCAGTTTATCGATGGAGTTTGCGAGGTCAACACGGTAATCTAGTTCTGGACTCTTTTTATTAATTTTTTTATTCGCCGACTATACGCGATAAGCCGAGTGATGGCGCGATCCCGAGAACCTGCTGGCCCCGAAAAAAAAGAGGTTCTCGGGATCGCGCCATCACTCGGCTTATCGCGTATAGTCGGCGAATAAAAAAATCAATAAAAAGAGTCCAGAACTAGACAAGTGCATTGGTGGCTCTCTCTCTATTCCCCCATAGCTAGGTGTTTGTAACTCGGCCGCGCCCGGACGTGGTTCCGGTGGAAAGAAAACCAGTCAGCAAGCTAAGAGACAGCGGCCGAGTTCACCAACTAGCCCAGAGCTTGATTTAATACCAGCTATTAGAAGTATGATGGATATGCAACTGGAAAAAATAAGCGAGAGATTCTCTACTTTTGAAATGAACATGAAAGAACAGATTCGTCAATTCGAGGCCACGTTTAGCGACATCAAGGAAGCGCTATCATTCCAAGGAAAAGAAACCGAAGAAGTAAAGAAGAAGGTAACAGGTTTGGAAAGGAATGTCAAGGAAAAGGAAATTGAGCTTCAGAAAGAAATAGACAGACTGGCAGTGTACGTGGCCCGTGAAAATATCGTGTTTTTCGGTATTCCAGAGAAAGGACAAGAAGAAGACGTGTCAGAAGTGCTTCTGGAATTTTACATCAATAGTATGAAATTGTCACCGGATGAAGCTACTCATATCGAATATCAGCGTGTTCATAGAGTTCCTGCAAAATCAATGCCACGCCCCATTAAAGCACGCGTGGTACGATATCAAGACAAAGAGAGGATCCTTCGGAATGCGCGGAATCTGAAGGGTACGCGAATGTATGTGACGGAGGATTATCCACTACGAATTCGCAAGCAACGGGATGCACAAATGCCCGCCCTGAAAGCCGCCAGGAGAGTTGGAAAACTAGCATATTTTTCACGAAGCGAACCAGCTAAATTATATATTGACAGAGTATGGATGTCTCAAGCTAATCAAGCGAACTTTGTACAGAGCCTCGAGGGAGGAGCAATAGCCCGATCAGAAGGCGCAGAAGCTGCGGAGTCTACTAACAACCAGGTTTAAGTGTTTCATCTACGGAGCAGTGAAATATTCTTAGTGGAAGCATATAATGATCATGAAATAACAAGCACTACGAATTCGCAAGCGAAGTGAACCGCTAGGTGTACAGCCCTGAAAAAGTGGCCAGGAGAGCTAGAGCTGGAAAGCTAGTATATTTCTTACGAAAAGGAGAGAGAGGAAGAGAATAAAAGGAAATCAAGGAAACACAGATATCGATAAAATAGAATGCTGAACAAGATGAACAATCCGCTGTTGCTGTGTTGTATTTTTATTTCTATTTATCGGGACATGGTACTTCATAACTCCGACACAAAAGAATGAAGGCTGAAAGAAGCCATGCTTTTCAAGAATTTGAGATCTTATGCATGAGACTTGAAGTTGAAATCAATATAAATTGTGTTATGAGTACATGCATATTAATGTAATCCCATTTAATAACTAGAAAGGCCGTCAAAGGCGGCAGACCCACGCCTTAGCGTTGGTTGGTTCCCCTGTCGTGTATAAAACAAGAGCCCCAGGGGGCACGACGCTCACCTGAGGTGGATCAATTCACATCTGGTGCATGTTCTTTCTAGCACATGAACAACTTTCATTCTTCATCTACATATGAATTTGTCATGTTCACTTAACGCGAACCGGTCGTGATTCCCTATCTTTCGACAGAAATTTGGCGAAAACACGTTCTTTTCGGCACATTTTAAATCATATCTCGGGAACCGCGCAAGATTTTTCATGGGGGCAAACGGTTTATAAAACTTTGACTAATTCTACATCTCATGATATCAGTTATTTTTTAATTGAATGAAAAAAAACCGCCGTGTTTTTTCGACTGAAAATGCATGGTTTCATGCTTTTTGTGTGAGAAGCACTTTTTTGCACTCATTGCTCTCGTATTCCTCCTATAGCTTCTGACTTACGTGTCAAAATGTATGGGGGCAAAGACTAGCAGATAGCCAAGATGTTACTCTTTCTTGTGATATCAGGTTCGTCCTGATTGGTCGAAAAAAACCGCCGTCTATTTTGCATAATTACGAAGAAACATATCAAAAAAGAGGTCATGTATATAAAGCACGTACAGTATGTAATGCTGCGTATATGTAGGCTCGATTTGGACTGTGCCATTCTAAAACGGGGTGCATCAATCCAATGTGCGTGTTGAACGACCGTGAATGCGAATTGACCAGTCGTTACAGCTGTGGAGTGATATGTTGCATACCGTGGATGAAATGGATAAATCATATCGAATATGAGAAAATGTCAAATTCTTCCTTCCCGCGTACGCACTGTTGTGTAGTCGGAGTGAGATTTGTAAATAGCCGCTCTCTTCTGTCCCTCCCTTCTCCGTTGCCCCCACCCCAATTGCTATAATAGAACAGCCGCGAAGAAAACACCGATTTATACACAGCAATGACCTCGACCACCCAGCTGATGTCTGGATGTGCGCACAGCTGACTAAAGGAGAATTAAACCTTCAAATTATGTGAACAAATCAGGGGGTGAGAAATTCATATGTAGAGGTATCTCTATACACAATACCAAGTCTGAGCTTCCTACCAAGTTCGGTTAAATTCCAATCATAGTTTTGGAGAAGCTGAAAATGTAAAAAGTTTATGGATGGCGGACAACTTGCCCCACCCCCCCCCCCCCCCCCCCCTCCAGTATGTTACACCCACAGACCCCCTATAGGGCCACCAAGAAAAAAATCTCCATACACAATACCAAGTCTGAGCTATTCCTGGTTCTGGAGAAGATGTTTGAAATTTACATAGCTTTTACACTTGGGGGTTCTCCCCCTGGGGCCCCCCTGGGGGCCACATGTACCATTTTAGCAACTTTGGGTCCCCTACCCCTGAGGATGATTCCTACCAAGTTTAGTTGAATTCCGATCATGTCTTTTGGAGAAGAAGATCAGAATGTACATTTTGCCTGGCAGCGCCCCCCCCCCCCCCCTCCAGTATGTTACCCCCACAGGGTCCCTATAGGGCCACTCAGAGAAATTTCATGAACAACATTCATTCTTCATCTATAGAGGTATTTCCATACAAAATACCAAGTCTGAGCTATGCCTGGTTCTGGAGAAGAAGATGTTTGAAATTTACATAGCTTTTACAATTGGGGGCCCTCCCCCTGGGCCCCCTGGGGGCCACATGTACCATTTTAGCAACTTTGGGTCCCCTACCCCTAAGGATGATTCCTACCAAGTTTGGTTGAATTCCGATCATGGGTTTTGGAGAAGAAGATGAAAATGTAAAAAGTTAACGGACGACGCACGACGCACGACGGACGACGGACAAATTTCCATCGCAACAGCTCACTCGAGCCATAGGCTCAGGTGAGCTAAAAAAGTAAACCCAATATACGTTTTGTTTTGTTGAGATTATTTTTGTAAGCAGTAGCCATTCAAAGGGGATAACAAGAGGCACATCTCCCCCCCCCCCCCAAAAAAAAAAAGTAATTGATTAGACATGTCAGAGAGCGTGGCGTGGTGAGGAAAAAATGTTAGCAATTTGTATTCAGTGTTCAGTCATGTCAGTGTTAGTAAATGTATTCATGTTCTATCTTTACATTGCAATTGGGGTTGTTTTTTTTTTTCATCGGGCTTGGATAAAATAAATATGACGACAAAATAACTTGGATCTCGACTTCAAAATTACATGCATGCGAGGCACAGAGCTTACTCATTCAGCTCAGTCAAAGTGTATTACTATGGGGCGCCAAGTGTAAAGTGGCTATTCCGTTACAATATTGCCTCATTTCGTGACAAAATTCACTCAAAACTGTCTTCTGTTACAAAATTATTGAACAACGGTTCATTTTGTTACAAAATGAATTTGGAAAAGTAAATCTGTAACAAAATGATTCTGACCACTTTCATTCTGTAACAAAAATTTATTTCGTGACAAAATCATTCACACTTCCATTTTATTTTGTAACGAAATCATTTTGTTACAAAATTGACATTACAAAATAATTTTGTCCACTTTCATTTTGTAACGAAATCATTCTGTTACAAAATAGTATGGACGAAATGATTTTGTCTACGTCGTTTTGTAACAAAACCATTCTGTTAAAAAATTGACAGGACAAAATAATTTTGTATACGGAATTATCTCTCAGACAAATTGACCAATCAGATTACGTATAATAATAATAATCGTATTAAAATATATATGAATCGATCACAACTTGTTCTTTGATTATTTCGTGATTTTTAGGTCCTGAAATAATATTTTCTGGTCAATTTCTGATTGAAAATTACTGAAATAAGCCCTAGCAATCTTGAAAGTCCCTCTTGATTATCTCTTGGCTGCTCTGGGATTTGTTTTCGGCTGTTGGCTGCTGTTGGCTGTTGTTGGCGGTTGTTGGCTGTTGTTGGCTGTTGTGGGTAACGATTACAAAATAAAGAGTAACGATTACAAAAGCAAGAGAAACGATTACAAAATGAAAATGGACAAAATGATTTTGTTAATTCTATTTTAAAAAATGAAAATGAACAAAATCATTTTGTCCTGTCTATTTTGTAACAAAATGATTTTGTTACAAAATAGAATGGACAAAATTATTTTGTCCTATCCATTTTGTAACAGAATGATTTTGTCATACGAAATGAAAATGGACAAAATGATTTTGTTAATTCTATTTTGTAACAGAATGATTCTGTTACAAAATGAAAATGAACAAAATCATTTTGTCCTGTCTATTTTGTAACAAAATCATTTTGTTACAAAATAGAATGGACAAAATCATTTTGTCCTATCCATTTTGTAACAGAATGATTTTGTCATACGAAATGAAAATGGACAAAATGATTTTGTTAATTCTATTTTGTAACAGAATGATTCTGTTACAAAATGAAAATGAACAAAATCATTTTGTCCTGTCTATTTTGTAACAAAATGATTTTGTTACAAAATAGAATGGACAAAATTATTTTGTCCTATCCATTTTGTAACAGAATGATTTTGTCATACGAAATGAAATGGACAAAATTATTTTGTCCTGTCAATTTTGTAACAGAATGATTTTGTCATACGAAATGAAAATGGACAAAGTCATTTTGTTAATTCTATTTTGTAACAGAATGATTTTGTTAAACGAAATGAAAGACGACAAAATCATTTTGTCCTTTCAATTTTGTAACAGAATGATTCTGTTACAGCCGGACACAAATCCCAGAGCAGCCATGGTTTTGTTACAAAACGACGTAGACAAAATTTTCGTCCATACTATTTTTTAACAGAATGATTTCGTTACAAAATGAAAGTGGACAAAATTATTTTGTAATGTCAATTTTGTAACAAAATGATTTCGTTACAAAATAAAATGGAAGTGTGAATGATTTTGTCACGAAATAAATTTTTGTTACAGAATTACTTTTCCAAATTCATTTTGTAACAAAATGAACCGTTGTTCAATAATTTTGTAACAGAAGACAGTTTTGAGTGAATTTTGTCACGAAATGAGGCAATATTGTAACGGAATAGCCACTTTACACTTGGCGCCCCATATATTACTGGCGTACATTCGGCGAACCTCAGCCACCAAATTTTGCAAATCACACGAATTTAAAAAAAAATACATAAAGTTTTTGTATATATTTTACAACTACGAAATCCACTCAAACAGACATAAATGAGTTATAAACTAACTCAAATCTCAAATGACCGGACCGTTATAACCCAAAGAAAAAAGTTCAATCCTACTACAGTCAGCCACAGTCACTGTACTCCCTAGCCTGACCAGACGCCGTCACTTCGCGATAGCGCTGTGTATAGTTATGTACGTACAGCTACACAGCCCACTCACTCAGATCAACACACGCGAACACTCGCGAGTGCGATAGACTCACTCACGTCGAACAAACTCACCAGATTTTCACCGAAAACAATTAAAAACACGTACTACACGTCCACCAGGATAAAATAATTCACAAAAACTTCCACAACAAAGTGGAAAGAACCGGGGAAAATAAACAGAAATGCACAGAAGATAAGAAATAGAGGAGAAATTAGACGTGCTAGGCCTAGGCCGTAGGGTAGCCTGAATCTAAATGAAGTTGTAGATAAAAAAAAGGTATCGCACGCGATAGCTATATAGCCTATACCGTATACCTAGCCGCTTTCGATTTCGCAATAGTACAGTTCAAGCGCGCGAAAAATCCCTTGTTGCTGGGATACGTTGGCTTTGAATATTCATTGCAGGCTCGTACGGATTTGAAGTGAAATGGCAAATAATGGGTCTAAAAGTCTTCTAAAATTCATAAACCTGAAATAGATTTTTGGTGAGACGAAGTAATGAGTGTTTTGATTGGCCAAAATATTTCTACATCGGCAGGCGAAGTTTTTGGGGTCATCAAACTTTCTAGTTTCTTTCCTGTCACTATCTGAACTGAAGTTCCTATACTTTACTACAGGGTAAAAACTTCAAGGTCACACAGAATTTGCAGGGGAGAACCAATCATCACCAAAATCTAATCGATTCTTTCCTGTCACTTTCTGAACATTCCCTGAAAATTTGGTGCAAATCCGTTCACCCGTTCTCTCGTTATCTTGTACACAACAAACACACAAACAAACAAACAAACAAAACAAACAAACAAACAAACAAACAAACATACGGAGCCCTTTACATAACCCTGTCGATTTCATCGGCGTGGGTAATGAGAATTACTTTGATAGAATTTGATTTTAAGAACCCAAAGTTAGTGATTAGCAGTGGAATAGATGTGTTATATAACTGCTGAACAAAATACAAATAGATGAGATCCGTCAGGTTAGTAGGATGAATTTCATAGCTCATAATCATACGTATGTATTGTGCATCGGAAGAGGTTAAACTAGAAATAATTATAATACTGCCAATTTTCAGAGATTAATGGTCTTAAGTTAAGGCAAAGTCTTTATGAAGTATTGTTTGTGGTCGGCAGCACTTGGCAGCACTTGGCTTTACTTGACTGTTTGAAAATTATTTTTTTTTAAAAGGAAGAAATCACAAAGGTAGAGTTAAGGGAAGTACCCAATTTTGAAACTCATAAAATCTGGAAAAGAACAACAAAAAAAAGGGACGATAAAAGATATTGATCACTTCTATCATTATTTCAAAGTGAGAATTGTCTCAAATACAATTCGATTTTTCTTTTTATCATAAGAAACGTGAATAATGAAAAGAAGTTGATTTGAAGTATACTGCTCGATTTTGGAAGGGAAAATAACCCCCAAAAAATGTGAATTAATAGTGTCCAATAAGATCAAGTGAGCCATATAGTTAATGAATCTATTTGGCACCCTAAGGAAATTATGGAGTGACTAAGAAAGAAACCTTAACTTTTGCCTGGATAGTATAGTGTCACTGTCACAATTCTATACTATTTTTTTCTGATTCAGGTATACGAGATGTTTATGGATATCTGTCTTGAACAGAGGTTAGGTTATATAGTTGTTTCTTTCTCTCTCCTTCAATCTGATTATTTTTTTAAAATTAAAAACCCGGTCAGCTCTTTGCAATGTGGTAATGCGAAGTAAGATCGGCACCTGCTTTTTGTGTCAGGTTTGTTGCAGCTTAGAACGGAAAGTATTGAAGAAAAAAAATCGGAAGTGGTATCTTAAATATTGCAAGGAGTTGTGGGGGTTTGGCTGTTGGCTGAGGGTAAGGAGGGAGAGAGAGAGGGGGAATAAAGTCAGGATGTGCTTATTATAATGTATGCAAACGCAGTTACAAGTGAAGATTGTAAAGGTACATAGAAGATGTCCTAAAGGAAGAAATCACAAAGGCAGAGTTAATAGAAGTAGCCAGTTTTGAAACTCATAAAATCTGGAAAAGAACAACAAAAAAAGGACAATAAAAGACATTGATCACTTCTATCATTATTTTAAAGTAAGAATTGTGTCTCAAGTTTTCGGTGAAATTATAAATTAATTGTGTCCAATATTATCAAGTGAGTCATATTATAGTTAATGAATCTATTTGGCACCCTAAGGAAATTATGGAGTGACTAAGAAAGAAATCTTAACTTTTGCCTGGAAAGGATTGTGTCACAATTCTATACTATTTCTTCCTGATTCAAGTATACGAGATGTTCATGGATATCTATTTTGAACGTAGGTTAGGTTATGTAGTTGTTTCTTTCTCTCTCTCTCTGTCAATCTGATTATTTTTAGAAAATTGAAAACCCAGTCAGCTCTTTGCAATGTGGTAATGTGAAGTATGATCTGCACCGGCTCTTTTGTTAGGTTGTTGCAGCTTATAACGGAAAGTATTGAAGAAAAAAAAATCGGAAGTGGTATCTTAAATATTGCAAGGAGTTGTGGGGGTTTGGCTGTTGGCTGAGGGTAAGGAGGGAGAGAGAGAGGGGGAATAAAGTCAGGATGTGCTTATTATAATGTATGCAAACGCAGTTACAAGTGAAGATTGTAAAGGTACATAGAAGATGTCCTAAAGGAAGAAATCACAAAGGCAGAGTTAATAGAAGTAGCCAGTTTTGAAACTCATAAAATCTGGAAAAGAACAACAAAAAAAGGACAATAAAAGACATTGATCACTTCTATCATTATTTTAAAGTAAGAATTGTGTCTCAAGTTTTCGGTGAAATTATAAATTAATTGTGTCCAATATTATCAAGTGAGTCATATTATAGTTAATGAATCTATTTGGCACCCTAAGGAAATTATGGAGTGACTAAGAAAGAAATCTTAACTTTTGCCTGGAAAGGATTGTGTCACAATTCTATACTATTTCTTCCTGATTCAAGTATACGAGATGTTCATGGATATCTATTTTGAACATAGGTTAGGTTATGTAGTTGTTTCTTTCTCTCTCTCTCTCTCTCTCTGTCAATCTGATTATTTTTAGAAAATTGAAAACCCAGTCAGCTCTTTGCAATGTGGTAATGTGAAGTATGATCTGCACCGGCTCTTTTGTTAGGTTGTTGCAGCTTAGAACGGAAAGTATTGAAGAAAAAAAAATTCGGAAGTGGTATCTTATATATTGCAGGGAGTTGCGGGGGTTTTGTTGTTGGCTAAGGGTAGGGAGGGAGAGAGAGAGGGAGGGGGGGATAAAGTCAGGCCGTGCTTATCATAATGTATGTATAAGCAGTTACAGGTGAAGATTTTCTAAAGGTTTTTTTTTTAAGGGCCCTTGCTTAATAGTCCGCAGAAAAAAAGAAAAGAATATGCATTTTTATGACTATGGTGTCAGCATTGCTTTAAGCTGCTTTTATGCTAGTAGATTAGAAAGAATACTGAAAGTCAGATTCTTTTTATCTTTCTTTCATGTTCGAAGACAAAAAGGGCTTTGGTATTATTATAATGTATATGAGAAGAGATGTTTTTGTTCCGGATCCCCTATATGATCAGATAAGGAAGGTCTGAAGTTGAATTTTTTTTTTTGTTCTAAGTTTTAATGTTGGAAGATAAAAAGTAATGTTATGATATTATAGAAAACGGAAAGTCGTTGATCATTACCATGTCTTTAGGGGGGAATGGGAGGGGACTGCCACGCAACGTTTGCTAAGGCAGTTAGTCTTGCCATTTTGCATAGTTCGCTACGCGAACTCTGTTGGGGTGTTTCATGTTGTCTTTCTATGTGTGTTTGTTTTTGTTTTTGTTTGTATTTGTTTTTGTTTTCTCTTTTTTTTCTTTGGGGTAGAGGACTGTGAAGTTGTTTCTTCGAAAGGATTTATTCGTGAAAAGAGATTATTGAAGTGTGTTACTTTGATCCCCATATCAGGGGGTCAGATAAGGTTGAGGTACTTTGGGTGTCCCTGCTTATGTATAGATAAGTGTTTAATCCAAAAGGAAAATAATGGATAATGTTAGAAGCTGTTTTTCATGTAATTTTCTCACACTGAATGTAAGGGGAATAAGAGATAAAAACAAACGGGGAAAAATGTTTAATTGGTTTAGGACAAAATCTGCAGATATAGTATATTTACAAGGAACATATATTACACCTGATATGGAGCATAAATGGCAATTAGAGTGGGGTGGAAAATGTATATTTAGTCATGGTACCAGCCACAGTAGAGGAGTTCTGGTGTTGATAAATAGTAAGTTAGATATTCAAATCAGTGACACTTGTGTAGACGTAAATGGTAGATATATATTGATTAAATGTAGTATACAAGGTAAGAAGATGTTGCTTGGGAATGTTTATTTTCCCACTGGTAATAATGAAGGGGAGCAAATAAAATGTTTAAGTGAATTAAGTCAATTGTTGCATAGGATCAATCCTGAAAGGAACCCAGTAATACTTGGAGGTGATTTTAATGTAATTAGAGACACGAACTTAGATTATTTTGGACAAGTTTCAAAGAAGCAATCAAAATTTAGTAGCATTTTGGAAGAGTTCATGGATAGTTTTAGATTAATAGATGCATGGAGAAATAAAAATAAAGATAAAAAGCAATATACATATAGACAAAGGAATCCATTTATGCAAAGCCGTCTAGATTATTGGATTATATCAGATAATATAGAACAGATAACATCTAAATGCGACATTATTCCCTCCATAGCCCCTGACCATTCAGCTGTTAATTTGGTTCTGTATAATAGAATATCGTCAAAATTTCAAAACAAAAGAGCTTATTGGAAGTTTAATAATAGTTTATTAAATGATAGGGAATATGTTTTGAAGATGAGAGAAGAAATACAGACTTTAAAGAATAAACTGTCATGTGAGATAAAAGATAAGAGTTTTATGGGACTATATGAAAATGGAAATACGTAGGTTTACAAGTAAATTTTCAAAGAAAAGGGCAAAAGAAAGGAGGGAAATAATCGAAAACTTAGAGAAAGAAATTGAAGACTTACAAGAGAATTTATTATCAATCAATAGTGCAAGTTATATTGTTATCTTTGAAAAATTGAAAGCGAAGAGACAACAACTAAGTGTATTATATGACTATATTAATGAAGGTTTGAACATAAGCTCAAGATCCTCATGGTATGAATACAGCATTTTTTAAACAATTAATGGAATCAAATAGAAAGAAAAGTGTTATACAGAAATTAAATATAAATGGAAAGATTACTTTTGAGGAAAATGAAATTGTTAAGGGAATAAAATCATTTTACAGTCAGTTATATAACAAAATAGAACTTGTACAAGATGGAGGTTTAGATTTTTTTTCCTAGTAACCTGCCTAAGTTAAACGATGCTTTACGGGATTTAGGTGAAGAAAAGATTGTAGAGGGGGAATGTATCGATATATTAAAAAATATGAAAATAAATAAATCACTGGGGAATGATGGCTTAAGCGTAGAATTTTATCTTAAAATTTGGCCAGTAATTGGAGATCTAATTCTAGCATCTTTTAATGAAGCGTTTGAACAGGGGGAACTCTCTGCCTCTCAGAGGCAGGCAGTTATCACTTTGATACATAAAGAAGGCAAAGATCCAGACTTTATTAAGAATTATAGACCAATCTCTCTGTTAAACGTGGATTATAAAATTATAGCAAAGATATTCTCAAAGAGATTACAAGAAGTTATACCTGAAATAGTGTCTTCCGATCAACTGGGTTATGTTAAGAATAGAAATATTGGAGAAGCAATAAGAATAATAGATGATATGGTTTTTCATACTACTTTATATAAAGTAAATGCTTTTCTGATGGCCATAGATTTTGGAAAGGCATTTGATTCTGTTTCTCATCCCTTTTTATATAGAGTCTTAAAATCTTTTGGCTTTGGACCATTATTTTGTAAATGGGTGAATATATTATATACAAATACTGAAAGCTGTGTTATGAATGGATATACATCAACAGGTTACTTTAAAGTTGAAAGAGGAGTTAGGCAAGGAGATCCTTTATCTCCATACTTATTTATTTTATGCATTGAAATTGTAGCTCATATGATTAGAAATAATAACTTGGTAAAAGGAATTTGTTTTGGAAATGTAGAAATGAAGCAAGTGTTGTATGCAGATGACATAACACTCTTCATCAAAGATATGAATTCAGTCAAGGAAATAGAACATATTTTTGAAAGCTTTTATAAAATATCAGGATTAAAGTTAAACAAGGACAAGACATATATTCTGCCTTTGGGTCCGCAGGTGTCTAAGCATACTTTTCCATTTGGGAAGCTAGTAGATGTTGTCAAAATATTAGGCATTTATTTTTCAGTTCATGCAGATATCAAGGAGAAAATGAATTTTAAGGAAATACTGAGCAAAATTAAAAAACTATTGACGTGGTGGAAGCAGCGTGATTTAACTTTAATAGGAAAAATTCAATTAATGAAAATATATGGATATTCTAAATTGATATGCAACATCACTTATGTCAGTTCCAGAGTGGGTATTAAAGGAAATTGAAGAAATACGCTTTGATTTTTTGTGGAGAGGTAAAGATAAAATTTTAAAAAATACAGTGATGTTAGAATATCAGCAAGGTGGGCTCAAAATGATGAATTTTAGGTATTTTGTAAAAGCACAAAGATTAATGTGGATAAAAAGGCTCATAACAGGAACTCAAGCCATCAAATGGAAACTTTATTTCAAATATTTAATGAGACCGAGGGAGGAAATTTGATATTTTATTGCAATTACTGGAGGGATACAGTGGAAATCACGTTACCTACTTTTTATCAGAGTCTATTGAAAGCATGGATAGATATATGAAAGACTATGTTAAGATAGAAGAGAGTTAAAGAGGAAATGAAATTTTATACAATAATAAGTGTATTCAATTAGAAGGTCAAACTGTATTTGAGGAGAAATTGTTTTTAAAGAATATATATCGACTTCATCACATTTGTGATGAACATGGAAAATTAAAGGCTGAAGATTATTTTATAGCTTTAGGTTTAAGTAGAGAAGAAATTGTCAAAGTAAACAAAATTTATACTATAACCCCTCATGAGTGGAAAAATAATGTTCAACCTTTAAGGAAGTCCATTCACTGCGGCCTTAGTTTAGAATTTGTGTTTTCAAAGAAAATTTTTAAATTTGAAGAAATAACTTCAAATATGGTTTATAAGAGTCAAATTAAAAAGAATGTAGAAACAAATACAGCATTTTCCAATTTAATGTCTCTTTATAATATTTCACAACGAGAAGTAGAAAAGATATTTGTTCAACCAAGGATGTGTACTTTAAACAGTAAACTGAGAGAATTCCAATTCAAATTGTTACATAAGATTATTTATACAAACCATCATTTATATAGATTTAAATTTCGTGAAAATGGATTGTGCTCGTATTGCAAACATTTTGAAGAAACTTATCAACATGTTTTCTTTGAATGTAATAAGATAAAGGAAGTTTGGGGAAAATGTGCTGACAAGCTTAATCTACCAATTTTGAAGAAGTTATCCTGGAAAGAAATTCATATTGGAATAACTGACAACACTATAGAAACAAGGCAACTACTGAACCATATCCTGATTTTAATTAAATTTATGATTTTTCACAGTAGAGAGAAAGGAGATCCACCTAACGCAAAAGAAATTATAGATAAATTAATTGATAATAGAAATGAAGAAAAAAAACTTGCAATGGAAAGGTATACTCTTTCAATTCATTTAAAGAAATGGGAAGCCTTGGAAGACTGTCAATGATTTTCTTTTATGGAGGGCCGAGGTGTTGGCGTCGTATTCGCTCGTCGTCTGGGCTGCTGGTTCCAAACAACAGTGCCCGTGCGTGAAGTTCGCCGCAGAACATTCAAGCGGCGGGCTGGAGTGGAGCAAATTCTTTTACACATGACTCTTACCGCGCCATTGTTTAGCTTAAAAATTGTTTGGAGCCAGCGGCCTAGGCGGCTGGGCGGGTGTGGCGTCGCGCTTCGGTGCTCCATCTGTCTTTAGTTTGTCTCAGTGATAAATGAGAGACAGGGAGGCATAGCTTCTGGACCCTCTGCCCTACCCCCTTCTTTTCTTTTCTCCTTTTCCCTTTATGTTTGTTTATGTATCTGTGCTGTTGGTGTGGCTGTTCCTCTTTCCTTATTTGTTTTATCTGTTCGTTTGCTGTTTTTTTGTGTGTTGTGGTGGGATGGAGGACGGGTGATAGTGTCTCCTACCCTTTTTTTTTCTTTCTTTTTTCTTTCTTTTTTCTATTTTCTTCCTATCATGTTTTTCTTTTATTTTTCCTCTTTTAATTTAATTCTTTATCTCTGAAGGAAATTGTTATATGACCCAACAATATATATTTTTGTTTTAAAGAATGTTAAGGTAATTTCATACGAAATATAAAACTTTATTTACGATTTGTTTATTGAAAATACATTTCACTTGTCTTTTTTCCTTTTTTTTTTTAGCTCACCTGAGCCTATGGCTCGAGTGAGCTATTGCGATGGAAATTTGTCCGTCGTCCGTCGTCCGTCGTGCGTCGTCCGTCGTCCGTTAACTTTTTACATTTTCATCTTCTTCTCCAAAACCCACGATCGGATTTCAACCAAACTTGGTAGGAATCATCCTTAGGGGTAGGGGACCCAAAGTTGCTAAAATGGTGCATGTGGCCCCCAGGGGGGCCCAGGGGGGAGGGCCCCCAATTGTAAAAGCTATGTAAATTTCAAACATCTTCTTCTCCAGAACCAGGCATAGCTCAGACTTGGTATTTTGTATAGAGATACCTCTATAGATGAAGAATGAATGTTGTTCATGAAATTTCTCTGAGTGGCCCTTTAGGGGCCCTGTGGGGGTAACATACTGGAGGGGTGGGGGCGCTGCCAGGCAAAATGTACATTCTGATCTTCTTCTCCAAAACACATGATCGGAATTCAACCAAACTTGGTAGGAATCATCCTTAGGGGTAGGGGACCCAAAGTTGCTAAAATGGTACATGTGGCCCCCAGGGGGGCCCAGGGGGAGGGCCCCCAATTGTAAAAGCTTTGTAAATTTCAAACATCTTCTTCTCCAGAACCAGGCATAGCTCAGACTTGGTATTTTGTATGGAGATACCTCTATAGATGAAGAATGAATGTTGTTCATGAAATTTCTCTGAGTGGCACTATAGGGGCCCTGTGGGGGTAACATACTGGAGGAGGGGGGCGCTGCCAGGCAAAATGTACATTCTGATCTTCTCCAAAACACATGATCGGAATTCAACCAAACTTGGTAAGAATCATCCTTAGGGGTAGGGGACCCAAAGTTGCTAAAATGGTACATGTGGCCCCTAGGGGGGCCCAGGGGGAGGGCCTCCAATTGTAAAAGCTATGTAAATTTGAAACATCTTCTTCTCCAGAACCAGGCATAGCTCAGACTTGGTATTGTGTATGGAGATACCTCTATAGATGAAGAATGAATGTTGTTCATGAAATTTCTCTGAGTGGCCCTGTAGGGGTCCTGTAGGGGCCCTGTGGGGGTAACATACTGGGGGGGGGGGGCGCTGCCAGGCAAAATGTACATTCTGATCTTCTCCAAAACACATGATCGGAATTCAACCAAACTTGGTAGGAATCATCCTTAGGGGTAGGGAATCCAAAGTTGCTAAAATGGTACATGTGGCCCCCAGGGGGCCCAGGGGGAGAGCCCCCAAGTGTAAAAGCTATGTAAATTTCAGACATCTTCTCCAGAACCATTTTCAGCTTCTCCAAAACCCATGATTGGAATTTAACCGAACTTGGTAGGAGGCTCAGACTTGGTATTGTGTATAGAGATACCTCTATAGATGAAGAATGAAAGTTGTTCATGTGCTAGAGAGAACATGCACCAGATGTGAATTGATCCACCTCAGGTGAGCGTCGTGCCCCCTGGGGCTCTTGTTAGGTAATGAAATGAAATGTGTAACTTAAATATATATTTTTACATGCAAGGTTCTGTATTGTTTTGAAATGTGAAACTTCAGTTAGTAATATTTATGTGAAGATTATTTATATTGTATGAAATGTTTCAAATTATGTTCAATTTTCTTTGAGAGAGAATAATAAAAACTTCTGAAAACAAAAAAAAAAAAAAAACAAAAAAAAAATCAACAAATCAACAAAATTACAGCTGTAGCGCTACAGTCATACCGCGGTCGGATCGGTGCAGTTCAGTACCGAAAATGAAAGTTTAAGTTTAATTTTTGACGATAGAAGCGTGTAAAAAATGCCATGGCTGTATCTTCGAATCTCAGTTTTGCACTTCTCACGGAGGAAGAACTCGACGATCTACTGAATGGAAAGGATTCCAACAGTACGAAAAGAGCAGTGAAATTTGGATTTTCAAAGCTTGAAAGTTTCGCTAAACTCAGTCGCACGGACCTATCCACCATCACGCAACGTGAGTTAGATACGCTTGAAAATGTAAAAAATGTGATTTTCATGAAATTTAAAGCTCTGATAAGGTATAATTAAGGCTTGATGAGTCCAGTAAACCCCCATAAATCCCCGGGAATATGCATGCTTTTGGCCTTCCAGCTCCCATATGTTAACACATGAAAACAGGGGTTTTGAAATGATTTTAATTCCCCTAGTATTTATTTGAAATTATGAAAAATGTGATTTACATGAAATTTAAAGCTCTGAAAGGGTATAATTGAGGCTCGATGAGTCCAATAAAACCCCCATAAATCCCCGGGAATATGCATGCTTTTCCCAAAAAGTGGTATCAGATGTTATGGGTCCAGTTTTCCTCCAAAATTCTCTGACAAGCAACAAAAAAAAGTTATCAGTTCTAAAAGGGGGTATACAGTTGATAACAATGCTCCCTAAATCCGCCACTGATCCGCACCCGGCGTCTTTTTTTTTGTAACCAAGCCTAGGCAGAAACCCCTTTTTGAAGACTTTGAAAGAGACTACAAGTATCGGACTTGTATTTTCTTACTCAGTCACCTTATTTTTAAATAAGCAAAATATAAACTTCTGCCGAGGTTCGAACTCATGGTTCTTTCACCAAGAGAGGACTGGATTATCCGATTGCGCCACACAGAACAGCTGCTCGATGCCCTTGCTCGTTTTATTATATCGCTATAATTCGTTTTCATGAATATTTATGCAGACTAGTCTTGACGGAATAAACCGTATTAGTATGAAAAAATACGAAATCTGCCTAGGCTTGGTTACAAAAAAAAAGACGCTGCCCGGACTGTCACGTCAGTCTTGCGGGGTGGGCATTTTTACAAGTTTTCTTGGAGACATTGTTAGCCTCGTGGGCTCCTAAACTAAAGTTGGTGCTCGATCCGGGTTTTTCAACATTTTAGGCAAGAGCCCGTATGTCAACTTGGGTTTCAAAAAGGGGGCCGCTGCCGATTCGCCCCCCCCCCCCCCCCCCCCCGCTTGATCCGCCCCTGCTATTCCTGTCATGGATGTGAATATGATTGCATAATGTTGGTGGTCGATCTCATGAAATTGAAAGATTGGGGAAAAAAGCAATAAGAGATCATTATGTTTTCCTCAATTCTATTGGAGTCATTTTTTACAGATCGGTTGTAAGAGAGAATAAGAGAGTATGAGAAAAAATGAGAGGGGGGATCGGAGGAGAGAGAGAGACATAGAGAGCTGGGGCAAAAGTAATGGGGTATTCCTACAAAGACAGAATAGGACTGGTAATAAATAAATTATATCATCAGCTGCTATTGTTGGTTACTAGTTAATTCTATTCAAAACACGGAGGCCATTCCCCCCCACCTTTTCGTACAATCGGTATATAGGCCCTATTGCGTTGGTGATGGCTTCGGAGCAAGCCCCTATACTGTTTTCTTCGCCTGTCGTCTCAAATTTCTACAGCAGAATATTATAAATAACTTACCGTAAGTTAGTTATATTGGTGGCATATGCAGGAATGCATTGGGAGGGGGCCCGGGCTCACGCCTGACGAACAAAAAAAAATCATCAGATGCATTCTATTTCGAATTTTAGGACAAGGAAAAAGAAATTATCACAGTTTTCAGATTCTTTCTGTGCGGGGAGGGTACACATTTCCTTTAATTCGATGTGTAACTAAGATATGTCATATTTGGTGTTGGCTGCCACATAGGGGCACGTGCATTCATGGATACGCTACCAATAAAAATAAGATAATCTTGGATACGCCACTCTTAATTTAATCCTTATATTTATAAGGAATTACTCGCACGCAATCTCATTTTATGAAAGCCTTTTCTGTCTTGACTTTTAAAAAAATAAGGCTAATAAATTTACATTACAGGTCTATAATCCCTATCATTTCCATAAATTATATTAAATGACATATTCTGACTTAATAGAAAAATAAAGATTGCATTTCATTTAAAAAAAATAACTTTTCTCGACATTCCCGTCAGATATCGCCGTGTATGCTCATATAGAGCTTAATATCAGGGAACATGTTTGGACCCCCCCCCCCCCTCATCACATAAAAATTAATAGAAATTTCACAGCAAATAACTTTAACAAAAATACAAACATCTGGTCCTAGCCCCCCCCCCCCCCCCCCCCAACTCTATCCCTCTCCTCCCTGGTGCAGTTAGAGTTGATTCCTATCTGTTTTGGGGCATATAACTTTGTATTTGAAGGGACAATATCAAGATTATGCCCTTTAGTTACGGCTTTACCAAAAGCGATGTCCAGAAAAAGAAGAAAACAATAAAGAAAATAAAAATACAAACATCTTGATTAAGACTATAACCTTTCCCTCTGGGCGTTGTGGCGTGCGCCTGTAATCCAGCTACTAGTGGAAGTTATAAACCGATTCAGCGGACCCAGGTTCGAGACTGAGTCACGTCTTTCGGATGGTGACGTTAAAGGTCGGTCCCAGACGTAAATAATTATATCTGATTGATAGTGATACACGTCTGTAAAAACCCAATTACACACACACACTGGGCAGATCGACATGTACCACAATATATACGCGTGCTTTAATTCGGGACTGGGCACTCTTCGTATTTAAACTCTTTGATTATACTCTAATCTACACACATTGTTTTGGTGATGCTGCTCCGAGTGTTGAAAAATAGTCCAGGCCACTGGTGGCAATCTCTTCCGTCATCCTTTTCTTCCAGTAGTGTGCATAAACCTCCAAGGAGTATTGTCGCACAGCAGTTGGTTGTCTATCAGCCGATCAAACGTGTTGCTCGAAAACTTATTAATAATTAATAACTTAATAATTAAAAAACGAACGCATCTACACTATATACAAATTGTTTTGAGTTAGTGTATGACGACATCTTTGACTCGTGTCTTGGAGATGTCGATTGATGGTGAGATGACCACGTTCTCGGGTAGACCGTTCCACAAACGGATGGTGTTTGGGAAGAACGTATCCTTCAGTAGTGATGTGCGTGAACGTGGGATGAGAAATCTCTTGCTGTGACCTCTGGTTGGAGTATTTAGCGGTATATTTTTGTCAGGGATGTCAATCAGATGGTTGGTGATTCGGTACATCATAGTAACTTTTGACACGGCTCTACGATGTTGAAGAGTCTTCCACTGAAGCTCATTAATCATGGTTGTGACGCTATTCGTCTTGAGTAATTGTTCATCACATGGCGAGCTACACTCCGTTGCACAGATTCCGCCTTTGAAATGGCTTTGCTGGTGTGGGGATCCCACACACAACTTGCATACTTATAGGTCGAACAAGTGTGTTGTAACAAGCGGTTTTGGTTTCCCTGGAGCATGACCTACTAGCCCAGTGCCTTCATTCCCTATTTGGTAATGCTGTCAATATGTCTGTCAAAGGAGAGATCACTCGAGAGCTCAACACCTAGGTACTTGGCAGATTCAACAGGCTTTAGTTCTGTTCCATGGATTGTGTATGTATGGCTATGTTGATCTATTTTCTTCCGTTTGGAGAGGTGAAGAACCTGGCATTTCCCGGGATGAAATGTCATTAGCCATTTCCTTTCCCATTCTTGTAGTGCATCTAGGCCTTTGCTGCAGCTGAACTGCATCATCATGACTGTTGATGGCCCTGTACACCATGGTGTCGTCGGCGAAGAGCTTGACCTTAGTGCCATCGGAGACACATTTGGGAAGATCGTTGATGGAGAAGAGAAATAGGAGTGGCCCAAGTACACTGCCCTGGGGTACACCTGAGGTACACCTGAGGTTACTGGTGCAATGTTGGAACTTTCCCCGTCAATAACTACACGTTGAGTACGGCCATGAAGGAAATTTCTAATCCACATCAGGAGACTGTCTGAGAGACCGTAGTACTCTAGCTTACGTAATAGATGAGGATGAGGCACCTTATCAAAATTGCGTCATCCTTTTGTTTGAAGGAGGGGGGAGGTTCTTTGTCCCTCCTTCGAACAAGGATGACGCAAAAATCGCTGCCGGTGCCGGGGGATACATTAGCATTGCGCAGCAATGGACATTTCTAATTTGTTTTAATTGTATCCCCCGAACTACTGTTCGGGGATACTATGGATTTGGCATCGTCGCGCCGCGTCCGCGGCCGCGGCAGAGATTTTCTTGTGAGCGCTCTACTGGCTGCAGTTTTTGTCGGATCACCTTCAAATTTCACATGGAGGTGCATTAGATGAAAAGCCTATTATTTTTGGTGTGGGCGGAGTCATGTTTGCCATGGAAACCATATTTTTTAAAGGAAATGGTAAAGATTTTCTTGTGAGCCCTCTACCGGCTACAGTTCTTGTCGGATCACCTTCAAATTTCACATGGATGTGCATTATGGTAAGTTGAAGACGCCTATTGTTTTTGGTGTGGGCGGAGTCGACATTGTTGCCATGGTAACCATAATTTTTAAAGAAATGGTAAAGATTTTCTTGTGAGCGCTCTACCGGCTGCAGTTTTTGTCGGATCACCCTTCAAATTTCGCATGGAGGTGCATTATGGTAAGATGACGCCTATTGTTTTTGGTGTGGGTGGAGTCATCATTGCCATGGTAACCATATTTTTTAAAGAAATAGTAAAGACTTTCTTGTGAGCGCTCTACCTGCTGCAGTTTTTGTCGGATCACCTTCAATTTCAAAACAACTAAAAATGACAAAAGTACAAAAAGGTCAAATTTGTCAGCAGTGATACCCGAGGTCCCAAATTTGTAAAATCAGCACCGATTTTCTTATTTACTATATAAATCTATTTACCTACCTATTATGCTAGTCACTTGACTACGCTAAGCCGTTCGAGAACTTAACACAAACGTGTCTTAGTCCTATCAATCTACCATTTGAGAGCTCTAACAGGACACCAAACCTTGTCCTCATGCACTGATGAAAAGTCAGATAGCGGACAAAGAAAAATCTCAACAGGGCCAGAAGAAGCCGTCTGATTCTTGGCAATGAAAGAAGCTTTAGGAATCAATCTAACGCCTTTTCTCTCCCAACGAACATGACCAGGAGTAAGACAGAGGTCATGAAGGGTACTGCACTTCTGACCAGAGGCAATGGCTACCAGGAAGAGCGTATTCACCGTAAGATGGTGAAGCAAAGCTTCACCTAACGGTTCGAAAGGAGGTTTGGCTAGGGCTTCTACAACCCGAGGCAAACTCCAAGACGGGACCAACGGAGAACGAGGGGGACGTTTCAGAGAGAAAGACCGAATCAATCCACTCAACAACAGGGAATTAGAAATCCCTGAACCCTGAAAACCCCGAATGAAAGGCGCCGATCGCAGACCGGTAGCTTCGGATAGTAGAGATGGACCTCCCTTTGTCAAACAGCGAGATTAGAAAATCCGCAATTGAACCAATAGAAGCCTTAGACGGGGTTTGATCCCGCGCTTTACACCATTGGAAAAAGGCTGAAAGACGGGAATTGTAAATTTCCCTAGTAGAGACTCTACGACTGGACATTAAAAAGTCAGCGGCCCTTTCAGAGAGACCCGACTGTCTTGCAGATTCCCCGACAGGGGCCAAGCAGTCAAATGAAGGGACGCCGGACTGTGGTGCAGAATCCCCGAGAGGGGTTGCGACACCAGATCCGCTCTGAGCGGAAGAAGGAACGGTTGAGCCACCAGAAGGCTCACTAACTCCGGGAACCAAATCCTCCTGGGCCAAAAAGGAGCTATTACAAGCTCCCAACTGAGAGAGAAAGCATGCAGAGCCCAAGCCTCCCGGTAGTGAATACGGGAGCAGTAGTTCGGGAGCAGTAGTTCAGAAGCTGGTGGTTCAGAGCTGACGCAAACGGGTCTATCTCCAGTGGGCCCCAGCAACTGTAAATGCGGGAAAAGATCTCTGGATGAAGCTTCCATTCTGATGGAAGACACCTGCCCCGGGATAGAAAATTCGCAAAGACAATAGTCAGTATCCTGTCTCGACTGGGCCGAGCTAATTGATTCCGAATGTCTAACACAGCCCCCAGAAAAACCGGGCTGCAGGTCGGAACCAAATCTGACTTTTCCCAATTTATTAGGAAGTCCTGAGTAACTTTGACGAGCAAACGTGCCTCGTCTAACAGACGTTCGTGCGACTCCGCTAAGAGGAGCCAGTCGTCCAGATAGCAAAACAGCCGAAGGCCGCGGCGCCTCAGCGAGGCTGCCAAAACAGCTACTACCTGCGTGAACACCTGAGGGGCTGGACGAAGCCCGAAGGGAAGAGCGCGAAAGCGAAAAGTCTCTGAAAGGAAGGAAAACCCCAGAAGATCGCGCAAAGCGCGATGAATAGGGATATGGAAATACGCATCTTTGAGATCTATCGAGATCGCGTAATCCTTCCTCTTGATCAACAGGAGAATTGAGGCGAGAGTTTCCTTCCGAAAATGCACAGGAGGAATGAATTTGTTTATTCTTTGCAAATTCAGTATCAAACGAAGTTTTCCCAAGCGCTTGGGAATAACGAAGATCGTAGAAAGGGAAAGACGGCCAGTCTTTCTATAGCCCTTTTGTTCAACAGAGATTTGATCTCCGTTGAAGCATGACAACGAGCCAGGGTAGACATGGAAGGTGAATAGCCCCTCCGGGGAGCGAGGCGGATAGATCTATGAAGAATCCGTCTCGCACTACGGAGAGCATGAAGGCGTCCCTGGAGATGGCCTCCCAAGCCGGAAGAAAAGAACGAAGTCGGTCACCTACTATATCGGACTGAACGAGCGCTCGGGGAAGACCATCAAAGACTAGGCTTAGCCTTGTGCGAAGCCGTCGCCTTGCCACGCAGGGAGCCACGAGTACCTCTCAAAGAGCCTCTGCCACGTCCCCCTCTCCCAAGAGGAGGATATGACTGAAACTCAGCAGGCAAGCCCCCAGAAACCCGACTGTGTTGTCCCGAAGTGGGAGCAACCGGCCTCCGACGGGCACGGGCCCGCGTCGGCTTAAAGGGAGCGCGGAACTGCTTAGTCGAGGAGCTGAGACTACTAGTGGCCACACAAACAAACTTCTTCTTTTTGTATCGTATATATTTGTATACATATACGTATAGTCCATGGGCATGCGTTGACCAAAATTTAAGTCCAATAAATTCGACTTGTCATTATCCTCACTATTTTTGGTACGAAAGTTTGATTACAATAACGCACAATTAATGGTGATGGGAAACTAATTTTGCACTTCGCAGAGGCAGGTGAGCCAGTTCAAACCCGAAGACATTGGCCGGGAAAAGCAAACCCACCTCAACAATTTGGACAACACAACGATATGTAACATGGAACGTCAGTGGCGCAGATAATCTGTTCCAACAACAACAACAACATTAGTCATCTCAGTGATCTGCTCCGCGCATCAATCTTCCTCTGAAAAACTGTAGCGAATTGTCCGCCAAAGAGCGAAGGACCCCGAGACGGGACATCCCGGAGAAGTGACGCAATGTCAGTCTCCGTAACCCCGAGGGCAGAGACGGTACGTAACCGAAGCCGCCGCACTGGAAAGTTGTGACCACTGCAAACAGAAAAGAGTGTGCAGCAGATCATCAATAACCAGCTTATCACCATCAGTGACATTCAACTCCTCCACCCTGGACCTGAGGTCGGAGAGAAAACCTTGAAATGCAGCCAAGCGTGTACCAGCTATGACTTGGCCTTCAACATTGCTCCAATGCAGGAAGAAGAAGTAAGCGGATCTTGGGAACCAAAGGCAAAGGCCTTACCCTTAATCGAAACAGGGCACTTAACAAGGAGCGCTGATTCAATGCGGTCATACTCCGCCCTGAAATCCTCCGCGAGAGAAGTACCCTCAGAGGAATCCTGCTGCCTGAACCAACGCGAAGTCGAACCCTGCGCGCGGGCTGACTGAAATTCAGGGAGATATTTGGACAACAATGCAATCGCTTCTGCCCCACAAAGGGAGAGCGATTGAGGCCCTGCCTGCTCCAACAATGTCGATTCAGAAACCGAAGCTTGAGAAGCCACATCCAACATCTGGCTCCGCTTGAATTGATTGGGACAATGGTCCACGAACAAAAGCCGAAACAGGCGGACACTCCCATGGGCCACTATAAGTCTCCTCACCCGGCGGAGCCCCGAGGGCTGCGGGTATAGGAGGCACGAGAGACCCCGTCTCAGACAATGAGGAATCAAGCGCAAAAGGCTGATTAGTCTCAATGTCAGACCCCGGAAGACGGATGGAAGCAGGGGCTGTGGTATCTGGTAAGAGGGACCAACCCTGTCGTTGGGCAAAAACCCGCATCATACTGAGCATCTCAGATTGAAAAGGGTCAGATGGGCAAGAGGCAGGCAAAGCCTTGCTTCTTTTAGACCCCTTCTTAGGCTTCTTTTAGCTGGCTCAACAGGAGCCGAAGCCGTGACCCGCTTCTTAGGGCGTCTGACAGACTTCAGGCGGTTCTCCGAAACAACTTCGGAAACACGAACCAAACCCTCAACACAGGGATGCCCGCCTCTCCAGGGGAGAAGTGCGCTGAGGGTATCTACCCAAAGTCGCGCACAAACTACCCATACTGGCTGAAGAAGATGCTACAGCCATTGGCCGGGCGCTTGAGGTGCCCAGTGCGAGGGCAGACTGGGACGAGGTCCCAGTATTCGCCCACCGACTACTAATTGTATGTGAACTCACTATTGTTCCGCCCGTGGGCGACAATAGGAGAGCACTAGTAGTCGTGCACTCAGGTGACCGCACCTGTTGCTCTGTAGAGCGCCCATAATTGTTGGCTCGAGTCTTCCCATCAGCTGGCAAAAGCAACAGCCCGGGTAGTACTCGCTCCCCCATATGGCATCGGCCGGGGGCTAGGGTATGAGAACCCAGACCAACATGGGCGGTGCCCGTGAGCTGCCCTGCAGTAGTGGCACGCGTCTCCCCTAGCGGATTTATGCAAATCATCGCTACCGTGCGGGAAACAGACGTCCCCCCTTCTGGTCTGAGCGACCGGGGGATTGGATTTGTGATATCCAAACCACTAGAGCTTGATGCCACCCACCCCGAAGCCACAGGCTTCGGAGTTGACGTCCCAAGCTCAACTAATGCCACCCGCCCCGAAGCAGCATGCTCCGAGGCTGGCAAACTCTGCAGGGAAACACCACTGGGCAACTTACCTGCAGCCCTCCTCCCTCCCCCATGTACGAAAGTACTCGGGAGAGTTCTGGAAGGCCGAGTCATCTTGCTAGATGACTCTTCGGAAGAAGCAGGTCTCCGCGACCTAACAGCTTCTTCTTCCGAACTCATAATGCTGCAATAAAACAGACAATAAAGTATACAAAAATATGAAATACTTTAAGAGAGCAGGTAATAATAAATCCTAAAATTTTGGGGACACGCACAAATATATGCTGCAATAAAACAGACAATAAAGTATACAAAAATATGAAATACTTTAAGAGAGCAGGTAATAATAAATCCTAAAATTATGGGGACACGCACAAATTTCCATAAACACCGTTTAATACAAACACCAAACCTAAACCGGATCGGGTCAAACGGAAACACCAGCAAGACACACAGAAATAACTACGTGGGGCTGGCCGTGAAAAGGAAAATAACTGCCTGGAAAGGAATCATAAAATATCCCTTGCAATCGGCAAGAGTGACATAAAAACACAAGAGTACTATAATCTTAGACGAAAATAAGTGCAGAAAAGTGTTTTTAAGGGCGAAAAAGCGCGCTGAAAAGATACAAAAAGACCCGATTTCAGGAGCGCCGTGACTCGACATCCTAACTCGACGGGGGCGAGCAAGAAAGAGGAAGATGGCCGTTGCGTATTGCTGCGGATGAGTGGCGAAGGGGAGAACAATATTGTGACTCATTTGTGTTAAGTTCTCGAACGGGTTAGCGTAGTCAAGTGACTAGCATAATAGGTAGGTATATATGATTTCTTGCGTATCCGGACACCTACCCCCTGGACAACCACCCCCCGGATAACCACCCCTAGGATAACCACCCTCTAGGACAACTACCCCCTAGGACAACTACCCCCTAGGGCCATCACCCTCTAGGACGACTACCCCCCTAGGACAACTACCCCCCGGATAACTACCCCCCGGATAACTACCCCCAGACAACTACCCCCTAGGACAACCACCCTCTAGGACAACTACCCCCCGGATAACTACCCCCCAGACACTACCCCCTAGGACAACTACCCCCTAGGACAACTACCCCCAGGACAACTACCCCCCGGACAACTACCCCGGACAACCACCCCCTAGGACAACTACCCCCAGGACAACTACCCCCGGACAACTACCCCCTGGACAACCACCCCCTAGGACAACCACCCCCAGGACCACTACCCCCGGACAATCACCCCCTAGGACAACTACCCCCAGGACAACTACCCTCTGGACAACCACCCCCTGGACAACTACCCCCTAGGTTAACTACCCCCGGACAACCACCCCCTGGACAACCACCCCCTGGACAACTACCCGCAGACAACTACCTCCCAGACAACTACCCCCTAGGACAACCACCCTCTAGGACAACTACCACCTAGGACAACCACCCTTTAGGACAACTACCCCCCGACAACCACCCCCTGGACAACCACCCCCAGACAACTACCCCCTAGGACAACTACCCCAGGACAACTACCCCCCCGGACAACCACCCCCTGGACAACTACCCCCCAGACAACAACCCCCCAGACAACAACCCCCTAGGACAACCACCCTCTAGGACAATTACCCCAGACGCGTATTTTTTTCTGTCAGGATTTGCGCCACTGTCAAGAGACGGCAGTATTTGAGGGTCAAAAAGCTCCGTTTTGGAGACTTTGAGAGAGAGAGAGACTACAACTTTAAGACTTGTATTTTCTCTCAGTTTCACCTTACTTTATTTCAGCAAAAGAAAATTTTGTCAATGATACTTTCCTAAATTCTAACACCCCTTAGCCTGCCGAGACTCGAACTTGTGATTCCTTCATGACGAGCACAACGTGAATCCGAATGCGCCACACAAGGAACTGCGTAACTGGTTCGCTCATTTTATTATATACCTACAATTTGTTTTTCATGAATATTCATGCCGACTAGTCTTGACGGAATAAACCGTATTGTCATCCCTCTTGACGCTCAAATACTGCCCTCTCTCGTCGGGTGGCTCAAGTCCTGACAGAAAAAAATAAAGCCCCCCGGACAACTACCCCAGGACAACCACCCTCTAGGAAAAGTACCCCCAAATTTGACTTAACATCACATTGAACAAGATTGTGCTCGTTCTCTACGCTCGCTCGCCAAAATAGAATTAATATGGCCTTTAGCAAAATTTCTGCCCCGACCTGCAACAATAAAGCCCAGATAATATACCAAATTTTATTAAAAGAGAAGTGTTTGTTTTCGCTCATGCTTGCTCGCTCCAACTTCCAACAAAAATTAGTTTATCACATTAAAAACAACAACAACAAAAACTATTTTATATATACTATCATTTAAAAAATTTTTTGGTTGTTTGTTTTTTTGTTGTTGTTTTTGGTGTATTTTTTCTTCAATGCATGAAGGCAGGTATTCCCATGTGCAATATTAACTCTCTATCAGATGTTTTGCATGATCAACAATTAAGGGGGGGCGGGAAGGAAAACAAATATTCCAGCCGTTTGTCACACCCCCCCCCCCCCCCCCACCACCCCTCTCCCTCACGCACTCTACAATTATGCAACTCGTTACAAAGCTACCAACCAATCGAGTATTAAAGGAAACTAGCATTGTGGTTGGTCGATCATCAAAATCCTATTTATAACCAGATTTCCAAAACGTTCTTACCGTGCGAGTTGGATACCCCTCCTCTGCATGGATACTCATTATATCCTTACTGATTGTTGGTCACCCCCCCCCCCCCCCCCCCCTCCACGTCCTCCCCTGGCCGAAAGCAGTTTAAATGCCATCGAGTACCTGGGAGTTGTAACTGTATGGGGTGATAGATGACCTACATGCCATGGGTGAGATGTTGGTTGTTGTCCGATTAATAATTACCCCAAGTCGTTCATGTCCCTGTGGTAGTTACCTTAGGTGGTATTTGTCAAGAAGATGTCCTAAAGAGTGGATGCCCTAAGGGGTAGTTGTCCGGGGGGGGGGGGGTGTTTTCGTTTTACACCTTAGCGTAGGCAATTTCGCGAAAAAAGTGCTCTGGTGAAAGAGTCTAAGTCGTCAGCGCACATCCTGTAAAACTACTCTATGCAAGTTGTGCACGATCATACAGCCAGCCTGGGAAGCTGAGAAAGGGGGAAAATGAAATACATAAGAAAAGAGAAGCTAGAGATACAGTGGAAACTCAGTATAAGAAAGGTCATTGGGACCATTGAAATTGCCTCGTTATAGGAGGAATCTCGTTATATCACGATTAAAAAACAAGAGATTATAAAGAGCATGGTCCGGAATATTATTACCTTGTCATATCATGAATATTGTTATATCAGACCTCTTGATACTGAGTTTCCACTGTAGATGGAAGGAAAAACAAAGAAATGCATGAGGAAAGAGAAGAGGATGTATTGAAGGAAAGAGAAGAGGATGTATGGAAGGAAAGAGAAGAGGATAGATAGAAGGAAAAACAAAGAAATACATTAGGATAGTGGAGAGGATATGTTTTCCTTGCATCTCTCTTCTTCTCTTTCCTTTTGTATTTCTTTGTTTTAACTTCCATCTGTCCTCTTCTCTTTCCTTCCATCCATCCTCTTCTCTTTCCTTATGTATTTCTTTGTTTTCCTTCCATCTATCCTCTCCCCTTTCCTTCAGTGCATTTCTTTGTTTTACCTTCCATCTATCCTCTTCTCTTTCCTTATTTATTTCTCTGTTTTTTCCTTCCATCTATCCTATTCTCCATCCTTAAGTATTTCTTTGTTTTTCCTTCCATCTATCTCTAGCTGCTCTTTTTAAATGTATTTCACTTTTCCCCTTTCTACCAACTTCCCATGCAGGCTGGTTGTATCGTGCACAATAATATGTGTAGTGCATAGAGTAGTTACAACAGGGATGTGCGCTGACGACTTAAACTCTTTCACCAGAGCACTTGTATGATTTTTTCGCGAAATTGCCTACGCTACGGTGTAAAACGAAAACACGCCCCCCCCCCCCCCCCCCCGACAACTACCCCGAGACAACTATCCCTTGGGGCATCCACTCTTTAGGACATCTTCTTGACAAATTCCACCTAAGGTAACTACCACCGGGACATTAACGACTTAGGGTAATTATTAATCGGACAACAACCAACATACTCTCACCCATGGCATGTAGGTCAATTATCCCCCAAACAGTTACAACTCCTAGGTACTCGATGGCATTTAAACTGATTTCGGCCAGGGGAGGACGTGGAGGGGGGGGGGGGGGGGTGACCAACAATCAGTAAGGATATAATGAGTATCCGTTTTGGAAATCTGGTTATAAATAGGATTTTGGTGCATTATTATGATAAAATTCACCTCACCACGTGAGTTAAATGTGTCTATACCCATGATCACGGGGGGGGGGGGGGGGGGGGGGGGGGGGAGATTTCCCCTGGTATTACATTTTTGTTTGAAAAGTTGGGTGTTTGAACTCGGTGTTTGATGGTGCATTGTACAGTTGAATTTCTCATCCATCTTAACATGATTGTATACCCCATACTATTTTTTTAAATCGACCAACCACAATGCTAGTTGATTGGCTGGTAGCTTTGTAACGAGTTGCATAATTGTAGAGTGCGGGAGGGAGAGGGGTGGGGTGTGTGACAAACGGCTGGAATAGTTTTTTTCCTTCCCCCCCCCCCTTAATTGTTGATCATGCAAAACATCTAATAGAGAGTTGATATTGCACATGGGAATACCTGCCTTCATGCATTGAAGAAAAAAAACACCCCAAAAACAACAACAAACAAAAAAACACAAAAACAAACAATTCTTTTTAAATGATAGTATATATCAACTAGTTTTTTTTTTTTTTTTTTTTTAATGTGATAAACTAAGTTTTATTGTTGGATGTTGGAGGAGGAACAATTAAGCGAGCAAGCATGAGCGAAAACAAACACTTCTCTTTTAATAAAATTTGGTATATTATCTGGGCTTTATTGTTGCAGGTCGGGGCAGAAATTTTGCTAAAGGCCATATTAATTCTATTTTGGCAAGCGAGCGTAGAGAACGAGCACAATCTTGTTCAATGTGATGTTAAGTCCAATTTGGGGTACTTTTCCTAGAGGGTGGTTGTCCTGGGGTAGTTGTCCAGGGGGCTATATTTTTTTCTGTCAGGACTTGAACCACCCGACGAGAGAGGGCAGTATTTGAGCGTCAAGAGGGGTGACAATACGGTTTATTCCGTCAAGACTAGTTGGCATGAATATTCATGAAAAACAAATTGTAGGGATATAATAAAATGAGCGAACCAGTTACGCAGTTCCTTGTGAGGCGCATTCGGATTCACGTTGTGCTCGTCATGAAGGAATCACGAGTTCGGGCCTCGGCAGGCTAAGGGGTGTTAGAATTTAGGAAAGTATCATTGACAAAATTTTCCTTTGCTGAAATAAAGTAAGTTGAAACTGAGAGAAAATACAAGTCTTAAAGTTGTAGTCTCTCTCAAAGTCTCCAAAACGGGGCTTCTTGACGCTCAAATACTGCCCTCTCTTATCAGCGGCGCAAATCCTGACAGAAAAAAATACGCGTCTGGGGGTAGTTGTCCTAGAGGGCGGTTGTCCTAGGGGGTAGTTGTCTGGGGGGTAGTTGTCTGGGGGTGGTTGTCCAGGGGGTGGTTGTCCGGGGGTAGTTGTCCTGGGGGTAGTTGTCCTAGGAGATGGTTGTCCGGGGGGTAGTTGTCCTGGGGTAGTTGTCCTAGGGGGTGGTCGTCCGGGGGGTAGTTGTCCGGGGGGTAGTTGTCCTAGGGGGTAGTTGTCCTAGGGGGTGGTTGTCCGGGGGGTAGTTGTCCTGGGGGTAGTTGTCCTAGAGGGTGGTTGTCCTAGGGGGTGGTTGTCCGGGGGGTAGTTTTCCGGGGGGTAGTTGTCCTAGGGGGTAGTTGTCCTAGGGGGTGGTTGTCCGGGGGGTTGTTTTCCGGGGGGTAGTTGTCCTAGGGAGGTAGTCGTCCTAGAGGGTGGTTGCCCTAGGGGGTAGTTGTCCTAGGGGGTAGTTGTCCTAGGGGGTGGTTATCCTCGGGGTAGTTATCCGGGGGGTGGTTGTCCAGGGGGTAGGAGTCCTAGAACTGATTTATTGCAGTAAATTGCCACTTTATCCATTTCAGTCACAACATCGATTCAAATGGGGGATGGGGGATGGGGGGATACATGTACTCGGACTGGTCCCCCCTCCGAGTGCTCTAGTTTTTTGTTCACATAAAAGTTTCCATGGGTTTGATTATTCTTGGTAGGAAAACAATGTGCAGATGTTTCTAGATTGAATTATGGCAAACGGGAATAAGATTGAGCTATATCACGGCAGGAATTGACAGGATATTTTCTCTTTTTATTGTGGGGATAGGGAGGAGTATTTTCATGAACATTAACATGAAATGGAATGTACTTTCAAATCTGACTTTTGTGAGCTTTGGAATTGAACACAATTGTTGAGTATAAATCAAAGGAAAATGCTTCATTTTCCCATTTGTCATTTACAAAATTGCCAATTGCCATCCCAATGCATGCCGTTCATTTGGCATGTGATGAGGCTGGGTTGCGACGTTGATATTAAGAAACAGGATTTAGTAAAAGTTTGAACAAAATCAGAGAATCCTTGAAAAAGTTATGAAGCTTTGTAAGTTATAATCACTAATCATAATTGTAATTATCAAAATACGGTGAATACATCATTAGCTTGGCACATATATTTGGGAAAATGTCTCCAATTTGTTTGTACAATGTATATGTGCCCTGCAATATTAATTTCCAGTTTTCTCCTTCTCCTTTGGAGCAGTATAAATTTTCCAAAAACAACAAACAAAAAAGGGAGATCCTACCTATTCATTCATTTTGAAAAAAAAATTATATTTTATTCATTTTGTGTGTTGGAACAAATGGAAAAGTTGTACACCACTACCTCACATCCAGTGACATTGCTAATTCGGCCAATTCGAAAGTCTCCTTTGTGTAGGGATAATAACATTTAAAAAATAACTGTATGTACTTTCTTATTGTCTGATTTTGTTCAAACCTTGACCAGTCTGCTCTTTTTCCTTTCCTTTCCTTTCCTTTCTTAGAGACAGCAACTTGCTATTAAGGTTGATGGATTTAATGGATTTTCACATTTATGAGAAGAGAAAAAACTAATGGGGGGGGGAGTAGAGACTACAGAGACAGGGAGTGACAAGAGAGAGAGAAGCATGAAAGAGAGGGAGAGAGATAATGAGAGATGGATAGATTATTTTCAGCAAATTTTGATTTTGCATTTTGGGAATTTGAGGGCAGAGGATGATTTTTAATTACTGATAATAAAGTGGAACATTTTTTTTCAAAGAACACTTAAAACAAAAGTAATGTAGCCAGTCCTAGTTCTTTGTACATGTATTCTATTATTTAGCTCTGTGTAAAAAGAAGGTCCAAGGACCTTTTTTTTAAAACAGGGTCTTACTGTACATGATAAACTGCATGCTCCCCCAATTTCTTAGAAGTCTTAAAATGACATACAAATGACATACAAATTTAGAAAAGAAAGCAAGTTTATTGGCACAATATTAGAAGAAAACACTAAAATCAACTGAAAATGTTGTGCAGAATAATACAGTGGTTTGCAAGTACATGTACATAATACAGCCTTTATATTCATTAATACATTAATTCTATGACAATGAAGATTTGGCAATGTTAATATTCTGTCTCTTTATTAATGACATATGTAATGTAAATTTGCATTTCAATTTTAAAATATCTCTTTATGCTGATGATAAAACTATTTTTAATCATGGTAAAACAATCAAGAATTTGCAAGATGTTTTTGTTACAATATGTAAATGTTTCGAAAAATATGCATAATTTACACCCACAAAAGATAAAAGTCATGGTATTTGGTCATAAGAAAAAAATGGGAAATGATGTTTTGTTAATAAAATTCAGAAAATTACCTTTAGAAAATGTAAAGAAAATCAAATACTTGGGTGTTATGCTTATCATTGGTAAAATCTCTCAGGCGATAGGTTGTATATGGAGGATAAAAGAATTGCTTTCATTCAAACTATTGAAGAATCTGTATTTTGCTATGATTTTACCTTATATTGATTATTGTAGTACATCTTGGGGATATCCATTGGGATAATGTACAAAAACTCCAGAATAAACAGAATAATTTTGAATAAGGATTATTATACATCTCAGCGTTCCTTGTTACTCACGCTGAAATGGCAATCAGTAGGGCAGCATATAAAATATCAATACTGTGCTCTTGTTTTTAAAATACAAAATAATATAATACCGACTTATCTAGAATCATTGTAAAAGATTTGTAAATTATAAGACACGTTATTCTTTACAATGCCCCCTCCAACTACCCTGCCCAAGGACAATATAAAAGAAATTACTTTGCATATGTTGGAGCCAGTTTGTTTAATGCACTCCCTGGTAATGTGTAAATCCCTTTATCAAAGCTTTAAAAAAACTATGCAAAGCTTTAAATCTTGACTCAATGGAATGATAACATTACTACGTGTATTCAAATACATGTACAATTTGTACCAATTATTCACTCTTCCTTTTTTTGTACTTTGTATTTTCATGTAGAATGATTTGTTAAACTATAGGGCACCTTTGGAAAGCAGTTTTGCATAACTGAACAGGCCAACCCTGCAATACAAAATAAAGACAAAATATATAAATAAATAATTCTTATCCTGTACGTGACATAGAAATCTTGTTTTTGAAGAAGTAATGATAATATCACATTGTAATGAACTCCACATTTATATATGAGTACAATGAATGCAAACGAGTTGAATACTAGTATTACTTTCTGTCTACATGTACTACAGTCAGAACATGGAGTTGGCATCTGATATGATATGCATCTATGCAGTTTACATGCTTATTAGGGGGGCTGTACTGCAAGTGCATACCACCTTATATTTTCGTTCGATTTTTCTTTATTCATTTATTTTTTATTTCTACCCACATTCTTGTGACAAGATCTCTAATAGGGCTTGTGCACATATATTCAAACAATGGTTGGTGAAGAAAATCGATTAAATTGTGCACTTTTTCATAAAAGCATGAAATTTGGCATGTAGGTAGAGTTTTTCATGAACGAAAATTCGGGCCCTGGGGCCCGTTGTGCCCATTGTTTTAAAAATTGCCCTTCAAATTTGATGTAATCAAATCTAGTTTGATATAATGAAAAATCATGTATTATTGCATATATAAGGCATTTTAGAGGCGCATTAAAACACATATTTTTGTCCGCTTGATTTGCGCGTGCAATATGAGAGGATATTGCACGGAATGCTGAATTCCCCATAGGCTACAGTACTTAACTTGCCATGCAATATTATGCCATATTTTGTCTGGTCTGTTTGCGTGCGCGCAAATAATGCAAAGCATATACATACGCACATGACTTCATAAAGAGGTTATGTCAAACTGATCACAATGACGTATGATGAGGGGTTATATTAACTGAATGTGGTTGGTTATGTGATTTTTATTCAGTTCTAAATCATTTTCCTGTAGGGTACCGGTATAGATAATAATAATTATATTGGATGTCTTTATGTCATGGAATACCAGGAAATATTACACTGGTTAGGGCCAATATTGCACTCATCTTCGATTTGTGCCCATTTTCTAATAAAGGGCCATCCTACATATCAAAATATAAAGTCACTGATTTGTTGAATACATAAGTGAAATGCTTCTAATTGTGATCAGTCAACATTATGTTTTTGAAATCACCAACACAGGTGCCCATTATAACAAAAAAGGCCCATAAATGCCCAAATAAGCTGCAAAATAAGATTTAAAAAATATATTTGGTTTAAATTTCAAATGGTAGACATTAATTTGGAAATCAAGGTCGTATAATTAGCCCACTTGAGGAATCTCATGGGCCCATTGATGGGCCATCAACAGATCAAAGACCATTCTTTCCCTCACAAGAGGCTTACCTAATTCAAAATGGCGTCCGAAGTATTTGAATATGCATACTTGCATATATAAATTTGAGTTCGGGCTTTAAAGAAGAACTATCGGCAAGGTAGTATGTTTTATAAGCAGAATACATCTAGTGTAGGGTCACTTCATTTCATTAAGATGGCAGTCATATTCCAAATGACCACTGGTCTGTTTCAAAATGTGGTTATTTGCATTAATTGTTATGCTTTGTCTTGAAGCCCCTATCTTATAGGTACATGTAGAAACGTTGTATGTTGGAACTTTTTTGCCTACAATAGACATAAGTGAGTTCCAATGATGTATTTGATTGAGACATAATGAAACAAAAAAAGTATACATGTATTTTATAATGCTGAATAATCTAAATAGCGGGGAATTTCATTTCCAAGACTGCCATCAAATTGAAAAATACTCCATTAGTATTGAAATGTAATTTGGATCTGATAATTTTGCATTTTGACATATAGCATCAAAATGCAAAATGGTTAACATGCTAAAGAATTAAGTATTCATGCTCTCTTTCTGTAGAGGGACATCCAAACTTAATTTCAGGTTGCTCTGAAAGAAAGCAGAAAAATCTGAGAAGCAGATTGTTAAAAGTCTGAACGTAATCGGACAAGCAATATGAAAGTTGTGATCCCTATACAAATTTGAATTTCAAATTGGTCTAACCGGTAATATCACTGTGATGTTAGCTGCGGACAACTCTCCCATTTGTTCCAACACACAGAATGACTAAAATGTCAATTTTTCGAAGCTAAAATATATACATGCATTTTAGTAGTGCATGCCCGGAGGGAAAAGAAGCTTACGAGAAAAAGGAAAATTAAGGCGGTGTACGATCAACTCGAAAGTGGACCAGGAATACCTCACAATCGACTGACCCAACTGCCAATTTACGATTCAAATAGTGATCCCATTCCTCAAACATTGATAACTTTCTTATTCTTGGTCCGATATCTTTCAGACTTTCATCATTATGTTATGGATGCTGACTGTCTAATGGTCAAGGGGAGATTATTCCATAGCCTCGATGCAGTAACTGTGAAAGTCCTATCACCTGACAAATTTCGGGTCATTGGGTAGCTGAGCTGAAGGTTATGATTTGAGGATCTGAGATTTCTACTAGGTGTATATACAGTTAAGCATTCAGATATGTACCCTGGAGCCTGGTTATTGAGAGATTTATAAACATAAAGAACTAATTTGAAGATGATACGTTTTTGAATGGGCAACCAGTGAAGGGAACGAAGTAAAGGTTGGGAAGAATGACTTCTGCCAACCTCAAAAACAAGACGTGCAGCCCAATTCTGCAGGCGCTGTAGACGGTTTACATGAGATTTTGGTATAGAGGAAAGAAGCCCATTACAATAGTCTAGTCTGGAAAGAATAAGTGACCTTACAGCACGATGACAAGTAGTTTGATCAATAAATCCTAGATATGTTCCTCAAATGAAAAATCACACTGCGGCAAACATTGTTAATGTTAACATTAAAAAGGCACCAGATTCCTTATTGAATCCGATGGATGTTTAGAAACTTCACCAACTGACAGTGTTAAATCTGGCAAATTTTTGTAATTATACGGTGATGCAGCAATGAAAAATTCAGTTTTACTATCATTGAGTTTTAACTTATTTGCCATCAGCCAGTTCCTTATATCTGATATACAAGATTGTAGTGAAAACATGGCCTTATCCAGTTCCCCAGGAATTTTAGGATCAAATGCTACATACAACTGAATGTCATCAGCATAAACACGATACGAAACATGATACGAAACATTATGGTACCAGGCGATGTCGCCAACTGGGAGAATATAAACTGTGAAACCAGTGGGACCTACAACTGAACCCTGGGGTAAACCAAACTTAGAAATGGTTGGATCTGAAAGTTCCCCATCTATGTCGACTTGTGCTGACCAGCCATCAAGATAAGACTGAAACCAATTCAACGCAGTTCCCTTAACACCGATTCTCTTTGACAAATGACAAATAAAAATGTTGTGGTCAATCGTATCGAAGGCTGCAGATATATCAACATGTACCACAAGAACTCAATGAAAACATAATATCGTTTTTAACCTTAATCAATACAGATTCAGTACCATGTTTGGGTCTATATGCAGATTGGTGTGGATCAGCAAGATTATTAATCTCCATATGTTCCACCAGTCTTGAACAAGCAATTTTCTTGATAAGTTTAAACAAACGATAAATTGGATACAGGCCTATAATTCTTCAAATTGTTTTTATCTAAAGATAAATTGTTTTTATCTAAAGATGAATTTTTCAAAAGGGGTCTTATGATTGCATGGTGAGCCATCTGTGGAAAGACACCACATGACAAAGAAGAATTTACAAGTTCAGTTAATACTGGGAAAAGATGATCAATATAGTCTTTCACTAACCAAGTTGGGAGTGGGTCCAATTTACTACTTTTGCTGGGACATCTTGAAATAACCGTCATTAACTCGTCTTGAGAAACAGGTCGGAAGACCTCAAGTATCTTAACGGGGAAGTCCGGTCCAAAAATTACTTGGGTTTGATAGAAGCAGAAAAATCAGACCAACAGATGTAAAAAGGTTTGAGGAAAATTGGACAACTAATAAGAAAGTTATGAATTTTTTAGTGGCATGAAAAACTGGAGAAACAATGAAAATCACTAGACAAATTGGCAACTCAGTCATGAATCTGTGGTGTCATGGGTACACAACTCACCAACTATTTTTATATTCGTAATACAAATTTAAATTTTTGTCCAAGAATGTGATTTCCTCATGACTTGAACCAACTTATATTTATAGTAATATGTTTTTACATGTATACACTAATACAGAATAAATAATTTTCTGTAAAAATCATGAAAATATGAATATTTATACAATATACATAAAAGATGAGCTTTTATGGAAATGTAATATTTTGAAAACAATATATTTTCAAGTTCATGAAATATTTGTAAATGTTTATACATGCAAAAACATATTACTACAGATGTATTTGGTTCAAGTTATGTGAATATTAATATATAATTTGAGAATTTGTATTACAAATATAAACAAAATTATTGGTGAGTTGTGTACCAATGACATCACAAACCCATGACTGAGTTGCCAATTTCCATTGTTTCTCTAGTTTTTCATGCCACTAAAAATATTCATAACTTTCTTATTAGTTGTCCGATTTTCCTCAAACTTTTTTTGATCTGTAGGTCTAACTTTTATATTTGGACCGGACTTCCCCTTTAAACCCTTCAGAGATATTGTCCTTGAACCTAACTGGCATAACATGTGTGTTATCAAGTTTGTCTCTTACATTCTGGATCTTATCTACAAAATATTGGGAAAACTGGTCGCTTAAAAGAAAAGGCGAATCATAAAACGGAAGATCAGACTTTTGCTTATTCAAAAGAGAATTAATAGTTCGGTAAACATCCTTGTCACTACAAGAAGACAATTTGCTTTTAAAATAGTCTTCCTTCATAATTCTCTGACAAGCAAACAAGAACAAAACAATACAAAAACAACCCCTCCCCCCCCCCCCCCCCACCACCTAGGCTACGCTAGTGTGTATCAGGTTTTTCTTTTTTCAATATGGCCATGAAGATGAAAAATGAGGAAAGTGCAAGTTTTATCACTTAGTTGTTTTTCATCTGATTATAGTTTATTCTGGCATAATAACATTTTATTTCCAAAAGGAGAGTATTTTTTTGTTTCATCAGGATATTAGTGTACCTTGTTCATAAATGACTCTTCAATAAGAAGAGAAACATGTTTTAAATGTTAGATTGATATTTTCTCTTTATAGAAATTTCCAGCATATCAGTACTGAATTCCATACTTTCATACCAAGTTATAAGCTTCCAGATACAACGTAAACTTCAAAAATCCAATAGTCACATCTTAAAATCACAACGGAAGCCATTTTGAATGTGACGGCCATCTTGATGAAATGAAGTGACCCAACGGTTCTGTCTATAATAATCACCTTGCAAATAGCTTTGCGTTAAAGCCCAAACTCAAGTTACATGCAAGTAGGCATTTTTACACTTTGGCAGCTTGAATTTGGCCAACCTCTGGGAGGGAATTAATCAAACTTAGAGCGCTCTAACGAAGTGAGTGTGAAAGGGCTCTACCATTGGAAATTAGAAAAAAAGATTTCAAACAAGCCATTAGCGATAATGTGTCTCGCCCACATGCGATAACTAGAAATATTGTGATCTCTGTTGCCATGCAACAGGTCCCCCAAGTGCATAAATCTGCATCAGATCGCAAATTCAAAACAAGACTTACATCTTCTATATACTTGTCAGAAATATTATCCGTCTACCAAAATTCGGAAACAGAACAAAATTCAGTGAGCTAATTTCACTTAAAACAATTTAGAGCAATCACAAGTATTCCTGATGACATGAAATATATGTATTTTCAGCGTTTAGTGAATTCGGTCAAATATCTTTCCCGTTTCGGCAGATATTGTTAATCTCACAGACGTTTGCAAGATATTCACGGAAGTTCGTAATATAACCTGAATATAATCATGGCGATATATAAGGTAACTCCATGTAATGAGATCAAGAAATCTCTCACTGAACGTTCATGCAAGTTATCATTAGCTCAATATAACTATTAATTAGAGTTAACTAGAGGGCAATTCCATAAAGTCGGACGTACATTTCAGACACTTGAATGAGTCACAGTAGGAAAAGTGAATACAATCTATCAGTTTTTATTTGACCAATATGTAACATCTAATGGGTAAAAAGCAATTACAGATATAAAAGAGGCACCATCACTATAACGACCTTGTACTAATTAAAAAACATTGCCTGGTCGGACGTACGCAGAAAAGTGGGTTTTTCTGACATTTTAATTTCATCTGGAAATCTCTGTGAAGTGTGTGTTTTTTTTCTTAAAATTCATCCATAACTCTTTCAATTAGATGTTAAATGAAAAGAAATAGCAAGGAAAATGTCTTGCTTCCACTTTCAAATAATAAATACTTACCGGTATGTTTCTTCTCAGTGTCGGATGTACAGGACTGCCATGTCGGACGTACATGTACAAATATGTATTAGATACATACATTTTGCCAGTAATTAAGTGTTTATTATCATGATAACTGATTAAACTTGTCTTACTAATAGCTTATGATACATTACCCCCCTACATGTAGAAATGAGCACACTCTAAAAGATGAACACTTTTTTTTTTCTAACTTCATATATGTATGAACACCATTCCAAGTAAACCCAGAAATCCTTTCTCATATCTTGCTACAATAAAACAATAAAACAGGAGACATCTAACAAAATAATACAATGTACTAACCTAGACAGACTGACACTTTGTAATAAACAGGCATACCCTTATGATATTAGCTCTGGAATCCCTTTCCCCTTCAAATTAAATAAATGAAACAAGCCATTAGCGATGTGTCTCGCCCACATGCGATAACTAGAAATATCGTGATCTCTGTTGCCATGCAACAGGTCCCCCAAGTGCATAAATCTGCATAAGTTATGCTTGCATATATCTACATTACTAATGTTTGGAAAGTGACGTTTACAAAGTTATGTCATAAGAGAGTCCTGCGGGTAAACTATAATGTTTGACCTGAAATGACCTTTGACCTTACCATGTGACCTCTGATGGCAGCATAACATGCAGGTCCCCCAAGTGCTTCTACAACCCAAGTTTGGTTGAAAAGTGAGTGATGGTTGCAAAGTTATCTGTCATGAGAGAGTCTTGCAGGTAAAGTTTAACGTATGACCTTTGACCTTATCATGTGACCTCCAACGGCAACATAACGTCAAGGTACCCTCAGTGCATCTACAACCCAAGTTTGGTTGAAAAGTAAGTGACGGTTGCAAAGTTATCTGTCATAAGAGAGCCTTGCAGGTAAACTTTAACGTATGACCTCAAATGACCTTTGACCCTATCATGTGACCTCCAACGGCAACATAAGAGGTACCCTGAGGTACCCTCAGTGCAAATATGACCCAAGTTAGGTTGTAATCCAAGCAACTGATGTGAAGTTTTTTCACAAAAGAGAGTCTTGCAGGTAAACTTTAACATATAACCTCAAATGACCTTTGACATCATCATGTGACCTCCGACAACACAATAACATGGAGATACCCCTAGTGCTTCTATCACCCAAGTGTGGCTGCCAATGCAGTAACAGTTGCCAAGTAATGCATCATAAGAGAGTCTTGCAGGTAAACTTTAACGTTTGTGACGGACGGACGCCATTTGGATCCCTTAGTCTCGCCTTCACCTCCGGTGGGCGAGACAAAAATTATATTGCAGACAGATCATTTTGGGCCTATTGGGGCTCATTTGGTCATGATGGGCACCTGCACCACATATCTCATTGATTTCAAATACATAATGTCATCTGACAACAATTAGAAGCATTTGTTATATTCAACAAATCAGTGACTTTATTACATTTTAATATATATATAAGATGGCCCTTTACTTGAAAAATGGGCACCTAAAGCATTTGTGTGATTTTACAGGCTGGGAAATATTACATATTTTATTATATCAAACTAGATTTGATGGGTACCTGGAAGGAATTTATTCCTGGAATGCTTTCAGCGCCTTAGGGCAGCTGGGCTAAATAAAGCCGGGGTAATAATACTCTTTTGTAGGCGCCTTGAGCATCCTCTGGGATGGATACGTGCGCAATATAAACGTAGCTATGATTATTACATCAACTTTGAAGGGAAAAGACCCTGAGAGGGCCACTTTTTTTTTTAATGGGCACAACGGGTCCCAGGGCCCGAAATTTTCTTGGCCCCATATCCAGAATTATTCGGCATCAAAAACTCTACCTCCATACCAAATTTCATGCTTTTATGAAAAAGTGCACAATTTTTTCACAAATCTGCCAGACTAGTAGATATGGTTACGAAGTTGTGCTCCCTTACTTTTTTTTCCTTTAGTTATTGTACCGTGATGTCATCTAGGCGCCATTTTGTAAAAATCTGACATAGTACGCGCACAAAATCTAAAAATGCTCCGAGGTCTACGATCAATTTGGGGCATGTTTCAAGCCATTTTAAACATTGATAAATTTTCCGCCTGTGCGCGCGCATATTGACCAGAAGTGCCTTATACAGCATAAAAATTACTAATCTTTGACTGTTTAAGCATTAATCCTGCCGAAGTTTTAACTGCTTTAGCATGCTGAATTATCCGGTATGATTTCAAGATTACGACCGTTCCACAGCCTACCTGTAAGAGTTGTACTTGTTTGACTTTAGTTATATAGTTCACAATGTGTGGGACTGAAGATTAAAGGACATAAAACGGATACTTTAATCGTATCTTTCAAGCTGTGAATAGTCACATTGAATATCTTTTTCATGGCATTACATGTAGGATATACAGTTATTATTATTAAAATTATTCAGACGTCTTGGAAAATTGAAAATTTTAGCATTTTTTGGCAAAATAAAGGGGAACTGGATTTACTTGCACATCATTTGAATACATTAAGTCATCATCTACAAATGAATGCCGTTTCTGGTTTCACCACATTTGCATAACAATAGAAAAAGTCAGTTATTCAAATTTGGTGATGTTCATAATTATTCATACCCTTGGTGGTTCATTGCATTTGTCGATCAACTTTAATCAAATCCTATGTGACTAAAGCTTGTAACCCTTCAGTACACTGTCACAATGCTTCTGGAGGTCTTTACTGAGATAGCAGGCCAATACCTGGTATCCAATGGCTTAATTTCCTTGAGGATGTTGTCCAGAGATGCCTTCACCAGGTCTTGAGGCCATTCCTTGGATTTAAAGGAGATTAAATATATACAAGGGGTGTAGTTATTGACTTAGTGGTTACAGGACTATGATACTAATAGTTTCATTCAGTTTTTCATTTACGTTAATGAAAGTTTTGCGCTTACGATGAAGTAAAACACTCTTCCTGGAGAGACCTTCCCTGTTGCACTGTCTGAAAGGGGGTTCGCCCTCATTCTTTGGTTCCATTCTCAATCAGAGTGCTCATGAAGGCCATGTTAGTGATGTCTAAGTCACTTCATGAGCCCGATGCCAGGTTACCATTGATTACAGCATGTATCCTTTGAGTATCGTACACATCCCAAATTGACTTTTACTGTGCCAGTTTTATATTTTTGATACTAACCTTGATATGCTGGGTGTCAAAAAGTATTTTAATTGATATTTTTCTTCTGCTGCAAGACATGTATTGTTTACCCTGCCTACCACTGATTAAATTCGCAGGTAATAAGCCACTTCGGAGATGCAATCTGAGCATGAGCAGATAAAGGCTTAAATGGCTTAATTTCCTTGAGGATGTTGTCCAGAGATGCCTTCACCATGTCTTGAGGCCATTCATTGGATTTAAAGGAGATTAAATATATACAAGGGGTGTACTTATTGACTTAGTGGTTACAGGACTATGATACTAATAGTTTCATTCAGTTTTTCATTTACGTTAATGAAAGTTTTGCGCTTACGATGAAGTAAAACACTCTTCCTGGAGAGACCTTCCCTGTTGCACTGTCTGAAAGGGGGTTCGCCCTCATTCTTTGGTTCCATTCTCAATCAGAGTGCTCATGAAGGCCATGTTAGTGATGTCTAAGTCACTTCATGAGCCCGATGCCAGGTTACCATTGATTACAGCATGTATCCTTTGAGTATCGTACACATCCCAAATTGACTTTTACTGTGCCAGTTTTATATTTTTGATACTAACCTTGATATGCTGGGTGTCAAAAAGTATTTTAATTGATATTTTTCTTCTGCTGCAAGACATGTATTGTTTACCCTGCCTACCACTGATTAAATTCGCAGGTAATAAGCCACTTCGGAGATGCAATCTGAGCATGAGCAGATAAAGGTCATCTGTACCAAATTCTAAAATCCACTGACACTAATATTTGATATGTGCTCATGAATGTCATGTAATCATTATTCAATTATGCACTAATGGTGCATTCCATGATATCCAGGTGGAAGTATTCTTTTTAAAGGGGGAAACAAAAGCTATTCATGAGGCACCTCTATCACTCCCAGAGTTATTTTTCTGAAGTGCACATAAAGGGACCCTCCATGTCTAAAATATCTGCGCTAACCCTGAACTGGCTTATTCAGGCGCAGAGTTAGGATGCATCACCATTTTTGTTTTGTAAATTACTCACTGTTAGGAGAACGCTTTTAGCACAGGTGAACTGCGGTCTTAATTTCTTTCATTCAACCCTTTCCTCTGCTTCTACGTTGCTATGTTAGGGCAATTAAGAGAATGAATGAAGCGTGGTCATGTGGTTTGTTTGGACTAACGTGAGTGGTCAGTTTTGCTATTGGGTGTGAGGATTGGTGTTGGAAAGAAGGTGTGCGAAAGCGAGTGGGGCAGATGCCATTATAGTCGTCATTGTAGAAAGTCCTGTTATGTCACCCTTTGGGAGGGAGTCCCACTGCCAGTGGAGGGAAGACTTTCAGCTTGCCGTGTTAGAGCGAGTGTGTTTTTTCCCTATTTTGGTTTTGCCAATTCTTCTGCTGTTTGGGGCGGATTGGGCAGACAGTCGGTGGTGGACAAGATCCTTCCGGGAGGCAGGCAACGGGTCCTTCAATATCCAGAAATAATTGTAAGTCTTTACCTAAGAGCTGATTCTTCATTTTCTCTAAAACTTGACATATTACCATATTTTATGTCTACATACTGTAAAGTAAATTTCCAAAAGTTGGGTATCATAAAATTCTTGTATATTCTTTTTCAAAATAAAGAATGTATCATTTGAAAAGCAAGACCATTTCTTGTACTACAGTGTATTTGTAACATTTCTTATCACTGTGAAAATGCCCTCTTTCGGCAAAAAAGGAAAGACGGTCCTTTTGTATTTCGGCCATTTTGGTTGTCTCATTTGGCAGTTAGCCATCTTGAATTTCGATGCAAGTTGTGTGTTGATTTTTCCCTCCGCATGTTATCGATATCACGATATTGTGACAAATTATTGTGATGGTATATCACTTTAATATTATATATTGTTGCTCTTTAGTAAATAATGAACTACTAGTACTAGAAATGTTGGTAACATGGTTAAATCAACATCGATATTGTTAGAATAGTGACTAAATATTAAAAACATTAAAACGCTTGTTGAACTGTTTAGGATATTAATACTTTGATAGGATGTTTGTTTATTAATTATATTACAGCCGTTTTGGTTTTCAACCATACATCTAGTGAGTTGACTTTCGACTGCTTTTTCTTCACTGGTCGTGGATGGTGTGATTCTCATGACGTCACCAAGAACCTCATCGGACTTAGTCTTCGATTTCAGCCACGCTTTTGACAACTCTGTGTATGCACCATGGACACTTGTCTCAACTCCCAACGCTTTGTTTTGTGTAACTTCACGATGAACTGACAATGGTCTGTTAGAATAATTTATGTGTTTATTCAAATAATCAGCCTTTTGATTGATATTTTCAAACCAGATTTAACCAGGTATATTGTTCGTCACTTTTACTCTGTTATGGAGTAGTTCAACCCTCGTTAAACAATCAGTCGTATCGTATTTCTACTCTAATTGTATACTTTATTCATGTCTTTTGTGAGAATTTAGAGTGCAAGTTTCAGACAATTTATCTACTTGCTGAATTAAAACTCAGACTTTGAAACTTTAACGATTATCTGAATCTGTCTTTATTTGTGTATCGCCATGTAAGCTATAAACTACAATATTGTGACAGTGGGTACAAGCCTTGATACCATTAGGAACTAAATTTATACCATATTCTGTTAATGGTACCAGCTGCAGAGCACAAAATGCTACAACAATGCTACTGCTACTGTCTACAACGAAGACAGTATTTAAGCTTCACCAGAGTACCCACTTGTGAAGGACCTTATGGCAGGTGCCCAGATCCAAGTGTCTCTGATTGTGTAACTGAACAAACTGATTAAAATGGCACCAACTAACATTAAGACTTCTACCATGACCTTCATAAATATTCTTAATGAGAATGGACAAAAAGTATGAGTGCAAACTCCCTCTTAGCAAGTGCAACAGGGAAGGGCTCCAGGGAAGGTCTCTCCAGGAAAAGTTTTTTTTCCTCGTCTTCCAGAGTAAAATTTTCATCAAAATAATAAGCAGTTTTCCTGCTTATTATTTTGAATGAAAATAGCATTATGAAAATAGCATTATCATATTCCTGTAACTATTAAGTCAACAACTACATGCTTTGTATACATTAAATCTCCTTTAAATCCAAGGAATGTCCTGAAGACCAGGTGAAGGCATCTCTGGGCAACATCCTCAAGGAAATGAAGCCACTAGGTACCAGGTATTGCCTGCTATCTCATTAGAGACCTCCAGAAGCATTGGGTCAGTTTACTGAAGTTTAATCACAAAGGATTTGATTCCTAATGATCAGCAAAGTCAATGAATCACCAAGAGTATGAATAGTTTTGAACATCACCAAATTTGGATAACTCACTTTTACTAAAGTTATGTAAATGAGGTAAAACCAGAAACAGCATTCACTTGTAGATGATAACTAAATGTATTTAAGTGATGTGCAAGTAAATCCAGTTCCCCCCTTTCATTTTTGCAAAAAATCTCAAATTTTCCAAGGGGTATGAATAATTTTGAGGACGACTGTATACATTCAGGTAAATGGGGCAGTGGAAATTTTAAAAATATTGTCACAACCACCAAAGGAAATTAAACTGGATAGTTTGTGAGGCTCTAAGTGAAATTCTGGTACTGCATTCCATTGCCCATCCCCCTCTCCTTGAAGATTTTGGACAATGCATAGAAAAATCAATGCCAATGTTTGCTCTGTAAATATTGATGCTAACACAATTATGAAATTATTAATCCAACCACTTTCATAAAAGGGGGCAATATGTAGACTAGTATACTCTTCTGTTATCAGCACATGTAAGCTACCATGAGTAATCATACACATTAATTTGACAATGTCCTGTGATTGTTCAAATTCTCTGGTCACTAATTCATAGTCTATCTTCTCACTTCCTCTATCTTGATTTCTAAATATCCCTATCACTCCCAGCTGGACATAAACATTTTAGCTTGAGATGATAACATACAATCATTGTAGATAAGCATAAATACAAAATGTTTGTGGGAAGCTCAAATGAATATTTATGTTTTATCAGTGCAAAATTTGGCATTGGGTATTAGATATGGGATGAATCTTTGATGACATGAAGCCTCAACAAGTGAGGAAGGAAGATGTAGAGGGAAAAGAGTGGGGGCAAAGGACTACATGTAGATGCTGATGATGGTGGTGATGGTTACTACAGTTGTTGATTAGGAGAGACTGCTTCTTGGTTGGGAGCACGGGGGTAGCCTTCAGGAGGACCTGACCTGGGGATAACTGTCTCCATCGCACCATTAGTAGATCTCTCCTGGATGTTCTCCTGGTTCATCGGTGGTGGTGAGACATCTTGGTGGGTAGCAGAAGCATTGGTGGAAATTCCAGAAGGTACATCTGAAAGGGGTGGGGCAACACTCTCAACCGGCTGCTCAGGGACAACCGCTGGGGAAGGAACAACTACTGAAGTAGGAGCAGAGGTTCCACTTGGCCCTGGTTCAGAGATATCCATCTCGTGTCCACCATGTCCACCATCTTCATCATCTTCATCATCATCCTCTGGTCCATCTTCTTCATCTTCTTCACCCTCATCATCAATACCTTTTCCTTTGCTGCTCCTGGAGTCATACAACATCTCTATCTTCTTTACCCAGTACTCCTTCTGGAGAACCATGACATCCTTCTCCATTTTCAAGTTCTGCATCTTTGTCTTGTGCTCTGTGTTCATCAAATTCATCCTCTTCTTATGCTCAACAAGGTGGAGGTTCAGAATTTCCTGCTGGGTCTGCTCACTTAGGGTGCTCCCGCTTGCTACTTGAAAATCAGAGGATTGGTACACTACCTCTTGCTGTTGTGCTGCTTTACGCTTCCGTGCCTTCTTCTCCTCTTCTAGTTTCTTAGCTTGGGCAGCCTGAGCTCTGGCTGATGTTCTGGTAGGTGTCTTACCAGGGCTTCTCCCAGATGATGCTCTGCGCCTTTTCCTTGGAGTCTTCCTTGCTGATGGCGCGTAGTCTTCATCTTTTTTATCATCAGGCATTTCCACCTCTGAATCGCTTCTTACTTCTTCAAAGCTTCCTTCCTCTTCATAGTCACCTGGGTTGTCATCCATTGCTAGAGGCGTACTGGGATTTAAGAAATAATTTTAGAAAAAGTAATAATTTCAATGTTTTTTCAATAAATGCCTGCAACTCCACTGATGACTTCGTCCACTTTTTATTTATAAACTAGAAAAGTCCATTGCCGCGCAATGCGAATGTATCCACCGGCGATGGCAGCGATTCGAAGGAGGGACAAAGAACCTGCCCTAATCTACAATGTGTGTAGATTAGAGTATAATGCATCTCTATAGAAAATTCGAAAGAAATCTGTCAGGAAATGTGACCTCAGAGCGCACACAAGATATTCACTAACATATGACCTTTGACCCTATGAAAGACGGAACACTGGAGGCAGCATCACCAAAAACTGTAGAGGTCTAGAGTAATCTATGATGGACCTCCATACAAAATTTGAAAGAAATCAGTTAACAAATGTGTACTCCAGAATGCATGCAACCAAAATATGACATTTTACCCTATAAAAAGTGGAACACTTGGGGCAACATCAGCAAGCACTAAAGATGTGTAGATTTCATTAAGACACACCTCCATATAAAATTTGAAAGAAATCCGTTGTGAATTGTGGAAGTTAGAGTGCACAAAAGACATATGACCTTTGACCCTATAAAGTGGAACACGGGGGGGCAGCATCAGCAAACACTAAAGATGTGTAGATTTCACTAAGACACATCCCCACACAAAATTTGAAAGAAATCCATTACGAGATGTGGCCTGCAGAGTGCACTCACGCCATCCTCCAAAGTATGACCTTTGACCCTATAAAAGACGGGACACTGGTGGCAGCATCACCAAAAACTATAGGTGTGTAGATTTTACCAAGATACACTTCCATACAAAATTTGAAGGAAATCTGTCAAGAAATGCAGAAGTAAGAGTGCAGGAAATGGACAAATGACCTTTAACCCTATAAAGAACGAAACAATGAGGGCAGCATCACCAAAAAGTAAAGATGTGTAGATTAACCAAGTTACATCTCCATGGAAAATTTGAAAGAAATCCAAGAAATGTGGCCTACCAAGTGCACTCACACCATTCTCCAAAGTATGACCTTTGACCCTATAAAAGATGGGACACTGGTGGCAGCATCACCAAAAACTACAGGTTTTTAGTATACTATTAATACATAGTTGGGAGTGCATTGGTGCAATCTGGCAACACATACTATACACACGAGGCGCAAGCCGAGTGTGTTTGACACCACGATAAAAACCTGTGTGTTGCCAGATCCACTAACGCACAAACTCACAACCATGTATTAATAGTTTTATAAAACGGGTCGGCAATATGATTATGAAGTCTATAAAAATGGTTACGAACCCTATAGAAACGCCAAGAGTCGCACAGTCATGGAGGCTGCCATTTGCTTTCCTGGATGACATCACAGTACAGAAGCGCAGCAGCCAACAAAAGTCATGCTCGTTTCAGTGCGCGCATGTAATCCCTGCGCTAAATAAAATGACAAACCACGCGATTTCATTTCGTTTTAAGTTTGCACGCATGCGTACGCGCAGCTCATCCGTGCTTTAGAGCCTTTTTGCCGTATATTATCACTTTTTTTTGCATGGTCACATGGTGTTCTTTGACTAATCAGGATGGCTACATTCTTGAACCCGTTTTATAAATTACACTAAGAGACACCTTCATGCAAAATTTGAACGAAATCCGTCAAGAAATGCAGAAGAGTGCATGAAATGGACAAATGACCTTTGACCCTATAAAGGACGGAACAATGAGGGCAGCATCACCAAAAAGCAAAGATGTGTAGATTATACCAAGATATATCTCCGTACTAAATTTGAAAGAAATCCATCAAGAAATGCGGCCTGCAGAGTGCATTCACCCCATCCCCTGAAGTATGACCTTTGACCCTATAAAAGACGGAACACTTGAGGCAGCATCACCAAAATCTATAAGTTTCTAGATTATACTAAGAGACACCTTCATGCAAAATCTGAACAAAATCCGTTGAGGAATGTGACGCGGCGGCGGCGGAACGCTGCTGAATCCAAAGTATCCTCTGGCATTCTGCCAGGGGATACAATTAGAAAGTGACTGAAGTATTTATAGACAAACGGTTTTAATAAATTACTTGAAAATTTTCATTGGATTCATGAAATGCAGAAGTAAGCTGGAACCGATCATTAGGAATTAAGGAAAGCTCTATGAAAAGTCCAGATTTGAAAATAAAGGATGAAGTTAAAATATTATATTTCTCAGCTTGTCAAGGTCTTTACAGGGTCAAATTTCTTTTTAATATCCTGTGTATTATCATCCCTTTCATCACACTTCTATGTACATGTATCTTGCTTGTCAAGTTAACAATAATGACATGCAATAGACTGGAATCAGCAAGAATTTTTCTCTTACTCATAAACCCCTTGCTGATATTCCTCATTGATTCTTCTTGCAGCTTCCTTGAGCTCCTGACACAGTTCTGGCTGGTATCGGAACTCTGGGTGGTCCTCTGTCCAGTCATTATCCTCATTGTCCTGCTCACCCAGCCCATCATCCAGATCGATGGACATTAGCCTGCAGATCTTACGAGAGAGGAGTGTCATGTTGTGGCGTTTGCCCACCATTTTGGCTTCCATGTACTGTTTGTATTCCTTCCTGGCAACCTGCACCAGATTTTTCCACTGGGTGCGGCATTTTTCACCACCTTTACCTCTCACAAGGTGCTCTTCAAGAGGACCAAACCTGAAGATGAAGAGACACAGGGATAAAAAGAGTTAAGGCATTTCTTCTTCTGAAATACTAAGTTGAAATTTTTAAATTGTATTGATACTGATAAAACATTAAATCTTATTCATAAGGCCCTTGTGAACAATAATAATAAGACATGTACTTTATAGACGAAAATGCTTATATATTATATAACAAGTGGCATCTTCATGATATCGACATGTGAGGAAACACCCTGAATTCTAAAGAATACATTTAAATCATAGTTTAAATGCATAATGCAAACATGTTTGTGTCTAATGCTAGTATACCTTGGCAGGTCCAAGCTATTTGACCTGTGACATACGGGACAAATCAGAGGCTTTAAACCTTTCTAATTTCCAAATGGAATACACAAATTCAAATGTTTGAATAGCCGCTTGGGAGCTCTAAATTAAATAACCAATAAAAATTTCACATTTGCCCTTTAACAAGGTTTAAATTCTAATTAGTATGCGTTGTGACCTACTGGACCAGAGAAAAGTTAATTTTTTAACCAAATGGTCATTATTAAGAATCTCAATATGGCACGAAAATGAGAAATGATAACGAAGCTTTCCGAGCTGCACTCATCAGGTTATCACGCAGGTATATAACAAATTACTCGAAATCAACTAAATTATACTCGATGAACCCGGATGCAACCCGGATGCCGTAATTTCAGAACAATCGCAAAGCTTGGACGAACTCCTTTTGTCTACAAAAGTAATAGCAACTTGACACTGCATGTTTGATCTGACTGGCGTATTTGTCAGATCCCTTACCCCTCCAGTTTGAGATACACGGGGCATTTGGCAGGTCTAAATCTGGAGTCAGATTTGGATTGTGCCTCCAGCGTCCGTGTTATGGTGCGAGATATAACATGCTCAGGGTAATCATTGTCAAGGAGACAAATACGCCAGTCAGATCAAACACGCAGTGTCACGTTGCTATTACGCGGTTTCGACACGCATTGTGTTTTCTACAAACAGGATGCTACCGTCAACTAGCAAGGATGTACTACCCACCCCCCACTTGAGTAATGTTATTTACCAATTTCAGTGCCGGTGCGATGCCAGGTACGTGGGCCGTACTTCTCAGTGGTTGGCTGATCGCATTAAACAACACGTCCCCTCGACTAAGTATTCGGAACCGTACAACCAATCAGCGCACGCAGCCTGTCCGTGCCTGCAAATCTGAAATGCACGCTAACAGACCAAAGATAGCCAAATGCGATTCAGCGATTGGTCTCCATTTGCTGAACAATCCAGCTTGCGCACAAAGCTATGCTGACGATCAATTCTCAATTATGTCCCGGGCCAGAAGCGCAGCGCATTTACACTTTCTGGAAGCCGCCTATATTCAATCGCACGAACCCCTCCTGTGCAGACAAAAGGAGTTCGTCCAAACTTTGCGATTGTTCTGAAATTACGGCGTCCGCGTTCATCGCGTATAATATAGTTGATTTTGAGTAATTTGTTATATACCTGCGTGATAACCTGATGAGTGCAGGTCGAAAAGCTTCGTTATCATGTCTCTTTTTCGTGCCATATGTAGTACCAAGAAATTATTTATTAAGAATCTCTTGAATCTTTGAGTAAGAATTTCTTTTCTTGATAAATCAATCCCACAACTATTCAGGCATTAGAAACCATGAATAAAGAAGTATGCCACTGTTACGAATCAGATGCAAATCTGATGGTTTGCGTGTCCCTACAGTGTATGTTAATGCATGCAAAAAGGTAATTTTTCTAAAAATACAAAACTATGGAAAATAACTTTTCATGATTTATAACTGATTTACAAATGAATAAGTGTTTGAATAATTGGTAAGCACAAAACTTTACAATTTGTTGAAAGTTTGTGGAAGGGAGGGGGGGCTTACAAAAGTCAAAACTCCCATAAATATTGTACATGGGCTGCCCATGTACATTGTACAAATTATAATTTTTAAAATCCTATTAGTGCACTCTATGTCAAATGATGTTAATTATAAGAGAATCATAAAACTGATGGTTTTAGCTTCAAAATAAGGTATATATTGCCATATATTAAAGAGTTTGAAATTCTGACCACAAAGGAGAGAATAGATTAGACCTGCCCACCTCTAGTTCATTGATTAGGCTTAATGATAATGAAACTGTCAGTCAGACTACACTTTAGCATCAACATCATTAAACAAGTATGCCTTTCGCGTTCAGGTCACGTCTTCACGCTAGCACACTACAAGATTAGGAATGTTTGTGCCAATTTGAAATCCAAATCTTCTTAATTATATCTTTCTTGTGGTGTGTACATGACAACCAAGCTCCTGTTCACATTTTGACATTTGAGTGAAATTTTCACTCAGTGTTACCATTTCGTAGGATTTCTCTATTAAAATGTCAGGAAATATCTTACTCTTTGGCTATCGCCTGATAGATCTGTTCCCAGACACTTCTCTTGGCATTGATAGAGGCAGTTTCTTTCCTAGGATCAGTGATGATGTCAAAACGGTTCTTCACATGCTCAAATAGGAAGAACTTTTCAGAAGTGTTCCAGTTCCTCGACCTAGGCCGGCGAGCTCCATATTCATCTTCTTCCATCATTGTCTACAAAAGAACAAATAAATACATGTACATGTAGAGTGATTATATTTCTTTTGATTTGATTTGATCAAATTTACTTGACATTAACAAACTCAACACTGCAGTTAAAAGTTTTAAATTTTCAGATTGAAAATATATATATATATATATAAACCCCTCAAAAAAAGTTCTGCAATTCAAGTTTAAGCATTTATATCTCTCTAGTAACTATATGATCATCATCAAGTTTGATATCATTGTAAAGCTTGTTTATTCACCTTCACAATGATACATTTGTATTGATTATGTAATCACGGAATGTGCAGTGCACCTAAATATAGGGCCAAGTCAAAAGTGAAAAGTTGCAGAATGCATTGTTATTGTTCACACTGAGTTCTTTGTTTTTGTTCCTTTTGGTTTGTTTAATTTTGTATTAGGTGTGCACGTTTCTGCTGTAATCCCTTGTTTGGTGGACAAATATTGTTTTCAGTGATTTTGAAGTGGAATTACTCTTTTGTTTTAAGATGGAATGTGTTTTAATCAGCAACTGATTGTGATAACATTAATATTGTGTTTTGGTTTCATGCAGAATATTGCAAGTTTCCACCTAAACAGTACACAACTGTGGTGGGGAAAAAAGTCTCCCCTCAGCAAATTATCTCATTTTCAGCCATGTAACCCTATCACAGAAACATAATCAACACAAACTCTCCTCTTCTCTTGGATTGCTTTTCTCTTCAACGAACACATTCCCCTTTCTTGATGTGAACTCACGTTCTTTTACTCTCTCTCCCCTCTCTAACGAAACAAAAACAAACACAAATACACAAATTTGCAAATGACAAAATGTTTGGCACTTTTTATTGAGTAACATGCACATCAAATGTGGAAGAGCAAAGGATCAGAAGTTCAGTAGCGAGTAGAAGATCCGAATACAGCTACGACAGCCTGGCATCTCCTCCTCATGCTTGTCACCAGCCTGGTGATGCGTTGCTGTGGGATGAGGTTCCACTCTTCGATAAGGATCTGTCGCAACTCAGCCAGTGTAGTGTGATCTGTCACTCTGGCACGTACAGCACGGCCAAGCTGGTCCCACAGGTGCTCGATTGGGTTCAAGTCAGGGCTGTTCGCAGGCCAATCCATCCTCGTCACTGCCTCCTCCTGCAGGTATTTGGTGATGATCCTTGCTCTGTCTGGGCGGGCGTTGTCATCTTGGAAGATGGCGTTTGGTCCAAGATTGCGCATGTATGGGATGACCTCTGGCCGAAGAATGTTGTCTCGGTATCTCTCTGCTGTCAGGTTTCCATCAACAATGATAAGGTGTGTCTTTCCCTCAGCAGATATGCCACCCCACACCATAACACTGCCTCCTCCAAACGCTGTTACCCGGTCGATGCAGCAGTCAGCGAAGCGTTCCCCACGGCGACGCCACACTTTCACCCTTCCGTCCAGTTTCCTCAAGCAGAATCTGGATTCATCTGTAAAAAGGACATTCTGCCACATTTCCCGGTTCCATCGAAGATGTTGCAAACACCAGCGTTGACGGGAATGACGAGGCAAGGCCGAAAGTGCAGGTCTTCTTGCTGCCTTGTGAGCTCTTAAATTGGCTGCGTGAAGTCTGTTCCTGATGGTCTGGTCGGAGAGTCGCTTGGCAAATCTTCAAGCAAATCATCCTCGCAGGTTCCTGGAAGATAACCTTCGATTCCGCAGGGCAGAAAGGGTCAGGAAACGGTCTTCTTGTTGGGTTGTCTTCTTTGGACCACTCCTTGGTCTGTCCTTTACATCCCCAGTTTCCCAGAACTTTGCCAATAATCTGGAGATGGTACTGGGACTCACTCCAAATTGAGCAGCAACTTCTCTTTGGGGAATACCGGCTTCGATTTGGCCGATTGCTCGAGCCTTCTCAACATTTGATAGACGTGGCATGTTAACATACGCGAACAGCTACTCTTTAAAAGTAAGCACTGCCAAACATAAAGCTTGTGCAAGGCACATTTCATCTACCAAACAGGAAATAAACTTGTTGAATCATTCATGACCCATTCAACATCATTCACACACATTGCAAACAAAAGTAATAGACAATAGCCAAGATAGCCATTCAACTTTTCGCTTTTGACTTTGCCCTCTATTCAGGGGTGCTGTGCATTCAAGGATGACATAACCATTACAAATGGGGCATGGATGTGAAGGGGGATAAATGAACTTTCCATTGATCTAAAAATCAAGAATGATTAAAAAGCCGCCAAATTGTAAAATCAGCACTGATTTTCTTATTTACTATATAAATCTATATACCTACCTATTATGCCAGTAGTCTTGACTACGGGACCCCTTCGAGAATTTATCACACGAGTCACAATATTGTGCGCACCCCCCGTAATCCTATTGTCCCCTTCACTCAAGCGCGTCAACACGCTACGGCCATCTTCCTCTTTTGCGAGCAACCCCAAGTAGAAACATGTTGCTTGCAAGGTGCGGGGAAGGAGGGAGGGTCATAGGTAGGTATATAGATTTATATAGTAAATAAGAAAATCAGTGCTGATTTTACAAATTTACTGCAATAAATCATATATACCTACCTATTATGCCAGACCAGCGCCAACTCAAAGACCGGGAGGCATGTTTCAAGCAGAAGGGAATAGGATTACACCAAAGATTATAAAGAAGACACAGCGGCCTTCAAGGTGGCTGACGCAAACATAGCTTCACCTGCGGGAACATCCCTAAGGTAGCAAGAAATGAAGGAATTGGACGAACGCCAATAAGCAGCCTTCAAAATATCAACAAGTGCCACACCTTGAAACAGAGCCCAAGAAGTGCTGACACTACGAGTATCATGAGCACGAGGCTTACTGTCGGATAAAAGAGCCTCTGTGCCAGCGGCCCTAATAGCTTCGACGATCCACCTAGAGATGGAATCAAGAGAGGCAGGAGAAAAAGGCTCTCTAGTGATCAGGAACAACTGATCATCCTTACGATAAGACTTAGTCTTATCAATATACCATTTGAGAGCCCTTACAGGACACCAAACTTTGTCCTCACGCACAGAAGAAAAGTCAGAAAGTGGACAAAGAAAAATCTCAACAGGGCCAGAGGCAGCTGTCTGATTCTTGGCAATAAAAGAAGCCCTAGGAATCAATCTAACGCCTTTTCTCTCCCAGCAAACGTGACCAGGAGTAAGACAGAGAGCATGAAGAGTACTGCGCCTCTGCCCAGAGGCAATAGCTACCAAAAAGAGCGTCTTAACCGTAAGATGATGAAGCGAAGCTTCACCTAACGGTTCGAAAGGAGGTTTCGCCAAGGCCTCCAGGACCTTAGGCAGACTCCAAGACGGTACTAACTTAGAAAAAGAAGGTCGTTTCAGAAAGAACGAGCGAATCAAACCACTTAGTAGCGGGGAATTGGAAATCCCCGAACCATCTGAGAAACCCGAATGAATGGCCCCGATCGCCGAACGGTAGCCTCGGATAGTAGAGATAGATCTCCCTTTGTCAAACAACGAGATTAAGAAATCCGCAATTGAACCAATAGGAGCCTTAGAAGGGGTTTGATTTCTCTCTTTACACCAAAGGAAAAAGACCGAGAGACGGGAATTGTAAATTTCCCTAGTAGAAACCCTACGACTGGACATTAACTGGAGAACGAACGGTTGAGCCTTTAGGAGGCTCATAAGTTCTGGAAACCAATTCCTCCGGGGCCAAAAGGGAGCTATTACAAGCACCCGCGCCCGGAATCAGTTGGAAGGGAGGAAAGGCGAATCCCTGAAGGTTCTCCCAGCTGAGGGAGAAAGCATCGAGAGCCCATGCTCCCTGATCGCGAACACGGGAGCAATACTTCGGCAGCTGGTGATTTAGCACCGACGCAAATAGATCCACTTCCAGTGGACCTAGGCAACTGCGAATGCGGCAAAAGACCTCCGGATGGAGCATCCATTCTGATGGAAGATACCTGCCCCGAGACAGAAAATCCGCAATGAGGTTTTCCCGACCGGGGATGAAAGAGGCCACGGGTGTGATTGCCATGCGACGACACCACCTCCACAGCTGAGCTCCTAGGGCATTCAGGGCAGCCGAACGAGTGCCTCCCTGCCGATTGATATATGCCGCCACAGTAACATTGTCCGTGAGAATCAGAACCGAACGACTGAGAAGTCGACTTCTGAAATGGAGCAAGGTCAACAGAACTGCCATAAACTCCAGGACATTCATATGAGGAAGAGTCCCAAGATGAGACCAATCCCCCGCAACCGTGCTGCCGTTGCAGTGTCCTCCCCACCCCAACCGAGAGGCGTCCGTCGAAACCGATATCGACGGGAGAGGGGCAGCGAAGGACCTGCCTCGCGCGAGAAACTCCTCGCTCGTCCAACAAGAGAGAAGAGACTTGATCCTTACTGGTACTGGAATCCAGACCAAAAGAGTCTTTTCCCGGCTTGAAGAACCTGAGGAGATGTCTCTGAAAAGGTCTCATGAGGATCCGGCAGTCCTGTAGAACGTCGACTAGACTGGCTAGATAACCTAGAAACTGAAGCCACTGTCTGGCCGTGACCCTTCTGGCCAGCAGAGCTTGCGAGCCGCAGAGACAATGGTGAGAATCCTGTCTCGACTGGGCTGAGCCAACTGATTCCGTATGTCTAACACCGCCCCCAGAAAAACTGGGCTGCGAGTGGGAACTAACTCTGACTTTTCCCAATTTATTAGGAAACCTAAGTCTTGAGTAAGAGAGACAAGCAAACGAGTCTCGTCCAACAAACGATCGCGCGACTCCGCAAGGAGAAGCCAATCGTCCAGGTAACAAAACAACCGAAGGCCGCGTCGCCTCAGAGAGGCCGCCAGCACCGCTACAACTTGAGTAAAAACCCGAGGGGCCGGGCGCAGCCCGAAGGGAAGAGCACGAAAACGATAAGTCTCTGAGAGGAAGGAGAACCCCAGAAGATCGCGGGATGCGCGATGAATGGGAATGTGAAAATACGCGTCCTTGAGATCTATCGAGACCGCGTAGTCTTTCCTCTTGATCAACGGAAGAATGGAGGCGAGAGTCTCCATCCGAAAATGAACCGGAGGAATGAATTTGTTTATTCTTTTCAGGTTCAGTATCAAACGAAGTTTTCCCGAGCGCTTGGGAATAACAAAAATTGGAGAAAGGGAAAGAGACGGCCTGTCTCTTACCCTTTCTATAGCCCTCTTTTCCAAAAGAGACTCGATCTCCTTTGAAGCATGAGATCAAGACAGGGCAGACATGGGAGGTGACCGAATTCTTATAGCCCCTCCGGGGAGCGAAGCGAAAAGATCTATGAAGAATCCGTCTCGCACGACGGAGAGAACAAACGCGTCCCCGGAGATGGCCTCCCAAGCGGGGAGAAACGAATGAAGTCGGCCACCTACCAAATTCGGACGAACAAACGCTCGGGGAAAAACATCAAAACCCAGGCTTGGCCTTCTGCGAAGCCGTCGCCTTACCACGAGAACCTCTCGAAATGCCCCTGCCACGACTCCCTCTCCCGCGAGAAGGAGCTGGCTGCGGCTCAGAAGGCGGGACCCTAGACACACGACTGCATTGACACGAAATGGGACCAGCAGGCCTACGCCGGACTACGCCTGACTTAGAGCTAGTGTGAAACTGCTTAGTCATATCCGAGATCTGTTTTCGCGCATCGATCTCTCTCTGAAAAACCGTAGCGAATTTACCACCAAAAAGCGAAGGACCCCGAGACGGAACATCCCGGAGAGGTTGAGCAATGCCCGCCTCTCTAACACCCAGTGCCGAGAGAGCCAAGGTCCTGCGACGGAACGTAGCCGAAGCAGCTGCGGTGGAAAGCTGCGACCACTGCAGACAAAAAAGAGTATGCAGCAAGTCGTCAATAATCAGCTTGTCACCATCACTAACATTCAACTCCTCCGCCCTGGACCTAAGGTCGGAGAGAAACCCTTGAAAAGCCGCCAAACGCATACCTGACCTAACCTGGTTTTCAATATTAAACCAAAACTTATCCTCCGCCTTGAACGCAGCGGAGGTAAGCGGATTAGTCGCCCGCAAGCGACGACCAACCTCTCAGGAGAAAGAGTCTTAGCCTTGAAAAAGCTGTCTTGATCCTGAGAACGGAAGGCGAAAGCCTTACCCTTAACCGCAGTAGGGCGCTTAACCAACAGCGCGGCCTCAATGCGGTCATACTCCAGCTTGAAATCCTCCTCAAGAGCAATACCCTCGGAGGAATCCTGCTGCTTAAACCAACGCGAAGTCGAACCCTGCGCGCGGGTTGACTGAAATTCAGGGAGATATCTAGACAACAAAGCAATCGCTTCCACCCCACAGAGGGCGAGCGATTGAGATTCCGCCTGCCCAAGCGATTCAGAAACCGAAGCTTGAGAGGCCGCCTCCAAGTCTGGTTCCACCCGAGTGGAATGAGACAAAGGAACGCAAACAAAGGACTCAGCAGGCAGAGCCCCGCATGGTTCAACAAAAGTCTCCTCGCCCGGCGGCGCCCCAAGGGCCGCGGGAATAGGAGGCACATGCGAACCCGACTCAGACAAAGACGAATCAATCACAAAAGGCTGATTAGTCTCAAAGTCAGACCCCTGAATAGGGACAGAAGTCAGGGTTGAAGTAGCCGGTACAAAGGACCAACCCTGATCCTGAGCAAAAGCCCGCATCATACTGAACATATCAGCTTGAGAGGAGCTAGCTGGGTTAGCCAGGCCAGACGGGCAAGAGGCCGGCAAAGCCTTGCCACTTTTTGCCTTCTTCTTGGCCTTTTTCTTGGCTGGCTCGACAAGAGTCGTAGCCGAAACCCTTTTCTTAAAACGCTTAATCGGATTCGTTCGGATCTCCGAAGCCGCTTCGGAAACACGAACCGAACCCTCCGCGGAGGGTCGTTCACTTCCCTTAAAGAATCGCCCAAATCACCCATATTGGCTAAGCAAGAAGATGCAGTAGCCATGGGTTGGGAGCTAAAAGCACCCAATACAGGGGCAGACCGAGATGACTCGGTATGTGCCCGATGACTACTAAAGGCGTGTGAACCCGCTATTGGACCACTAGAGAGCGGCAATAGGGGAGCACTAGTAGTCACGCACTCAGGTGAAAACACCTGTTGCTCCGAAGAGCGTCCATAATTGTTAGCTCGAGCATTCCCATTAGCTGGCAATGTAGACAGCCCAGGAAGTACTCGTTCCCCCATATGGCGTCTGCTGGGGGCTAGGGTTTGAGAACCCAGACCAACATGGACTAAGCCCGTGGGTTGCCCTGCAGTAGTGGGGCGCGTCTCCCCTAACGGATCAGAGCGAGTGAACGCTACCGTACGGGAAACAACCGCCCCCCCCCCCCCCCTCTGGTCTTGACGACCGGGGAATTGGATTCGAGATATCCAAACCACTAGAATCTGACGCCACCCACCCCGAAACCACGGGCTTCGGAGTTGACAATCCAGACTCAGTTAACTCCACCCGTCCCGAAGCCGCAAGCTCCGAGACTGGCAAACTCTGCAAGGAAACACCACTAGGCAACTTACCCTTAGCCCTCCTCCCTCCCCCATGTACCGAAGTACTCGGGAGAGTTCTGGAAGGCCGAGTCGTCTTGCTAGACGACTCTTCGGAAGAAGCAGGTCTCCATGACCTAACTGCTTCTTCTTCCGAATTCATACCACTGCAATAAAACAGACAATAAAGTATACTTTTCAAAATAAGAAATACTTCAACTGAATGCAGTAAAATAAGTACTAAAATTTATTTGGGAGATACGCACAAAAGATTTTCACAGCCAAAAAACCTTAAGAACAAACACCGAACCCAAAGGCTCGGTGACAAACGGAAACACCCGCAAACACACAGAAATATCTACGTGGGGCTGACCGTGAAAGGGAAAAATAAATGCCAAGAAAGGGAATCAAAAATCCCTTGCAATCGGCAAGAGTGACTACTAAAACACAAAGTACTATAATCTAAGCGAATATAGGTACCTAAAAGTGCTTTAAATATGCGAAAAAGTGCGCCTAAAAGATACTATACGACCTGATTTCAGGAGCGCTGTGACTATACGTCCTATCTCGTCGGGGGCGAGCAAGAAAGAGGAAGATGGCCGTAGCGTGTTGACGCGCGTGAGTGGCGAAGGGGACAATAGGATTACGGGGGGTGCGCACAATATTGTGACTCATGTGTGATAAATTCTCGAAGGGGTCCCGTAGTCAAGACTACTGGCATAATAGGTAGGTATATATGATTTATTGCAGTAAATAAGATATCAAGGCTCAAAGTTGAATTGCAGAACTTTTTTTGAGGGGTTTATATATATATTGTTAAAAGGGTTTATGCACGCTTGGGCTAAAACCACTTGGTCTATTTTCCAGATGGGCTACCTTCATTCGGGCTAAACCCACTCTTCATTTGGTCTAATTTGCACTTGGTCTAATAACCAGAAGGTCTAATGACCACTTGGGCTAATTATCACTTGGTCTACTAACAGTTCGTCTAATGTCAGTATGTCTAATTCCCAGTTAGTCTAAAACAAGTTGGTCTACAGGCATTTCGTCTAAAATCCACTTCGTCTAGTATCCATTTGGTCTACATGGCATTAATAAGGTCTAATGTGCAGTTGGTCTTACTTTCATTTAGTCCATTTTCCATTTAGTCTAATTGTCAGTTGGTCTAAACATCACTTTGTCTAATTGTCACTAAGGCTAATTGCCTGTTGGGCTATTCCCTTTTCGTCCACGCACCTACCAACAACACTATGCGTCATTTTTTGGCCATCCTTAGCCCTGTAAGAAAAAAAAAATATTTTCAGCTAAATGTAAAAGTCAATTACCAAGGTTTGAAAAAGTTTTGCAAGCTATCAAAACATATTATGATATGGAAAAGTATATACATGTATATCAAAGATAAATCTTAACGAAGATACATTGTAAGTTTAAAAAATAAGTGGGCTAACCCCGCAATTAGTACGGGACTATCTGGCCCTGCAAAAAAGCAGGGTTAGCCGGGCAATTGCGGTGCTAAGGACCACACATGCTGGTCATCACAGACAACGTGCTCATAAATATGCATTTCCTTAACGCTTCCGGATGCGAAAGTTCACCTGAAACGCGCTTAATTGTTTACCTCGGCTTCATGTGTTGCAAGTACATGTACATGTACATGTAGTACATGCTCGATCTTGACGACTACTATTTTACGAGGCAGGGCTGATTTTCTTTTAATCTTAAAAAAAATGACATTTAATTTTTAAAAATGGGAATAAAATGCAGCCTGTAATTGTTGATTGCATCCATAGTCATTAATCATATTTACATAGATGAATTTTTAAATTAGATCAATATAATTTGATGAAAAACTTGTAATTGATTTGAAACGGTGAAGTAGTATTGTCATCAAGCTTCGAAAGAGGCTTGCAACAACAACAACATAGTACGATCGATTTTTGCATGAGCTAGCTCGCCTTTGCATTGTTGCCGCATTGTTGTTCTGATCAATGCGCGATAGTGAAGATATCAATATTCATGAGCTATCGGATAGTCCGGGGTTAAGCAAGCGTAAGTGTGAAAAGCGGAAAATTTCTCAACCCCGGCTAAGCACTTAGTATGGGACTAAAAAAACAAGTGTGAAAAGCATAACAAAGTATTGGGAATATGTATTAGGGTAATAAAATATCACCTTAATCCATATTGTTGTAATTTATACGATTTATCATTAAGGGGATTTTTTTTGTTGTTGATAAAAATTAAATTTGTATTACAAGATGTATTCCCTTTACACTCTAGGGCCCTGGTTCATAAAGCTTGTTTTCAAACAAGTTACTATAATTATTATAAGCTACTGAAATACTTGAATCTGATTGGCTGAGAGCAAATTTGTCATAGAATTGGGGCAGTTGTTATTGATGGAAAGTTTTATGAAACGGGGCCCAGGACCTAAAATATATTACATTATCATTCATTTTTATTCAGGGGTTATTCCAAAGAGGTTGACATGCAATAATATCGATAAAAGTTCCACCAGGCCTGACCAAGCTAAAATAACCTCTTTCCAAAATGGATTCGCTGTCAAGTCTACCAAAATTTTTAGTAAATAGATGCCATATAAGTGAAAAGAATAATTTTGAAGCAAGAACGAATCAATAAAACATATGGAAAGTGCAATTTTTCTACCTGGTAATCACTTAAAAATCTTCTAATCCAAGATATCTTTAGAAATATGGCATTAATAAAGATATTAATCATTTTAACTCCGCTTTCAGAGTATAGTTGACACATTTATTCTCTACTTATTCTATCAGGTTTGTTACCCCATATAAACGCATCAAAAAAGAAGGGATAGTGGTTCATTCACTCGACTCTCAATCCAAAGGTTGAGGGTTCGAATCTCAGCCGGCACTAGCGTTGTTTGGCAAGACATTAATCCACATTTGCCACTCTCCACTGAGGTGTTAAATGGGTACCTGGCAGGATTTATTCCTTGAAATGCACTGTGCGCTGATTATGGACGCCGGAGCTAAAGCCAGCGCATAGGGACGTTAATCATAATGTTATACACACTGTACAAGAATGGTTTATAAATCATTATCGTAATTTGAGAATTAGGTTCTGGAAGTAATAGCAAAAAATAATTTAGTTTTTGGTACCAACAATCTTTTAAACTACAGCTATCCTCCCTAAAATAGTTCAAGTTCTTTTTGACCATGACATAATTTGGCATTTTATGTCTTTAATTTTTTTCACAAATAATTATGATTGACCATTTCTAACAAGTTAATCGAAAAGTCTATTCCCAGGTATCTCAAGTGTGTTCGGGCATTAATTGTTTCTTGCAAGCCCTATTTTTACGATCCATATCATTTGAGTTTTCGTAATGTTTATAGTTTTATCAAAATCATGTAGAATATTTAGTGCACACTGTAAATCTTCCTTTGTCATCTGCGTAATGTAGAGTTTACTTGGTTTTCCATCTAAATACAAACCAGATATAAAATTGGAGCGCCTACCGTAATCAAAATTCATAGTATTTCGCTAACAAGTAAAAAACGGTAGGGTGCATTTGATTTAATGTTTTTTATTGGGGAAAGGGAGAGTCCCCACTTTCCTTTTTTAACTATATTATATGAAATCTTCATTATTTCATTTTTTCATACATGTCTATAAAAAATATCTCCCTTGTTACAAAATAAGTTACAGCAATGATGAACTTACACATTAAATAAGGAGTCAGTCCTTTTAGTTATAGGCTTGGAGCAGAAAATTTGAATAATTGCAATTTCATATAATAAAATACAAAAGAAAAAGTGGGGATATGACATCATCACCTCACTCACTGCATATTCATGATGATGTGCACATAACTGTTTTACCAAAATAATGCAAAACTTAAAATTCCATAACTTTATTATGCCCCTCAGTCCTGCCCCTCACTCGAATGTGCCCATAATGTACATGTACACCAAGTATGAGAGCAATTCTTTCTGAAAATTTTCCCCAAACTCGCTCGCTCACTCTTAAATCAAGCAGATTGCATGAAGTATGTTGATATCAATGAAATCCGAAAGAAAAATGACAGGGGTAATGACCCAATTAAAAGATCAGCAGACATTCCCCCCAAATTAATTTTCTGTTGTCATTTACATTATATTGCTATCAATAATGCACAACCCAAGAACTTCAGCATTAGAAAAATTTCTGAAAATTTTTGCTCACTCGCTTGCATATGAATCATTAGACCATTAGGCAACACATAATTGCTAATTGGGGAATCTGAAGCAGTGTCCAGAACCACACTGAAAGAAACGAAGTCGATTACATATTAAAGGGCTCATATTCAGAAAAGAAGTGGTATGCGTTTTTATTTGGTAATATTAAAATCTGTGTATCAAAGAAAACAAGAAAATTATAACTAATTTTGTTATTTACTAGATAAATCTATGTATCTACCTATTTGCCAGTTTCCCAAACTATGCCGTCATTCGAGAAAACCTAAGTCTAAAACGCGCAGCCCCTGCCTGCGCGCGCGTACTCCCCGTCCACCAATCCAAACGCGCCACCGCCATACTCTTCCTCTTCCGAGCAGTCAGAGACAGAATCTAGGACATGTCAGACAAGGAGAGGGGCTGGAGGGAGGGACATAGGTAGATACATAGATTTATCTAGTAAATAACAAAATTAGTTATAATTTTCTTGATTTACAGCAATAAATCGATGTATCTACCTATTTGCTAGAATAGCACGGATAAAAACCCGGGTGGCATGTCCCAGGACGGGAGTAACTAACGCGGGGCAGACAGAGACGACGAAGCAGCTCCCAACCCAGAGGTTTCAAATCCAACCTCACCCGAAGGAGCATCCTTAAGATAGAAGGATGTGAAGAAAGTAGGGGAACGCCAAAAGGCGGCCCTCAAAAGTCTTCCAAAGGGATGAACCTGACAAAGCGCCCAGGAGGTAGAACACTCCTAGTGTCATGCGCTCTGGGAGGCTTCCCAGACAGGAGAGCCTCCAAACCCGCAGCTTGGATAGCCTCGACAATCCAACGGGAGATAGTCTCCCGTGATGCTGGGGAATAAAGGTGATGGAAAAAGAGAAGAGCTGATCATCCTTACGAAAACAACCGTAGTCCTATCCAAGTACCATTTGAGAGCCCTAACAGGGCACCAAGATTTATCCTCCATGACGGAAGAGAATTCCGACAGAGGACTCAAGAACACTTCGATTAAGCCAGAAGAATCCGTCTGATTCTTGGCAATAACGAAGGTCGAGGGACAAGACGTACACCTTGCCTTTCCCATCTGATATGCCCGGGGGCCGTAGAGAGAGAAAGGTGGTCTTAATCGGGAGATGGTGTAACGACGCTTTGCAGAACGGCCCAAAGGGCGGTTTGGCCAAGGCGTCCAAAACCAAGGAAGGCTCCATGCAGGAGTCAACTGGCGATTTGCTGGGCGTGTCAAAGGAAGACCTCAGCAAATGAGTCAGGAAGGGAGAGATTGAAACTCCCGAACCATCAGAAAAAAACCAAGGTGAACCGCAGTAATAGCGGACCGGTAACCACTAAAGTTAGAGAGGGCCCTGCCCTTATCGAAAGGAGTAATAAGGAAATTTGTTGTAAAAGCACCCACCGGGGCAGAAACGGGAAAACAAACCCCTTCTCCCCAACAAGCATGGAAGGTTTCTAAACTCGAGTTGACAACAGCTCGGGTCGAAACTCTTCTGCTCTGGACTATGAACTGGGAGGCTCTCTCTGAGAGTCCTCGCTTCCTCCCCAATAGCGGCCAGGCGGTCAATGTAGAGCCGCCGGACGATGGTGGAGGATCCCCGACAGGGGCTGATCTGAGGACTGCTCTCCATAGAAGGGAGAGAGGCCGACCGTCCAGCAGAGACAGAAGAAGAGGAAACCAAGGTCTCCTCGGCCAGCAAGGTGCTATGAGCAGAAACCCACGCCTGATCCTCCTGAATCTTCCCAGGAACTGAGGAATTAAGGAGATCTGCGGAAAGGCGTAACCCCAGAAGTTCTTCCCTGAAGGGAGAACGCATCGAGGGCCCAAGCTTCCGGATCTCGCACTCGAGAGCAAACTCGGGAGGCGATGATTCAGAGCTGTCGCAAACAGGTCTATCTCCAGATGGGCGCAGACTGAACTGAGGTAGTCGAAGACCTCTTGATTCAGTGACCACTCGGAGGGGGGACACATGTCCCGGGACAGCAAATCTGCAATCAGATTGTCCCGCCCGGGAACATAGGAGGCGATCGGAATCACTCGGTGAGGCCGACACCACTCTTAAGTTTGGCGGTTAGATCGTTCAGGGTAGCGGGAAGAGTCTCGCCCTGTCTGTTGATGTAAGCAGCAACAGAGGTGCTGACCGTCAAATCAGGACGGAGCGACCTACAAACATGTTCTCGAAAAGGTGGAGAGACATGAGGACTGCCATCAATTCCAACACAATAAGTGGGGCAAGGTGCACAGGTGTGACCAGTCCCCCGAGACCACCTGGGCGATAAGTAGGCGTTTGATCTCCTCGGAGAGAGGAATCCACACCTTGAGCGAGTCTACACTGGGCTTGAAAACTTCAGAAGATGAAGTTGGAAAAAGGCCTCATATGAAGCCGACAGTCTTTGAGGACATCCCTATGGCTCGATAAGTGGTCCAAGAACTGGTGCCATCGGCCTGCCCGAACTCGACGTAAGAGACGAAGAGATCGAGCTAGAAAGACAATTGCGTGAATTCTCTCCCGACTGGGGCGGGTAAGTTGGTTCACAATGTCTAATTTCCGCACTCTAGGTAAATGGGTCTGCGGGTAGGAGTCAACTCCTACTTGTCCCAGTTGGCTATGAATCGTACTTCTTGCGTAGCACGGAGAAGTAGGGCCATGTGCGACTGAAGGACGGACACAGAGCTCGCCACCAGGAGCCAGTGGTCCAGGTAAGTGAAAAGTCTCAGACCGCGATCCTGAGGGAAGCGGCTAGGGTAGAGACTGCTCGAGTAACACTCGAGGAGCCGGTTTCAGGCCGAAATTTAAGGCCTCGAACCGGAAAGTTTCGCCTTGAAGGAGAAACCTAGAAGGTCCCTTGAAGAAGGGTGTATCGGTATGTGAAAGTATCTTTCAAGTCTACCGAAATAGCCACATCTGACGGTCTGATCGCCGGGAGAATCGAGGCCAAGGTTTCCCTGTGGAAAAACCTCTCTTGGTATGAAGGAATTGATGACTTCCATATTCAAGATCATTCTGAGCTTCCCTGAGCATTTGGGAATATAAGATAGGGGAGAGGCACAACTGGGGTGGTCTCTTACCCTTTCGATCGTGCCCTTTTCCAGCAGCTCTTGAATCTCGGTGGAGATGTGCTCTAGAAAGGGGGCGATAGTGTAGGAGGGTTGTGGCGGACGGTTCCGTGTGGGAGGGGCTTTGCGAAAAGTATGCAGAAGCCTCCTCGCACGAAGGGGAGCACGAAAACGTCGTCGGTAATTCCTTCCCAGGCGGGAAGGTACTGAAGACGGCCGCCAACCCTCTCCTCCAACGCTCGGGGCGCACCTGTGCACGGGGCAGCTGGAAGCGCCACCGCGTCTAGGAGGCGGAAAGACAGCCTGGGCCTGCGGCTTAGGAGCCGAGGACTTAAGGCGTTTCAGAAGTTCCGTCGCCTGCTTGCGTGAATCAACCTCAAGTTGAATCACATCAGGCCCCTTACCTCCAAAGAGGTGAAGGCCGGAGTGCGGGACCCTGGCCAGGAGGGCAGGTATGTCCGCATCCGCACTGCCCAGAGAGGAAAGCGTAAGCTTCCTCCTAGCATTGGTGGCTATTGCTGTCGACACAGACAGTTCCAACCACAACGAGCCTGTCCAGGACAAGGCTTCGTCTAGCAACAGGATGTCCGAGTCGGACATCTCGAGGTGCTGACTCCTAGCGCGAAAGGAAAGGAGCCTACCCAAGTGGGCAGTCAGCCTCAGGCCAGTCCTGGAATGAGCTTCCATTAAGGACGGGAGCTTCTCTATTTGGCGTAAGGTGTACTCTTAAAGTTGACACCAAGCCTACCACCTACATGTAGGAGGTCACTGGAACAGGACTTTCTCGTAATTTAATCGAGTGTCCTGTCGAGAGAAGGTGAAAACCCAGCCGAGGGACGGTTTTACAACGAGCCTGTCCTTGGACAAGGGGCTTCGTCTAGCACAGGATGTCCGAGTCGGACATCTCGAGGTGCTGGCTCCTAGCGCTAAGGGAAAGGAGCGTACCCAAGTAGACAGTCAGCCTCAGGCCAGTCCTGGAATGAACTTCCAATAAGGACGGGAACCTCTCTATTTTGGCGCAAGGTGTACTCTTAAGTAGACACCAAGCCTACCACCTACATGTAGGAGGTCACTGGAACGGGACTTTCTCGTAATATAATTCGAGAGTGTCCTGTTTAGAGAAGGTGAAATCCCCGGCCGAGGGACGGACCCTACTAAGGATGCAAGAGGCTGTGAGGCGAAGTCATTGAAGACTCGCTTACAGTCCTCCGTAAGAGGGATGCCCTTGGAGGGACGCTCACCTTGAAAAAGGAGAGACGGATGTCCCGGATCAGCCCGACTCTGTAAAAGTGTCGGGAAGAAATTTCTCCAGCAGGGCTTGAGTCTCTACCGCCAAGGACCCAAAGGTCTGGGGTGTAATCTCAGCCTGTGGAGAGGCATCATCCTCCGAAAATCCAGACTGAAACCTGATCCCAAGAAGGGCGGTGTAAGCAGTCTCAGGATTCCTCCCCAGGCGGAGCACCAAGTGCCGCTGGAATGGGAGTAGCCCCGACCGGACGATCAAAGCTGAACGTGGTCGAGAGACGCCCGAAGTGGGGCGGTAAGGCTCTAGTGTGTTGGAAAACAAGCACAATGAGCCAGATACCTGAGAAAAGGAACCGGATCCCAACCCACTAGAAGCAGTGGTGGTAAACAAGGGAAAAACCAGTGTTCCTAGCCGGATAACCGGTAAAAACCGGTATCCGAACCGGATATCCGGCAAAAACCGGTATCCGAACCGGATATCCGGTATCCGAACCGGATCCGGTATCCGACCCGGTATCCGAACCGGACCTGGGTCGGGTCGGGTACAGGTATCCCCCCTTCCCCCTTGGGGGGAGGGGTTGGAGTCAGGCGTGGTGGGGAGTACAGACACAGAGTCTGACCAACCACTCCGCTCCACAATGATCTTGAGATAATTCAAAAGTTCATGGGAGACGCCTAACTCAGAAGAAGTGGTCGCCCCTTGGGGGCTAACCTTCTTCTTCTTGGCCCCCCCTGACACATGAGGTGAACACACAGTCGGTGTCAGGGGGAGAGAGTCCGCCTCGCCTGTTGGCTGGGCAGTACTCTGGCGCTTACGCTTCTTGGGCAGGTGGGCATGTTTATCGCCCCCTTTACCCTTAGAAACGGGCACCGCCTCCGTAGTAGGCCCTGAAGGGAGTACTTTTGGAGGATCACGACTCTCTTTTTCCCTTACCCGCCTTGCTTGTGTTAGAAGCGTGCGGAGAGACAAAAGGAGCCGATCCCTGAGCAATCACACCTATGGCTGAAGAGCGAGGAATGATGCTCGAGCGAGACGAACTGTGGGCAGGGATAACACCCACAGTTTTATCGGTGAGAGGTATTGGCCGGAGGCACTCACTCCCACCGTTATACAAGTCTCTATCTTCGAGAGAGGTATTGGCCGTTCCCAGCACTCACTCTCTCGGTTTTCCCCGCATGAGTTGGTCGTCAAAAAAGACGGCGAACTCATAACGGGGCGAGCCGTACACGAAGTAGGCCCTAACTTACCTTAGTCGAAGCTCCGTGGAAGTTATAATGTTGGTGCGAGATTAAATTCTCGCAGCCAACCCTTCCAAGGCTGGGCGAGTCCCCTTATAAGTATTAAATACTGGGGAACGCCAGCCGAACGGAGACCTCGACATGGCTGAAAATAAAGACAAGCAACAATATAGAAAACCATATATAGTAATAAATTTATTATTATTACAAAACAGTATAGATCTATATAAAGGTAACAACCAACTCACAAGACGGAGTGGGAATAAACTCCTATTACGGAGCACAATGTATGATAAGACCGCTTGTCTAAGCGCGTTGAATCAACCACCTACAGACACGGGGGCTAGCCCGACGCAGTGTACTAGTACACCGTCTGTGAATAAAGCCCCGAAAGTGAGGAAAAACGGCAAAGTAATTTCATTAATTTACCGTGAAGGAGGTTGACTCAGGAAAAATCCGATACACCAAAATGAGTGTGAAAACATGGTGAACGGGATTTTTATTGCGAAAGGCAACCAAAAACACTTTTGGAGGTAAAAATCTCGCAATTTAGGTTAAGACTTAGCTTCATAGATGTCACTTCTCTGACGGGCGAGAACGGAAGAGGAAGAGTATGGCGGTGGCGCGTTTGGATTGGTGGACGGGGAGTACGCGCGCGCAGGCAGGGGCTGCGCGTTTTAGACTTAGGTTTTCTCGAATGACGGCATAGTTTGGGAAACTGGCAAATAGGTAGATACATCGATTTATTGCTGTAAATCAATCCTTTTTAAATTTTTTAAATAGCTCAACTAGAAAGTGCATTGTTTTTAAAATAAAAATTACCTTTTTGAGGGTTTGAAATTGTCTCGCAGTCCAATTTCGGCAAAATCCTAGCTTGTTTACTTTTCTATGCAAATTAGCACTGACGTCATTGGGTAGAGTCGTATGACCTCCGCGGTATACTGCTGCACAACATAGCATGGACTGGCAACCGAGAGTGAAGAGAAACTTTGCTCGACATGATTTTTATACTTCAAAATTATGTTTCCAAATCCATCATTTTGTTAAATATTATTTGAAAACTAGTTTACAACATTTTATTCCAACAAGCAACCATTTTTCAGACAGCTCGCACAAGTTTACATGCACGAAAACTTTAAAAAGTCGGACCCGTACACATCATGGTAGGCTACATGTACAGCGACGCGGTGAAACCCCGTAGTGCTCCGCTTGAGAACTGGGCTAGATCTGATACACTGCCGTGGAAGAAAAGAACAGAGCTACTCTACGAGAATCGCTCTTTTCTTCCTAATATTGGTCACAGCAGTGAAATATCTGGTGAAACTCCTATTAAAGGTTAGTTTTAACTTGTCACTTGACATTTTTTGGAAAAAACAATACTATGATTTCGAACTGAGTCCACAAAATCATGTCGGCATTGATTCAACAATACAATTTCACAATACGGCGAAAGTTGCTCACATTAGTTCTCAGTCTGACTTCCGACAGTGGTCTCCTGCGGCTTAATTGTTGGTGTTTTTGAATATTTGATGCTCTGTATTGTGGGCAAGACATCCTTCTTCAACCTAGCCTTGTATTTCGGGCCAGCTACATCTCCAAAGTCAATCTTGCAGTGACGTTCGAAGGCTGATTTTTCGAAATTGTCGCTACAAATTCATGCATGCTTGCTGTGTGTTGCTGCTGTGAAATCTTATTGAGCTTTTGAAAGGTGAAGAAACTGATGTTGGGGTTCTTTAAAGCATTGTAACACCCCCCCCCCCCCACACACACAAAAGCAATTTCGTGACATTTTGCCACAAAACGTAAGGATTCCCCCAAAAGAAAGCGACTCTCGTTGATGTTGTTTTTTTTACACACGATTTCAATAGCGCGCATTATTTTTTTATGCACCGGATGAATTGACCTGGATGAATTGATCAACTCTACCCAGTGACATCATACCTGTAGGTCAACCCCGCTTCGATGTTTATCGGTCTGTTTGAAAAATCTGGCTCAATAAGGGCAATAATCAAGGGTACATTTTATGCAAAAAAATCTATTTTATTTGCTAAAATTGATGAAACCTTTATTTCAATATGTTTATTTATTTCCAAACCATATTCTTGCAATTGGGGGTCAGAAAAAATCAACATATGAGCTCTTTAATTAGACTCAGTGTAGGGTAATACCAATGTCACAAAATGGTCCCTGTTTTTGCTTTGTCCGTTTATGTTCACCCTTTGTAGGTGCCCCTTTTTTCTCCAAAAGTGCCCATTTTGGCTGGTGCCCCCCCCCCCCCCCACTTTGAAAGATGCTCTGCCACCCCTGGTGATATAAGAGAGAAAGAGAGAGAGTGATGAAAAAACAAATACATACACTTTTTCCATGCTGTGCAAACATGACTATAAAGTGACTATAAAGTCCGTACCACAAAATTAATAAGCATTGAAATGCGGACGGAATTAATTTCTTAAAACAGATCAGAAAGCGCAAAAAACAGAGATAAATCTCAATTTTGGGCACAGTGATTTATCCGGCTGTGTTCACTCTTCGGCACTGAGAATGAAAAGAGGAAGATGGCGGACGTGCGCTCGCGCATGTGACTATGGGAAGGCATCATAACGGGGGTGGGGCGTGCACGAATGTGACTTTTTAGTTTCTCGATGGTGGCGTAGTTTGGACCAAACTAGCAATAATAGGTAGATACATCAATTTATTTAGCAAATAATAAAATCAGGGATGATTTTTCTATCTACATGATCTACTAGACAAGCTGCTAGACAGCGAAAGGTTGGCTTATATGAGTGCAAAGAATTTCTTTGAAAAGCAGGCATTTCTACCGTAGAGGAGTTATTGGTGTTTATAACTTTTGGAAAAAGCTTGGCTTCTTGTTCTTTATGTGTGTTTACTTTTGTAACATACCGCCCCTCCCCTCGACGTTTCGCATAATATGTTCGCATCGCGAAAAGCAGTCACCACGCCGCTTCACTACTTTTTTCTTTCAAGTCTTGCGCAACTTTTGAGACCAAATTTGTGATGTCCGCGCGTGCGGTTCCGGAGTTACGCAACATTTCGTAAGTGCATGTCAGACCCAAAATTGCTCAAAAACGTGATTTCGTGTACAAATCCAATGCAAATTGTGTTTCCAGCTAAAATTCATAAATGTTTCATTATTTTTACTTTTACTCTTTAAAAACAATTAATTTTATGTTGTTTATGATTAAAATAGTGTCGCCGATGAATTCCATCGAAAAAACAATAAAAAACAATAAAAAACAAAAAGTCGAAAAACAAAGAAATACATAAGAAATTTAAAAAACAATAAAATACATAAGAAAAAAAGGATTTTACCGAATTCTTTTTTTGGTTTATTTGATCAGAATCTGACAAAGAGTCTCTATACAAAAAATTAGAAGTTTTGGGGCTTTATTTAATTAGAGCAAACCATTAATTTTATGCATAAATTAGCATAATTAATTAGTTGTGACATTTTTCGGAGAAATTGACTATACAGTTTTGTAGATTACGTGGTCGGCGACGTGTGTGCCGATTTTCGTTGCGAATGCGCGGTGGACGGCCGAGATCTTGGGGGGGGCGGAATCAGCTCCCCCCCCCCCCCCCCGCTGTTAGATGGGTCTAAATAACCCGGCTCTATTAGGGTTAATAAACTCTAAAATTTATTTAACTGCGAGAGAGTGTATATATATATATATAATCAAGCGATCGAGTGAGAAAATTAGATTAATGATGCTCAAACTGCGTTTTTTTTTTTCCATTGTTAAACTGCAAAATGATTGATGTAATATAAATATTTATATATTTTTGTCTTGCTAGGACCATAAAACGACTTTGCCTTCTCTTTTGGCAAAGAGAAACACCTGCCCACCAATCATGCATTTCGATTCAGTGCCTTGTAATAGAAGAGTTTGTAAAGTCCAAGAAACAATGTTCCCGTTATAAGCGTAAGAACCGAGTGAAAAAAAATATTTGCAAATGTTGAGGCCTCGTGTTTTACAAAAAAAAGCTTATTATAGTCCGTTTTAAGAATCATTTTTCTTATCTTGCGAGAGGGCAAAATAAATTATGGCACCTTGCTTGGACAACTGTTATAAGCTACTGTAATCCTTGCATCTGATTGGCTGAGAACAAATTTGTGGATAAAAATCACTGACAAAACACTTGATGAAACACTCCCTTGGTCTATTGTTCTCCCTCTCCCTTCTAAGCATACGCGCGCGGTTGTAATTGGGTACGCTCGATAAAAGGAGGCCAGGGAGGGAAACAAAATTCCAACTTTTCTAGTGACCATTGATCGGGCCGTTGATTCTCTTAAAAGTACTGTAAATTCTGTGGCATTTATTGGATATAAATAAGGAATATTTTCGGCGTATTTTCTACAGAAAACTGTAAATTGACACAAACAGGTACTTGGTCTGTTTTGTAATTTTTCAGACATTTTGTAGTTGACTGAGATACGAGTATGATCGTGTCATGAGTTCTGCTATATTACATGTAGCTGGCTGTATGACCAAGCCAAGAATACCTCCTTGGTATCAATGGTATGACACTGTTTGTGTGTGTGTGCGACGTGATTAGGAAGAATGTGAGGATTGGTTTCTTTCCCTAATTAAAAATTACAATTTACTTCTCTCGCTCCTTTTTCATGGAGCATTATCAAACAAAGCTGCCAAACACTAGAAATCATTGTCTTAAATCTGCTTGTATTTTTTTCTTCTTCTTTTTCCTCTGGATTTTTTTTTTTTCCTCTAGATTTTTTTTTTCTCAATCAAGTGTCAAAAGTTGGGGGTGCGGTTTATAATCGGCCGCGGTTTATAATGCGGAAAATACGGTAAGACCAACCTCCATATAAAATTTGAAAGAAATCCGTCAAGAAATGTGGCAGTAAGAGAGTAAAAAAGACATATATGTCCTTTGACCCTATAAAGGAAGGAACAATGAGGGCAGCATTATCAAAAACTAAAGGTGTAGATTTGACCAAGATACACCTCCATACAAAATTGAAAGAAATCCATCAAGAAATGTGGCCTGTAGAGTGCACTCACACCATCCTCCAAAGTATGACCTTTGACCCTATAAAAGCCCTGCAACCTGATTGGTTCATGTATGAATTAGTCTAGCTTCAGACTTGCTATCCCATTAATGTATTTCACATATTGATATTATTCTTGTGTGAGGTTAGACATGCTGATTCAGTAAGAAATAAATAACTTATTCTATAATTATCACAGTAGGATAATTAAATTCAAAATTTCCCAAGCTGAATTTGGTTAAAGTTCCGAGACTACACAAATTGAGTGAAAATTTATTTTTCACTATTTTTCCTCTATTTTTTATATCTGCTTCAGCTTCCAATATATCGAAAACAAGTTGAAAACTAGAACTGCAATCGTGTCAGAACGATGTGCATCCATTGACGTCTGTATTTTGTATTTCCTTGAACAGTAAAACAGTAAAAGCATTTCTATAGCAATTTGTTAGAAGTCTGTAGCATCTAGAATAAGTGGAGAAAGGCATGAAAAACGGACAAAATGGCGCCTGGACGGTCAGGCATGAGTGCTTTCCGAAAACGAAGAGGCCTGTGACGTAAAAGGGATGCCAAGGAAGAAGCAGACGAAATATGAAACAAAATGGATAGGAGAAAGGACCTAGACAGTGATCACAAGCATTACGTGCAAAACAAATTGGCCGTAATAGAAATCCCGCCCTGATGGCACGCCATAGTTCCGTCGGTAGTGCATCTATGCAGGCTATAAAATTGCGTTTAAAACGAAGCGCTTGATAGATTTTTAAAATCCAGCTTCAAGAGTCTCTTCATTTTGCCTCGAAGAATGTACCTGCCAAATTTCAAGAAAAATAAAGATCGTTCAGGGGGCCAAAGTTGGGAAACCAATTTGCCCCATAGACAATACGTGTAATGCATGTGCAGGATCCGTATTACGACCAGACTTAATTCGCGATTTAGTGAAAATATTCTGTGAGACCATCGTTTTTTGTATCTCTGAGAAGGGCATTTTATTGCGGTCACTTTGAGCCTACTGCCACTTGCGCACCATTTAAAATAAGCATATTATAATGCAATATTATGTAATGCATAGTAAATTAAGGTTTTTGCGCAATATCTTCGGGATGATGTCGATTTTGACCAAATTTGGCTACCAGTTGTCAAATACACATATACACATACCCACCAAAGACGTACGTTGAACGTTCACAAGCAAGTTGTCATTATTTCGGCATTTATGTAAATATTGTGATTTTCACGAGCAATTTTCTCAAAGTGGGTCAGTAATAAGGTATATATTTTTTTATTTGGCTAAAAAGGATTATCTTGAAGTATCTAAATCCAAAAAAGGTACGGGTTTACCCAGGCATAACGGAGATACGGCCACATGAAGAGAGCCGTTTTGAAAACTTTACAAGGCACTGTTTATATAATGCGTAATCAGAAATGCATGAAATTTGACAGAAATGTGTGCAACGACAAGACCAAGACAATTTGAGACAAAAATGAATTGATATGAGAAAGTTAAAAGAATTTATTAATATTTGGGAGTGAATATTTCAAGAAATGTAGTGTTTTTCAATAAGGCCGATTTCGGACTTAAATGTGAAGATGAGATTTTTCATATTAATTTTTTTATTAGAATGTAAAGAGTAACTCATGACAATCTATAGCAATTTGTTAGAAGTCTGTAGGATGTAGGATAGTGGAGATAGGCGGACAAAATGGTGCCTGGACGGTCATGCATGAGTGATTTTGGAAAATGAAAAGTCAGGTGCACAACTTGACATGCCAAGGAACATGCATACAAAATTTGAAATGAAATGGACAAGGGGAAAGGACCTAGACAGAGCTCACAAAAACTGCATGCAAAACAAATGGGTGCAGAGGAACAAGAAGAAGAAGATCTAGAACTGCAATCGTATCAGAACAATGTGCATGCATTGAGGTCTGTATTTTGTATTTCCTTGAACAATAAAACTAGAAACGTGCATTGCTGGTGCCGCGCAATGCGAAATGTATCCCCCGGCACTGGCAGCGATTTGAAGGAGGGACAAAGACCTTCCCCCATCCCCTCCCTCAAACAAAAGGATGGTGTAGAAATTGCCGCCAGTGGCCCGGAATATTGTCAACACTAGGAGCAGCATTACCAAAACGATTTGTGCAGATTAGAGTATAATGCATTTTTATAGAAAATTCGGAAGAAATATGACCTCAGAGCGCACATAAGCCATCCACTAAAATATGACCTTTGATCCTATGAAAGACGGAACACTAGAGGCAGCATCACCGAAAACTGTAGAGGTGTAATCTATAATGGACCTACATACAAAATCTGAAAGAAATGAGTTAACAAATGTGTCCTCCAGAATGCATGCAACGAAAATATGACATTTGACCCTAACAACAACCTGAATATGACATTTGACTGTATAGAAAGTGGTACAGTGGGGGTAGCATCAGCAAACAATTCAGATGTGTAGGTTTCACTAAGACACATCTTCATATAAAATTTGAAAGAAATGTGTTGAGAGATATACCAAGATATCTCCATACAAAATTTGAAAGAAATCCATCAAGAAATGTGGCCTGCAGAGTGCACTCACGCCATTGCCCTGAAGTATGACCTTTGACCCTTTAAAAGAGGGAACACTGGTGGCAGCATCACCAAAAACTATAGGTTTTTAGATTACACCAAGAGACACCTTCATGCAAAATTTGAACGAAATCCGTCAAGAAATGCAGAAGAGTGCAAGAAATGGAAAAATGACCTTTGACCCTATAAAGGACGGAACAATGAGGGCAGCATCACCAAAAATTAAATATGTGTAGATTATACCAAGATACATCTCCATACAAAATTTGAATGAAATCCATCAAGAAATGCAGAAGAGTGCACAAAAGGGACAAATGAGCTTTGACCCTATAAAGGACGGAACAATGAGGGCAGCATCACCAAACAGTAAAGATGTAAAGATGTAAAGATGTGTAGATTATACCAAGATACATCGCCATACAAAATTTGAAAGAAATCCATCAAGAAATGTGGCCTGCAGAGTGCACTCACGCCATGCCCTGAAGTATGACCTTTGACCCTATAAAACACGGAACACTGGTGGCAGCATCACCAAACACTATAGGTTTTTAAATTACACCAAGAGACACCTTCATGCAAAATTTGAACGAAATCCGTTGAGAAATGTGACCGCCAGAGCGCACACAAGAGTACACACAAGACATCTATCAAAATATGACCTTTGACCCTATAAAAGACGGAACACTGGGGGCAGCATCACCAAAATCTATAGGGTTCCAGATTTTACCAAGAGACACCTTCATACAAAATTTGAACAAAATCCGTTGAGAAATGTGACCGCTAGAGCGCACACAAACTATCCCCCAAAATATGGCCTTTTACCCTATAAAAGACGGAACACTGGGGGCAGCATCACCAGAAACTATAGGGGTCCAGATTTTACCAAGATACACGTCCACATGAAGTCTGAAAGAAATTCGTCGAGAAATGTGACCACTAGAGCGCACACAAGAATGTGACGCGGCGGCGGCGGCGGAACGCTGCTGAATCCAAAGTATCCTCCGGCATACTGCCGGGGGATACAATAAAGAGCATCTATAGCAATTTGTTTGAATTCTGTAGCATCTAGAATAGAGGAGATAGGCAAGCAAAAGGCATGAAAAACGGACAAAATGCATGAGTGATTTCGGAAAATGAACAGTTCAGTGCATTACATGGCATGCCAAGGAAGATCCATACGAAATTTGAAACGAAATGGACAAAGGGGGAAGGACCTAGACAGTAATCATACGTACTGCATGCAAAACAAATGGGCCACAATGGAAATCTAGCTCGTATAGCCCGCCATAGTTCCATCCATAGTGGCATCTATGCAGGATATAAAACTGCGTTTAAAACGAAGCGCTTGATAGATCTTAAAAATCTGGCTTCCAGAGTCTCTTCATTTTGCCTTGAAGAATGTACCTGCTAAATTTCAAGAAAAACAAAGATAGTTCAGGAGGCCAAAGTTGGGAAACCGATTTGCCCCATAGACAATACATGTAATGCATGTGCAGGATCCATATAATGACCCGACTTCAATCGCGATTTACTAAAAATATATCGTTTTTTGTATCTCTGAGAAGGGAATTTTATTGCGGTCATTGTGAGCCGACTGCCACTCATGCATGAGTGATTTTGGAAAAAGAAGAGTCAGGTGCACAACTTGACATGCCAAGGAACATGCATACAAAATTTTAAATGAAATGGACAAGGGGAAAGGACCTAGACAGAGCTCACAAAACTGCAGAGGGACAAGAAGAAAAATAACTAGAACTGCAATCGTATCAGAACGATGTGCATGCATTGACGTCTGTATTTTGCATGTCCTTGAACGGTAAAATAAAGAGCATCTCTTAAGCTACCTATAGCAATTTGTTTGAAGTCTGTAGCATCTAGAATAGTGGAGATAAGCAAAACGAACGAAAGGCACGAAAAACGGACAAAATGGCGCCTGGACGGTCATGCATGAGTGATTTCGGAAAATGAAGAGTTCAGTGCATTACATGGCATACCAAGGAACATGCATACGAAATTCGAAACGAAATGGACAAGGGGAAATAACCTAGACAGTGATCACAAGCACTACGTGCAAAACAAATGGACCACAATGGAAATCTGGCTCCTACAGCCCGCCATAGTTCCATCCATAGTGGCATCTGTGCAGGATATAAAATTGAGTTTAAAACGAAGCGCTTGACAGATTTTGAAAATCCGGCTTCGAGAGTCTCATTTTGCCTCGAAGCATGTACCTGCCAAATTTCAAGAAAAATAAAAATCGTCCAGGGGGCCAAATGCGGAAAACCGATTTGCCCCATAGACAATACGTGTAATACATGTGCAGGATCCGTATAATGACCTGATTAAATCGCGATTTACTCAAAATATTCTGTGAGACCATATATCTTTTTTTGCATCCCTGACGAGGGAATTTTATTGTGGTCATTGTGAGCCAACTGCGACTAGCGCGCACTTTAAAATAAGCATATTATGCAATATTATGTAATGCATAGTAAATTAAGGTTTTTACGTAATATCTTCGCGATGACGCCATCGATTTCAACCAAATTTGGTTAACAGTTGTCAAATACATAAATACACATACCTACCAAATTTCAAAGACGTACGTTGAACGTTCACAAAATTAGAGCAAGTTGTCTTTATTTCGGCATTTATGCAAATATTGTGATTTTCAAGTGTAATTTTCTAATAGTCGGTCAGTGATGAGGTATATATTTTTTTATTTGGCTGAAAAGGGTATATCTTGAAGTATCTAAATCCAAAAAAGGGTACGGGTTTACCCAGGCATGACAGAGAAGACACATGAAGAGAGCCGTTTTGAAAAATTTAGAGGGCGTTGTTTATATAATGCGTAATGAGAAATGCATGAAATTTGGCAGACATGTGTGCAACGACAAGACCAAGACATGGTAAAAGTTTGGGACAAAAATCAATTGATATGACAAAGTTATAGGAATTGTTAATATTCGGGAGTGAAAATTTCAAGAAATTTCACATTTTTCAATATGGCGGATTTCGGACTTAAATTTGCAGTGTGAAGATGGCATTTTTCGTATTAATTTTTTTATTAGAATGTAAATAGCAACTCTTGGACTATCTACAGGAATTTGTTTAGAAGTCTGTAGGATGTAGGATAGCTGAGATAGGCCAGGAGAACAAGACATGAAAATGGCCCCAAAACGGACAAAATGGCGCCTGGACGGTCATGCATGAGTGAGTTCGAAAAACGAAGACCTGCCAAGGAACATGCATACGAAATTTGAAATGAAATGGGGAAAGGACCTAGACAGAGCGCACAAACACCCCGTGCAAAACGAATGGGGTCTGAGGGGGAAGAAGAAAAAGAAGAAGCAGAAGAAAAAGAAGAAGAAGAAGAAAAAGAAGAAAAAGAAGAAGAAGAAGAATAAGAATGCAAAACAGGAACAAGAATATGGCATTGACAGACGTCAATGCAAAAAGAAGAAGAAGAATAAGAATGCAAAATAGGGACAAGAACATAGCATTGACTTTACGTCAATTCAATAAGAATAAGAATTCAGAACGCGCACGAGAACAGACCATTGACTGACGTCAATGGAAAAAAAAAATAGAAGGAAAATAGTCTTCAGATTTACGAGTGTGTAAAAAATAGCAAAAAAATAGTCCAAGGGTTTTACTTATTTGTAGGAAATAAGGAACAAACAGTAAAAAAATAGTCATACAGTCAAACTCGCTTAAGTCGACGTCGAATACTCGCCTAAATCGATCAAATTCTCAGGACAATATGTAAAAACATTAAATTTACACTGCACAAGTCGAACTAGACGGCGATGTGAAATCAATCATTGTCGAAACTGCCACACGCCGATTTTGTTTTTAAAAATTTGACTTGCTGGGGCGGACTTCGGGTCCTCTTTCGCGCACTCTCTCACGCACTCTCTCGCGCTCTCACGTGAAGAACAAAATGTCATGTTTGCACGGCCGGCCGGCCAGACGGACGCAGGTCTGCAAGCTCTGCATGCAAGGTCTATTGCCTTCACGGCCATGTGCTTATAAAGGGATGTAAGGGAGCATTTAATACATTGAAATTAATCACTGGATGTGTCTGGTTTTATTCTTTATTGTCCAACTTGTAACAGGTGTGAAGTAATATATAAGGTACAGTACATGTATGTTCTTATTTTGTCGATGTCTGCACATTATAAATCAAAATTCATGGTACATTATGTGATGAGAACTCCCAATCGATCGGGCCGCCAGCCAGAGTCTGCACCACGGCGTCCGTGTTATGTTAAATCGCCTATGTCGACGCATTTCACTCAGTCCCGTCATGATCGACTTAAGCGAGGTTGACTGTATTTTCAAGAAAACAGAAAGAAAATAGGGGGAAAACAGAGAAAAAATATATTTTCACTCATTGAAAATTAACCTGGGGTGAAATGAACTCTCAGGAATATGTAGGAGCAATTATAGATAGATAACTTAAAAACTACATGTTGAAATAACTTATTTATTAAATTGGTCACAATTTGCACTGAAACTCACAATATGTTGAATTTTGCGGCTTGAAGTAGGAAATATAGACCCTTAATGTACATACTGGAGTTAAATATTTTACTGAAGTATTCTTCAAAGTACTGTCTTTCAACAGGGCATGACAAAAATTAAAAAAAACAAATTGCCCAAAATGACTTTTGGCGCACTTTGGTTTCACCCTGGCCCACTGTGCGGCAGCGGGATGCTATTAACACCAACATTGCACAGCAAGAAGATTATTATACTCAAAATTATGTTATGAAAGTTTGAATTGAATTGAATAAAACATTTTTTAGTTATCATAGTCAGAAGGTAAGAAAATGTTTTGTCTTTACATATATAGCATTTTTTTTTTTGGGGGGGGGGGGGCAAAGCATTGTCAAAGGGCACTTACCCTAATATTTAGGGGCTGTCTGACACCCCATCCCAACGGAAATTTGTGTCAATTTTTTGTATTTTGTAATGTCCAGTCATACTACTTCCTACTGACAAAGTTTGGTGCTAAGGGGAGATGGGGTGAAATCGATCCGACTTTGGGGCTTCTTTTGGGGGCTCTGGGGGCTAAACCCGACAGCTATGGTCAGGCTCACAACCTTTTTGTCAATGACTTACATGTAGATGGTCCAAGGAACTTTAAGGGGTCAAATCTTATAAGATGGAGTGACTATTTTGGGACAGGCTCCTAGACTAATAGAGTTACTTGCACAGAACAGTGTGGGTGTAACCGGGTCAGGATTTTGAAAAATGTACCAATTTGTTCATTTCCTGACTTCAGTGTGTTTCTAACGGCCCTATTCATTTCTATTCCTATTTATTTTTATATATTTTGGTGCCATCTGAAAGAATAAGTGCAGGGCTTTCAGTAGATATATCATTTTTCATATGTTTGATATGTAGTAGGTCACAGGGTTAATTGAAATATTAAATGGCCAATAAAGGGGAACGTCCGTTAGCATATCTTTATGATTTCTGAAAAGAATCTACTATAAGAGATATGATATGACCAATGGCAAATCAAAGACTACAATACGAAAAACATTTCTAGACAAAATCAGGAAATAACGTGCATTATTAAAGAAATGACAACAATTTACGTAATATTATCCTGGGTTCCCCTCACGGAAGTTCAATATACTTTTTTGGGTGAAAGAGCCCGTTAAAGTTCAGACAGTGGTTTTTGGTGGTAATTAAAATATGTATCTCTAATAGATTCATGATTCCTGAAAATTTCCCCCTGTCTTCCCAAGAAAATTTGTTTTTTTATGGGTTCACAACAGTTTTGCGCACCTCCGTTAGGAAAACGAACTTCCGTGAGGTATACGATTCTACGATGACTTTTTCGCTGCTGGGTATTGCTCGCAGGTCAAAATGCACTTTCATCACAAAGCTCAGAGCAACAGGCATGTAATCCTACTCGTCGAAATTACGCACGAGTCTCGTGGGTGTGCTGATTTGCAACAGAAACAACAAAAGTTTTGCAAAAAGTTTGTTTCCACAGGAGATACTCATTAACATCAGTGACTTTAAGTAATCTAGATACCATCAGGGATCCAGTTTTTGTGTTATTTTGGTAGGAATGGACTTCCAAAAAAGTTTGAACGTGCTGGAGTAATGTTCTCAATTATTATTCGCTTATAATTGGCTATGAAAGCTTGTACTCCTAAAAAGTTCCTTTTGCATGATTGATTTTCGGTGCTATTTGATGACTACATAATTTATGCTACTTAAATATCATAGTTGGCATACAATTTGCCTTATTTTTAAAATACTATTTCGTATGTAAAATCTATTTTATGATTTTTTTTTCCAAATTAAAGTTTAAATGCTAATATTGCCTATTTAGACATGATTAATTATTATGAATGATAGTTAGAATTAAGTGAGCTCTACTTACTATAATTTTGTTAAAATAATATTTTAATTGGTCGAGTTTCAAGATTTTTATTACATTTTCATTGCAGTTTTCCTCACGGAGGTTCGGTAAAAAAACTCAAATTTTATTTATTTTCCTTGTTATACTTGTAATGTGTGTGATACCACTTGCAGTTATTAGTATAATGTCTATCACTAATATAAGGTATATATAATTAAATAGCTTCTGATTTCCCAATAATATAATTTGATTTGTCTTTTTGCTCTCGGCGGTTCGTTCTTGAAAGATTATGAATTTCACCAAAGGAGATGGATAATTTCCTCCATATTTTCACAGTAGATGCCAATCAAGTATCCCCTTACATTTCGATAATTTTAATTTATATATCAACATTTTATTTTTCGTTGTCATAACGGACGTTCACTTCATACACAGTCACTTTATTTTGCAGAGTTTCACTGATCATGCCACGTCCAAGAAAATTGGTTAAAAAGTCAGCCGCTCAGTCTCAGGCGGAGTATCGTCAACGGAAGAAAGATGAGCTCACAGAAACTGCGTATAACAGCCAAACGGCAAAGAGAAACTAGAAATATCACTGAAGATGATGATTAATACCCCCGCCCCGTGACAACAGCCTTTCTTGACTTTGGGTCAAAAACTGAGGAAGTAGTTCGATCCGCAAGGCGTTTCCTTGATTTTCTGCCACAAATATGCCGTTACCATGGCAACGCAGATTCTGACTCATCCGAAAAATATGTCTTGCACATCTGCCCACCAAGACCAATGTGTGTACCAAATTTCATGACTTTCGGTCAAAAACTGAGGAAGTAGTTCGATCCGCAATGTGTTTCCTTGATTTTCTGCCATAAATATGCCGTTACCATGGCAACGCAGATTCCGACTCATCCGAAAAATATGTCTTGCACATCTTCCCACCAAGACCAATGTGTGTACCAAATTTCATGACTTTCGGTCAAAAACTGAGGAAGTAGTTTGATCCGCAAGGCGTTTCCTTGATTTTCTGCCATAAATATGCCGTTACCATGGCAACGCAGATTCCGACTCATCCGAAAAATATGTCTTGCACATCTGCCCACCAAGACCAATGTGTGTACCAAATTTCATGACTTTCGGTCAAAAACTGAGGAAGTAGTTCGATCCGCAAGGCGTTTCCTTGATTTTCTGCCATAAATATGCCGTTACCATGGCAACGCAGATTCCGACTCATCCGAAAAATATGTCTTGCACATCTGCCCACCAAGACCAATGTGTGTACCAAATTTCATGACTTTCGGTCAAAAACTGAGGAAGTAGTTCGATCCGCAATGTGTTTCCTTGATTTTCTGCCATAAATATGCCGTTACCGTGGCAACGCAGATTCCGACTCATCCGAAAAATATATCTTGCACATCTTCCCACCAAGACCAATGTGTGTACCAAATTTCATGAGCTTTGGTCGAAAACCTTCAAACTACGTTTGGCGGGGGTATAAAAAAGAAAAGAAAAATATGGAAACATTGAGATGAAGATGAAAAGGAGAGAAGATGGATATATGCTCCAAGTTGACGCATTACGGCAAAAGCACATGGTCGTATTTCAACGCTGGACATGGGAAGTAGGGGCGGCTGCAAAGCTCAAAGCTGACCGGTCTGTCAAACAAACCTGACGGTCAAACAAACCTGACGGTGACCTACCTGACCCATCTTTGCCCATCGGGGGCATATTGTTTTTCCTAAGTTTCATAATTCCGAAAATGAAAAAGGGTTCATAATTCCGAAACACTAATTTTCCATGCCTGGGGGTACATAATTCCGAAAATAAAAAGGATTCATAATTCGGAGCATTTGTTGCATTATTCCAAAGGTTCGCTTATCCAAAGGTTCATAATTCCGAAAATAGAATATGGTTCATAATTCCGAAAAAGATATAGGGTTCATTTTTCCAAAGATTCGTAATTCAGAAAATGAAACAGAGTTCATAAATCTGAAGGATCTTATTTCCGAAAATGAAAAAGGGTTCGTATTTCCGAAAAAGAAATAGGGATCATAATTCAAACTAGCACATCAATGATGTGGCGCTCATCCGGCATCCAACAAAGAAATTCAAGCAATTTGTACTTTGAACAAAATACACATAATGGACTTCTTTCAACAATTTTCTTACATCAGTAACAGCATTTCACCTTGAAAACTACCTAGCACCGAAAGGGTGAACTACTTCTCTATTGCAGCCTGTAGAACTCAGGAGTAGTACCACGTCCACATACACCGATGGGTGCTATGCCAAAACTCATTATTGTGTAATACAATAAAGAGTGCATAAGCCATTTTTGTGATCTTTTTAATAAATTTCGCATAAATTATCATAAATAATTTTCTAGACAAAATTTCAAAATTCCAAGTAGAAGTTCAATGAACCTCATGAAAGTCTTTCAGATGGAACAAAAAAAATTGAAATCGGTCAATAAATGAGGAAGGAGAAGCAATTCTTGTGATTTTTGAATAAATATTGCATAAATTAGCATAATTAATTTTGTAGACAAAATTTCAAAATTCCATGTAGAAGTTCAATGAACTTCAGGAAAGTCTTTCAGATGGAACAAAAATAATTGTAATCGGTCAATAAATGAGGAAGGAGAAGCAATTTTTGTGATTTTTTAATAAATATCGCATAAATTAGCATAATTAATTTTGTAAACAAAATTTCAAAATTCCATGTAGAAGTTCAATGAACCTCATGAAAGTCTTTCAGATGGAAAAAAAAAATCGAAATCGCTCAATAAATGAGGAAGAAGCAATTTTTGTGATTTTTGAATAAATATTGCATAAATTAGCATAATTAATTTTGTAGACAAAATTTCAAAATTCCGTGTAGAAGTTCAATGAACCTCATGAAAGTCTTTCAGATGGAACAAAAAAAATTGAAATCGGTCAATAAATAAGCAATTTTTGTGATTTTTGAAAAATGTGCATAAATTAGCATATTTAATGAGTTTCAAAATTCTGTGTAAAAGTTGTGAATCCCCCACCTAGTGCAACCTTCGGAATATGACACTCAATTGTGAGTGTCTTGTTTACGAATGAAAATAACTTACCTATCCTAGTTTAACGTTGCTATTCACCCCACCCCACCCCTCAAAAACACCGGTAATTTCTCCCACATAATTTATTCATGCCCCTGGCATGAAGGGCGTGAAACCCGCCAGGAGTCACCTCGTGACCTACATTCCTCATCACTTCCTCTTTCACGTAACCATAGGAAGCCTATCCGACGTGGAGGGGGTGGGAGACTTGATGTAAGTTCTTTTCAATCGTAAACAAGACACTCACGATTGAGTCTCATAGTTTCCTTCATCTTCAAATAACTTACCTATCCTAGTTTAACGTTGCTAGATTGCAGCAAAAAGGTCTAGCGGAGGATAGGTCCATTTCAGTAAGATCCAACGGAAAGTGAAAACTCGGAATAAAAGATTTTCAAATCCTGATATCGAGGTTACCCCATAAAAAAAACGGGACTAAGATCCAAAATATAACCAAAATGGCCCTCGAAGGGCTCATTAATCAAAATCATACAGATTTAGAATCAAGCATCAATGCAACTGTATGTAATTATAGAACTAACTACATGTAAATAACACTTAGGCAAACATGCTGAATGGTAAGGAAACCAGTAAGAATAATAACAGGAAAACGTCCATAAATGAGACAAAAGCCAAGAGGCGTCATAAACCAACACTGCATAACTACATGTAAATACAAAGAAATTGGAAAACAGAAGGAGGGAAACTAGTCATAATAATCCCTCTGTATTCAAAACAGAAAGAGAGCCCTCGGGAATAGACCCTACTTAGAATGCGGCCAAGACAGGACTGCGCGGGGGAAGACTGTTCCCCGAGTAACCACGTCGGAGAGATAAAACGACGTGAAGGTATTGGGATGAGCCCAGTAAGCTGAATGCAAAATATCCTCTATTCCCACCCCTAGGAAAAGGGCCCAGGATGAAGTGATACCCCTAGTATCATGGGCCCGGATAGATTCCGAAAAGATAGCCTGGGGACCTCCTGATTTGATTGCTTGGACTAATGGTCTCCACTGAGACTGCTTTGTGAGGGGCAAGGGAACAAATAGTTGGGAGGATAAACGGATATCTTTCGCTCTGTGTGTGTACCATTTTAGTGCTCTTACCGGGCACCATAAACGGTCTTCTGGTATGGATGAGAGACTAGATAGGGAAGGGATGACTATTTCACAGGGCCTGGACCCTTTGGATTGGTTTTTGGCGATGAACCCTGGGCTAGGGATAAGACGCACCTTGTCTTTCTCCCATCGAATATGACCCTTTCTCTAGGCTGAGGGAGCGAATGAAGCCTCTGCGCCGGCCGAAGCTATGGCTAGCAAAAAGGAACATCTGTGCATGGGTTCGAATGGGGGGCGGGATAGGGCCCGAAGAACAAGGGATAGGGCCCGAAGAACAAGGGGTAGGTCCCAATTCGGTCCCAACTTGCGTGTGGGAGGTCGCTGTAGGAAGAAAGATTTTGTTAATCTATATAGGAAGCGGGAGGAGGAGACTGTTTCGCCATTTGCGAATCCTTGATGGATGGCTGCTATGGCGGACCTGTATCCCCTAATTGTGGATAAGGAGAGACCATCATCAAAGAGCAAGATTAAGAAGTCTGAGATCTTACCTAGAGGGGCAGAGCTAGGTTCGATGCCCTCTGCCTTGCACCACTTGATGTACCGGAGTAGGCGGGTGTCATAGGTGGATCGTGTAGAGGCTCGTAGATACTTTGCTGCCATTTCTGCAGCGCTGTCTGATAGGCCTGCGTTAATCACTGATCTCCGGAGATGATCCAGAGTGTGAGAGACAGCTTCTGGATCTCTGGGTGATAAGTTTGAGTCCCCAGTTGTGATAGTAGGTCCAGTCTGGGAGGGAGGACTCTGGGTGGTTCTAGTAGCAGTTTCAACAGTTCTGGGAACCATGGTCTCCTTGGCCAAAGAGGGGCAATTAGGAGGAGCGAGGCTTTGTCCCTCTTGACCTTTAGTATGACTTGTGGGATTAATGAGAAGGGGGGGGGGGGGGGGGAACGCATAACCGAGGAAATTTGTCCATGGAATGGAGTACGCGTCCGTCGTAAAAGCCATTGGATCTGCGTGGCGAGTACAATACACTGGGAGTTGATTGTTTAGGGTCGAGGCAAATAGGTCTATTTGTGGTTGCCCAAATCGTGTGAAGATAGTGTTTGTCACTTGTGGGTGTAGGGTCCATTCCGAGGGGAGGTACTTCCCCCTTGAGAGGAAGTCTGCTATGTAGTTGTCTCGACCCGGGATGTAATTTGCTCTGATATTGATCTAGTTCTTCCTGCACCAGAGGATCATTTCTACTGCAAGACTGGATCTCGTTCCCCCTTGTCTGTTGATGTAAGACACTGTGGTTTTGTTGTCTGATTTGATGAGAATGGTCTTGCCTCTCAGCCTGGGGGCCAATCGGACGGTCCTCATTTCCAGGTCGTTGATGTGACGTTGTTTGTTCGCGTTCGACCAGTGGCCTGTTAGGTGGACGTCTCCGAGGTGTGCCCCCCCCCCACCCTTGGCAGGATGCATCCGTGGTGACTGTAAGGGAGGGTTGATTTTGATGCATTTCCTTCCCTTGATAAAGCATGGAGGGATTGACCCAGAAAAGAATGGCTTCTTTTACTTTGTCTGTTTTTGGGATATTTTTTGACTGTGGATCCCTGATTGGGTGGAAGTGCCTTAGGAAATGAAGTTGCAGGGGTCCCATGTGGAGACGGCAGTCTGGTATTAGATCTACGAGGCTGGCCAGCAGGCCTAAGAATCTTTGCCAAGTGTTCGCTGGGGCTGACCTCTGTGTGAGGATGGCGTGGCCTACTTTTATCACTGTATGTATTCTGAGGTCTGAAGGTCTCGCTCGCAGGTTTGGGATCATGATTATGGCCCCTATGAATTTGGGTGTCCTTGTGGGGGCGAGATTTGATGCCAAACTGATGGTGGTATGAACGTCTGTTAGTAGGCCCTCGGGGGAGGGGCTGAGAATCAGCCAGTCGTCGAGGTACATGAAGATTTTGATCCCTCTTCTGCGTAATTCCGCTGCCACGGCCTGGGCTAAGCGAGTGAAAATTCGTGGTGCTGTCTTTAAGCCAAAGGGAATTGGTAGCACTCTCTTCCGACCATAAAGTGGCGAGTATGAGGGTCGATATGGATATGGTAGTAGGCGTCTTTGAGGTCTATTGACGCCGCCCACTCATAGTTTTGGATTAGCGGCAGTATGGATGAGAGGGACTCCATCTTGAATGTGTGGTTTGATATGAAATTGTTCAGTTCTCTGACACTGAGTACCATTTTGAATCCCCCCGATTGTGTAAGGGACCTGAACTATGTATGACCTGCTTCTCGAGAAGAGATTGTATTTCTAATAATAGAGCTAGTCTGAGGGGGGTCTTGGCAGGTAGGGGGTGGGGCAGTGGATGTGAATCTGACAGCGGGGGGCAGTCAGGCGAGGTTTGTACCCCGATGTGATTATCTGGAGAATAAATTTGTCTGTAGTTATCCCTGCCCAAGATTGGGAAAAGTGAGTCAATCTTCCCCCTACCGGAATTTGACTGTGGGTCAAGGCATAGTCATAGTTGCGGGCCCCAATTTCAAACGAAGCCATTATCATGGCGGGATATCGAACAGATTCTCCTTCGGAGAGCAAAGAAAAGACTTCAGACCCATTGGGGCCCGAGGGAGGACGAAAATGAGAAGAGTCCCCGACCGGAGATGAAGCCCTGTTACGAGATTGTCGGCTTTTCTGATGGGTCCTCTGGGGTTGCCCACTGCCCTGGAACTGGCCTGAAAAGGCCGGCGGCTGGAAAAGAGCAGATTTCTTAGGTTTAGACAACTTATAGTAAGTCTTGGCCGCAGTAGAACTGGCCGATATGTTATCATCTAAGACTGACTGAAACTTGCCAGCAAAGAGATCCTTACCTTCCAGGTTGTTTGAGGAGGGCACTGCTCACATTTCTGTCTACCCTCAACACCTCCGTAACGTTCCTGCGGCGCGCCCTACAGCAAAGTAGAGCCGTTCTTGATGCTTGGTCAAATAGCAAATCTGAGATGAGACTGATAGTATCCAATATAATTCCTTTGTCTTCATCAGTCACTCTAAGGCGATCAGCCAGGGCCGTGGCAAGGTAACCTTGCAGCATTGATAGTCTCATAGCCGTTCTAGCTGAGTAATCCAGTTTATTGAAAAACCATTCGTTCTGCCTGAATGAGTGCGAGTAGAGCGGGTTAGACAAACGGTTACGAGAGGCAGCTGCCTCCGCGACCCGCCGGGCGACCTCCGGGATCATTGGGGGGTGCAAAAATCGTTCGAGGTGTCGAATTTAGCAGTTTTTCGCACCCCCGAGTGGGTAGGTCGCATTTTATCTCCTTGTTTATCAAGATCCTTGAAGCATGCTCTGTAAGGAGCATCCATTTTGAGCGTCGAAAATTCCCTCTTTTTCGAGGAATCTAGCGACGAAGAGAGGCAAAATATCGAGGTTTCCTCATCATCCTGAGTTTTGGTTGTACGCCCAGTAACCAATTGAGGGCAGTATTTAAAAATGATAGCCGTGCCCGTGTTGAGTTTCTCAGTTACCGAGAGCGAGGTAGACTCATAGTGAGAGGCGGGGGGCCGGCTGTTTCCCGTTCAGCTCTCCGCTCAAAGTTAGTTGTTGTGTCCGACCCATCGTCCCAAGAGGGAAGGGAGGAAATGACGGACGCATTGCTGTTCCCTCCGAGAGATTTGGGGGTGATGATATCCAAATTCAGTCAGATTTTCCCACGATTGAAATAGCTGTACGACCTGGGGAGTCGCGGGAAGTCTCCCGAGCCTTCTCCCCCCTTCTCCAAGACTGAGCATAAGAAGGCGAGCGCTGGCGGGAGCGAGAAGATCGTTTAGACCGGGACTCCTGACCCGGCTGGATGGAGTGTTGATCGTAGGGGTCGGGATCTGGAAAGGAGGCGGCCGCCGGAGGGTTCTTCCCTGCCCTGGAATTTACGTTAAGGGGCTAGATCGGGAAAATACTGAGCCGATCCACAGCCAATACGACGGAGCCACACTTTCCAAACGCTGTATCTACGACTAGCGCGTACTTGCTACGATACGATTTGATTACGATTATAGGGATCCTGAGACTAATAACCGGAGCTCAGGTTACGCTCAATAATGATGTAACTACGCTGTTTGCACGATCTTGCCGATGGGGTCCGATGTATGTGCTCTCTATATGTGACCTAATCACGCTGTTTCCCCGTTCTCGCATAATTTTTAATAAGTGTCAGGTGAGGGAATTTATGTCACTGCTGAACGGGGGCAGCGTGGTAAGAGCGAGAGCGCAGCGCAATAAGAGCGTATTGGGAACTGGATAAGCGAGTCGGGTGTGTAAGGAGAGCGGCATTGCAGCGGGAAGGTCGTGATTCGATCTGCGTGGAGAGGGGCAGCAGCGTAACTATATTGGTGTTTACTAATATTGCCGATCTGGTGCCACTGTTGCTACGCTTAGAAAGACCTTACTACGCTCACCCCGCTTTCTTTACGCTGTCCTTACGATCGCCCCGCTAGCTTTACGATAAATTTTTGATCGGGGAGATCGGGGAGAAATTTTGAACATGTTCAAAATTTCTCCCCGATCTGAAAAATTCCCGCTCCTATCCCGATCTCACAACGCCGTCTTTACGATGCTGCCGATTGCAAGCGATGCCAGTACGCTTTCCCCGATCTACCAAAATCTACCAGATCGGGGTTGATCGGGAGCCAGAGCGGCATAGTGGAACGGCCCCTTTAGGGTTGGGGCGGGTGAAGGGTTAGAGTTCATCAACGCTTGTAAAGTTTTCATGAACCATACTCCGGCCTCATTCGTGCCCGCCACGGGCAGGGCCTCTGGGATAGGATTATCATTATTGGTCTTTGTGATATCCTCTCTACTTTTTGTGACCTCATCTCTGGTTTTTGTGTTATCAACTCTAATACCAGAGTTATCATTTTTGTTATTTTTTTGTCGCGGGTTCAACGGCCTTCGAGGGCTTCCCGACGTCTTTCGCCAACTTTCGTTTCAAGACTGTAGACTTTGTCTTAGTTGGCTTAGTTAGTTTATTTCCTTTCTTCGGATTCTCTGAGGTTGAGATAATTGACGGGTTTAACCGGCCCGTCGAGTCTTCGCCAGTGCTACTTATCGGGCTAACAATTCCTGAGTATGCCTGAGTCCCCCGAAACATTCGTGGCCTGTACCGCCGAATTCATGTTGGTTTTGGCGTTTGATCCTACGGGGGATCATTTTTGGTCTTTTTCTTCCTAGAAATGTCCGACATGGTAGAAGAAAATGGTAGACAGAAGCAAAAAGGAGTAGAAAAATGTGCTCTAATAAAAACTTGGTTTGCTGAATAGGGCGCGCGGTAGTGAAAGAGGAAGTGATGAGGGATGTAGGTCATGAGGTGACCCCTGGCGGGTTTCACGCCCTTCATGCCAGGGGCATGAATAAATTATGTGGGAGAAATTACCGGTGTTTTTGAGGGTGGGGTGGGGTGAATAGCAACGTTAAACTAGGATAGGTAAGTTATTTGAAGATGAAGGAAACTTATGAATCCTATTTCATTTTCGGAAAGACGAATCTTCGGAAATACGAACCGGCTTCGGAAAACGAACCTTCGGAGAAACGAACCCTCGGAATAACGAACCTTCGGAAAAACGAACCTTCGGAAATACGGACCTTCGGAAAAACGACATGTAACCGGTCAGATACAGTGGTCTTACTTTCATGATAGCTCTAGGGCAATTCCATAAACACGTCAACCAGTAGGGCAATTCCATAAACACGTCAACCATTAGGTCAAATTTTAAAAATCATCAAATTGGTCAAAATAATATATCATTCTAAAGGTAATAATATATACATGTACTGTCAGGAAATCTAGCTTTAAAATACACTGGACCAAGTTCAAGGTCACCAGACCCCCCTAAATCCGGGGAATTAATCGAAGCTAACTTATTACCTAACCTAATTTCTTAGTTTTAAAAAAAGACTAGAGATGAATCTCCGACCACGCGCGGTCGGAATTTATGCCTCCGCCATCACCAGATAGATTGGCAATGAATGGCATACATGTACACTTTAAAAAGGATTGTCAATCAAAATTACAAATCTTTTCACTTCAAAAACACAGGAGACAGAAAATTTATTTCATTTTATTTTCAAATAAAAAACTTAATTACCATTGATGATTTACAATCATCAAATACACCAAGGAAATAGATATTTTATAGCAAATAGACCACTGTCCCCTTGAAATTTCTAAAAAAGGTAGGCCTAGACTCCATATATATATCACGAACCATTTTTATGTATATAATGACCTCTATGACCTTTGAGCTTTGAACTTGAGATCCCCTAAAATCTAATCAGTTCATCGTCCCTCACATGTATGCATACATGGGCCAAGTTAGAGGTTGATCTGTCAAACTGAAGTTATTGCAAGAACGAACCATTTTTATGTACATAATGACGCCTCTGACCTTTGACCTTGAGACCCTAAAATCTAATCAGTTCATCGTCCCTCCCATATGCAAACATGGGCCAGGTTAGAAGCTGATCCGCCGAACGGTTTTGAAGTTATCGCGAGAACAAACCATTTTTATGTATATAATGACCTCTATGACCTTTGACGTTTGACCTTGAGACCCCAAAATCTAATCAGTTCATCGTCCCTCCCATATGCATACATGGGCCAAGTTACAAACTGATCCGCCGAACGGTTTTGAAGTTATCGCGAGAACAAACCATTTTTATGTATATAATGACCTATATGACCTTTGAACTTTGACCTTGAGACCCCAAAATCTAATCAGTTCATCGTCCCTCCCATATGCATACATGGGCCAAGTTACAAACCGATCCGCCAAACGGTTTTGAAGTTATCGAGAGAAAGAAAAGGGGACGGACGGACGGCCCGAAAACATAATGCCTCCGGCACCACCTACGGTGGGCGGAGGCATAAAAATAAGTTGACTGACATCCATTACCATGATAGATGCAAAGAGTATAACAGTAAGTATCCATGACAATAATTTAGAAAATATATGGCTTTTTCAATTATGCTTAATTGCTAATTGATATTACTACTACTTAGGTCATGTACGTCCAACAACAAAAAACATCATTTTTTAGCTTAACAAAAAGACAAATTACCTAATGAATGGCAGGATCTCTGCGCAAAGCAAGTTTTAGACCCTCTGCATAGACAGTACATTAAATTAATCTAATTATCTCTAATTAAGAAAAAAATGTGTGGTCGGACGTACACTTTTTTTGTACGTCCAACATCAATTTTCCTGTACGTCCGACATTGCATTCAAAGTGAATTAATTTCTGCCACATTAAAGTGCCTAGATGCCTTGTACATGTATCACCCCTTGTCTACATGTACATCATTACAAGTGTCCACTTTCAATAATTAATTAAATTGATTAATTACTTAATTCCCCAAGACAAGTTCATCCAGATCCTTAGGCCTATTACTGTTCAGAATGATGCTGAAAAATATTAGATTTTATGAGGCCGAAACATGTGAAACATTTTGGTGCCATACCACACAACGTCTGTGTGTGTACATGGATGAAAATGTCAGTCTCATTCTCCTTGCACTGAGTAAATGCATTGATCTCACTGAAAATATTTCTGCCCTCACTGATGCCATTGTCTGTGATGCTGGCTCTAAAGAGTCCATGGAGTGCCCAACATGTCAAGGGAACATCAAGCAATATCGACCACCTCTTGAGAGCGACATACCTGTTAAATATCGGCGGCAGACAACTGTGGGAGTCCACAAAATGGAAATATTGGCAACTGCACAAGAGGCCTTTGATGAGCTAAAGCGACAAATTAAAACCTTTCCTGGTACATGTACATGTGTATGTAAAATGAAAGCGGGCCACTTTCATCGAGGAACTGAAGGAGAAAGTGGATGGAGAAGAGATACTTTTGCAAGTGGATTTCTCAGAGAATGCGACCCTATCTGAACAGAACGAGATCCAATCAGCTCACTGGAGCCATGGATAAGTGACCCTCTTTACAGCTCATACTTGGATAAGGGCAGACACCAGGGAGAGCATAGTTGTTGCATCTGATGAGCTTCAACATAACAAGCTTAGTGTCTACACAATGATGGAGCAAATTCTTGTAAAGCTCAAGAGTAAGCATCCTTCGATAAGCACTGTCAAATGTGGTCTCTGATGGTGCCAGCTGCCAGTTCAAACAGAGGTTCCTGTTTTCCAACTTTACCAAGTGGGAGGATGACTTTAACATCATGATAAAGTGGCACTTCTTCACCACTTCCCATGGCAAAGGTGTGGTGGATGCACTAGGAGGTACGGTGAAGAGGTCGGTATGGAGATTTGTGCGGAGTGGAAAGGGCAATGCTTCAACACCGATAGATTTCTATGAAATATCCGTCCAAAGAAATCCAACCATCGGCATCATCTTTATCTCTAAAGATGAGATTGCACAGAAACAAGAAGTTTGGGATACATACTGGGAAGCCATGATCCCTGTGCCAAACACCCACAAGATACACAGTGTGGTGCCCGTTGGAAAGCAACACTTTGTTGGTCAGTGATTTGTCCGATGCAACTGAGTACAAGCATGTCCGCATCAGAGAGGAGACGGAGGACCTGAATGATTCCATCGACAGCATGGATGAATCTTCTGATGAGGGTCCTGCAAGTGATGAACTACAAATACGAGTTGGGGACTGGGTGTCAGTTCTTTATCAGGGGAAAACTTTCCCAGGTGAAGTGATACAGTTTGGTGCAGATAATGCAGATCTCAAAGTCAATGTCATGCATGCAACAGGCAGATATTGGAAATGGCCAGACACCGCTGATCAAATTTTCTATTTCAGAAAAGATGTTAAAATTTAATACACCTGTAGTTGCTGGCCACAGGGGACAGTGGAGTTTTTTACTATTTAAGACTTTCATCTCTTTTTGCAAGGTCCCCTGCCCCTACCTGTATTGAAAAGGAAATATATGGGTGCACATGATAGTTGTTCCAGCGTGTTTAGTTTTTTTTTGTGCCATTTCAAAGACATCATGAAAAATTACAGGTTTAACTAGAAATGTGCATTGCTGGTGCCGCGCAATGCGAAATGTATCCCCCGGCACTGGCAGCGATTTGAAGGAGGGACAAAGACCCTCCCCCATCCCCTCCATCAAACAAAAGGATGGTGTAGAAATTGCCGCCAGTGGCCCGGAATATTGTCAACACTAGGAGCAGCATTACCAAAACGATTTATAATGCATTTTTATAGAAAATTCGGAAGAAATATGACCTCAGAGCGCACATAAGCCATCCACTAAAATATGACCTTTGATCCTATGAAAGACGGAACACTAGAGGCAGCATCACCGAAAACTGTAGAGGTGTAATCTATAATGGCTTTTGCTAAACAGTTGGGTAACGTCGCGTCGCGTTGGTAGACATTTTCGAACATTTTTCAGGAAGGTGTCTTCAAGGGGACAAATTGAAAAAGAGTCCATCTCAGTATGATTTTTCCCGTTTTCAGGCTAAAAACGACAAACAAGGGAATAAAGAAAACAATAGAAGGATAATGCAAAGAAAAACATTAACTATAAAGAGAGAATTCCCAAAACGAACGCATCTACACTATATACAAAGTGTTCTCATATTTTGGGTTAATGTATGCCGACATCTTTGACTCGTGTCTTGAAGATGTCGATCGATGGTAGTCAGTAGACGTAAGTAAAGGTAACAAAACTAGATTAAATTAATTGAAGCTACTAACAGACTAATATAATGCTTACCTGTCACCATCTTCCCTTTTAGCAAAAGCCTGATGACAGCATGAATTAATTATTTGATTTCTTATGCCATGAATAAATCGATTGTTTGATTAATTAATTATTCAATTCATCACTGTTTTATTGAACTTTGGATTGAAAACACAGAGATGTTTAATAATTTTAATAATTTTAGCTGTGTTTAAGTTTTCCGGATTCGTGGAATGGCCTGAGCTGCGCATGGCCTAGCCTAGCCTAGTTTGCATGCACAAACCCTGGTCAGTCGTAAAAGAGTGCCTGCACTGTAAGACTACTATAGGCCATGTACTATAGCTGCTCCTTCCGACCAGAAGGTAGCTGAATTAGGCTTCTGTCAAGACAATGATTTTCTGATAAAGTGTCAAATTAGGGTCTGTGCTTGCAGACTAGGCCTAGCCTGCCTATACACGTACGGTACGTGTTGGCAAGTCATGCTCTGTACATGGTCTACGCTGCATATCTTTTCATGCGTAAAGTGCTTTGCACTGTGTCACGATCATCGTCATCATCATCATCAGACATCATCCGTGAAAGTACAGGCCACCGGGATGGTGTATCATCGCACGATGGCTTCAAGTTCAAGCTCAGCCTCAGGGTCAGGGGAAGATGGTGACAGGTAAGCATTATATTAGTCTGCTAGTAGCTACAATTAATTTAATCTAGTTTTGTTACCTTTACTTACGTCTACTGACTACCATCGATCGACATCTTCAAGACACAAGTCAAAGATGTCGGCATACATTAACCCAAAATATGAGAACAATTTGTATATAGATTATAGTGTAGATGCGTTCGTTTTGGGAATTCTCTCTTTATAGTTCATGTTTTTCTTTGCATTATCCTTCTATTGTTTTCTTTATTCCCTTGTTTGTCGTTTTTAGCCTGAAAACGGGAAAAATCATACTGAGATGGACTCTTTTTTAATTTGTCCCGCTTGAAGACACCTTCCTGAAAAATGTTCGAAAATTTCTACCAACGCGACGCGACGTTACCAGACTGTTTAGCAAAAGCCTCTATAATGGACCTACATACAAAATCTGAAAGAAATGAGTTAACAAATGTGTCCTCCAGAAAATATGACATTTGACCCTAACAACAACCTGAATATGACATTTGACTGTATAGAAAGTGGTACAGTGGGGGTAGCATCAGTAAACAATTTAGATGTGTAGGCTTCACTAAGACACATCTTCATATAAAATTTGAAAGAAATGTGTTGAGAGATATACCAAGATACATCTCCATACAAAATTTGAAAGAAATCCATCAAGAAATGTGGCCTGCAGTGTGCACTCAAGCCATGCCCTGAAGTATGACCTTTGACCCTATAAAAGACGGAACACTGGTGGCAGCATCACCAAAAACTATAGGTTTTTAGATTACACCAAGAGACACCTTCATGCAAAATTTGAATGAAATCCGTCAAGAAATGCAGAAGTAAGAGTGCACAAAAGGGACAAATGAGCTTTGACCATATAAAGGACGGAACAATGAGGGCAGCATCACCAAACAGTAAAGATGTGTAGATTATACCAAGATACATTTCCATACAAAATTTGAAAGAAATCCATCAAGAAATGTGGCCTGCAGAGTGAACTCACAGATACATCTCCATACAAAATTTGAACAAAATCCGTTGAGAAATGTGGCCTGCAGAGTGCACTCACGCCATGCCCTGAAGTATGACCTTTGACCCTATAAAAGACGGAACACTGGTGGCAGCATCACCAAACACTACAGGTTTTTAAATTACACCAAGAGACACCTTCATGCAAAATTTGAACGAAATCCGTTGAGAAATGTGACCGCCAGAGCGCACACAAGAGTACACACAAGACATCTATCAAAATATGACCTTTGACCCTATAAAAGATGGAACACTGGGGGCAGCATCACCAAAATCTATAGGGTTCCAGATTTTACCAAGAGACACCTTCATACAAAATTTGAACAAAATCCGTTGAGAAATGTGACCGCTAGAGCGCACACAAACTATCCCCAAAAATATGGCCTTTTTCCCTATAAAAGACGGAACACTGGGGGCAGCATCACCAGAAACTATAGGGGTCCAGATTTTACCAAGATACACGTCCACAGGAAGTCTGAAAGAAATTCTTCGAGAAATGTGACCGCTAGAGCGCACACAAGAATGTGACGCGGCGGCGGCGGCGAAACGCTGCTGAATCCAAAGTATCCTCCGGCATACTGCCGGGGGATACAATGATTTAAGAACTTTACAATACATTTCTGTAATTATTTGCAGGTCTGTTGAATTATTATGAAATGTACCAGTACATATTTCACTTACAAAATATACTTCTAAAGGGTATACAGTTTAAACTGTTATAAATGTTATCAAGCCTCACAGGTAAGAGTTTATTGGCATCTTCATTTTTGTTGTCTCGCCCACCGGAGTTGAAGGCGAGACTAAGGGATCCAAATGGCGTCCGTCCGTCTTATGATGCATTACTTGGCAACTGTTACTGCATTGGCAGCCACACTTCGGTGATAGAAGCACTAGGGGCATCTCCATGTTATTGTGTTGTCGGAGGTCACATGATGATGTTAAAGGTCATTTGAGGTCATACAGGTGTATGTTAAAGTTTACCTGCAAGACTCTCTTTTGTGAAATAACTTCACATCAGTTGCTTGGATTACAACCTAACTTGGGTCATATTTGCACTGAGGGTACCTTGATGTTATGTTGCCGTTGGAGGTCACATGATAGGGTCAAAGGTCATTTGAGGTCAAACGTTCATGTTTACCTACAAGACTCTCTCATGACAGATAACTTTGCAACCGTCCCTCACTTTTCTACCAAACTTGGGTTGTAGATGCACTGAGGGGACCTGCATGTTATGGTGCCGTTGGAGGTCACATGATAAGGTCAAAGGTCATTTCAGGTCAAACGTTCATGTTTACCTACAAGACTCTCTTATGACAGATAACTTTGCAACCGTCACTCACTTTTCAACCAAAATTGGGGTGTAGATGCACTAAGGGGACCTGCATGTTATGGTGCCGTTGGAGGTCACATGATAAGGTCAAAGGTCATACTTTAAAGTTTACCTGCAAGACTCTCTTATGATAGATAACTTTGCAACCATCACTCACTTTTCAACCAAACTTGGGTTGTAGAAGCACTTGGGGGACCTGCATGTTATGCTGCCATCAAAGGTCACATGGTAAGGTCAAAGGTCATTTCAGGTCAAACATTATAGTTTACCCGCAAGACTCTCTTATGATAGATAACTTTGCAACCATCACTCACTTTTCAACCAAACTTGGGTTGTAGAAGCACTTGGGGGACCTGCATGTTATGCTGCCATCAAAGGTCACATGGTAAGGTCAAAGGTCATTTCAGGTCAAACATTATAGTTTACCCGCAAGACTCTCTTATGATAGATAACTTTGCAACCATCACTCACTTTTCAACCAAACTTGGGTTGTAGTCACTTGGGGGACCTGCATGTTATGCTGCCATCAAAGGTCACATGGTAAGGTCAAAGGTCATTTCGGGTCAAACATTATAGTTTACCCGCAAGACTCTCTTATGACATAACTTTGTAAACGTCACTTTCCGAACATTAGTAATTATGCAAGCATAACTTATGCAGATTTATGCACTTGGGGGACCTGTTGCATGGCAACAGAGATCACAATATTTCTAGTTATCGCATGTGGGCGAGACACATTATCGCTAATGGCTTGTTTCATTTTTTTAATTTGAAAGGGAAAGGGATTCCAGAGCTAATATCATAAGGGTATGCCTGTTTATTACAAAGTGTCAGTCTATCTAGGTTAGTACAGTGTATTATTTTGTTAGATGTCTCCTGTTTTATTGTTGTTTTATTGTAGCAAGATGTGAGAAAGGTGTTCTGGGTTTACTTGGAATGGTGTTCATACATATATGAAGTTAGAAGAAAAAAAAGTGTTCATCTTTATAAGTGTGCTCATTTCTACATGTAGGGGTGTAATGTATCATAAGCTATTAGTAAGACAAGTTTAAAGGTTGACTACATTAGAGAAAAAATGGGTGCTCTTTCCATGTAGTTTTGCCTTCTAATCACGAATCTGCCAATCGATTGTCCAAATTATGTCTCGTTTTGGCGAAAAAGGGGAAAAGTAGAGGTTTTGGGACCGTTCCTTAAAACTCGTGAGCTGATGGGCTAACCCCCAAGTGACGTATGAAAAGTAAGAGGCACAAGATCTGCAGGCTGCAGCATATAATATTGTACACACAATGCGGTATTTGACCCCTCTGTTCAACGGACAATTTATGAAAATAGGAAATTAATCAATATAATCTTAGGAGTGAATAATCATTAGCAATATATTTTCTACAAGATCAGAAAACGCTTTTGCCCAAATATACAGCTCTTGTTTTGTTTTTTAGCTTTTCTTTTAACCCGTTGAAGACTGAGCCCGCATATATGCGGGCTCAGTTTTCCCCGCTCGTGGACTGAGCCCGCATATATGCGGTCTGAGAAAATCGAAGAGACGAGCTCAGTTTTACGCCATTTATTTCACTCATTACTACATGAATAAACATAAATCCTTACTGATTCGAATGATTATACATTTGACATAGTCGTTTGCTTTGTTCTACTTTGAAATGATAACGATTTGGGGTAGAAAACACAGTTTCAAAACCTTATTTCCTCTTGAACTCTTGAACTCGAACTCGCATAGCAACGCTCTGGCTCACTGCCGCTAACCGACCAATCAAAATAGGCTTGTGCGCACACGCTCTATTCATTTCCATATGAATTACGTTTACCCTTGATCTCTGCCTTATTTGCATAGTTTATGCAAATTAAATCGATCGACCACTTCGCCTCGCGTGCCGAGTTCTTTTTCTCCAGCTTTGCATACCACCGGATTGATTTTCATAAAGAAACTTTTTTTCATTTTTGAATATTTTCCACGGAAGTTTATTTTATCATTGATCGGATTTTTGTTACACTTTTCTCATCAATTGTTCTGTCTTCATTTCTGACCTTCTTTATTACCGTCTCTTGTTCTCCATTATAAACACTCTATTTTATATTTCTCTCACCCTCTTCAACAGCAATTTCGTCTTCTGTGCTCGTCTATTCGTTTAGAACAGAACAGAAAAAAAAAACACCAAGAGGAAAGGTGGAAACAAAGAGTACGATCAAAACTCATGAGGCCAAAAAAAAATTAATTAAATGTCAAATGCATAATGAAATAAAAGCAAAAGGTTAGAAATAAATAGATGAAAATCTTTTGGGGACATTTCTTCTACTTTTTGTTTTACATTCATAGGTTTATTATGGAGTTCACGATTTCTCATCATCATGCAGCATCATACTTTCATTATTGCTTCCTCCGCTGAATTGTTTTCTGTATAAAGGAGTAGCGTTATTCACATTTTATTGAACTACATACAGTATATTCAGTTAGTCGCCGTACTTTACAAACAATAAACCGAGTCCAGCTTGGGTTCTAACGGTTTCAAAAGCATGAATGGATTTCCTGTCTTTTCATCGCAGATGAGAACAAAGGAAATACGAACGAAGGTTGCCAAGGCCACGCCAGATAATCCCCCATTTTGTCAATGGAGCTCCAATCCAGGGGGCGCGGGGGGGGGGGGGGGGGGGGGGGCACTTCCCCGTTTTGTGAAGGTCATAAATGTCTATAACTCAGCGAGAGGATCTAACATAATAAAACACTCATCGATTACTTTCTTTTCCAAAGGCGGATCAAAGTTGGTGGCTGTAGAAAAGAATAATACCGAATATATTATATGTATTTAAACTTGTACCAGTGTACCACTTATAACAGAAGAATTATTATTGAACATTTCCCCTATTTAGACTTTAGAAGTTAGCGAAAGTCAAAACGATTTATAAGGTTTAAACTCTGTGAATTCATTAGTCCCCCAAAACGCGAGAATAGATAACACAGAATCCACACGAAACGATTCTGTAAAGATGATTATAATAAGAGAAAAATCGTTTTGTTTTGTTTTTATTTTGTTTTTTGCAAAAAAAAAACACATTAGCACTGTGAAAATGGTAGTTCTTTTCTAACTACGTAGCTGCTAAAGTTATCAATATTAATTTCTTATAATATAATCATCATTTTACATATACATCAACAAAATTGAATAACTTGAAAAGGCGACAAAATTGGAAAATACAGAATGATTCGGAGAAGTGTATAGTCTCGCTAAAATAATAAATTCCTATAACAGCACTCCATCATGATGGTATAATAATGACTACTAATGAAATATTGTTTGAAAGGAAATATGAAGGATAAGACTGGAAAATAAGAATGAAAGTAAATGACTTTATTCATTCATTGTTAAATCAGCTTGAATCAGCATAAGACGAATTATTTAAATACATTATAAAGCAATAAATAGAAAATATGATATGCAAACACGTTTATGAGTTATTGTCGCAATAATGTCTTATGAAAATAAATGAATAATACATTAAAAAAACAGAATTGTGAGGATAATATGTATGGCCGGCGGAACCGGGGGGCCCCAAATATTTTTGCATCGGACATATAAAATGTGTTACAAAAATTTGGACCCCCCCCCCCCCCCCCCGTGTGTGATGACGACATCGACTATCGGCGATGTCCTTTGAACCATTTTTTTTGTTTTGTTTTGTTTTGTTTGTTTTTTTTACTTGCCGGGAATGTCGACAACGGCGACGATATTGGACTTTTTTTGGGTTGTCAACAAAATTTTTGTCGGGAATGTCGAAGACGGCGGTGACTGCTTCCATTTTTGTAGCACAATAGTAACATTCCCTGCACGGTTCCCATATTTGGGCCCAACCAATCTCAAAAACGTTCGGCTGGCCCTGAAGGAATGTGGTAGACGAAGAAAGAAGGAAACAAATCAAGGGAGACAAAACGGAAGGATAAGATAAAGGAATAACTATAATTATGATAAATGAAGAAATATGTGGGAAAATAAAAGAATAGCCCAAGGATAAACGACGAAAAAAGAAGAACAAAATAAAATTAACGAAAAAAAAGTAGACATGAATCATGTGAATAAGTGAGATATAGGAAGCTACAACGAGAATTCAGAATTGATAAAAAAACGAAAACAAAATAGGGGGTCAAATGGATGGGGGATGGGGAGGACAAGAAATACAATCAATAAATAAATAAAGACGAATGGAAGTAAAAGTATTTACTCTCGTAAAAAGAATACAGGCAGAAAATTAGGATGAAACAGATGAATTTCATGGAGATGGAGGAAACAAAATGGGGTGGAAATGATACCTCATAAATTATTCATTACTTCCGTCGGCACTAGCCAATAAGGAAACAAGAAAATGAATAATGCATGAGGTATCGCGCAGTTTCGTGCACCGAACACTATGAATATTCAGTAAGCCAGCGGCAAAAGCGATCAAGGCGCTGATTGGCTATGAACGCAGTAGACCACACCCCCTCCTTGACAACCACGCTTCGTTGAGCTTGTCAGAATTTTTACCGTTCCCAGCGGGGGAATCGCACTGGGCTTTACCGTCTTCAACGGGTTAAACAATGTTCTCATCCATCTGAGCTTGCCGAACGAAAGTTTTGCATTGGTCATAAACGCGTGCACAGCCGTTTTATGCGTCTGTCATGATGATTGTACAATGTCCTACACATCTTTAGTACGGCAGTGACTATGTTCCCCTCGTACATAGCGACTGGTGAACGCTTTTGCTTTGTTTATTTCACTTACGGCTTTTTTTTTTTACTTCGCTTTACATAGTACGTTAGTACTGACTTAGATTTTGGCTGAATTCGAGTAACTTATATAGAGAGAGGAAAAGTGCCCGCGATTCCGAGTTGGAGGACTTTTCTGAGCCATGCAGATACGAACTCTGATTTATCAGATGATTTATCAGACCCCGAAGGCAAAGAAGCTCGAGTGGCAAGGGGAAATTCGACCATATTATATGTTTGAACCCCTCGCAGAATACGGTGAAGGGCCGTCGGTGAAGCCACTCCAGGGAGCTCCAACGCGTTGGAGCTCCCTGGAGTTACGGGTGAAGTAGACCGAAAATGCTGTCTTTCGTAATTCGTTAGGTCGTCTTAGCTAACGAACGAGAGACAGAATTTTCGGTCTACGGGTGAAGCTGCTGCAGCTGTTGTCGTTGAAAAACAGATTGGGAGACTTGACTCCAAGTCTGATCTTTGGAATAGCTGAATTTTTTAGCTAGCTTATCCTTCTCTTCATGCCAAATTCGGAATACAGGCCATCTTCAGCATCTTCAGCAAAGTGATCGCTGCAGATTGTACGTTCCACTCACTTGGCCGGCCCTTGCCACTCTGCCCGCGTGAGCTTTACATTTGCGACCCACAATTTCCCTAGATTTTCATCTTTATGAAAATGATGTAGGCTTACACCATCTTTAGGGGTCTTGCTACAGCCCGCAACTATACACCGATTAGGCATTATTGATGAAACCGTGTCCCAAAATCAAAGTTATTGTGAGGAATTAAACACACGAAAATACGCAATGCAAATGGTCGATGCTGTGAATATCATGCTTGGCACCAGGCCACAGAACTCCTAAAGAGGAGGCTGGGCCTGCCGGGGGCCTCCGGGCGCGCACGGTATAGGTTAGTGGAATATATTTTCCCTTACTTTTCATGCGTCACAGATCACATGATCACGATGTCGCTTCGATGGGTTTTTTTAGGGGCGGGGCTTATGACTGTGTAAATCAGCAAAAATATACTTTTCAAATGATTATAAAATATGACTGAATGCTTAAAAAATGGTGTGATGGATATTTTTTGGCTCCTGATGACACCTTCCTAAGAAAAACGGGCAATTATTTTTTTATTTTAGTGACCCTTTAATCAGTTATGATAATAAACACTGAATTACTGGCAAAATGTATGTATCTAATACATATTTGTACATGTACGTCCGACATGGCAGTCCTGTACGTCCGACACTGAGAAGAAACATACCGGTAAGTATTTATTATTTGAAAGTGGAAACAAGACATTTTACTTGCTATTTCTTATCATTTAACATCTAATTGAAAGAGTTATGGATGAATTTTAAGAAAAAAAACACACACTTCACAGAGATTTCCAGATGAAATTAAAATGTCAGAAAAACCCTCTTTTCTGCGTACGTCCGACCAGGCAATGTTTTTTAATTAGTACAAGGTCGTTATAGTGGTGGTGCCTCTTTTATATCTGTAATTGCTTTTTACCCATTAGATGTTACATATTGGTCAAATAAAAACTGATAGATTATATTCACTTTTCCTACTGTGACTCATTCAAGTGTCTGAAATGTACATCCGACTTTATGGAATTGCCCCTAGTTAACTCTAATTAATAGTTATATTGAGCTAATCATAACTTGCATGACCGTTCAGTGAGAGATTTCTTGATCTCATTACATGGAGTTACCTTATATATCGCCATGATTATATTCAGGTTATATAACGAACTTCTGTGAATATCTTGCAAACGTCTGTGAGATTAACAATATCTGCCGAAACGGGAAAGATATTTGACCGAATTCACTACACGCTGAAAATACTTATATATTTCATGTCATCAGGAATACTTGTGATTGCTCTAAATTGTTTTAAGTGAAATTAGCTCACTGAATTTTGTTCTATTTCCGAATTTGGTAGACGGATAATATTTCTGACAAGTATATAGAAGATTAAGTCATGTTTTGAGTTTTTGATCTGATGCATTTTGGTGTGCCTGTTCTGTAAATGTGTTATCGAGATTTTAACCAATTATGTTGAATACCGAAGAAAATTTTTTGTGTTATCTTCAAAGAAAATGGCCATATAATACTATAAATCTCATTTAGAACGTCCGTGAGGGATATGAGAACTTCCGTGATGAAAAGTATGTTAGGTTTGAATACCTGTACACATGTCAGAGGGAATGAAGTAAAATGTTTTTTCTTTAAGTGCATAATCTGTACTAATTTCAGTTACATAAGTAAAAATGTAACGTTTTTCATTTTCACGCGAGAAAAATAAAAAAAAACATTACGACTGCAGGTGCAAAATTTTGAAAATATCGGAAAAGTACTTGATATTGATATCACTAGCAAGCCAAATGTGGTCATTAGACTGGATAAGAACTGTCCGCATTTGAAACTTCAATTTCAAACACTATTTGTGCTAATGATTTAATAAACATTTACGACAAAATCTTACACTTTCGTTTATACCAAGTATAGGGTGCTTATATTAATCATGGACGTTCACGCTTCTGAGGTGGTTAACTTGAATGGTTAATAAAAACCTGTTCCATGGGAAATATCCCGGTATAATCGGGTTTTTGTAATTAAATTTGTATTCTTCAACAATAAACATGCCATTTTTACTCTTCTCAAAATTTGTTTTTTGAGCCTCCTAAAACAGATTGGTACATTTTTCAAAATTCTCACCTAACTATTAAAATACAGTCAACCTCGCTTAAGTCGACATCGCATGTGTCGAATAGTCGCTCAAGTCGATGAAAATAAAAAGTCCCAATTTATCCTCATAGACTTACGTGTGTTAATCCTTTGTACAAGTCTATTTTTGTAGGTCGAATACTCGCCTATATCGATCAAATTCTCAGAACAATACCATGAAAAAACGTTAAATTTACACCGCACAAGTTGAACTAGACGGCGATGTGAAATCAATCATTGTCGAAACTGCCAGACGCCGATTTTGTTTACAAAAATTCCCTGACTTGCTGGCGCGATCTTCGCGTCCTCTCTCGCACTCTCATGTGAAGAACAAAATGTCATGTGTTAGTCATGTTTGCACAGCCGGCTGGCCGGACGGACGCCGTTATTGCACTCACGGCCATGTGCATATAAAGGAATGTAAGGGAGGATTTAATACATTGAAATTAATCACTGGACGTGTCTGGTTTTATTCTTTATTGTCCAACATGTAACAGGAGTGTGAAGTAATGTACTGGGTACATGTATATGTTCTTATTTTCTCGATGTCGGCACAATATAAATCATGGTACATTATGTGATGAGATCATGAGAACTCCCAATCGATCAAACCGCCGGGCCGCCGTCCACAGTCTGCACCGCGGCGTCCCCGCATTATATATACACATGTAAGTCGGATTTTCTTTGACTTCCGCACAAGTCGAAAATCACATTTCACTCAGTCCCGTCATGATCGACTTAGGCGAGGTTGACTGTATTGTGCATGAACGTACACCCAGCCTGGGAAGCTGATAGAAAAGGGGTGAAATGAACAACAAAGAAATACAAAAGGATAGGGGAGAGGATAGATGGAAGGTAAAAACAAAGAAGGAAAGAGAAGAGGATATAGAAAAGGAAAAACAAAGAAATGCATAAGGAAATAGAAGAGGATAGATGGAAGGAAAAACACATTCAAATACAAATAAAAATTAAAATAATTTGTTTGAGCATACATATTCAGAAGGCATGTAAGAATTTTAATCTTCATTTTCCCTTGTATTTCTGTTTTTCCTTCCATCCATCCATCCTCTTCTCATTCCTTATGTATTTCTTTGTTTTTCCTTTCATCTATCCTCTCCCCTATCCTTAATTTCTTTATTTTTCCTTTCATCTATCCTCTCCCCTGCACTCAATGTACACTCAATTTATATTGGAGAGACGTGTATGTGCCGCTTTGACGACCCCCTTTTTCAACGGCCGATTGCCATTCTCAAGATACCCCGATTTCTTTTAAAGGAGAATTATCCCCAGGCTTTTAAATGTAAATAGGGTCATAGTGAATAAAATAACATTTAATTTGATATAAAAATCACCGTTTTAGACCAACTGATGCCGTTGTAAGAGCAGAAAATAGAGACCACTTTTTACGATGTCTACTCCTACTGGCGGCGTCCATTTTCTCTAAATTTCCCATAAAACCTTGCGCGTGATGACGTAGGGGATGGAGAACTCACTAGCTAGTAGCCTGCATGAAGCGCGCGCTACATACATTATGTATACACACGGTAAACATGGTGTTCGGCTGTTGTAACTGTTCCAAGAAAACGATAGGGAAATCATTCCATCGGTTCCCAGACCCGCAGAAATGTCAGGAATTGTTCAAGCGTTGGGTGACCATATTGAACGTGGAAAAATGCCAAGGAAAAGACTTCAAACTTGATCGGAAAAATGATGTGATCTGCAGTGATCATTTCACGGAGGCCGATTATCACGTAGATCTGCGGGCTAAGCTTATGCCCGGGCGAATCGTATAATCAAGCTAGTGTGTCCTGGAACACGTTTTACTTACGATGATTATTTTACTCTAATAAATGTTTTTCAAATGTGATAGTTACGTAGATAATATAAATTGATTTATTTAATTTAATTATGAAACTCTTGCGTAATTTATGTTATTATTAATAATAATAAACTCTTTTTAAAATAATGTTGGTGAACTATTGCGAGCCAATTACAATGCGCTACGGCCAACTCCATGCCCTACGTCACACAGCCCGATCGCACCGGGAACATGGCGACGCTGCTTTACTCTCGAGAACAATAAAAATCGGAGGATTCAATCGACAATTCCCATCCTCTCGATTCTCGAATATACGATGTTTTTACTTTATCAGAAACTGTTTAGAATTCTGTTTTAGGTCAATGATAAAAGTCTCGTGGGGATAATTCTCCTTTAACTTCCGTTTCGAAGACCCTCGGAAACGCAATGCTCTGTAACACATGATCTGATCAGTTCCCTAGATTGCTAGACCCTCTTTTAACCCATTCGCGACATTGATTTTCTAAAAATGGATCATGACGACCACTCTTCAAAGACGGCAACAAGCGCAGTACATGCTCTTGCAAGTCTAGGAACACGACACTCACCAAAAGGGACATGCAGTTTGAGAGGGACTGTTCCCAAGCTAAATATGCCTGTGATTTACACCATTCAATTGAAATGAAATCTTTATGAAAGCTATCATTTAGTAAAGTAATCTGTTATATTCTGAAATAGTGATACAATGTACTTTTTATATTTTTATTTATTTTCGTTTGTCTGTCATTCTTGAAAGTGCATGCCCATTTCAAAGTGGAATCATCTATTCTAGTCATTCATGCTGGCACAGCGTGATTTTGGATTCGTCGACTCTGTACAGGGGGGTTGAAAAATGACACCCCGAGCAGTAAGGGATCGAGTCGGATAAAGTCTCAAAATGAGAGAAGTAATATCTTTACTTACAAGCAAAATCTGAAAAGTTTCATATTATTAGCAAACTGACCTTGCTAAAAAATTTTATGAGTCTGTGATTTTGTCCCCAATTTATCATTCATCCTGTCCCAAAATGGTATAGCTACTCGAAGGACCACAACTATCGATAGCTTGTGTTATTTTTAGCCCAAGGAAAAAATAGCGTGGGAATTGGAAAGGGAGGTATGCCAGGAATGTGATTCATCGCGCAGTACAGAGCCAGTGTGTACATTACGTGTATTTTTGCCTGTGTGTGTGTGTGTAGTGTGCAATAGTCTGTCATCTAGTCATTCATTTGGAAATTCTTGAAAATAGTTCTTTGATTATCAGATTGAACGTGTTGGAGTTGAATATAATGGTGTTATATTATATAGCAATAATAACAATGGAATGTTTGAACTACCAGAAACCTTATATTACAACAGAAAATACAAAGCAAAAAATAAATATAGTATTACCCAGGACTGGTAATTCTAAACTACTGCAGCCCACTGGTAAACGTTGCCTAGTGACCAAGAATGACTCATTACTCAACAACCCTTTCTAGGTAATGTAAACAATAACACTGTCAAAAATTGATAATATTATGCTGAATCAGGAGTTATCACAGACCTCCTTGCTTGGCCGAATAATGACCCCAAAGCACAAGATTTACGTTGGTGAATAAATTAAATTGTAGCTCTTACTTGATTATTCTTGAAACTGTAGAAATAAATATTTTTACTGGTTGGTTGGTTCCCCTAACTGCCTAAGCAGTAGCAGTGGCCATTCAAAGGGGATATCAAGAGGCACATCTCCCCCAATAAATTTTGCCATATCCAGGTCATAACTTTGTGTGTCACCAGCCTTGAAAAAATTCTTCTAAAAAAAATATATTATTGAAACATCCCTCCCCGAAAACTTGATTAGACGTGTCAGAGAGCGTTGCGTGGTGAGGAAAAAAAATGTTAGCAATTGGTATTCAGTGTTCAGTCATGTCAGTGTTAGTAAATGTATTCATGTTCTTTCTTTACATTGCAATTTTTTTCTTTTCTTTTTCATCGGGCTTGGATAAAATAAAAATTACAAAATATATTGGATCTCGACTTCAAAATGACATGCATGCGAGACACAGAGCTAACTCACTCAACCACGCTCATATCCGGCATGCGCATGCATCACAGTCACACAACAAAGTCACACTTAAACTTATACTGGCGTACATTCGGCGAGCCTCAGCCACCAGACAAATTTTGCAAATCCACACGAATATTTTTGAAAAATACATACAGTTGTTGTATATATTTTACAACTCCGAAACCCACTCAAACAGACATGAATGAGTTATAAACTAACTCAAAGCTCAAATGACAGGACCGTAAGTAACCCAAAGAAAAAAGTTCAACGAAATGACAGGCATGACTACCGTACGGTAGTCCGTATTCACAACATAGACAAATGCCATTCACAACACACGCGAACACTTGCGAGCGCGATAGACTCACTCACGTCGAACAAACTCACCAGATTTTCACCGAAAACAATTAAAATTACGTACTACACGTCCACCAGGATAAAATAAATCACAAAAACTTCCACAACAAAGTGGACAAAACCGGGGGAAATAAACAGAAATGCACAGAAGATAAGAAATAGATGAGAAATTAGACGTGCTAGGCTATCCTGAATCTAACTGAAAAGTCTGAAGTTGTAGATAAAAAAAAAGGATCGCGATAGCCGCTATCGATTTCCCCTTGTTGCTAGGATACTTTGGCTAGGAACAATAGATATGAATATTCATTGCAGGCTCGTACAGATTTGAAGTGAAATGTCCAATAATGGGTCTTCTAAAATTCATAAACCTGAAATAGATTTTTGGTGAGACGAAGTAAGGAGTGTTCTGATTGGCCAAAATATTTCTGCATTGGCAGGCGAAGTTTGGGGTCACAAAACGTTCTAGTTTTCTTGTAAACAAGGCAAACCACATAATGTGGTCACTCTGTCACGAATGGGTTAACACTTTGCAGATTATCATTAGCGCCATAGCTCTCTAGACCCTATATTTTTGTTAAATTCATATATGTAGACCCTAAATTTTGACCTACCCGGCGGTTCCTTAGACCTCCATTTTGGAGTTGACTGAGGCACTCCCCCCTCCTGGGTGGACACACACACACCATACGCACACAAATGTTGAGATTCTCATACTAACTCCTTGCTCATACTAGACATGAGCTCACAATAGGCTTATTATAATGTGGCAATCATCCAGGAATCAACAGATATACATGTATAAGGATAGATAGTGTTTGAGATTCAAAATGTGGATAAACATTAAAACAGTTCACACTTTTCACGTTTTATTACGTACGTACGTATTATTTATTATGTATCAACCTCGCCTAAGTCGATCATGACGGGACTGAGTGAACTGCGTCGACTTAGGTCAAAGAAAATCTGACTTACGCGTGTGTGCACTGTATACATAACACGGGGACGACGCAGTGCGGACTGTGGCCGGCGGTTTGATCGATTGGGAGTTCTCATCACATACATGTACATGTAATGTACCATTATTTATATTGTGCCAACATCAAGAAAATAAGAACATACATGTAGATCTACTGTACCTTTCATGTACCCAGTATATTACTTCACACTCCTGTTATACAAGTTGGTTGGACAATAAAGATTAAAACCAGACACATCCAGTGATTAATTCCAATCCTCCCTTACATCCAATTACATGCACATGGCCGTGAAGGCAATAAAACTGCATGCAGGTACGGATCCGGCTGGCCCTGCAAACATGACTTACCGTAACACATGACATTTTGTTCTTCACATGCGAGCATGAGAAAATGCGCGAGAGAGGACGCGGAGATCGTGCCTGCAACAGTGCAAGTCGGGGAATTTTTGTAAACAAAATCGGTGTCTGGCAGTTTCAACAGATTGATTTCACATCGCCGTCTAGTTCGACTTGCGCAGTGTAAATTTAATGCTTTTTCATGGTATTGTACTCAGAATTTGATCGATATAGGCGAGTATTCGACTTACAAAAATCGACTTGTACAAAGGATTAGCACACGTAGGTCTATATAGGCCTAGGCCTATATGTGAGGATAAATTGGGACTTTTTATTTTCATCGACTTGAGCGACTATTCGACACATGCGACGTCGACTTAAGCGAGGTTGACTGTACTTATTACGTACGTACGTAATAATCTTACGTATGTACATTTTTTTTTTTTACGTTGTTCGATTGTCAGATTTGGCCCTTCTGGAGCTTCAGGGTAGGCCTAGGCCTATATGGATTGTATTACCGAGCTCATACAGTTAAGCGCCTAAAATGGATTTCATAGGCGTGGCGGGACTACGCGTATGTTCTCCACATTATTTGACACAGAGAACACGGCAGAATATCATAAAATGAATATCATAAAATATTGGCAACCCTTGATAACGCATATTCCATGTCAAACGTGCAATCGACCTGCCAAAACTAGGCCTAGGAGTTATAACAAAGAGTGTGTGCATAATTTTTGTGTCTTTTCCCATTGGCATTGGGGGTGCACATTCAGTACCTTTTTCAAGGGACCAAAATGCCATGTCGTTGAGAAGGGGTTCGCTCGGAAGGGAATATCGTATTAAATCAATGTTATCTTTTTCAAATTCCACCAACTTATTTTTCTCAAATTTCTGTAGTAGGCCTAGGCCTAGGTCTAGTCACATCAGCAAGCAATGGTCATATTGACCATTAGGATCATATACATGTGTGTATACTGGGTATTGGGGATACAGATGTAATTTTGTTTGAAATGGAGGTTTTTGTGGGCAAACTGATACTTAAGTATCATTCTTTAGATTTTAAGTTATCAGTTCGTTAAGATACAAAATGTAGAAAGTTATAAAAACTTACATTTACAACCCTCTTTTCGGTACTTGTTACCCACACCTCCATACGGATGACGACTGCTCTCAATATGTTGTGCACTAGTGAGGCCGCTACATGGTTACGCACCGTAGATACGTACGCAGAATGTTACGCACACAAGCTATTCTACAAAGACCTGGAAGGGCCAAACTGACGACGTAAAAAATAAAAAATATTACGTACGTACGTAATATTTTTTATTTTTTTACGTCGTCAGTTTGGCCCTTCCAGGTCTTCGTAGGAGATCGACGAACCGATCGCGCCGGTACTACTACGAGCGCTGAGGGCTCCCTTCATCATAATCGTGAAAAATACAAACTGGATGCTGACGGAACAGTCTCGATAGCAGTTATCGACAAAAAGGACCCAAAATTTCAGGAAACCCTCTTCAAAGGTCACAAAACCACCTGGTAAGTTTTAATCATCTATTATTCAACATAAGTATTTGGATTTAAGTAAACTGCAATATACGAGTTTCAATTAAATATAGCCAAAAATGCACAGTGATGCAGTTTAGGTATGGGATGTGTGTTGGCTGCGTTACTACACAGTCGGCAATGGCGTGTACCTATGAGTGGGTCTAGTAGGCCCTAGGCCTACTGGTCGACTTTATAAGTTTGACAGATATTCATTTGATATTTTATTTGCTAAGATTGATTTTCTGAAAAGTGCTCGGTATTAAATAGGATCCACTTCCATACAAACCCATGCCAAAATATCAAGTAGGCCCTAGCCTAGACCTAATTTATTTTAACTGTCTTATGTTAAGACTTAAAGGGTCACTAAAATAAAAAAAATAATTGCCCATTTTTCGTAGGAAGGTGTCATCAGGAGCCAAAAAATATCCATCACACAATTTTTTATGCATTCAGTCATATTTTAATAATCATTTGAAAAGTACATTTTTGCTGATTTACACAGTCATAAGCCCCGCCCCTAAAAAAAACCCATCGAAGCTACATCGTGATCACGTGATCTGTGACGCGATCTGTGACGTGATCTGTGCCGTGATCTGTGCCCCCGGCAGGCCCAGCCCGGTGCCGAGCATGATATTCACCGCATCGACCATTTGCATTGCGTATTTTCGTGTTTTATTCCTCACAATAACTTTGATTTTGGGACACAGTTTCATCAATAATGCATAATCGGTGTATAGTTGCGGGCTGTAGCAAGACCCCTAAAGATGGTGTAAGCCTACATCATTTTCCTAAAGATGAAAATCTACGGAAATTGTGGGTCGCAAAGGTAAAGCTCACGCGGGCAGAGTGGCAAGGGCCGGCCAAGTGAGTGGAGTACAATCTGCAGCGATCACTTTGCCGAAGATGCATGATTTTGAGGATCCTGTCCTGTATTCCGAATTTCAGTGGCATGAAGAGAAGGATAAGCTAGCTAAAAGATTCAGCTATTCCAACGATCAGACTTGGAGTCCAGTCTTTCAATCTGTTTTTCAACGACAGCAGCTGCAGCAGCTTCATCCGTATATAGACCGAAAATTCTGTCTCTCGTCCGTTAGCTAAGACGACCTAACAAACGAGAGACAGAATTTTCGGTCTACTTCACCCGTACTTCTCCCTGGAGTTACTTCACCCACGGCCCTTCACCGTATTCTGCGAAGGGTTCAAACATAATATATGGTCGAATTTCCCCTTGCCATTCGAGCTTCTTTGCCTTCGGGGTCTGATAAATCATCTGATAAATCAGAGTTTGTATCTGCATGGCTCAGAAAAGTCCCCCAACTCGGAATCGCGGGCACTTTTCCTCTCTCTATATAAGTTACTTGAATTCAGCCAAAATCTAAGTCAGTACCAACGTACTTTGTAAAGCGAAGTAAAAAAAAAATTCGTAAGAGAAATAAACAAAACAAACGCGTTCACCAGTCGCTATGTACGAGGGGATCATAGTCACTGCCGTACTAAAGATGTGTAGAACATTGTACATAATTATACAGACGCATAAAACGGCTGTGCAGGCGTTTATGACCAATGCAAAACTTTCGTTCGGCAAGCTCAGCTGGATGAGAACATTGTTCAAAAGAAAAGCTAAAAAACAAAACAAGAGCTGTATACTTGGGCAAAAGCGTTTTCTGATCTTGTAGAAAATATATTGCTAATGATTATTCACTACTAAGATTATATTGATTAATTTCCTTTCTTCATAAATTGTCCGTTGAACAGAGGGGTCAAATACCGCATTCTGTGTACAATATTATATGCTGCAGCCTGCAGATATTGTGCCTCTTACTTTTCATACGTCACTTGGGGGTTAGCCAATCAGCTCACGAGTTTTAAGGAACGGTCCCAAAACCTCTACTTTTCCCCCTTTTTCGCCAAAACGAGACATAATTTGGACAATCGATTGGCAGATTCGTGATTAGAAGGCAAAACTACATGGAAAGAGCACCCATTTTCTCTCTAATTTAGTCAACCTTTAAACATAGACGGTACCCTGGCTGTAGGCCCTACTGTAGAAGTTCACAGTCTCATGAAATGTCTTTCAAACCACCCTGTACGAAATTATGAGGCTGAGTCATCTGCATGATGTATGGCTATACCGTAATTCTAAACAGACATAAAGTTAAATCTGATTTAATTATAATCAGAGGAATAAATTTAATCCAGGAATAAAGCACGACTTACCCCGATAAGATCCTGTAATGTGCTGCCAATCTGTATACTGTGCATGTGACGTGACTGAGCGCGAACACGTACGTTCTATGCGCGTTGTAGCATGTATAGAAGAACCCTGCGTGATTTGTGTTCCCACATTATTACAAGCACCTGCTTTAGCATCACACAGAACTCCTGTTTAGCACATGGTTAAGCATACACTGAGTAGTGTGTATGCGTGTGTGTATTGTGTGACCGTTCAGGATCGATCAAAAGGCCAGTGGGGTTTAGTCTGTAAGCACAGACCCTAATTTGACACTTCATCAGAAATTCATTGTCTTGAGACTTCCAAATCCCTCGGCTTATATATATCACACATTGCGGACGTCGGGGAAAGCGACGCGCGAAGCTACCTAGAGCGAGAGCGCATGCAAAGCGCTAAAAAGACACAAGTATCAAAATTGTGCTACTAACTTTGTCATAGAATATTTCCTTAGGCATAGATAATAAAATTCAGATCCACAAGCAAACTATAAAATTCTAAAAGAGCATAAATTTTGCAATGGAATGATATAAATCAATTCACAATCAAAGTTTCATGAATAAATTTAGAATCCAAAATACGGTACCACATGAAAATATTAAATCATCAAATCCCAGTTTTAATTTGTCTATGGTCCGTATGCTATATTCGCGCTCACGCACAGGATCCGCGACTTTAAAACACACTTTTGTGGAAACTAATCTCTTATTTTACAATTAATCCTTTTATTCAAGATGGAATATCAGTAGCACTAAATATTCACAAATGGCATTGTATGAACAGTATTTCATTGTATCATGAAATATATTGAGAAACCATTGGCGGATCCAGGGGGGGGGGGGGCAGTCGATCCCCCCCCCCCCCCCCCCCCCGAGCGACTTTTCAAGAAGCTGGCAAGACCAAAAGAAAATATTGGTCTACCTTTTCCAAAAGTTGACAGACCTGCATTTGTGTGCCCCCCTTATACTAAATCCTGGATCCGCCCCTGATATATAATTGTATATATACGTATAGTCCATGGGCATGCGTAGACCAATATAATTGTACCTTATAGAAATAGCGGCAATAAATCGAAAAATAGAAAAAGTAATTCGACTCGTCACTATCCTCATTATTTGGTACGAAAGTTTGATTACAACAGCGCACAATTAATGGTGATGGGAAACTAAATTTGCACTTCGCAGAGGCAGGTGAGCCAGTTCAAACTTGAAGACATTGGCCGGGAAAAGCAAACCCATCTCAACAAAGTGGACATCACATATGCATGAGGCCTAATAAGTATGGAACGTCAGTGGCGCAGATAATCGGAGGGCATAGTGTCCCTGTATTAAAGAGTTGCGACATGGACGTCCCACTTTTCTGGAAACAAAATGGCGTTGGATTTCTTTCTATTGAGAACACCCAGGTGCTCATCGGAATTGAATAGAAATGTTACGTAATAGTGGAAACAAAATGGTGTTCAAATCCCCAGTTGTCGTAACTCTCTAATAGTGTAACAGTTGAATTTTGCAGTATGTATTTTACTTTGTTGTTTTACATTTTGCTGGCCCATACTACTTTGTTTACATCTTGCCTGTTTATTTACATTCCAACTCATGACCTTCATTTCCTCTCTCCACGTTCACATGTCACTCCCACAGCCACACCTGGTAAGTTCTCCCATTCCATTTCATCTCACATGCTTCCTTTTACATTCCAACTCCACTCCACATGTTTCTATTGTTACATTCCCATTCATATTCAGAACATCTCATGACCACCCTTCCATGTTGATTATTGGTTCTTGCTTCTCTCTGGGTTAGTCCATTCTGTTGGCAATTCCATTTCTCTTAAATTGCTGATTGGTTGTTTAATTAATGATGTGATTTATGTTGATACCTGTACAGCATGTTTAGATTGAATTTATGTTAGTAAAGTCAGTGCAACTCGGGATCTCGTCTACCCGGGGGGGGGGGGGGTACTAACGTATATTGGGTATACGGGGACGTGCCGCTGGGAAGGGTGACTTTTGAAGAAAGATCCTTAGACATGGGTCCCCTTTTCATTAAAAATCCTTAGAGATGTGGGTATGGGTCTGGAGTTCTCAGCCGCACACCCCGTCCGATTATAATCTGAGTACCACCCCCCCCCCCCCCCGGGCTCGTCTAGTGAAGACTGTTTTATTTTAGCTCCCTTTCTTCAGTTAGACTTGGCGTGTTTTTACTTAGGAGAGCAAGAGTTGATTTGATCTGTTACTAGAAGAGAGCAGTGCAGAGAAAGAGTTAGAAAATCGGTCAGCTGACACTGGTGGCAGCGGTGTCCTGTCGTTCTACCCAGGAGACCTCGACCCAGCCACGCCCTTTCTTCACTCAGATTTCCTGTCATGTCTGCTATATCTACTTGTTAGTGCCTACCTTCATCGCTGTAGCATCCTTCATCGATTTTTTGTAAGCCTCTAACTTCAATCAATCTGGCCTTCTTGTTCAGCTAACTCCATCCTTCTTCAGTATTTGGTGAGTTGCTCTAGCTGTTATCTACAAGTATATAAGCCCACCTTTTGCCTCCTTTTTGCAGTAACACCTTACTTCATTGTCTGATTATAATTTTATGCTGTCTTTGATGTTATCCAGTTGCACTCATTTCAGTTATTTCTTCTTCAGTTCCTGAAGTTCAATAGCTGTATCGCCCTTCATCATTTAATGATTTGACTTCTTTGGGTATTTTGAAGTTAGCTCAATTTATACTTACGCCTACGAAGTTTATCACCCTCCTTCAATTATCACCCTACTCTGGTGCGACTTTACAATGTTTCGCATCGAGTTGCCGGAGTATTTTACTGGTGAAGATGATAAGGACTTTGCTCAGTGGGTCAGGCGATTTGAGGTTGCTGCTGCAGCAGACCCGACTGTCGCACATAAACTACACATCCTCCTGCCATCCAGGTTATCAGGCCCGGCATTCACGGTCTGGAACAGTCTTTCCTCCAGTGAACAAGCAGATTTTCATATTATTAAGAAGAAGCTTTCTGAAGTCTTTGGTGCAGGCTTAAGTAACTTCCTTCAACTCAAAATCCATGAGCGGGGAGCTAAGACGTTTCAAGAGGCAGTTGACCTGGCAATCCAAATTGAACGAGCTCATGTCTTTGGCCAAACTACCCAGAATATATACCAATTCTACAGTTGCAGCTACTCAAGAGCCTGATGCCCTTAAACACATCCTACATCGGCTAGACGATATGGAGAAGAAGATTGCATCCCTCCATCTTCATCCTTCTTCCCCTCACTCGAGATCGTCGTTCTACCCCAGACGAGACCCATGATGAGAGGCGCCACTCTTCCCGGCATCGCTCACCTTCCCCAGGACGAAGACAAGAGACGTGGAAACACCCTTCTCCGGCTCAGTTTCGTTCACAAGATCCTCCTTTTCCTCGTTCAACTAGCCCAGACTACAGGCTTGGTAGGTCTCAATATCGTCCTCCATCCCGTTCACGAACACCAAGTCCTGACCTATATCGCCGACGGTCACCAAGTCCAGGACGAAGGCAAGACTACGATAGGCGTGAAGGAGCAACAAGCCCTCTTCATCATAGGTACGATGGTTATCGCCGACGGTCACCAAGCCCAAGACGAAGGCAAGACTACAATAGGCGAGAAGGAGCAACAAACCCCCTTCATCATAATACGTACCATGATGGTTATCACCAGCCTGACAATCATGGCGGCGCATCCTACTATGGAGACAGGTCTCATTACCCTACGGTTGCTGATAGTTCACAGCCTGATTCTCCCTACTTCTCTGACTCTCGCACGTCACGCAGAGTCCATTTCTCCAAGAACCAGGAAAACTATTACTAGTTGGTGATGAGGGGCAACCATCAACATTTTCTCCTGCAGTCCCAATGAATAAGTACAGCCCACGTCTACCCAAGGACGAGACTTCTCCTTACAATACCGGTCATCGTAGAAAGCAAGTACACCATGGCTTACCTCGACTGTGGCTCATACATTTCACTTATCAGCAACGAACTTTGGTCTAGTATACCCAATACGCATAAAGGGCCCATGCAGACGATATTCTGTGCTGCAACTTCTGTAACAAGAGAGAGTCTTGATATAGTGGGACTCGTTACACTCACCCTCCATCTTGGGAATAGAAGCCTCCAACAGCAATTTCATTGCGCAAGAAATATTAGTCACCCTCTTATCCTTGGTTGGGACTTCTTTTCTTAACATGAAGCTTCTATCTCTGCACGAACAGCAACCTTTGAGATGCCTGGAACGTCAATTCCTCTGGCAGACAAGGGAACAACAGCCCCACTACGATGTAATGCTGTACTCGTTGACACAGTAACCATCCCTCCAATGTGTGAGATGAATGTCCAAGCTCGATTGTACTCATCATGGCATTACTCCAGATGGTTATGAAGGACTGTTTGAGCCCCAACTTCGAGAGCACCTTTCTTCCGCTGCTGCACGATCCTTATGTTCTGCTCAGAATGGACATATCGTGGTCTGTCTTATCAATCCAACAGAAGACAGTGTTCAACTCCCATGCAGCAGACTCACATCTGGGTCAGTTTCATTCTGTGACAGGCAAGGTCCAGGAAGAATACCAGCTAATCGAACCAGTAGTGGCTTCAACGCAGAGTGCTGCTCATAAGCTCACTGACCTTCTTCCTTCATCTGGCCTGACAGAGCAGCAATTTCGACGAGCAGAACAACTTCTTTCAGATAATTCTGGAGTGTTCAGTACCTCTGCAGATGATATTGGCCGCACACACTTAGATGATCATCGCATAATCACAAGTTCTGAGACTCCGATAAGGCAACGAGCATACCGTACATCACCTGCGGCTAGGGTTGAAATTCAACGTCAAGTTGATGACTTACTTGAACGGAACATCATTGAAGAGAGTCATAGCCCGTGGTCACGTCCTATTGTACTCGTACGCAAAAAGGACAATACTTTTCGTTTCTGTGTCGACTACCGAATTGTAAGTCGCCCTGCGTGGCTGACATTTTGTTGCTCTCTGAGCTTTGTGTATTTTGTGCTGTTTAGTTGTATAGTGTCGAATTGTAGATTATACCATGTCATTTTGTAATAGGCAGGGATGCTGGTAGACAAATTTGAATCAATATTTTGCTGTATTTGGTGAGTTATATTGATTAAAATTTTTGTGCAAGGTTGAATCTGGTCTGCAGCAAAACAGTGGGCCATTTTGCACATGCTTAATGTAGACTGTGTGTAACACTTTTACTATTCATGTTCGCTCAACTTGAGCAGGTCTTTCCTTTATTGTAAGACTTAATAGCTGTCCAGAAGCACAATGGGCTCTATGAAAGTCATCCTTTGTATTCTACTAATCTCATTTAAAGTTGCAATGGCATGTCCCTGTATAGAGGCCAAGGGCCCACAAAGGGAATCCTCAAAAATTGTGCATTGTAAGTACAGTAAATGCAGGATCTTGTATAATGTCAACTCATCGGCAACGTTTCAACTGAGATTATTGACATCTGGCGACATCAACCCTAACCCCGGACAAACAGGTGGACAACCAGCGAGAAACCACCATGCTCCCCGACAGCCGATCAGTGAGCATGCTCGTCGTACTGTATATGATAAGACCTTTCTGCTACAATAACCCTGCATGGAAACACCTTCAGCCTGAAACTCTTAATTTGAACCTGAACAGAATTGTTAATAGGACAAGCAAAAACAGAGGAAGAGTCAGTAGTGAGACGTGGAAGAAAATCAAAGAACTCGGCATTCAAATTTCACAGCGTAGAAAGAGGGGAGGAAAGAGAACACCTACGGAGGGGAAATTGTCATCTCAAATACCTGTCATCATCACGTCGGAAAGGAGGCAGGACCACCCGGTTCCTGTGAGTAGAAACCCTGACAATCTTAGATCACTGGCTAAATGTAAAAATTCTGTATCATCTGGTAGTAAGGTAAATGTATGTCTATGGAATGCCCATTCCATTCGTAACAAAACAACCCATTTGGTAGAGTTCATTATTGAAAATGATATTGATGTTATGGTTCTAACAGAAAGTTGGCTAAATTCTGAAGATGATGTTGTCATAGGGGAATGTACTCCTCCAGGTTATACTTTTCTAAATGCACCACGGAACTCTACCAACCGTGGTGGGGGAATTGCTGTTATACACAAAACACCCCTAAACCCAGTGGTTAAACAATTGGATAATTTAGCACTTTATTCCACTTTTGAATGTTTGCATGTTGTAGACAAGTCTGGCTCTATACACTTTGTTGTAGTATATAGACCTCCACCATCTGCTGCCAATGGGTATACAGTACAAAAATTCCTAGAGGAATTTGATGAGTTAGTTTATGAAATATCAGCATTTCCTGGTAAACTTATGTTGTTGGGTGATTTCAATTTGCATTGGGAGAACCCACTTAAGAGTGATGTACAGCATGTAATGAGCACAACAAATGGGGCTGGCTTAGACCAGCTTGTTCAAGGTTCCACCCATGAATTAGGCCATACTCCAGATTTGGTATTTCGTCGTCAGGAGTGCATGCTCGATAATTTTTGTATTCATGATACCCACTTGTCAGACCATCATATTATATTTTTCACCCTAGAAGCACCAAAACCCCCACTGATGTATCATACCTTTACCCTCCGCAACTATCGAAAATTAGACAAAAATAAATTTGAAAACTCCTTGCAAGAATTGGTATCCTCTAGACCTTGTGACACGGACTCAGATTTAATGTTTGATTATTACACATCAGGTGTTAAGGAATTGATTGACATGTATGCCCCATCAGACACAAAATCAAAGCCTGTAAAACCTCGTATGCCATGGCTCGATGAGTCTACTTTTGTGGCTCGCCGAGAGCGTCGCAAAATGGAACGCAAGGGGCGAAAAACTAGGCTAGACTCTGATCGAGAACTTTTTGTTAAAGCAAATAATCATGTTTGTAATGTTATCCAGTCTGCCAAGGAAGATTATTTCAAAGAAAAGTTACGCACCAGTACAGTCAAAGATGTTTTTGCAACTATTCAGGTCCTTCTGAATAGGAAGACAGATCATCTTCCAGTACATGACTCGGCACAACTACTTAGCTCCCAATTTTCTTCTTTAACTGGCTCCCTGTTAAACAACCGTTACGTATTATCTTTAAACTGCTGTTATTAGTATATAAATCACTCAACAATCATGCCCCCACGTATTTGTCTGACTGTTTGAAAATTTATGTCCCTGGCAAACGAACTAGATCATCTGAAGACCCACTAAAATTAACATATTTAACTAAACGGAAACTGACTGGTGATAGAACTTTCACTGTTGCATCCTCCATGGAATGGAACAAACTCCCTCTCACTTTAAGACAATCCCCTTCCATTGATTCTTTTAAGAAGTCCCTTAAAACCCACTTGTTTTAGAAAACCGTCTTACTTTTTTTGTTGGTGTATGTTTCATCGTCATGTAATGCTATGTGTATATATTAATGAATTGTGAGCGCTTTGGGCCACTATGGGAAAAGCGCGTTATAAATGCCAGGTATTATTACCGTAAGCTCAATGCCGTCACGATACGAGACTCTCACCCTATTCCAAGACAAGATGACACCTTAGATGCTTTGAACTCATCCTCCTTCTTCAGCGTGATGGATCTTTCCAGTGGATACTGGCAAGTCCCCGAGGTCAATGCGCCGATGACCTTTCAGAGACTGATGGAAGTAGCGCTATACGGCCTCCATTGGACTAAATGTCTTGTTTACCTAGATGATTGCATTGTGATTGGCAGAGACTTTGATGAACACCTGCAGAACCTAGCAGAAGTCCTAGAGCGTTTTCAGATGGCTGGACTGAAACTCAAGCCTAGTAAATGCCAATTCTTCAGGAAAGAAGTCACTTACCTGGGACACTGCATCAACACAGACGGACATCGACCAGATCCTACCAATACAGCAAAAGTCCAAGAATGGCCTACCCCCAGAACAGTAACAGAAGTAAGGTCCTTCTTGGGATTAGCTTCATATTACAGACGTTTCATTGCTGGATTTTCACAAGTTGCTGCACCCCTCCACCGTCTAACCCAGAAAAATACTCCCTTCATCTGGTCAGATGACTGCGAAAAAGCCTTTCAACATCTGAAAATGGCACTGGTCAGTCCACCACTTCTCGCTTACCCAGACTTCGGGAAGGAATTTAGACTAGCCACTGATGCTTCAAATAACGCTGTTGGTGCAATCCTATCCCAAGTCCAGGATAACAGAGAACGAGTAATCGCATACTACAGTGCTACCCTTACACAGACACAAAGAAGATGGTCGACATTTGATCGTGAGCTGTGGGCCATTGTCTCAGCCGTTCAACATTTTCGACATTACCTTAGAGGTCAGCACTTCACTGTGATAACAGACCACCAACCCCTGCTGAGCTATGAGAAATTTCCCATCCAAGATGATACGACTGGTAGAAGAGCTCGCTGGATGGTGGATCTGCACTCCTACTTCTTTTCGATCATACATCGACGAGGTAGATCTCACACAAATACGGATGCAATGTCACGTCATCCCTCAACTTCAGACAGTGAGTCACATCTCCCTTCTTCAGTGTCTCATCATGTGTGCTCCCTGAATGCCAATGAAGTTACATGTTCCATTGGTACACAAACCGAGGCAACAAAACAGGAGCCAGATTCCACTACCTTGGCAAGTACAGTTAACAGGCTACATCTTCCTCCTTCGTTGCGGGAACACTCGACCTCTAACTCTACAGGGTCAGTCAATGAACCAAGACTTTCCCCTTCATCAGACGGCCTACTTCTCAAAATCCTTCGCCACCAATACTTCGACAAGGATATACAAGCCGTCAAACATATGGTAACCAACAACATCAAACTTGGTCCCAAAGAAATCCGTCGTCATCCACCAAGAATGCGACATTTCTTATGGCAACTGAATCGTTTCACCATAGAAGATGACATCCTTTATCACACAAAAAGAGACTTGAAAAAGTCAACCATTCTCTACCAAGCAGTTATCCCCCAAAGTTTGGTGCATGAAGTTATCCAACTGCTCCACAGTCACCCTACCTCTGGACATTTTAGCACAGAGAGAACGCTTTCCAGAGCTGAGAATGACATGTACTGGCCTTACATGCACCGGGATATTGTAGACCACTGTGAGACATGCACAGCTTGCGAGTCATTCAGAAATCCGACTCCATCTCACCAAGCACCACTGCATAGTGTTTCCACATGCTACCCATTCCAGATGGTCTATGCTGATATTGCAATACTTCCTCCTTCTTCTACAGGTTTTTGCTACATTCTTGTAGTAGTGGACCACTTCACTAAATTCATCAATCTCTATGCAATGAAGGATCAGACGGCTAAAACAGTCTCGAAACACCTGTTTGAGGACTATGTCAGGGAACATGGTTTACCTGACGTACTGCATACTGATCAAGGTCGGCAGTTCGAGTCTACGCTTGTTCGCCAACTCTGTAAACAGTTGGGTATCAAGAAAACCCGCTCATCTCCCTATCATCCCCAAGGCGCCGGTATAGTAGAGCGAACCAATCGTGTCATCAAAGACCAGCTGGCTAAGTACATGTTAGAAAGAGGAGGTGATTGGGATCAACATCTCAAACAGGTTGAGTTAGCATACAATTCGACTGTACACTCATCTACCGGGTGCACACCTTTCTTCATGCTTTATGGAAGAGAAGTACGCCTACCCCATTCTCTACCACCCCGGGACTTAAAGTCAACTACTGGTACCACGCCACATCAGTATGTTCAAGATCTTCGTTCTCGTTTGCGTCTAGCATTTCAGCATGCTGCTTCACGCAACGATGAGGCTAGAGCCAAACAGCAAGCCACTTACAATAGGAAGGAACGAAATATCCAGTACCTATCCAAAGATCTGATCTGGCTCAACAATCCAGCAATGAGCAGAAGTAAGTTAGCAGCTAACTGGAAAGGACCCTACAGAATCCTTACTTCTACTCCATCTGAGCCCACAATCAGAATTCAGAGTCTAGATGGTGACAGGAAAGAGATGGCTGTACACAAGAATCGCGTAAAGCTTAATTTTTGAAGAAATAATAAAAACAGAAAGAAAAAAAAAAAGAATCGCGTAAAGCCATATCGATCTGTTACGGACCCATCATATGATCACCCCCACTTCAAATGTTCTCGTGCTTCAAAGATATCCTTACTACAGTCAAACTCTCTCCAGTGGTCCTACTTACTTCAGTCAAACACTCCCTAATGGTCATCCTCACTATATGACCTCCCATCCTTCCGTCACGCCTTTGTCTGGCTCCCTCCCACCAACTTGGAGTGGAGGCCAGTCGCCCTATTGAAGATCCTCCCCAGCCTGAGGGACTACACATACCCCCTGACCAGCCTGAGGGACTACACACACCGCCTCCCCAGCCTGAGGGACTACACACACCGCCTCCCCAGCCTGAGGGACTACACACACCGCCTCCCCAGCCTGAGGGACTACACACACCGCCTCCCCAGCCTGATGGACTACACACACCGCCTCCCCAGCCTGAGGGACTACACACACCGCCTCCCCAGCCTGAGGGACTACACACACCGCCTCCCCAGCCTGAGGGACTACACACACCGCCTCCCCAGCCTGAGGGACTACACACACCCCATGAGCTAGATGCCCATCCTGAGGGACTCATCTACCCCATGAGCTAGATGCCCATCCTGAGGGACTACATCTACCCCCTCGTGAAGACCAAACCCTCGCTGTACCCTCTCGTGAAGACCAACCCCTGGCTGCATCCCCTTGCGAAGAAAACCGACCACTGCATGGCTGTACCCCATGGAAAAGAAGTCCAATCACTATTAAGAACTATATCTGGCCGCTCTGTTCACAAGCCTTCTAAATATAAAGACTATGTATGAACTTCTACAGTATGTCATGGAAACAGATTTGATGAAGGAGTTCCTACCAAGACAATTGTTTTTCGCCATATATGCATGTTCACTGTACAGAGGGAAAGTATACTGGCAGTCATAACTTTCTTGAAAACCGCTAAACTTTTAATTAATCACGGGAAATATAGAACAGGAAATAAATCCCAAGATAGATATTTGTAGATTCATAAATTTGCTTCATGAATTTGTTTTATTGACTTTAGATATATGTTTAGAGAGAACTCACTTAGTTATTAAAGATTCAAAACAGAAATGGAATTATTTTGATATTATAGTCATTGACTGCATTTTACTTGCCCTCGATAATTTTACAAATGTAGCAATTGTACGTACCCACTTTCTTGGAAACAAACTTATTTGGAAATTTGGAAGAGAATTTTGTTTTCAGATTTTTTTTTTAGGAAGTTAACAAAAAAAAAAAGTTCTAAACCACTCAAAATATATTTCTTGCCTAGAGGGGAAAAAAAATTATGAATATGTATATGTACTTTCAAAGACATAGAAATGTCTTTAGTTTTAATGTTGACTATATGGTTGATTTTCATATGTCATTTGAAGTAGACACAAAATCAAATATTTCTTTCAAATTTATTTCGAAATAAGAGAATGGTTTTTTTGGTATTTAAAAAAAAATGAAGGAAAAATCTAGACAGAAGTCGTGCAAAATTCATGTCAAATGTTATTGTAAAGACTGTTTTGTTTTGCTACTGATAAAAAGGAATTTCTTACACGCTCAAATAGCAAATGGAAATGGAAATTTATTCCAGATATAAGTTATTTCTGTCCATACTTTAGTATATGCAAATTATGCAGCAAAATTATATATTTTGTTTTCTCTCTATTTTATTAGAAATAAAAACAGAATACTTCCTCCATAGAAGATAAGAGAAGGAAGTTATATTCACATTTTTTTTAAAACAAAATAATGAACCAAAATGTTTATCAACCAGTTTTAGTGTAGAAAAAAATCAGTTGCAAAAGAAGACTATTTATTAGTGCATATTTTGTATTTACATTATTTTGCAACAATTTCCTTCTCTTTATAGAGAAATTTTGAATGTTTACTAAAAGTTATGTGTCATCTCCAATGGACACAACAAAAAAAAAACCAACCAAAACTTGTTGATTATAAGTACAAAGAAAAAGAAGATGGTAACTTTTGAGATTAATAATACGTAGTTTGATTAATGTTGTATAGTCGTGCAACTTACAGAAGAATGGCCACGAATCGATTTTAGGTTGTCTGAATTTTTTTTTTCTCCCATTCCATTCCAAAGTGAAAGGGAATAAAATAGTTTATTATAAGAAAAAATCAAAGCCTATAAAGTTGAGACTTTAAGTAAAAAAATGAGGACATTTTTAATGAAGAAGGAATCTTATGGAACAGTTGAATTTTGCAGTATGTATTTTACTTTGTTGTTTTACATTTTGCTGGACCATACTACTTTGTTTACATCTTGCCTGTTTATTTACATTCCAACTCATGACCTTCATTTCCTCTCTCCACGTTCACATGTCACTCCCACAGCCACACCTGGTTTCTCCCATTCCATTTCATCTCACATACTTCCTTTTACATTCCAACTCCACTCCACATGTTTCTATTGTTACATTCCATTCATATTCAGAACATCTCATGATCATCCTTCCATGTTGATTATTGGTTCTTGCTTCTCTCTGGGTTAGTCCATTCTGTTGACAATTCCATTTCTCTTATTGCTGATTGGTTGTTTAATTAATGATGTGATTTATGTTGATACCTGTACAGCATGTTTAGATTGAATTTATGTTAGTAAAGTCAGTGCAACTCGGGATCTCGTCTAGTGAAGACTGTTTTATTTTAGCTCCCTTTCTTCAGTTAGACGTGGCGTGTTTTTACTTAGGAGAGCAAGAGTTGATCTGTTATAGTAGAAGAGAGCAGTGCAGAGAAAGAGTTAGAAAATCGGTCAGCTTACGATAGTAATATACAGGGACACTACAGGGGAGCATTTCATGAAAGGAAGTTGTCGGATATTTTATCCGACAACTGTTACAAGCTACTGAAATCCTTGCATCTGATTGGCTGATAGCAAATTTGTCGGATAAAATATCTGACAAGTCCTTTCATGAAACGCCCCCCTGGTATGACAAAGAGATTCGATCATACACAGTATGCCCTCCGAAGGAGGGCTAGAGGGCCAGCTAAAATCTGACCTTTGACATTCCATAGGCTTTGCATTGGATGCATTGTGGGAGCTTTGGCCAATTTGAACAGTCAGCTAGGAGGGTCAATTTCAATAAATGTTTATTCATGAGGAATGACGTCAAAAACTCGTCAAAATACTGTTCGATGATTGGTTAGTTGCTCATATTAACATAATGTTTTATGTATAAGATCATACATAATTCATTTTTTTCATTCCCACAATTCCCTACGATTTGGACACGAAATAGGGAAAATGGCGGCCGTGCGGGTAGTGCTACTTTTGTGCCATTTCAACACAAATCTCAAGAAAACTTTGTTTTTGAGAATTTTCTGTTTTAGAAGGAGTTTGTCTTGTAAGTCTCACGAAAGCAGAAAATTCTCCGGTAGACATTCTCATCAAAGTAATGCCGTATGATGCCATGAAATGTAAGTAAATATGTATTTTGTTTAACATTCCTCTTAATAATTGGGATGTGTTCGTCGTGGCTGCTAGTGAGTTCACTGTACAAAACGTATTATTGCACATCCCACCCAGTCCCCGTTCTCATGCATGACGGGACAAAACAAAATTATTATCTTTGATTGAACTCTAAAACGGTCATTTTGAATAGTCTACTTGTAATATTTTTCGAGAAGATCAGATATTTTCCGAAGATCTGTATATTATGATAATGATCAAGCCTAAAAAGTAAAGTGCATGGCTTCATTACCGACAATCTGCGGTAGATGTGGACCTGTTCAAGATTGATCATGACACTGAATGCGCAAGATCCTCACTCTGGGGGGGGGGGGGGGGGGGGGGGGGCTGGGCCGCGCCGGGTAAGATCTTGCCCAGCGGTCTGTTAGTTTTGGGTGCGCCGATCCTGGCCGGCTAACTGCGCTTTGCCTACGGCTACGATAGCCTGGATCTATTCTAGGCCTACCTTAGTCTTAGAGTTCGGCCCTCCCTCGGCCTCGCGTTGAACTTTGTTTAAGGAGGGTCTAGAAAGATCAACTTAGAATTTGAATGATAATGTCCTGAATCATGCTGGACCAGATTAAAATGTTCTTTATTATATACAGTCAGTATAACCTTATGCTGCTACTGAGAGCTGTCCCAATTTATTTTGTGTACTGTACTCTGTAGTGACAACCATGACGAGTCACCACTGTCACTGAGACGAGAGAGTACATAGGGCCTTCATGTGCGAGTAATATTATTAATTTAAACAGTAGGTCTGTGGCATGCTTTTAATTACTACTATGATTCTAACCTCTTGTTCTCATTTGATTGCAGAGCTATTGCCTTGGACCGAAGTAGAGAAACACAGGGGGACCAGGACCAGATCATTCAATATCGTGATACTAAAAACTGATAGACCCTACCTGGGGCTGGGCTGTAGATTATTGTCGTCCACTCACTGCAGGAAACCGAAGTTGAACTGGAAAGGTAAGTTGTTTTTTGAAAATGTAGACCTCTAAGGCCACATAATTGGTGTAAATTTCAATATTCCATTGCTTAGTCTTATGCAAATGGCCGCCATCGAGTAAACACCTCATCTTACAACTCTCCTGAACATAATTTGGATATACTCCTTGAATATAAATATACCTGATCTAAAACAACCAACAACGTCACCATGAGTGAATCAGTCAGAGCTCCAGTCACCAGGAAAGCAAAAAAGGACGAGAAGTCAAATTTAAAGCACAAATTAGAGTGTGAAAGTGGTCAATCTCAGAAGGCTACACCTGAAGGAAAATCACAACGGACCACTACATCTCAACAGGCCAGCACTCCCGGGGAGGCCACTCCTTCAGATAGCGCTCACTTACTCGAGGCAACCCCACTGGTGGTCAAGCAAGCCAACAGTGATGCAGCTGTTGCAAATTGTCAAACGAGCGAGGCTGAAGTGACCACCACAGCTGGCATTGCTCGTTACTTTCAGGAGGCCACAAAGGGATTCCAAAGCATGATAAAGCATGCGGTGGACTCACTCATAGATAACATCAAGATAGTGGAATCAAGACTGGGAGCAGCGATAGATTTTGAGAGTCGGAGAGTGACAGCGATTGAAGAACAGAATAAAATCTTGGAAAGAAGGATGGGAGAGCTTGGACGGGAGGTTCACGCTCTCCGGTTGGAAGCTGCCATACAAAAGGCTGCCAACAACAAAAATGAGAGGTTTGCGAGGCGCAACAACATTCGTATTGTGGGTGTGAAGGAGGCAGCAAATGGTCGAGAGGATTGTGTTGCTGTTGTGGAGAAGATCGTAAAGGATAAGTTCAACATCGACATCGAAGTTGAACGCGCTCACCGGGATGGGAAGCCCTCGCAAGGAAGACCGAGACATATCCTCTTCAAGACGCTATCATACCGACATAAGGTTGATATTATGAATACCCAGCGAGTTAAGTTGGCGAAAGAGAACTTTTATTTGACCGATGACCTGACCTATGACGACCGAGTTGAAAAGAGGAAATGGAACGTTGAAGTTCAGAAATTATACAAGAACAATGTCAAGCTCCGCTTCTCAGCTGGGAAGTGGAGAAATCAAGCTGGGATTCCATACGTCTTCCAGTCGGATTCTAATGACACTTCTAATCAGTGATAGCATATACACATTTTTTTTTTGTTTTTTTGTTTGTTGTTGTAATAAGCATGATTACATACTGTTTTTGTTTATGTTCATCCACCTGATTATGTTTTGTTTTCAGTATTTTTCAAATCAACCTTCAGTGAATATGTAAAAATAATATAAATAATACATTTCGGTAAAGGAGTTTTTATTCTAGCTTGTTTACCATGGAGAGTTGATACATGGCGCAAATCTAGTTTTAGTTTTAGTTTTAGTTTTATTTTTTTTTATGCACACTACTGACCTTACCTTAAATGATGCACCTTTTTTTACTTGCAAATTTTCCCTTTTCTTACCTTTCTTTTCTATCTTTGCTGGTGACCCTAAACACACATTTATGTGATATTCCCTTTATAGTCATGGAAGATGTAAGAACATTACTACGTGAATATGGATGATGATGAAGAGTTAAATCAACATATTAATGAGACCATAGATTGTAAATACTATCTTCCTCAAGAATTCAACTCGAACTTTCCGAACGATGACAAATCTTTTAGACTACTCCATATCAATGCACGTAGTCTTGCAAAAAATCATGAAAATTTAAACCTCCTCCTTTCCTCTATTACTTCACAATTCTCAGTAATAGGTATCACTGAAACTTGGTTGAGTAAAAATTCCCCCTCCGTGTATAATTTGAATAATTATTCAATTATCCGCTCAGATAGACAATCTGGAAGAGGGGGCGGAGTTGCAATGTATATTTCTAATCCATGTTCATTTAAGATGAGACCAGAACTAACCTTCAATAGCGACTTAATTGATTCTACATGTGTGGAGATAAGCCTAGAAAATAGGAAAAATATCTTAGTATTTACAATCTATAGGCCTCCTAATACAAATGTGGATTTGTTTCTAGAAGAACTAAACTTCTTGCTGGAGCGTACTAATTTAGAAAACAAAGATGTATACTTGATGGGTGATTTTAATATAGACTTGCTCAATACAAATGCTCCACCTTCTCACTTATTTCTAAACATTTTACATGCAAACTCATTTATTAGCAGTATTGATAAACCAAGTAGAATTACTAGCAATTCATCAACGCTGATAGATAATATTTTTACCAATGTTGTTAGTGAAGCTATGAATGCTGGTCTTATATATAGTGAAGTCTCTGACCATATTCCAATATTTCTTATTTGCTATTGTAAATCCATGCCACGGAGACACCTAAACAAAACAATGATATATCGTAAATTTACTGCAGAGAATATATTATGTCTGAATAACAATCTATCTATGGAAACATGGGATGATGTTCTATCATGCGACAATGTTAACACAGCTTATGATCATTTTTGGAGGACATTTTCACACCAACTTAACAGATGTATTCCGAAAACAAAACATAAGATTAATAAAAGAAAACCCCAAAATCCATGGATTACGAAAGGAATTCTTACGTCAATTAAGAAAAGGAATATGTTATACAAACGTAGCATCCGCCAACCAAGCAGTGACAATACATCGAAGTACAAGCATTACAGAAATAAACTGACGTCAATAATTAAATTATCTCGCAAAAATTATTTTGCCAAAGAATTTGAAAAATCTAATGGAAATATGTCATCCACTTGGAAAGTTATAAGTGAAACCATTGGAAAGAAAAAGAATACATCTAAATGCCATATTAACAGTAATGGTAGAACAATAACTGACTCAAAAACAATTGCAGATTGCTTCAATAGATACTTTGTTGAAGTAGGTCCTAAACAGGCAGCCAAAATACATTCAAACCCGTCGGATTACCAAAATTATCTTGTACAGCCATGTGACAAATCGTTATTCTTAATGCCTACTAATTGTACTGAAATTATGAATATTATTCAATCCTTGAAGAACAGTTATTCAAGTAGCCATGACGAGATGAGTACGCATTTTCTAAAACAAATCGCAGGAAGCATCATCCCACCACTAGTATACATTTGTAATCTATCTCTTTATACAGGCACTTTTCCAGATGTGTTAAAAATAGCCAAAGTAATTCCAATATACAAAAAAGATGATTCTTCACTTGTCTCAAATTATAGACCTGTGTCTATACTCCCAAGCATTTCCAAAATCTTGGAAAGGCTTGTCTATAATAGACTATATAATTTTCTTACCAGAAACAATTTGTTGTACTCGCATCAATATGGTTTCAGAAAATCTCACTCAACAGAATTAGCACTCTTGGAATTATGTGATAAAGTGTCAAATGCCTTAGCTGAACGTAAACATGTCATTGGTGTATTCATGGACCTCAGCAAGGCTTTTGACACCCTTGACCATTCAATACTTCTACGTAAATTGGATCACTATGGTGTAAGAGGTGTGGCAATGCAATGGTTTAAGAACTATTTAGCAAATAGAAAACAATATGTGTATCATGACTCAACCGAATCAGAATCATTATCCTTAGAATGCGGCGTCCCACAAGGATCAATCCTTGGTCCGCTGTTGTATTTGATATACGTCAATGATATCCCTAACTCTTCTTATGCACTACAATATATATTATTTGCTGATGATACCAATGTATTTTGTTCTCACTCTAATTTACAAAATCTTTTGGAAATAATTAATAACGAACTACCAAAATTGTCAAAATGGTTTAAATCAAATAAACTTTCGCTTAATTTGAAGAAAACTAACTTTATGTATTTTCGGAATAGAAATAGCAATAACAATTTAGCAAACCTTGAAATACTGCTCAATGGCGAATCATTGCAAAGAGTTGAGAGTACAAAATTTCTGGGTGTCTTTATAAATGAAAATTTGAGATGGAATTACCACGTGAAACACATATCTCATAAGATTTCACGCAATGTTGGCATACTTTTTAAACTGAAATATTATGTTCCATTGAAAATTTTGTTTATGCTGTATAACTCGTTAATATTACCATATATCTCATACTGTAATATCATATGGGCAAACTCGAAAAATAATATTGAAATTATTCTACTGCTGCAAAAGAAAGCTGTTCGTTTGTGTACCAATTCTTCGTTCCGCGATCATACTACCCTTTTGTTCTCGACACTTAAAACTCTGAAAGTTGATGATATAAATATTCTACAAACTGGGGTTTTCATGTTCCAGCTAACAAACGGGCAGCTACCCCCATATTTCCCTCCACTGTTTAGTCTAAATAGAGACATCCACTCTTATCCCACAAGACAAACTGAACATTTCCATCTAAGAAACCCTAAAACTGCATTAGCCTTGAAATCTATCAGACATAATGGTCCAGATATTTGGAACTCATTTCCTCCTGAAATCAGAAATCTGAAGTCATTAAATGCATTTAAAACAGCTGTCAGATCCATGTTGTTATGTAAATACTGCAACTGAGACTCCTTCCTTCATCTATTTGTTCATTCAATTATTATGGTCCATGACCTAGCACTCTAATCTTTTGTGTTAATAAACTTGTAAACAAGGTGTATTATCATAGCGTATAGGCTACCAGCCCCTCCCCGTCTTTCTTTTTCTCTCTTCTCCCTCTTTGCAAGTCACTCCCCATATTTGGGGGGTTTAAATTCTTCCCTTTTAATTTATTTGTATTACATGTATTTTACAACCGAGGGCTGCAAGCATTTCAAGCTCTATTGCTTAAGCAGTAGCCCTTCTATATCTCATTTTGTATTATGTTAGTCTCATGGGGTTTTTTTTGTTTACTCATGTATGATGTTATTATATGTTGTATTGATTCATCTGAATGGAATGTAATGTGATATAGAAACCAATAAATTCAATTCAATTGTAGTACTAGTAGCTCTGTTAGATTAGATCTTATTGTATACTTTGGATTCAGCAGCGTTTCGCCGCCGCCGCCGCGTCACATTCTTAATAATAATAATAATACCTGGCATTTATAAAGCGCCTTTCCCAAACTGGCTCAAAGCGCTGATATATATTATTACCCCGGTCTTTGGATTCTGGCACGCCCGCACACAGTGTATGCACATTCTCCACTCCCTGGGGAGCATTCCAGCCAGTCGCCTGTTAAGCGCACACATGCTAAGCAAAGGACATTAACTTTCGCCATCCTACCGGGTACCCATTTAACACCTGGGTGGAGAGTGGCAAATGTAGATTAACGTCTTGCCAAAGGACGCTAGTGCTGCGGTGGGATTCGAACCCCGGACCTCGTGGTTCACAGTCCGGGGGACTTATCCACTGATCCACAACACCTCTACACATTCTTGTGTGCGCTCTAGCGGTCACATTTCTCGACGAATTTTTTCAGACTTCCTGTGGACGTGTATCTTGGTAAAATCTGGACCCCTATAGTTTCTGGTGATGCTGCCCCCAGTGTTCCGTCTTTTATAGGGTAAAAGGCCATATTTTTGGGGATAGTTTGTGTGCGCTCTAGCGGTCACATTTCTCAACGGATTTTGTTCAAATTTTGTATGAAAGTGTCTCTTGGTAAAATCTGGAACCCTATAGATTTTGGTGATGCTGCCCCCAGTGTTCCGTCTTTTATAGGGTCAAAGGTCATATTTTGATAGATGTCTTGTGTGTACTCTTGTGTGCGCTCTGGCGGTCACATTTCTCAACGGATTTCGTTCAAATTTTGCATGAAGGTGTCTCTTGGTGTAATTTAAAAACCTATAGTGTTTGGTGATGCTGCCACCAGTGTTCCCTCTTTTATAGGGTCAAAGGTCATACTTCAGGGCATGGCGTGAGTTCACTCTGCAGGCCACATTTCTTGATGGATTTCTTTCAAATTTTGTATGGAGATGTATCTTGGTATAATCTACACATCTTTACTGTTTGGTGATGCTGCCCTCATTGTTCCGTCATTTATAGGGTCAAAGGTCATGTGTCCCTTTTGTGCACTCTTACTTCTGCATTTCTTGACGGATTTCATTCAAATTTTGTATGGAGATGTATCTTGGTATAATCTACACATATTTGATTTTTGGTGATGCTGCCCTCATTGTTCCGTCCTTTATAGGGTCAAAGGTCATTTTTCCATTTTTTGCACTCTTACTTCTGCATTTCTTGACGGATTTCGTTCAAATTTCGCATGAGAGTGTTTCTTGGTGTAATCTAAAAACCTATAGTTTTTGGTGATGCTGCCACCAGTGTTCCGTCTTTTATAGGGTCAAAGGTCATACTTCAGGGAATGGCGTGAGTGCACTCTGCAGGCCACATTTCTTGATGGATTTCTTTCAAATTCTGTATGGAGATGTATCTTGGTATAATCTACACATATTTAATTTTTGGTGATGCTGCCCTCATTGTTCCATCCTTTATAGGGTCAAAGGTCATTTTTCCATTTCTTGCACTCTTACTTCTGCATTTCTTCACGGATTTCGTTCAAATTTTGCATGAAGGTGTCTCTTGGTGTAATCTAAAAACCTATAGTTTTTGGTGATGCTGCCACCAGTGTTTCGTCTTTTATAGGGTCAAAGGTCATACTTCAGGGCATGGCGTGAGTGCAACTCTGCAGGCCACATTTCTTGATGGATTTCTTTCAAATTTTATATGAAGATGTGTCTTAGTGAAACCTACACATCTAATTTTTACAGCATCCTTTTGTTTGAGGGAGGGGATGGGGGAGGGTCTTTGTCCCTCCTTCAAATCGCTGCCAGTGCCGGGGGATACATTTAGCATTGCGCGGCCCCAGCAATGCACATTTCTAGTTATTAATAGACTTAGATTTCTACCGACATAGTCTGTGCAGTCAAAATCAAAATTCTAAAGTCCAGTAAATTATTTTGATTTAGCCGTTTTAAAGTTTACTAAATGCCTTGGTCTAGGATCAAATTTGGAATGGAAGATGAAAATATGTACGTCTGTTAAATGATTTAAACTTAGATTTACATTTCTATAATTAAGAAGGAAGAACAAATGCAGTGGTGGGTTTTTTTGTTTGCTTTTTTTTTTTTTTTTTTTTTTTTTTTTTTGGGGGGGGGGAACAATCCCGGCCCGTGCCCCCCCCCCCCCCCCACTTTCAAACAACAGTATGCATTGTGCCCCCCTTTTAGAACGGAAAACCTTTTGTTTTTGTTTTTGTTCTTGTTTAGTTTTCGTGTCAGATATTTATGGAGGGAAACAGGACCCCATAACCCCCCTCCCCCCCCCCCCCCTCCCCCCACTGAGCGATATTTGGAGGGCTGGCAAGACCAAACAATATACGGATCTCCCTCCTAGCAGTTTCCCAAAGTTGACAATCCAGCATTTGTATGCCCCTCCTCCCCCCCCCCCCCTTATTATACAAAATCATGGATCCGCCCCTGGATAGATGTACCCATTTTTGTTTCCTTCTTTAAAATCCAGTCCAGTCTACAAGAAGTTTAATTTTTGTTTGTCCTTTCTTTTTGTTTTTCATAATGCAGGTTGTCCAAGGAAGCTCATCAGTTACATTGCTTGTTACGTGTCAAGTAACGGAGTCATTAAGGATCAAAGTATTTTTATATTTATTATCATTTAAACATAAAGTTTAATTAATTAATTTCTCTCGAGATTTATTGGTAATTTACATAATGGCAATTACATTTATTCTAAATGTCAGGAATGCTATTTCTGAGCTGGAAATTGAATGTCAAAGTTTGGGTCAAAAGAAAGAGCGAACATATTATTCAAAGGGGAAACAAACAGATTTGTAACTTTCATTTATTTATTTTTCCATTTTTTTTTTCATTATTTTTTTCATTTTTTTTTTTTTTTTGGGGGGGGGGGGTGGTTCAGGGTTGAATGGCCCTTATTGCAATCACTTGTCATTTCACTTCAAGATGATTTATAGATACACCCCCTAATTTGTAATTTTGAAATAAAAGCAAAAACTAAATTTTACATCGGATTTACCTTTTGCAGGTGTACATGTCCATGTACACGTAATTAAAAATATATTGCAATTGGTACGATTGGCCCATTTGAAACATGATTATGAGAAAGTGATTAATCTTGAGCCTAATTCTAAATTCTTTTCACACTTCAAAAAAATATTTGATAAAAACCTTTTAAATACAGTCAGTTATCATGTCACCTCAGAATAATGCAGTAATTTAAATTCAAACTATAACCAATAAATTTTCAAAATCAAATAATTTTCTTTTTAATTCCATTGTAATTTAGAAATAGAGTTAGAAAAATGTGGCATGAATACATTATGAAATATCATTTTAGTTCACCATCTTTAATGCAACGTGTGTTTGTAATTGTATGCATAAGTAGTGCATTAAGATGTAATCATATTTATTTGATCTTCAACCTTAAGTCATAATCCCTTTCATCAAATTCTTGAAGCTATCCTGCGATAGCTATGATAATTTTTCTTGAAACGCAAATGGTTCTATAATCTGTAATTTCTTCCTTTTTATCATCTGTGCAATGGTTGTGCCATCAATCTGGGGCACGTTTCTAGGCAAACGAATCAGGCGCTTGGGAGTTTCAGCCCACCCCGAAATTTTCAAAACTACCAATATTTGGACAAACATCTCCTCATCATTTTAGGCAGTAATGTGGTCTCTTTGGACTTTTATGTCTTGTATATTCTGATGATAGATTGAAGGGATGTACATGGATATACATTATAATCCACCTATATATCGGATGTCACTAGATTTAAACTTGTTTGCTTACAAACTGAAATAAAATAGCAATTGGTATGCCGCCCCCTCACCTGCCCCGTGATTTGTTGTCCATGAACTGGGCGTTGTGGCGTGCGCCTGTAATCCAGCTACCAGTGGAAGTTATAAACTGATTCAGCGGACCCAGGTTCGAGACTGAGTCACGTCTTTCGGATGGTGACGTTAAAGGTCGGTCCCAGACGTAAATAATCATATCTGATTGATACACGTCTGTAAAAACCCAATTACACACACACACACACACACACACACATGAACAATATGTTATAATCTGTATATTGCATTTCAAGAGAGCATTAACTTTTATGTTGATAAGTGAGTTAGTTTAATAAACATCATTTCACACTGAGAAACTTCTATTTTTTTTTCCCCCATAATTTTGTGAAAGATGTGGTGGTGATGCTGATGATGATGCAGGCACAATATGGCATGTGTTCTGAAGTGTGAAGGTGGATTGGTGTAAATACAGCCTCATGCAACCTTGAATAACTGGATGATAGACTGAATTGTGTGGGTTTTCTGTTGATGGACTCATTTTACAAGAAGATGAAGAAAAAAGAAGAGGAAGAAGAGGAAGAATAAGAAGAAGACAAAAATCAAATCAGATTTTTTAGGTTTGTTTGTTGCTGTTGGGTTTTGTTTTGTGCCTTTTTTGTTTTTGTTTGTGTTTTTGTTTTGTTTTGGGTTTGTGTGTGTGTGTGGGGAGGGGGGGGGGGGGTACATGCACCAGAAGCCAGTGCATGGTGGTACATATATGAGGTCATGGGGAGCAAATTTTCCCTTTGTACTTTTACTTGACATATGATATGCCAGATCTGCAAGGCACAAGAAAAGCGTTCAATTAAGGGAAATTCAATATCGAAGGAGGGCTTCTTCTTCCTCCTCCTCCTCCTCTTCTTCTTCTTCTTCTTCTTCTTCTTCTTCTTCCTCCTCTTCCTCTTCATTTTTTTCTTCATCTTTTTTTTTTCTTCTTCCTCTTGCACTTCCTTTTCATCTTCATCTTCTTTTTCGTCTTCTTTTCTTCATCATCCTTTTCTTCTTCCCCTTCTTCCTTTTCCTCGTCCGTTTCTTTTTTCTTCTTCATCTTCTATTTCATCTTCTTTTTTTCTTCTTCTGTATCTTTGTCTTCTAGTTCTTCATCATCTTCTGCACATTTTTTCTTCTTCATCTTCTATTTCATCTTCTTCTCTTTTTCTTCTTCTGTATCTTTGTCTTCTAGTTCTTCATCATCTTCTGCACATTTTTGCTGCAAAAGTACAGTATACGCCTAAGTACAGTTTAATTTTATGTTAATTAGTTATAAAAGCTCATGAATATTCAAATATACAATTTCAATAACTTTACGCGCTGCGCGCCGGCTAAAATCTGGTTTTCGCTGGTACACTGAAAAAAAGTTGGCTTCATAGGCTAATACATGAACAGTGGGAGCAGTGTGCACTTTTGACCCGCCGGAAATGCCCCCATGGAAAGCCGGATGCAGAAGCGGAGTGGAGACCCCTTGTGGTATGATCGAAAGAGCGCCATCACCTCCAACAACAACAACAATAGATCGCGGGTGCGCGCCGCGCGCGCCGGTACGGTGCACTCAGGGCCTAGGGCTGTTGACTTCATTTACCAATAGGGAGGACAGGGAGTGGGGAGGGGGGGGGGGGGGGGGGGGGGGGGGGGGGGGGGGGGGGGGGTTGGGGGGGTGGGTGGGGGGGGGGGGGGGGGGTGGCTCGGACTAGATGTTTTGTATTTTTGTTAAAGTTATTTGCTATGAAATTTCTATTAATATTTATGTGATGATGGGGGGGGGGGGGGGGGGTTCCAAACATGTTCCCTGCTATTAAGCTCTATATGAGCAAACACTGCGATATTTGACGAGAAAAGTTTTTGAAAATATATAATGTGCTATCTTTATTTTTCTATTAACTCAGAATATTTCATTTGATATGATTTATGGAAGTTATAGGGATTATAGACCTGCAATGTAATTTTATTAGCCTTATTCTTTTTAAATTCAAGGCAGAAAAAGGCTTTATTAAAATGAGATTGCGTGCGAGCAATTCCTTATATAAATATAAAGATTACATTAAGAGTGGCGTATCCAAGATTATCCAGGAATGTACATGCCCCTATGTGCCAGCCAAAACAAAATATGACATAATATGAAAGGAAATGTGTAACCCCCCCCCCCCCCCCCCCCCCCCCCCCCCCCCCCCCCCGCACAGAAAGAATATAACCAACTTATGGTAAGTTATTTATTTTGTAATATTCCGCTGTAGAAATGTGAGACGACGGGCGAAGAAAACAGTATAGGGGCTTGCTCCGAAGCCATCACCAACGCAATAGGGTCTTTACCGATTGTACGAAAAGGGGGATGGCCTCCGTGTTTTGAATTGAATTATCTAGTAACCAACAATATAGCAGCTGATGATATAATTTATTTATTACCAGTCCTATTCTGTCTTTGTAGGAATACCCCATTACTTTTGCCCCCATCTCCCTTTGTCTCCCCCCTCATTTTTTATCATACTCTCTTTTCTCTCTTACAACAGATCTGTCAAAAAATACTCCAATAGAATTGAGGAAAAAGAAATGATCTCTCATTTTTTTAATTTGTGTTTTATTAGGAAATCAACAAAAATCACAACAATTACAAGTGATTTACATGATTAAAAACAAAATCACTGATCCAAAAAAAAAGAAACCCAACAAAAACAAAATAAAGCAACTGGAACAAAAATTTAGAAAAACTGTACGAATAATATCTGATACCCTACACCCCTCCTTTGACAGCCCTGCATCAATTTTGTGCCCCCGCCCTACTACACCCCCCATTCGCCCTTGTCATAGTCAGTGTCAGACTCATATCCATAACAAGGTTCAGAAGCCCCCCCCCCCCCCCCCCCCCCCCACACACACACACTACACTGTCGGTCTCTCGATACCAAATACAACCAAACAACGAACAGCAAGCAAAAAAACCTTGATGAGCCAGGTTTTGGCAAACTGACATATCATCGGCAAAGCCAACGGCAACGCCACCACCTCGATCGGGATCGCAGAGGGGTAGACCAAGCTTAGATAGTGCTAGACACCTATCATGTCCATGCACCTATTCTGCTCGGCTATTCCATGCTGCTTGCATGAACATTAGTTATTAGGCTAGGCGTAATGCGGTGATAGAACATTGATGATACGAATCTATGAATTTAACACATTGAATTTTGCCTCTGGTACATTAGAAATATAGTAGTGAACTGGAATTTAGTTAGATTTTCTTCTAACCGGCGAGGCTGGGTTTGCTTTCGGGCGGACGTATGTCTGCTACATGGTCGTCTGCTAGTGCACGATCTAATTGGATGTCGTCACTCACGTGATCGGTACACGCCCATTTACATTAGGTCATCGATAACAAGTTGGAATGCACGTGTAGTATGGCAAATTATTTTTTTTGGTCGAAAGCATGCATATTCCCGGGGATTTGTGCGGGGTTTATTGGACTCATCGAGCCTCAATTATACCCTTCCATAGCTTTAAATTTCATGTAAATCACATTTTTCATAATTTCAAATAAATACTAGGGGAATTAAAATCATTTCAAAACTCCCGTTTTCATGTGTTAGCCTATGGGAGCTGGAAGGCCAAAAGCATGCATATTCCCGGGGATTTATGGGGGATTTACTGGACTCACCAAGCCTTCATTATACCTTATTAGAGCTTCAAATTTCATGCAAATCACATTTTGTACATTTTCAAAGAAAAGTTATGGGAATTATAATCACCCTAAAGTTCCTTGTTTTTGCATGTTAACCTATGGCAGGCGAGACGTTTTTGTTCAAAAGCATGCATATTCCCGGGGATTTATGAGGGGTTTACTGGACTCATCAAGCCTTAATTATACCTTTTCATAGCTTTAAATTTTATGTAAATCACGTTTTTTATATTTTAAAATAAAAATTATGGGAATTATAATCATCCTAAAATTCCTTGTTTTCGCGTGCAAACCTATGGCATGCAGGAGAGACTTTTTGGGGGTAAAAAGCATGCATATTCCCGGGGATTTATGCGGGGTCTATTCAACTAGTTGAGTCTTAATTATACATTCTCAGAGCTTTAAATTTTATTCAAGGCACAATTTTCAAAATTTTGATTGAATTCTGCGGGAATTATAATCATTCAAAAATTCCCGTTTTTGCGTGTTAACCTATGGGAGATGGAAGGCCAAAAGCATGCATATTCCCGGGGATTTATGCGGGGTCCCTTGCACCTTTTGAGCCTTCATTAAGCCTTTTCAGAGTCTCAAATTACATGTAAGTCACATTTGCACTAAATTCAAGGTAATACTAGGGGAACTATAATCATTTTTAAAATCCATGTTTTCACGTGTTAACCCTATGGCAGATGACTCTGTCAAAAAGCAGGCATGATCCAAGGGATTCATATCGGCATTTATTGACAAAAAAGGTTCAAGAAATGTTTTTTCAACTATCCATCCATTTTCTCGTGCAAAAATCAGACTTGAAAAAGATAGAGTAAGATATGAAATATCAAGAAAAAGTGAGACATAGTTTCACGTGCTATACCTATGGAGAACGTATTTTTCCGAGTCTGTTTTTAACACAGCAAAGTATGCCTCCAAAATGAACTACGGAAGTAGGTCAGAGTAATCTGTCTTGATACTATTTAAAGTCTTTGATACTAGTACTCCACGATTCGGCCGTTAACAGTTAACATTGTTAGACGGACCTAACGTTACTCGTTAGATACATGTTCCAGATGATTGCCAAATCTACTTTTAGATCAGAAACTAACAGTTAGGACTTAGGCATCTAACTGTTTCCATATTTAGACTATACCGTACCGGTACTTAGCTTTCTCAACCAAAGTTTCTGTGACGTGACCGTGAAAACATGTTGTGCCTGGCCTAGGTCTAGGACTAGGAGGACGGTGCTAGACGTGGTGACTGCGGGGGTGACTGGTGTGAAATTTTGATCAGGCATCACTCTGCTCAGCGTGTGTCTTGCTCAATTTGTTATGGGTGAGGTAAGTAAGAAGTAGACCGAAAAATCCAGGCCCGTAACTAGGGGGGGGGGGGGGGGGGGGGCGGTTCGAATGAACTCCCCCGTTGGCGAGCATGAGGTCCGCTTAAAAAAAAAAAAAAAAAAAAAAAAAAAGCGAGGGGAGAGGTGATGGAAAGGGAAAAATAAAGTGATAAAATTCTCGGGGTCGGACATCCGGAAACTTTCGCTCTGTGAACGGCACTTCCGCATAGCAACCGATCGCGTATTCGGGGGGGGGGGGGGGGGGGGGGGGGGGGGGTAGGCCTACTCAGATTTGTTTTGGCGGGGGTGTGCGGCTGAAGCCTTCCAACCAAGACCAACTTTTAATGGTCATTTTGCCGGAAAGGGTAGGGTGCGCGCGCCGGTATTCGGTCACTTAAAAAGAAATCGCAGCTGATATGAATACCTATCTCTTTAAATTGACAATCTACCATCAAAAGAACCGCAAAATTGTCCTTTAAATAATTATCAAAATAATTTAAAACATGGAAACTTAGGCCCTACCCCAAAAAATATCGCCGACAGAAGGAGAAGTTTTCCGCCCAGTATTCGGTCGGCGCCGCCCACAATTCGGTCACGCGACAGTGCGCTGCATCTCGGGACAGTTATATAACCATTTTTGTCACATTTCTGCATTTTTAGGCATTTTCTGTGGCTTCTATATATTCATACTTAAATGTATGAGAATTTTTATCCATTAAAATCCACAAATCAAAGCTCTAGGGTCAGAAATAATGCACAAAATGAATTTCTAAAAAGAGCAAAACGCAAAGCGCGTCGGCGAAGCGCAAAGCGACAAGTTGCACACAAAGCGCGTTGCCGCAAGGCACTCAATGTTGCCTGACCTAATACTGGAAGAGCGCCATCTCACTGGCAGGGGTGAGGTATATATGCTCATGCTCATCGCTGAGATCGCCATTTGCAAATTCGCTGCGATAGAGGGAAGACCCGGAAGCTCCTCTTCACACACATACTAAATTCATTGCACCTGCACACATAGTTATTTCACCATAGGCGTCTACATATATGGCTATGCGTATTAACTCACGCGCTAACGGAACCCGGAAGTGCAGAAACTTGGGTAACACTGACCAGTTTCGAGGGTATTTGGAGATCTTTTCCAGGGCGTCCGACCTGAATTGCTTTCAACATTAGAGGTACCTTGTTCATGTGTCTGTTATGTACAGGTTTCGAGCCTCAGAAATTATTCATGAGTTCTTCACAGCTGTTCAAAGAGCTGCGTGACCGAATTCTGGAACATGACCGAATACCGGGCCGCGCATCCTACTAATGATTAAGAAATTATTGTCAATTCTACTACAAAAATATTGGATGCCTAAAAAAAAGGAACCATGGCAACGACCATAGCAACGACCATAGCAACCACCTTTTTTTAGTTTTTTTTTAAGGTTCATTGAAAAATTTCAAAAAGGGGACCAATGTTTAAGGATTTTTTCTTTAAAAAAGTTGCCATGTAAAGCGGCACACCCACGTATGCCTTAATGTGTGAGTACAAACCCCCCGGGGCATACACCACAGTCCTCGCAACGTACAAATTTACAGCACACACACACACACGTGCATGTCGCCCATAATCATAAAATAATAAACAGCAATCATCAGCTTTATATTTTTGCTTTCCAATGGTAACTGTATTTCAAGATGTTGGACAATTCGCTAATACCAGATATAAATGTACTTACTAAAATACATCTTTGAAAATAAAAATGTTGACGTTAACATTAAGTTTTAAAGTTGCCCTTCTGGTTTCAGGAGAATCGTATTTTGGGAATGACTGGACCAATATGAGAATATTTGCCAAGAGCTCAGCGTGGGAGTAACATTGCACTATCTGCAAAGCAAAACTTACAGACAAGAACACACAATAGTACAGTTGAACAGGCTTGTATTGGCATCTGAAAGCTAAATGTATATCTGGTGCCTGCAACATAGACTACCATTACAACTTTATATATTTTTTTACCTGGATCGAAGCTGGGAAAAAATGTATTGGTTTGCAAATCATGATCGCATACATTTCTTAACTTCAGTCACTCTCTGTATGCAATGCTTTCACCCAAATTAACGAGCGCAGCACAAACTCTAACTGCCTTATCGACACTTGCAAGAGGCTTCTTATCCACTTCATCAGTTATCTTTTGCAAGCTTTGAATAGGAATGGTACCTTGAAGTATTTTGATCCTATTTTTTATCAGTCCGATGACACGCTCAATATGAATTCGAACAAAAGAAATCTTTCTGGATGTTTCCACCTCTTCTGCCGAGAGCTGTTTCTTAACCCTTTGTAAAAGAGGGTATAAGCAAATTTACACCACATGCAGCAAATTCATCTTGGAGCGTGAAACCTCTGCAAGAATTTGGTCACCTGGCATATGGTAGTTGTGAGTCATGAAATCAGATTCCCGAACAATTTGGACATCTGATGCGCGGCCACCATACACCTTTGAAACATAACATGTCCTAGAGGACTACATGAAATAAACACTTTGACAGTGCAATGATGCTTATAGTTACTCCAACACTGAGCTCTTGTCATCAAATTCTTTGGGGCATCAATAAAAATTTCGAAAGTCAACAATTGAGGTTAATCTTTGGAATTTCTGTTTGAATATAGGAGGAATTGTTCTGAATATATATTCACGATCTTGAAATTTAATTAGAAATCCTAGCTTGGCATGCATCAGGTCCACCCACTTCCAAAAGTAGTCGATTGCGGTCGTCTTCTTTACATGTATGCCCTTAACTGTCGCAATGAATTCAAAAGTCAATCCTTGGCGTAAATGAACAAGGGTCAGAAAAAACTGTTCCTGATGAGGCAAAATTCCACGTGGTGCTATGAATGTCTTCAGGAAAACAAACACCTGCATGAACACGCACTATGACAAACCAGTCATCATTTTACACTTGTTGTCATCATCCTCCACTGACTTTGATGACAAATTGGCACACCGTAGAGAGTCCTCCAATTCTTTCACCTTAATTGCTGCCTCATCACGTTCACGTCGTAATGATTCTATTTCTAGAATCAAAGATTCCCCTTCAGTAGGCTGAACTGGTGCTTGGAATCCTAAGGGAGCTTGTTCCTCCTCTTCTCCAACTCCTTCTTCTCCTTCGCTATGGTCATCTCCTCCCACCTCATCTGCACAATCATTCGGTACTCCAATGTACTCATCAGGATTGTTTGTGTCGCCTTCGTCCACTTTTTCGTGTCTACGATGAACTTCTTCATCTGAATTGGAAAAAAGAAAACAAGATATGTATTCTTTCTGTGTTTAGTCAAAACTTAAATACACTGGAAACCTGTTATGAAGAGGTATGATTAAGATTGCAGACAGAACAAGGTAATTTCCATGGTCTCAGGGACCTCGTAACAACTTTCTGTCTACAATAATTGGACAAATATTGCTTTGGAAATAGAACACCATTAACTGAAATTTTTATTATCTGTCTAAAAAAACCCAAAGGAGTAGGTCTTCCTGTAGGGCTTGTATAACACACTTGCAATCATCATTAATTAACTTCACTTGCCTTTTAAAACAAAAATTGATAAAGCTTCTTGAAAATGACTACCGGTAAAACAAATTCAATAACCTGAGAATAGGAAAGAAACCAAACAAACCGCACAAATATTCTTCAACATGTCCAATTCTTTGAAAAGATTAGATCCATTTAATTTTTTCAACTCTTTGAAAGCATTTTTGTTTGCCTAACCTAGGGGGAAAAATGTGTCCAGGAACTGTAAAACTATCTCACCTCTTTTTTTTTTTTCTTTCTGCTCGTTCATAGCGATCAAGCTTCCTTTTAGAAGGTGAACCACTTGATGTCGGGCGTTGCGGGAATATTGATGGAACATAGTCTGGATGATCTTTATCCTTATGCTTAGCTCCTGAAATAAATATATAAGAAAAACAAGTCAATTACCAATGCCAACAATGTAATGGAACATTAATAGGGAGTGAATTAAAAAAAATAAATACAAAAATACAGGCTAAGCTACTGTAAAGTAGTGATGCAGGAGCCTTCTTCCCTACACAGAAAAATTGAATTGCAAGAAAGAACATATAATAAAAATTGTGGCCAAAGCAGGCGTTGTGGTGTGTGCCTGTAGACCTAAAATCCAAAATACTGTCTGAAGTCACAAACTGATCCAAAACGTTTCAATCGCAGGCTGAAAAAATTATAATTATAATATTAATCATTAAAAAAACCAAATGTGTGGGGGAGAAGAGGGGGAGGGGAGGGGAACTGGGAACCCTCAACCCCCCCCCCCCCCCTCCCCACGATCGTCTGCACTGCATTTAAAAAAAATTCAAAAAGCTGAACCAAATCTGAGACTGAGTTGACTCCAAGTCCAACTTAGTGCAAAATTAATCTTTGAAATAAAGAAAAATGACATGAAAAAATGGGAAAATTTTGCTAAGGCGCGCTAAACTTACGAGGTACATATCAAGTGAGAATCTAGATGAGTACCTGAGATAAAGTGGGAAGAACAGACATAATTGTAGTCTGACTTGGGTTCCCACAGCCGGCCAGTTTTCTCCTCCTGTGCCCTGCTTATGGCGACCATCCACGCTTGGCGTCTCGCTGGTTCCGTGACTCGGTTGGGCAGCATATAAAACGATAAAGTTGGCCATCTTGCCTTATTCTTCGAACACCCGTACACACAGCAGATTTTTACCATTCTCAAACAACTTTAGTGAACAAAAATGCTGAACTACAATGAAGAAACAGTTCAAATAGCACTTATATATCGAAAACATCAAGTATATGTGGCACGGTTACAGCCCTATAGCTAGAAGGTCCGATAGTTAGCGGGTCCGATAGACCGACACCCAATAGATAGAAGGTTCGATAGACCGAATGTACGAGAGGGTCCAATAGACAGACGGTTCTATAGACCGAATCGGCGGAGGGTCCGATAGTCCGAAGGTTCTATAGATCGAATGTCCAACGGGGTCCGACAGTCAGAAGGTCCGATAGACAGAAGGTTCTATAGATCGAATCGGCAAAAGGGTCCGATAGTCCGAAGGTTCAGTCGGGGTCCGATAGTTAGAAGGGCCGATAGACCGACAGTAACGTAAAAACGGTAAAATAAGTGAATACAATAATCTTTTAATAGTTTTATCTCATAAAAGAAAAAAGGGTAATGCCTTATCTTTTTCTATGTGTATTGTGATAAACCGATGCACTAGGTCTGTAAGCCCACCCCCCCCCCCCCAAAAAAAATGGGGAACCTATTTTAAAGTTTTCTTTTATACATTTTCAAGATGTTAAAAGTACTTTTATCAGAGCATCATCAATATCACCGTGGGCGGGGGTGGTCCACCCATGCAGCTCAGCCCCCCCCCCCCCCCCCACCCCCCCCCCCCGGTTAAGTTTGCCACTAAACCGATGTATTGGCAATGGGGAACTCTGACCATTGTTTGAAACATGGAAATCTAATTATATGATGCACACTAAAGCCCCGAAACATTTTTTTCTACTGGAGCAAGCTGAGGAAAGGGCGTCCCCTTTAAACACAAGTGTTATTTTTTTTTTTAAAGAAATCTTATTGGGGCACACTTTATAGCTGAATTTTCATTAAATCTAACAAAAGATTCTGCCCGATAAAAATGAAATTGTTTCAATTAGGCCCTCCCACCTTCTTGGGAGGGGGGCGTTTCCATTTTTTTTTTTTTTTTTTTTTTTAGGGTTGCCTCAGGTGATATTTTCCTACCAGCTATGATGTCAGCTTTTATACTTTTTTGAATGTTCACCGACTACACCCATACTACTACCTTGTGGCAATTTTTAGTCTGTGGACTCTGTCGGGTAAATTATACCATTTTTTTTGGGGGGGGGGTGGTGGGGGAATTGGAGAATAGTCGGATACCTCACTGCCTGAATATTATGATATTCGGGCTTCAAGATTGTTGCTGCAGGACGTAAGAGGTGCTTGCTGCAAGAAACAATCTAGGCCTAGTTTCTTGATTGTATGAGCGAGCAACGCGAGCGAACGAGAGAGAGAGAAAAAAAAAGAAGAATTTTGTATCCTGGGAATAGGTTCTAGCGTATTGTTATTCCGTTCTCACAATCTGTGTAGCATGTTATCGGGATATTCCGTTCTCATATTGGGAAGAGACTATTGGTCACAGCCCATTATTTCTGAAAATTCATCTCTTTAGCCCCTTTATGTCAATTTGCCGCTCGATTCTTTTCAGTTATGTTGCTAACATTCTTTGATTAGAAAAATAGCATAACATTAGCTAGAGATTCAAGATGCAAACCAAATAACTTCCATAAGAATATGACTTATTAATATAATTGTCATTGGTTTATATACATAAATATGGCGATTATATTAATAACTGATTAATATCAATAATGAAAATATAATGGGCATTGGTAAATGGTTACAGCCCTATAGCTAGAAGGTCCGATAGTTTAGCGGGCCCGATAGACCGACACCCAATAGATAGAAGGTTCGATAGACCGAATGTACGACAGGGTCCAATAGACAGACGGTTCTATAGACCGAATCGGCGGAGGGTCCGATAGTCCGAAGGTTCTATAGATCGAATGTCCAACGGGGTCCGATAGTCAGAAGGTCCGATAGACAGAAGGTTCTATAGACCGAATCGGCAAAAGGGTCCGATAGTCCGAAGGTTCAGTAGGGGTCCGATAGTTGGAAGGTCCGATAGACCGACAATAACGTAAAAACGGTAAAATAAGTGAATACAATAAGTTTTTAATGGTTTTATCTCATAAAAGGAAAAGGGTAATGCCTTATCTTTTTCTATGTGTATTATAATAAACCGATGCACTAGGTCTGTAGGCCCACCCTCCTCCCCCCCCCCCCCCCAAAAAAAAAAAAAAAAAAAATGGAGAACTTATTTTAAAGTTTTGTTTTGTTTTATACATTTTCAACATGTTAAAAGTATTTTTAACAGAGCATCATCATCATCACCGTGGGGCGGGGGTGGTCCACCCATGCAGATCTGCCCCCCCCCCCCGTTAATTTTGCCACTAAACCGATGCATTGGCAATGGGGAACCCTGACCATTGTTTGAAACATGGAAATCTAATTATATGGTGCACACTAAAGCCCCGAGGCCCATCATGCCCGAAGCATTTTTTTTCTAGTGGAGCAAGCTGAGGAAAGGGCGTCCCCTTCAAACACAAGTGTTATTTTTTAAACAAAGAAAGTTTATGGGGGCACACTTTATAGTTGAATTTTCATTAAATGTAACAAAAGATTCTGCCCGATAAAAATGAAATTGTTTCAGTTAGGCCCTACCACCTTCTTGGGAGGGGGGCGTTTCCATTTTTTTTATAGGGTTTTCAGGTCTGTGGACTCTGTCGGGTAAATCATACTATTTTATTGGGGGGGGGGGGGGGGGGGGGGGAATTCGAGAATAGTGGGATACCTCACTGCCCGAATATTATGATATTCGGGCTTCTTGTTGCTGCAGGACGTAAGAGGTGCTTGCTGCAAGAAACAATCTAGGCCTAGTTTCTTGAGCGAGCAAAGCGAGCGAACGAGAGAGAGAGAAAGAAAAGAATTTTTGTATCCTGAGAATAGGTTCTAGCGTATTGTTATTCCGTTCTCATAATCTGTGTAACATGTTATCGGCATCTTTCGTTCTCATATTGGGAAGAGACTATTGGTCACAGGCCATTATTTCTGAAAATTCATCTCTTTAGCCTCTTTAGGTCAACTTGCCGCTCGATTCTTTTCAGTTATGTTGCTAACATTCTTTGATTAGTAAAATAGCATAACATTCGCTAGAGATTCAAGATGCAAACCAAATAACTTCCATAAGAATATGACTTATTAAAGGTCCCCTGTTATGAAATTATAATTCTTGGTATTTTGTACATGCATCTCATCTAAATTGTAAAATCACATCCATTTGCAATAAATACGTATCAAGATATTTTTAAAATAATATTTCCCCCAGGTATTCATGTCCAAATCTGTCTGCTAAGCTCCGCCCCCTTTTAAACCCCGAATTCTCGTTCCGCGAGCATGATTGACGTGTGACGTCACAAACCGACATTGCCGATGCTTGTTTACAATATTGCCTATGTATTACATGTGCAAACTAACTTGCTGTTGTGTATACCACCTCGAAAACCACCTCTAAAGCGAAGTATGCCGCAACGCTGCGTTGTTGCAGGTTGCATAACACCACAAAGGAGGGTGTCAGTCTACATTTATTCCCTAAAGACCCAAATATAAGAAGGAAATGGACCGCAAAAGTAAAATTAACTCGCGCCCATTGGAAGGGGCCGAGTGAGCAGAGTGTTGTGTGCTCCGAGCACTTTTGTGCGGAGGACTTCGTCGATAGCACGGGGCTGCGTATGGCATCAAGAAGAGGCCGTCCCTGAAACAAGTTTGATCATACATGTATCAATAATATGAAATTTGGCGACTCTGAGCTTTACCTCACAAGCACCTCTCTCAATTGGTCTTTACTATTAAAAATGATTTTTTTTTGTTCTTGATGAAGAAAAAGATCTTTCTCCATAAAGAGTGTTATAAAAATGTTTAACATAGTAGAGTGGAAACTCAGTATAAAGAGGTCTGATACAACAATATTCCTGATATAACAAGGCAATATTTTGGTCTCAACTTTTTATATTCTTTTTTTTTTAAACTGATGTAACGAGATTCTGGATTTAACCAGGTAATTTTAATAGTCCCAAGGACCTCGTTATACTAAGTTTCCACCGTATAATATATTGATTTTTGTTACCACCCTGAATGTAGTGAAAGTGTAACGGGCAATTTTCAACCTACACCCCCCCCCCCCCCCCCTCCGGCAGGAAAAAGGGGTATACATCACAGTTACAGGTTGATTCCTACTTCTCTACATTATACATGTAGTTCATTTGACAGAAAATCTGTTTTCCAATGATTCCCTCTCTCTCTTTCACCTTTTCTTCTCTTGTGCTTTCCCTCCCTTTGTCCCTCTTTATGCCTAAAATTCTCCACTTACACACATCTTCCCTCAACTTTTTATCTCTTTTTTCCCCCAATGATTCCCTCTCTCTCTATTTCTCCCCTTGTGCTTTCCCTCCATTTCTCCCTCTTTATGCCCAAAATTCTCCGCTTTCACACATCTTCCCTCAACTTTTTTATCTCTCCCTTTTTCCCCCAATGATTCCCTCTCTATTTCTTCCCTTGTGCTTTACCTCCATTTCTCCCTCTTTATGCCAAAATTCTCCACTTTCACACATCTTCCCTCAACTTTTTTATCTCTCCCTTTTCCCCCCCAGTGATTCCCTCTCTTTTTCACTGTTTCTTCTCTTGTGTTTTCTGTCTCCCTTTCTCCTTTTTTCCCAATATTCTCCAATTACACACATCTCCTCTCAACTTTGTCTCTTTTTTTTTTTTCTTTTTCCATTCTGCCAATTGTTGGTTTTGATCTCATTCACGCACTCACACCTTTCTTTTCAATTGTTAGTTTCATTCACGACAAGCCTTGTATAGTAAATGTGTTTGAGCTCTTCCAGAGATGACAAAAATATTCAATTGATTTGAAATATATTATTACTTCTGGAGAAATGTAGATATAGATGTATCCAGGAAATGGTTGTCTTACAATTGAACATCAAAAATTCAATAGGAGAATGCCCACCCCCCCCCCCCAAAAAAAAAACATAACAAAACAAAACAAACAAAACTGATTAGCTTCCAAAGTGTGTTTCATTAACAAATTAAACAACAAATGCTATAAAAAATAACAGACCTCATATGCCATTAACAATAGAGTTATCATTCTTGACTGAGATACAAGCATCTTTACAACATCCATTAACAAAATGCTCTGGGCAAATACTTAGATGTGAACTCAGTTACCCAATTCCAATTTTATTTCTGACAGTGAAAATGAATATTCAATTCAAAATAAGCCTCCTAGACTACTCTTTTCCTCTGATACTTGAAGCAAAAACAGCAATAACATTTTTACCACATTGTCACAGTGTAGCACACCCTCATGTAATAAACCCAACTTTCAGGAAAACTGATATCCATGTATAGGAATTAAATATCATGAAAAGATAGACTGAACAATGACGTACTAGCATTTTTAACATTTCTTATAAACAGTTATATACATGATAAATGTATATGCTATCTAAGCGTTATCAAGTTAACAACTAGACCAACATATATCAGTACATAATAATAAATACAATAAATCAAATGAAAGAAGAAAAAAAAAATCTGTAGAAAAAATAATGTCAATTTGAAAAGAAATATGATGTGAAGCAACAATAATGATGATCACATAAATGACCCAATTAAATAAAAGATGTTTGCCAGTCATTAGTACTGAATATTTTTTTCTTTCAAATAATGACTTTGTGTAAAGGTTTACACTGATGGAACAACAGTTCTGATACATAAATATTTTTAAAATGTTCAATTCTACTATCACCTTTGCTTGATGTTGAGATTTGTGCATGTCATATCCAAGCCCCAGTAAAAAAAAGTATGAGAATAATGGTTGCATAGCTTAAATTAAAGTTCCACAGAGCTGCCCTCCCTTTTGATTTTTTTCCAAAGGTTAAAGAACTATATATTCATACAGTAAACTTTGAAAAGAAAATACCCTAAAGAGGTAAAATGCAGGGAATATTTCCAATTAAAAAAAAATATCTTTGAAAATCTATCTTAGAACAGTAGTAAAAATCTCAGTAATAAGGTGGAAGTAAAACATATATTTTTCTGTAAACATAGATCTTGACAAGGTGGGGGAAAAACAGCAAAATTGTATGTAGGTCTACGCCTCTTCAAAGCCCCTGTTCTGTTCTGATCCAGGATTGAGTAAAAGAGGGGGCACAAAAATGAAAGTTTGTCAAAAGGTAGACCCGTATTTTTCTGGTCTCGTCAGCTTCTCGAAAAGTCGCTCAGTGAGGGGGGGGGGGGGCAAAAAAAAATTCGCTAAACCTTCAAAAATCGCTCAATAAGGGGTTATTGGGGTCTAGTTTCCCCTCCATAATTCCCTGACAAGCAACAAAAAAAATCATACTTCTCTTCCAAAGGGGGGGGGGGGGGGACCGGGTCAGCTGTGCCCCCTGGATCCGCCAATGGTTCTGATGGAAATGCTGCACGGATTCTTGTCACGGCACAAGATGGGAGAGGAACACGTCCTGCCCTGCCTGGCTTTCCTATAAAAGATTTTTTTTTTAAGAGTACAAAGGAAACTATGATTAGACAACTTCAAAACAATGCACAGTGTAGTCTATGATGTAGGTGATAGTGAGGTAACTTTTACTTTGAACTTCACAAATAAACAATAGAAGATTAGCTAATAATTTAGTTGTCAACATCGCAGTGTAAAATGTTGTGATGGGGAAAGAGGAAACAAACGTTAATCTGCACATAGGACAAGAAAATACATGTACACTGCAAATAGAATAATCTTCCTCTATTTACATTAAGGCTAAAACATTATTTTATAGAATATCGTAATATTAAATAAGGAGCCAAATTGGCATATTGCATCAAAACTGCTTTATATAATACAGGAATACTGCAGTAAGGATTAAAACAAAAAATATGGTGTACTCACTGATTTTCAGTTGCATCCTGCCTTGCCTGTCCGCCATACTGCTGCCGATACAGATAGCTAGTAAGCAGTTTCCATCACATACTGCTCCAGACACACTGGATGAAACCCTGGGTGGAGAAGAAGAAGAAGAAGAAGAAGATCATATCTATTGTCAACTATAACGGTACCTACACTTACTAAGTGTAGCAGCACAAAGAAAACAAGCAAGATAACAGGAGAGCTAAGAGTTTTCTGGATATCAATGTTAGAATTTACTAGAATCAAACGCTACCACCCCATGCACCAGTAAAACTGCCCAAGCCAAGCCCAGGCAGGGTCAGCAGGCGAACAACCAAACAGCGCGGGGTGTACCCCGCCCTGCGCACATCGAGCTCACTGCCTCGATCAGCGAAGTATCAGCTCAGCCTCTCGGGCAATTTGGAAGCGTAAACAAGATTCATAATACGTGGATATGCGTGAATTAAACTTTAATCGGTAATTTATTATCAAAAAATAATTACCAATTGTGTCTCCCGTCGATATCCTCTCCGTTATTAAAATCAGGGACGTCTCTGTCATCATCAGAATCTTGCCCAGAATCCGACATGTCTGGCTCAAACATAGTATACGGCCGGGCCCCTAATTCCTCTTCAATTTCTTCTGGGACTTGATGCTCCAAATCAGATATATCTGATCCTGAATAAGTGTCCTGGCTGAAGAAGATGATGCCATCGTTGATGTAGGATTTTGTCTTTAAAAAGCTAAAATGAAGGGCTGAAATGGCACGAAGTCGAAGGGATCTACACGCAGCTCAATAGCCATAACACACACACATCGATACTGATCCAGCTTGTGTGAGTCGAGCGTTCTGTGGGTGACGTCACATGACGTCATCGATCGCTGGACCGATTTTCCAAAAATTTTAGGGGCGTTCCCAGTTATTTTTTTATTTTCAAGGTTACAGATTAAAGAATGGAATTCAGGTAATATGATTGACAGATCTGGATTCACAGTAGAAAAGTCTATTAAATGAAGTTCCTTTGTAATTCCATAAAAGGGGACCTTTAATATAATTGCATTGGTTTATATACATAAATATGGCGATTATATTAATAAATAATTAATATCAATAATGAAAATATAATGGGCATTGGTAAATAACCCTAATAATGGTAGTGAGCGAAGTTTTTGAATTTTTGTTTTCTCTTTCCTTTCTGATTTCTTCTGTTATTTTTCTCTTCTTTTCATTTCTTTTCTTCTTTCCTTTTCAACATCTTCCTTTTTTGCTTTTTCTTTGGTTGGAACGCCCCCACTAATTTTAACCACATATTTTACCCACTTATCATTTTATCCACTAGTTTACCCTTTTTACGTATTTATTGTCGGTCTATCGGACCTTCTAACTATCGGACCCCTACTGAACCTTCGGACTATCGGACCCTTTTGCCGATTCGGTCTATAGAACCTTCTGTCTATTGGACCCTCTCGTACATGCGGTCTATCGAACCTTCTATCTATCGGACCTTCTGACTATCGGACCCGTTGGTCATTCGATCTATAGAACCTTCGGACTATCGGACTATCGGACCCTCCTGCCGATTCGGTCTATAGAACCTTCTGCCTACTGGACCCTCTCGTACATTCGGTCTATCGAACCTTCTATCTATTGGGTGTCGGTCTATCGGACCCGCTAACTTTTGGACCTTCTAGCTATAGGGATGACCCCTTCGTAAATAACCCTAATAATGCTAGTTAGCGAAGTTTTTGAATTTTTGTTTTCTTCTCTTTCCTTTCCCATTTCTTTTCTCTTTGTCTTCTATTCATTTCTTTTCTTTTCTTCTTTCCTTTTCAACCTCTTCCTTTTTTGCTTTATCTTTGGTTGGAACGCCCCCACTTATTTTAACCACTTATTTTTTACCCACTTATCATTTTATTCACAATTTTACCCTTTTTACATATTTATTGTCGGTCTATCGGACCTTCTAACTATCGGACCCCTACTGAACCTTTGGACCATCGGACCCTTTTGCCGATTCGGTCTATAGAACCTTCTGTCTATTGGACCCTCTCGTACATTCGGTCTATCGAACCTTCTATCTATCGGACCTTCTGACTATCGGACCCGTTGGTCATTCGATCTATAGAACCTTCGGAATATCGGACCCTCCTGCCGATTCGGTCTATAGAACCTTCTGTCTACTGGACCCTCTCGTACATTCGGTCTATCGAACCTTCTATCTATCGGGTGTCGGTCTATCGGACCCGCTAACTATCGGACCTTCTAGCTATAGGGATGACCCCATGTGGCACAGTCGTCACACACACGTCGCGGTTTGTTTGCACCTTCGCCAACAGCCGGATCGCGTTGCGAGGGGAAAGCACGTGATCGTGACGTAATGCCGACCAAGAGCATATCGGTCTTTCCGTCTATTTAATACATTTTATTTTGATTTTGTCCCGTAACTTCCTAATCTGGCAAATCTATAATTAATCAATGTCGTCTTTCACCATTCATTTTCGAATTTTGTACATTATGCCGTGTTGCAATCGATTTTCTTTCAAAGCGTCATTCAAAGAATTATTCAAATTCGTTTGTAGTATCGCCCCCAAACTGGCGAGCAGAAATCTGCTTCAACAACAACAAAAATAATCATTAGGCGAAAAAAATTATCCCAAGTGACATCAGAATAGTGAGTTTTAGGTTAAATTATTAAAAACATTTCCATACCAACTGGCTTTGATAGGGGAGAGGCGCACAAGGGGGTCACGTGAAAGGGGAGAGAGGAAGGAAAGTGGAAAATAATGTGAGATAATAACATTTCCAGCTGGGTTTCCTTCAGTTTGAACACTTGCTATTGTCCTGCATCTTAATAATAAGGCCTAGACAATATTCTTTGGCCATTCATTTTCGAAATTTATTGTTTATTGACTGAAAGAGTATAGAGAGTTATTTAAATCGTCACCCGCTCGTTGTAAGGTCTTGTCTATGTGATGAATTTGAATGACAATCTTCCCAAAGATGGATTTGATGATAAAATTTTGCAACGGATTGCCAGGTCGGACGAATTCGAATAAAATATGACGAAAATGAATGAGATATGGAAAAGAGAGAGGGGTATTTAATGTGTCTGTTCACTTTAAAATGAAAAATTGTCCCGCTCTCAAATTGCATGGAGTACTCCTGGCGGACCCGGTCTAGTCATTCATGGTCCTCTAATACAGCTTGTTCAACCGGAATGCCATGAGAGTATTTTATAAAACATCTACTTCTTGGAAACTCTAATCAGAAATAACAAGATGCCCAATATAACACTTGGGGTGTTTTGAAAACATTTGGGAGATAGTAAAGTGCGTTTTCGTCGCTCGCTTCGCTCATTCACAAAACTCTGAAACTAGATAGTTTCAGGCAGCGAGAATATTTCCATAGCATATGTTATTGTAATATGTCCATGAATATTCAATGTTATGACAATTTTCGGGCACGTCACCGCCTCAACGCCACCGCGCCCAGAAATTAGGGTTACCTTCCTTTCTGTATTGAAATGAGCAACAAATTAAAGTGCATTTTTCTTCGCTCGCTCGCAAATCTTAGAAATGAGATAGTTTCAGGCAGCGAGGTCCATGAATATTTCCATAGGATGTTATTGCAATATTCAGGCACGTCTTTGCCCTATCGCCATGACACCCGAATACTTGTTCGGTCCACTTTCTTTATTGAAATGCGCAACAGCAAAGTCAGTGAATTTTTCCTCGCTTGCTTCGCTCGCTCGCAAACCTTATAAACGAGATGTTTCATGCAGCGAGGTCCATAAATATTAAATGTTATGACAATTTTCGGCACGTCACTGCCCTATCGCCATGGCGCCCAGATATTAGGGTTGATTTTCTATAAAAGAACAACAGCAAAGTGCCCCCCCCCCCCCCGTTCGCTTCACTTCCTAAAACTTTATTAATATGAATGATTCCTGCATGTGGCAGCTAGCTTCGCTCCCTCAAAAAGGTCCACTTTTTCCAATGTTGACCCCCCCCCCCCCACCCCCCGCAAAAATTCTAGTTACGGGCCTGAAGTCAGTCTGTTTCGTTCGGGGATATGCTCCGCTGAGACTACGTCTGGCTTCACGGAATCCCTCTCCTAAATACTAAGTTGGAGGAGAACCTTTTAAAGTTAGTCAGAAAATGTTATAAAACATGAAAGGGGTGGAATATACGCCTGGTCAAGAATAGACTTTAGACAGGATATTATAGCTTCAAACTAAAACAATACTCAACTTTATTTAGAGAAATCTATGAACTCAAACCATAGCTTGGCAGCCTTTCCCCAAGTTCCCTAGCTCATCTCCCTTTACTCCCACTCATGGCTACATTACTGTAAAATAGTTGATATTTTCTGTCACATGTACTAAAGGTATGGGGGGAAAATAAGATAAATATTTTAAATACCTTGCTTTCAAATTCAGCCCTTAAATATCTCACTCCTACATCAAATGGCCGTTAGGAAGAACTTTCCATATTTCCAGCAAAATCCAAAGTCAAAATCATGCTCAAAACCGAAGAAATCCCCGCCTATTTGTTTCGCGATCGCGTGTTGTTTACATACCGCCGATGTCTTAGACTAAAATCGGCCAATAAAATTTTTGTCCACGAAGAAACTCGGGATTGCAAGCACACATCGTTCTCTACGATCGCACACACAGAAATCGGGACTTTTCCGTGTACGGGATAGGGACCGAATTTTTAACTAAAAAATTCTTTTCGGGAGATGTCAACGCCCGCAGCGACCAGGAAATGTACACAATGACTCTGATATCTCGTTTCGCGAGAATCGACAGTAAATTACGGATTTCATTTTTGGAATCATCTATTCCAACATCGGTGAGTTGAATTTATTGTATTTCTTGGATATATTGGGGTCGGTTTTTGTAAATTAAATGCCGATTTTGAGTGAATGTTGGTTGGTGACATTTGTGCAGTGGTGTTTGAAAAAGTTGAGCCGTATGACTGCCTAGATTCTACACACGAAGTATAGGAATGTAGCTATGAGTGTTTACTCCCATACACATACAGCAGTGTTCAGCCATAACCTTAATAGTGCAATATCTTAGTGTGTAATACTAAGCCCGAGTCATATCGAATATTTCATAATCCGGGATTCGACGGCTTTGATTCGGTCGAATACCGGTGCATCGATAAATGATGGGCGGTGAAAACAGAGTTGCACGCAGCATGCCCCATGCACCGGTGACCGGTCCGCTGGCATCGCGGGCATATGTATGGGGCTCTCGCTGCTCGACATTAACGATAGCCCGCTAGCCAATGGCTAGTAAAAATCACGACGGACTAGCCAAAATCTTAAGTTTTTAGTCCGTATGGCTAGCCAAAATATCACTCTCGTTTGTTCGATGCAAAAAAAAAAAAAACAATACGAAACTTTTCGTCGCTCATATGACTTCAGTCAGCTCCAGATCATTTCCAAGAAGTAATTGCCAATTTGATGAGAGTGTGATATAGTTATTGCGAATTAAGTAGGAACACTCGTACTCATGTCCGTATTTATCATGTTCAATTATACAATTGTCAAATTGACAATGCAGAGAGAGTGCAAGAATATTATCGTAAACTTCTGTTCGTAACGACAAAACGATTTTTCCATAGAGAAAGTACAGGTAAAGCGTGATGTCCTCCGCGAGCGAATTAGCGAAAGTTAGCCAACAGTTCGAAGTCGCCTTCACGTTCTCTGCTAGTATATATGCTGTACGTTACGGAGTTTCTTTTTTTATTTGCTTTTTTCATGGTGGCTACGATAGTAAAAAATCTGGCGGACTACAAATCGATGCACCGGTTTTGCCAAAACGAAATCGGGATTCTATGTTTTCGATCGCACACCGGCAACCAATCGATTCGACTCAGGCTTAATATATACAGTGTAGCAATGCAAACCCTTATAAACTCCTCCAAACAGACGGATTTTTCTGTCCGTCTAAGTAAGAAGGCACTTGAAGTGAACGGCAATCAACGGTCAAAACCACTAAAAATGTGCAATTTGAAACTAAATATTTGGGAAAATTCATCAATTCTCACGCATTGATCTTTGGTCGCCTGTAGGCTGTACTAGCTGTATGAGCTCCTTGGCTTATCAATCTGGTATTGGCCTACGGAGCTGTACATGGGATCCACATGTCATTACCATAGAGATACATACTATATTAGGCTACAGTGCGCACTCGGCCAAATCACTGTGATAGCGTGGAGCGCGGCCGCCATTATTATGTCGGGCAAAGGTTTTGCACGTGTGTATAGTGTGTGCTGCAAAGTATAGCAGATAGCATGGTCTATTGTTGATTCCACATGTTCTTAAACTGTGCTTGTATCACAGTAGCTTGTCCATGATAGGTTAAAACAGAAATTTAACGTACAACTGTATTATACATGTATAAATCATCTGCTTTTTAGCTCACCAGAGCCTAAGGCTCGAGTGAGCTATTGCGATGGAAATTTGTCCGTCGTCCGTCGTGCATCGTCCGTCGTCCGTTAACTTTATACATTTTCATCTCCAAAACCCATGATCGGAATTCAACCAAACTTGGTAGGAATCATCCTTAGGGGTAGGGGACCCAAAGTTGCTAAAATGGTACGTGTGGCCCCCAGGGGGGCCCAGGGGGAGGGCCCCCAATTGTAAAAGCTATGTAAATTTCAAACATCTTCTTCTCCAGAACCAGGCATAGCTCAGACTTGGTATTGTGTATGGAGATACCTCTATAGATGAAGAATGAATGTTGTTCATGAAATTTCTCTGAGTGGCCTTATAGGGGCCCTGTGGGGTTAACATACTGGAGGGGGGGTGGGGCGCTGCCAGGCAAAATGTACATTCTGATCTTCTTCTCCAAAACACATTATCAGAATTCAACCAAACTTGGTAGGAATCATCCTTAGGGGTAGGGGACCCAAAGTTGCTAAAATGGTACATGTGGCCCCAGGGGGCCCAGGGGGAGGGCCCCCAATTGTAAAAGCTATGTAAATTTCAAACATCTTCTCCAGAACCAGGCATAGCTCAGACTTGGTATTGTGTATGGAGATACCTCTATAGATGAAGAATGAATGTTGTTCATGAAATTTCTCTGAGTGGCCCTATAGGGGCCCTGTGGGGGTAACATACTGGAGGGGGGGGGGGGGGGGTGGGGTTAGGTGCTGCCAGGCAAAATGTACATTCTGATCTTCTCCAAAAAAAAAATGATCGGAATTCAACCAAACTAAGGAATCATCCTTAGGGGTAGGGGACCCAAAGTTTCTAAAATGGTACATGTTGCCCCCAGGGGGGCCCAGGGGGAGGGCCCCCAATTGTAAAAGCTATGTAAATTTCAAACATCTTCTTCTCCAGAACCAGAAGTTTATCTAGATATTTTGTGTGTTATATACATCTTGAAGATGAATAAAAAAAAGTTGTTCATGACATTCTCAGGGTGGCCCCATAGGGGTCCTGCGAGTGCGAGGCTAATATGCAGGAGGGGAAATGTACATTCTTTGCATGATTTGTTGTATGATTCAACCACACTTGGTGGGAATCATCCTTAGATGTAGGAGATTCAAATAATACATGACACTGTAGACCATGGGGTGGGGGGGGAGAATTATGTTAATTTCTAACATCATCTCATGTACATCCTCCTAGTTGTTTCAATTTCTAACATATCTCCTGGTGGTGCTAGAGAGAACATGCACCAGATGTGAATTGATCCACCTCAGATGAGCGTCGATCGTGCCCCCTGGGGCTCTTGTTTATTCAAAACCACCTATGATGGACAAAACTGTCAGAATTAACCACTGAATTGTTTGAAATGAATTTATTTATGGAAAAAAACAAACAGTGGTTTATTTCTTTAAGATCAATGTGGTATTGGTCTACATTTTAAATTTACATTTAGATCACATGTTAATTGATTGTTTATTTAAATGAGTATAAATTATTTTGTATTGTGTGTCATGAATTTTCCTATAGCCATATTAAGATGTGAAAAAGGCTGTGTCTGTGGTATAGAGAATCTTATAAAGGCATTGGTTAACATTATAATTCAAATAAAAAACTAATTTTGCTACTTGAAAATGGTCTAAACATAAGGGTTATATTGTAAAAATACCAGTCTGAAAGTTTCGAAGTATAATATCCACAGGAAGTATTTTTAAATATTAGAAATGTGAACCAATGTTCAAAAAATATATAACGGTCGGTTTCACAGACTAGACGTCTTCCTAACAGTTTTTCATTCCAAATTATGGTTGGTTTCAGGGTTTTTGAGTACAAATACAAGTACTCCTACACGTGTTTCATCTTAGTTTGAGAATTTTTTAAATCGGCTGCTCACAAAGTTGGCCACTGCCTTTAATATCTTGTGAGGAGATTAATGTGTAAATAAACATGTACCATTATACTGTATTGAATTTTATGATTGAAGTACACGTATTTAATTTTTTTATGTTCATTTTGCAGGCCCGTAACTAGGATTTTTGCGGGGGGGGTTCAACATTGGAAAAAGTGGACCTTTCTGAGGGAGCGAAGCGACCGAGTAGGGGTGTCGGGTCAAAGGGTGTGATCCTACAAGGGTATGGGCATGAGCGTAGTCAGAATTATTTGAAAGGGGGAGGGTCAAATGTGAAGTCCGAACATATACTACCACTGTGTACGATTCCAAATACTGCGAGCGAACAAAACGAGCGAGAGAGAAATAAAAATGTACTTTTAAATGGCAAAATTTTATTTCATTAGTCACCAATAGGTGTAATGTAAAGCTATATCTCTGGTCATCATTCATATTAATAAAGTTTTTAGGAAGTAAAGCGAATGGGGTTGTTCTTTTATAGAAAGGTGGTTCTTTTATAGAAAGGTACCCTAATACAGGATTTTTCTCGCGCGTGTCGCAAACCGGCCAATTTGGTGGCGGCCAAATTTACGCGTGATGTTTTGATTTCCACGTGTGCTTTTTTCAAAAGTCTGATTTTCGCCTTTCCATCATGTTTTGTAAGGACTTACCGTATGGAGCATGCAGTCCCGCCCGCTGGAAACGTCACGCGTCCGTCTAAATTACGCGTCTTCATTGCGGGGAGTACTGCGTCTAAACGCGTTTGGGGATACTAGGGGAAATGGACTAGTTTAAATGCCCTAGTATGGCCGGATGAGGGTTTGTGTGCAAGCGTGATGTTTGAGATGAGCCACAAGAACGGCACGGGTCCGACATTTTGTGATTTATGGTTCATCTTCGTTTTCTCATGTTTATATTCCATTTATAATTCTGCAATGTCCCTTCTCTTTCAAGACGTTAAAGACAAGGTGTTGCCGATCTTACCAAAACATCCTTACGATTTATGTTTCATCTTTATTTTCTCATAATTTGTCTCATTTCTCTGATGTCTTTGACACACAAAAAACAACTTTCAAGCTTCTAATTTTGTAGTGAAAATTTACAGAAAATTCTGCTGCCCACATATTGTATTTTGCGTCTTATAGTTCTAATTTATTTGTTGTTTCATATGGTCTCTAGATTCTTTGTAATTTATGCGCCGAACCAATTTTCTATTCGATGTAAACATTTTGCGTTGTATACTTCATCCATTTGATGTTTTATTTGGGTTGTATATTATCCCTGAACTAAGCGCCAAATAAATTTTCGATTCGATAAATGTATTTTGCGTCTTAGTTCTAATTTATTTGTTGTTTCATTTGGTCAGTAGATTCTTTGTAATTTATGAGCAGAACCAATTTTCTATTCGATATAAACATTTTGTGTTGTATACTTCATCCATTTCATGTTTTATTTCGGTTGTATATTATCCCTGAGCTAAGCGCCAAATCAATTTTCGATTCGATAAATGTATTTTGCGTCTTAGTTCGAATTTATTTGTTGTTTCATATGGTCTGTAGATTCTTTGTAATTTTTTGGCCTCAGAGACCCTTTAAATCTCTGGGAGGTGGGGGTGCTGCAACCTTTCAGCGCCCCCGTACATACGTCTATGTGCGGTCGACTCGTGGAGGTCGCTTGCTTGATATTACAGTTTTGTCGTTTTTCATCAGGTTCACAATTGGGTTCATAATTCCGAAAATGTAATTGGGTTCATAATTCCGAAAATGAAGTGGGGTTCATAATTCCGGGAATGGAAAAAAAAAATGTTTATATTTCTGAAGGTTCTTAAATTATTCTTAAAAGTCACATAGTCATAGGGCTCTATTACATTTTCGTAATTACGAATCCTACATGTAGCCTACCTCATTTTCGAAATATACGTAAAGATATACTTTTCGCCAGAAAAAATGTTTGCTACGAGCCGTTATTTTTCTCTCAAATTTGCCAAGTCGTCACAGATTTCGTGCTTCGCGCGGGAAGGGGGAAAACTTTCCCCTCCCTGCACCATACATGTATACAGTGCAGTATTGCACCCCGCCCCTAATGTTTTTCACAAGGGAACACTGTACACTTGATCTTAGACTCTATTCTAGGTTCTTATGAGATGTTAAATTCAGGATCAATAATCATTAAACTGTATAAAGCAGTGTCAAAGTCCCCCTCCCCTCACAAAAAAATAAAGAAAAAAAAAACCCTCATAGGGAATGCATTTTGGAGAAAGGCGCTAGAAAGTACAAATTATTACTATGTACGACCTCCCCCGCGCCTCAAAAATACAGGAGGTTCTTAGAAATCGGGAGGTCCATTGTTGCATTATTGATCATTATTTACAACAAAAACGATCTTTTCTTTTTAGTATCGACACTCCCCTCCTTGTGTCAAACCCCTGCTTTCCAATTTATGACAGGAAGTTCTTCGAAATCGGAACCCATTGATAGATTAATGGCCATGCCATGAAAAGGTGACACACGTCTATTGTGTAAAGGGGAGGTGGAGTTCTGGGAAAGGGTAACAAAAATAATTTCTGAACTTTCTTACTCTTACTACGTTCATTTGGAAGATTATCATATTAGATATGTCCCCTGAAAAGGATTGCTCTTCAAATGCCCTCACAGAAAGTAATTAATGTAAGCTTTCAAAACAGAATTATGAAGAGCGTTCAAAATTATGATATAGGTGTGTGATTTTGGAGAGAGAGAATTGTTTTTTAAAGCTCCAGAGTAATAAATCAGAGAGAAACAATGACTTTCGAGCGGAGACGCAGTTTATCTTCATCCCACTGTTTAGCATGATGATGATAAGAGTCCAATTCTGTAACTCTTTTAACAACCGAAAAGAAAAGGAAGTCAGCATTTTGACCAGAAAGAAAAGGATCTTTTACGAGATTATGAAACAAGTGCATGATTTTTTTTCTAACCTCAAGTAAACTAGAGCGGAGAGAAGCGTTGACATTCGAGCTATATATAAACGCAGTTTATCTTCGTCCCGCTGTTTAACATCAGGATGATACATTTCAATTATGTAACTCTTATTACAGCAGAAAAGAAAAGAGAGTTAGCTTTTTCAGAAACAAATGGACATGTGTCGAGATTATAAAACAAACGCGTGATTTAGACGGACATAGGGAGAGAGAGAGAAAAAAAAATCAATAATCGTCTTGTGCAGGGGCCTGAGGAGGTGCTTCTTTAATTCTTGTTCTTTGAAAGGGGCAGATTCTATACCTCCGTAACATGGAGACATGGGGAAAAGAAAAGAAATTTAGCTTTTAGAAACCTGTAGATACACATTTTAAAAATAATTAGAGCAGGGTAAAATGGTACACTGTCGCTTGGTCTACCACCACTTGGTCTACCACCACTTGGCCTAATCATCAGTTTGTCAAAATTCACTTGGTCTAACTTCAGTTTGTCTGCAACCATTTTGTCTACTTACCATTTCGTCTAATTTCCATTTGGCCTAATAACCAATTCGTCTAATACACAGTTTGGCTAACCGCATTTAGTCTAAAACCCATTTGGGCTAATTTTCACTTCGGCTAATTTTCACTTCGTCTATTTCCAAATAGTCTAACAGTCATTTTGTCTACAAGCCACATGGTCTCATATCCATTTGGGCTACGCCTACTTTGGCTAATACCATATGGTCTACCTATCATTTGGTCCAATTCCATTTAGTCTAATAACCAGTTGGGCTACTTATCATTTAGTCTGTCATATGGTCTAATGACCATTTGGTCTAATTACTATTTATTCTTCTGGTGATTTAGTAGCAAGTTGAGAAAAGAAAGGGTAATGGAACTTTAAAAAATGAAACTTCAAAGAAGTCATCTATACGTAAATGTGCATTATTCACCTTGCCGCTGCTTATATCAAGTCAATCAATATCCCTACATTTTATATATTAATTATCTAAGTTATTATAATCAATTATTTAGTATTACTTTTTAGTAGCCTAATTAAAACAATCATAGGTCTTCTCTTCCTTTCATGACTTAAGTAGAAGAACCTGATGTTGTATTGCACTTCAAATTATGTTTGTTGGGTTGATAATCTGTTATTCATGGTTCTTATTTGATATCCGATGTACAAATGTTTGTGCAAGTAGTCAATAAAAGCTAGGGGTGGTGCCAGGGTATTTTCATAGGAGGGGCAAGACTACCCACACACTTGGGGTTTCAACGAACTGGGAACCGTTTTTGGAAAAGGGGGAACTTAATTATTAAAGGTGAAGACAAGAATGGAAAATTGCGTTTTAATACGTTGCTGTACAACCACATTGTACTTAACACGCATTAAATGTTAAGGATATATTTTCTAATCTTTGCATAATATGCAATTCTGCTTTACTCTTAATTTGTAAGCGAGCGACCAAAAATATTATGTTCTTGTTGAAGGTCATGCATAGTGCTTGCATTATATTGATTTCATGACGAAGATGCCGCAAAAGCGTTTAATTTCAAGCATAATCTCTCAATAAAAGAGGTAGATCTATAGGACTTTATGTTACTGCCATGAGTTACAATAATAAGCTTCGGGCGCGGGATATCTTAATTGCTGCAATATTAATTTTTGTTGGCACTGTGTCCCCAGCTCTCGCTAAGTTCCTGCTCAAAGGTGTCACACTGTTGTCATATCAAGAACTAAGTATTCTGCCATTAAGCTTCTCTGATTCTTTTGAGCTATGCAAACTGTTATTTTCAGGGGCGGCGCTACAGGGGGAGGGGGCAGGGGCGGGGGGCAGGGGCGGTTGCCCCCTATGATTTTCAAGTGACCTAAAAGAGAGAGAGAGAAAGAAGAAAAAAGAAGGAGAAGAAGAAAGAAGAGTATGCAACTATTATCATTATTATTATCATCATCATTATCATTATTTTGTTCATCTAAAACGTAAATTAACTCGCTCGTTGGCTGGGGGCACAATGCCCCCCCCCCCCCCTTTCCAAGCGCCCATAAAGTGTCTCCTGCTACCCACAAAAATGCCGCTTTTTATACTTGTTCTCTGCCTTCTTTTTGTTCTTTTAAGGCAATGGCGTATATAGGTATTATGACGACCTGGGCAAACAGTGAATTTGCTTATATTCTTTAAGATTTATCTTTGATATATACTTTTCCATATCATAATATGTTTTGATAGCTGTCAAAACTTTTTCAAACCTTGGTAATGGACATTTACAATTAGCTGATTTTTTTTATCTTGCAGGGACGGCCAACAAAATGACGCATAGTGTTGTTGGTAGGTGCGTAGACGAATAGGGAATAGCCCAACGGGCAATTAGCCTTAGTGATAATTAGACAAAGTGATGTTTAGACAAATTGGCATTTAGACCAACTGACAATTAGACTAAATGGAAAATGGACTAAATGAAAGTTAGACCAAATGCACATTAGACCATATAAATGCCATGTAGACCAAATGGATACTAGACCAAGTGGATTTTAGAAAAATGCCTGTAGACCAACTAGTTTTAGACTGACTGGGAATTAGACAAACTGACATTAGAGGAACTGGTAGTAGACCAAGTGACAACAAAATAAAGTGGACGAAATGGTAATTAGACCAAATGGTAATTAGACCAAGTGATAATTAGCCAAAGTGGTCATTAGACCTTTTGGTTATTAGACCAAGTGCAAATTAGGCCAAATGAAGAGTGGACCAAAAGGGTTTAGCCCGAATGAAGGTAGACCATCTGGAAATTAGACCAAGTGGTTTTAGCCCAAGCATGCATAAACCGGTAAAATAATATCCCCATTAGCCTTTTTTGTTCCCATCGCTTTTAATCCAGGAAAAAGGAAAGAGTATACCGAAATGAAATCTAGCTTTCAAAACAGAATTAAGAAGAACTTTCGGCATTATGATACATGTGCGTGATTTAGAAGGAGAGAAAGAATTGTCAGGGCATTAATTTTACAAGAGGCAGTTATGATTTTTTTTTAAACTGCAGTAAATAGAGTGGAAACACAGACTGTTTTTCTTTAGCAGAGAGAAAGTGAACTCAGCCAAGATTATCATACAAGTGCGTGATTTAGGAGAGAGAAAAATCGATAATCGTGTCTTAGGAGTAATAAGACATTACATTTTTATTCTTGCGCGGTAGATGTGGAAGGAAAAAGGCACGCTGACGAAAAGAGGTCACATACCATTCCCACGACCAGAATGATTGACATGTTTAAAATAGCGCGCAAAATGTCGGTTTCACCATCAAAGGGCGGTGGCTTTGCGGAGCGAAAAGAACACAAGTACAAGTAATTTATGCATTTTGTTTCTCGTCACCTCTGAATGTGATAATGTTCATTACGAGACGGATGAACATGCATACAAAATCTTGATTTTCAAAACCACTGTCGAGAGGGGGGGGGGGGGTTTGATTTGGAAATGTTTATATGGCAAGTTTTGTTCAAGCACGAAACAAAACAAAAAAAATAAAAATAAGATACAAAGTCATGTACATTATTACAGGCCTTTGTTTCTTTTTTTACTCTAAATGCCGCTTAGCCAGGATTTAATTTCATGGCGGGGGGGATGAGCGCACGAAGTGTGCTCCTCAAGGGGGCTGGGTGTCGGTACCGGGAGGGGGCTCGTAGCACCTTTTTTTAGGAGGAAAGGAGTTCGACGCCCAGACTGCTTTCCAATTATTTGGACGAAACTGCACTGTACATTTATTTAACTGGAATTGGGGCGGGGAAAGCTCTGACGTTTTACCAAATTTGAGAGAAAGATAATAATGGCTCGTAGCAAACATTTTTTTAGGCGGAAAGTTATAGTTCAACGCCCTGACTGCTTTTTAATTATTTGGACGCAATACACCGGGGCAAGACTGCACTGTATGTAAATGGGGTGGGTGCGGGGAGGAGCCCCCCCTCCTGTACGCGCGAAGAGCGAAAGATGACTGCTCGAAGAACCCATTTAAAGGTGGAAAGTGTGGTTTGACGGCCGTACTGCTTTTTGTCTCGCCCACCGGAGGTGAAGGCGAGACTAAGGGATCCAAATGGCGTCCGTCCGTCGTCAGTCCGTCCGTCACAAACGTTATGACAGATAACTTTGCAACCGTCAATCACTTTTCAACCAAACTTGGGTTGTAGATGCACTAAAGGGACCTGCATGTTATGGTGCCGTTGGAGGTCACATGATAGGGTCAAAGGTCATTTGAGGTCATACGTTAAAGTTTACCTGCAAGACTCTCTTATGACAGATAACTTTGCAACCGTCACTCACTTTTCAACCAAACTTGGGTTGTAGATGCACTGAGGGGACCTGCATGTTATGGTGCCGTTGGAGGTCACATGATAAGGTCAAAGGTCATTTCAGGTCAAACATTAAAGTTTACCTGCAAGACTCTTATGACAGATAACTTTGCAACCGTCACTCACTTTTCAACCAAATTTGGGTTGTAGATGCACTGAGGGGACCTGCATGTTATGGTGCCGTTGGAGGTCACATGATAAGGTCAAAGGTCATTTCAGGTCAAACGTTAAAGTTTACCTGCAAGACTCTCTTATGACAGATAACTTTGCAACCGTCACTCACTTTTCAACCAAACTTGGGCTGCAGATGCACTGAGGGGACCTGCATGTTATGCTGCCATCAGAGGTCACATGGTAAGGTCAAAGGTCATTTCAGGTCAAACATTATAGTTTACCCGCAAGACTCTCTTATGACATAACTTTGTAAACGTCACTTTCCAAACAGTAATGTAGATATATGCAAGCATAACTTATGCAGATTTATGCACTTGGGGGACCTGTTGCATGGCAACAGAGATCACGATATTTCTAGTTATCGCATGTGGGCATCTCGCCCACATGCGATAACTAGAAATATCGCTAATGCCTTGTTTCAAGGTCACATGACAAGGTCAAAGGTCATACGTTAAAGTTTACCTGCAAGACTCTCTTATGACATAACTTTGCAACCATAACTCTCTTTTCAACCAAACTTGGGTTGCAGATGCACTGAGGGGACCTGCATGTTATGCTGCCATCAGAGGTCACATGCTAAGGTCAAAGGTCATTTCAGGTCAAACATAGTTTACCCGCAAGACTCTCTTATGACATAACTTTGTAAACGTCACTTTCCAAACAGTAATGTAGATATATGCAAGCCTAACTTATGCAGATTTATGCACTTGGGGGACCTGTTGCATGGCAACAGAGATCACGATATTTCTAGTTAGGTGGTCTGTCGTAGTCGACAGACCACCTCTTAATTTCGTCAGAATTTTCTTTATTATTATTATTATTATTTATTTTTATTTTTCCACCACTTTCTTGTTACAATGATTCCTCAATATCGGCTGAGTCAAATTTTATCAAAATCTCTACAGTCATGAGGACATATCAGATCAAGCTTGGGTATCTATTTCAAGGTCATGAGGCCATCGTGACGTCATCCAGGCGCCATTTTGTGAAATCACATTATCAATCATATCTTCATAACGAGTCATCAAAAACGAACCATATTTGACATACATTAACTTCAGGTCAAGGGTCAACATAAAATGTCATCAAAATCCGCGCGCACATATTGACGCGCACGTACGCGCGCGTCAAATTTTAAATATGCTCAAAATCACTTTTTAATCAAATTAGAGTATTGTTCAGGACATTTTAAGCATTTTAAATTTTTCTGTCCGTGCGCGCGTTATGCGCGCACACGGCGCGTAGAGAACGTAAAAACGCTGTTTTTTCGCATATTTTGTCTTCCTGACACTATTCTTGACAATTTCCAACTATTTACAGTCAATCTCGACCTTCCATAATGTCGTACGCGCGCGTCAAACTTTGAAATTCGTGCGCACGTCAATGGGCATTCTAATGTAAAAAGTGGTAAAAACATGCCTATCTAGAATCCGCCATAGCTCGTCAGAACGCGAGGAAACCCCAAAATTTCTGTACATATTATGAAAGCCTGTGAGTTGTAGATTGGAATTCATGCAGAATTTTTGCCGATCGCATGTTCTAACGTCATCATATTTGCATATGAACTCAAAAAAATGATTTTGAAAAAATTACGTCATCTTTTTTGTATTCATTTGATAATATTTCAGTAATAGGTGATCGATTTTCTTCCAAATTTTGATATGTTATAGCTGAGACAATTCTCTACAAGATCAGTCACCACCATTTTTCATTTTGATGACGTCATCACACTGAAATTTTCAATGCAAGATGCCATGTCAGAATTTTCCCTATTTGCGTGTTATGTCTATGGAAGATGATTTTTTTTCGAATCATGAATCTACATGACATCGTTCTCTGAGCTGTATCTCAGTTATTTTTGGTCTATTTTCTTCCAGATTTTAATATGTTGTAGCTGAGACTATAAGCTTTTACAAGTGTGGTCTCCAATTTTTGATCAGATGTCGGGATCATGCCCAATTTTTCAGTACAAAATGTGATTTGAGAATCCCGTTTTCGTTTACGTGTTATCTCTATGGGAAATATTCTGGTCTATCGGTAAAGCACATGACTACCATGGTCAAGGTACCTGGTTCGATCCCCGGGGCCGATTTTTTTTTTTTTTTTTTTTTTGCTTCATTTTACCATCCTCTTCGACTATTGTAACATAAAAAATCACAAATCATGTAATAAACTGCCTTATTTTCCATATTATGTCTATTAGAAAGTAGTGTGCAGTAGTTTGTGTACAACCCTATGGAAATTGTGATTTCCTGTCCTGTATTAGAGCAATGGGGTTAATCTCCCAAGTATCCTGTATCATCATCATTATTATCATCACCGTCATGATCATCATCGCTATTATTATATCATCGCCATCATCATTATATCATTATAATCATCATAATCACCATTATCATCATCACCATAATCATTTTACAATGACCGTTACACATTTTGCTACATTCCCGTCCTCAAGAAGCATCTCCATTCATGGCATTCTTGACATCCTATCTTCAGTTTAGTATTTCCCCATTATTATGATCATCCTGATTACAATGATGATCGTACAAATTGAAGGACAGACCACCTAATTCGTCCTCATGACGAATTAAATTCTAGTTATAACTAGAAATATCGTGATCTCTGTTTCAATTATTTGGAGGCAATACTGCACTGTATGTCACAAATTATGAGGGAAAGATATCGGCTAGTAGCGCCCTTTTAGGCTTTTTTCTTTCACTTCCGCCCGTTTTTGCGTTCTCACTTTTTTTTAAATTTCTTTGTTTAGTTGACGTTTAGTGGGGAGGCCGCCCCCACCACCACTCCCTAGTCACGCGCCTGAAAAAAGGGGGTTTCGCATATTTGAATATTGATAACAGAACCCTCGTCGCTTTCTGTAAGATGTCCGGTACTACTCAACAAAAAAGAAAGGTCATAAAGTAGTAAAAAGAAACAGGATTAGTAATTCCGAAAAAAATGAATTTGGGTTCGTTATTCCGAAAAGTTATGTAGGGCTCTATTAAATCTTCGGAATTACGAACCGTAGGAGTAACGAACCCTCTGCATTATGACGTATGGAGGACAGTCTGGACACCCCCCCCCCCCCCCCCCTCATAAAATTCTAGTAACGGGCTTGAGTGAGATACAATGTAGGCCCCTATATGATAACGGAGAAAAAATGTACAACGATCGTAACGAATACACATGAAGCACTGTTGTGATCAAAGTTTACGTTCTTCAATAATTTATGACAGGATTAAAACATTCATTCTTGCATTTTCCTTCTTGTACATGTTTGTTCCTTTAACCCATTCGCGACAGAGTGACCACATTATGTGGTTTGCCTTGTTTACAAGAAAACTAGAACGTTTGGTGACCCCAAACTTCGCCTGCCGATGCAGAAATATTTTGGCCAATCAGAACACTCCTTACTTCGTCTCACCAAAAATCTATTTCAGGTTTATGAATTTTAGAAGACCCATTATTGGACATTTCACTTCAAATCTGTACGAGCCTGCAATGAATATTCATATCTATTGTTCCTGGCCAATGTATCCTAGCAACAACTCGCTTGAACTGCGAAATCGATAACGGCTATCGCGATCCTTTTTTTTATCTACAACTTCAGACTTTTCAGTTGGATTCAGGCTACCCTAGCACATCTAATTTCTCATCTATTTCTTATCTTCTGTGCATTTCTGTTTATTTCCCCCGGTTTTGTCCACTTTGTTGTGGAAGTTTTTGTGATTTATTTTATCCTGGTGGACGTGTAGTACGTAATTTTAATTGTTTTCGGTGAAAATCTGGTGAGTTTGTTCGACGTGCATGACGTGAGTGAGTCTATCGCGCTCGCGAGTGTTCTCGTGTGTTGTGTGAATGGGCTGCGTGATGTGGTTTGTGAATACGGACTACGGTAGTAATGCCTGCGTGATTTCGTTGAACTTTTTTCTTTGGGTTACGGTCCTGTCATTTGTGCTTTGAGTTAGTTTATAACTCATTCATGTTTGTTTGAGTGGTTTCGGAGTTGTAAAATATATACTTCAACTGTATGTATTTTTGTAAATATTCGTGTGGATTTGCAAAATTTGTCTGGTGGCTGAGGCTCGCCGAATGTACGCCAGTAGGCCTAATACACTTTGACTTTGTTGTGTGACTGTGATGCATGCCGGATATGGGTGATGACTGAGCGTGAGCTGAGTGAGTTAGCTCTGTGCCTCGCATGCATGTCATTTTGAAGTCGAGATCCAACTTATTTTGTCGTCATTTTTATTTTATCCAAGCCCGATGAAAAATAAAAAAAAAACACTTGCAATGTAAAGAAAGAACATGAATACATTTACTAACTCTGTCATGACTGAACACTGAATACAAATTGCTAACATTTTTTTTCCTCACCATGCCACGCTCTCTGACATGTCTAATCAAGTTTTCGGGGAGGGATGTTTGGATATGGCAAAATTTATTGGGAGAGATGTGCCTCTTGTGATCCCCTTTGAATGGCTACTGCTACTGCTTAGGGGAACTAACCAACCAGTAAAAATTTATTTTTTCCTGCAGTTTCAAGAATAATCAAGTACGAGCTACAATTTAATTTATTCACTAACGTAAATATTGTGCTTTGGGGTCATTATTCAGCCAAGGAGGTCTGTGATAACTCCTTGATTCAGCATATCAATTTCCACCAGTGTTATTTTTTACATTACCAGAAAGGGTTGTTGAATAATGAGTCATTCTTGGTCACCAGGCAACGTTTACCAGTGGGCTGCAGTAGTTTAGAATTACAAGTCCTGGGTAATAATATATTTATTTTTGCTTGTATTTTCTGTTGTAATATAAGGTTTCTGGTAGTTCAAACATTCAATTGTTATTATTGCTACATAATATAACACCATTATATTCAACTCCAACACATTCAATCTGATAATCAAAGAACTATTTTCAAGAATTTCCAAATGAATGACTAGATGACAGACTATTGCACAACACACTTTCAACCATATACACACAGGCAAAAATACACGTACACATTGGCTCTATACCCTTACTGCGCGATGAATCACATTCCTCGCATACCTTCCTTTCCAATTCCCACGCTATTTTTTCCTTGGGCTAAAAATAACACAAGCTATCGATAGTTGAGGTCCTTCGTGTAGCTATACCATTTTGGGACAGGATGAATGATAAATTGGGGACAAAATCACAGACTCATAAAAACTTTTAGCAAGGTCAGTTTGCTAATAATACGAAACATTTCAGATTCTGCATGTAAGTAAAGATATTATTTCTCTCATTTTGTGACTTTATCCGACTCGATCCCTTACTGCTCGGGGTGTCATTTTTCAACCCCCCTGTACAGAGTCGACGAATCCAAAATCATGCCGTGCCAGCATGAATGACTAGAATAGATGATTCCACTTTGAAATGGGCATGCACTTTCAAGAATGAAAGACAAACGAACATAAATAAGATAGTTCTGAATATAAAAAGTACATTGTATCACTATTTCAGAATATAACATTTTACTTTTCTAAATGATAGCTTTCATAAAGATTTCATTTCAACTGAATGGTGTAAATCACAAGCATATTTAGCTTGGGAACAGTCACTCTCAAACTGCATGTCCCTTTTGGTGAGTGTCGTGTTCCTAGACTTGCAAGAGCATGCACTGCGCTTGTTGCCGTCTTTGAAGAGTGGACGTCATGATCCATTTTTAGAAAATCAATGTCGCGAATGGGTTAAAAAGTTAATACCTCAATGTAATATATCACCACACACAAAAAAATATGATTTAGTAAATTCAAGTATATCTAAAAACAGACGTATTTACAATAATTTTGCCGATTTAGATAAACTTCAAATTTTAACTGGTTGGCTTAATGTGTTCATCCTAGAAAATAGAGAAACTCTATAAACATGATAAACTGCTAACAATTATGATTTGTCAAACTTGGTGCACATCTCACAAACTCCAAGCAAGGACTTCAAATGGGCACAACTAGTAAAATTTTACAGAAAATAAAGCATTTTCCGATCTCTAATTGCGATGTCGTTTTGCTAGGAAACAGATAAAAATGATAATAAAACAATAACTCAGTGTACGTGAGTTTATGATCTATTCAAAATGAAGAATAGGCCGCGGACAAGATGCGGAATGCAAAGTAGGTAAATCCTCATTCATTCAGAAACCTATCCGCATATATTCTTGAAAGATTCCGTTCACTGTCTTTATAATTCCTAAACACTTTTCGGCGTTTCCGCACTTTCGGGAGAGGGCAAAATTGCCGCGTCCATATTTTGGTCGAGACCAAAATTTGGATGCGGAAATGAACTTCCTTCGACAACTTACATTATTTCCTAATATTCTCCAATATATAATCTAAATGGCTGTCGGGGAAATTCATTATTTCCCTTTTTTATTACAAAGAGAAATACTTTTATGTTCTTGATTTTTTTCGGATGAAGCCACGCAATTTTTCTTCCTGAGGTAGCGTTATTTTCTAGTCCAAGTACCCTCAAATATACAAGTATTTCCGCCCGCACGACTGATCTTTGAGGGTACCGGACGCGTCCGATTTTCGTCTTTTTGCGGGAAGGTCTCGTCCATTTTTCGCATCGGGCGTGACTTTTCCCGCGGGCAGGACTGTATTTTCAATCACAGCACGGACGTCTGAGATGAATGTAATGAGTGTTTTTTTTTTAAAAGTACAATCATGTTTGTTTACGTTTGATCTGAAAGCGTGATCGCGACTCAACTGTACTGGTCCGTGAGGCTGCTAGCACTTCTCCGTACCGTATGTGGCTGCTATCGCTAGCTTGCTCGGAACTTTGGTGAATGGTGATACCAACGAACGTAGAGGGCGTCAACACATTCAGTGTTGCTATTAGGAAGGTCCACTTTTTGTGAACACCGTATCTCTCAGAGCACTTTTTGTCTCGCCCACCGGAGGTGAAGGCGAGACCAAGGTATCCAAATGGCGTCCGTCATCCGTCCGTCACAAACGTTAAAGTTTACCTGCAAGACTGTCTTATGATGCATTACTTGGCAACTGTTACTGCATTGGCAGCCACACTTGGGTGATAGAAGCACTAGGGGCATCTCCATGTTATTGTGTTGTCGGAGGTCACATGATGTCAAAGGTCATTTGAGGTCCTATGTTAAAGTTTACCTGCAAGACTCTCTTTTGACAAATAACTTCATATCACTTGCTTGGATTACAACCTAACTTAGGTCATATTTGCACTGAGGGTACCTTGACGTTATGTTGCCGTTGGAGGTCACATGATAAGGTCAAAGGTCATTTGAGGTCATACGTTAAAGTTTACCTGCAAGACTCTCTTTTGACAAATAACTTCATATCACTTGCTTGGATTACAACCTAACTTGGGTCATATTTGCACTGAGGGTACCTTCACGTTATGTTGCCGTTGGAGGTCACATGATAGGGTCAAAGGCCATTTGAGGTCATACGTTAAAGTTTACCTGCAAGACTCTCTTTTGACAAATAAATTCACATCAGTTGCTTGGATTACAACCTAACTTGGGTCATATTTGCACTGAGGGTACCTTCGCGTTATGTTGCCTTTGGATGTCACAGGATATGGTCAAAGGCCATTTGAGGTCATACGTTAAAGTTTACCTGCAAGACTCTCTTGGAGTACATTCATGTTTTGGTACCTTTGAGCTCACATGGTAAGGTCAAAGGTCATTTCAGGTCAAGTGTTATAGTTTACGTGAAAGACTCTTCTTTGACAACCAGCACTGCTTTTTCAACCAAACTTGGGTTGTAGATGCACTTGGGGCACCTGCATGTTATGTTGCCATCAGAGGTGGTGACATGGTAAGGTCAAATGTCATTTGAGGTCAGAGGGAAGTAGTATTTTGTGAATAGTCCTTCTCATTAATGGGATATTACATTCTGTGGCAGATACCCAGAGTTTTCGCAAGTGGGCGAGACACAGTCTTGCTAATGCCTTGTTCGGTAGATTGTAGAGTTGATTTTTTTTCGTTTGTTCATTTTTAACATTTTTTAATGCATACAGTACATGTATAACAAAACTAATCATGAGTATACTGCAATCCAAAGAGTTCACTAACCCAAGGCAAGAATGTTTATTTACTGGTCATGCACTCGTTTGTGAATCACAAGGTTTCTTCCATGAAAAATGACCACTCTACATATTCAAGGTCTTCTCTCTCACTCCCTGTCTCATGATCCCGCCCACCCCCCCCCCCCCCCCTCTCTCTCTCCCTCTCTCATCTCTCAAGCTGTGATATCTCCCGATTATCTCTCCAAACACACTCCGTACCAAAATTCTTTTGTATAACTTCATCCCTTGTATTCCTTCCGATTCAAAACATTTTTTTTTTATCACACACACTTTATAATTATTTTTAATTCCTTGATTAAGTTATCAAAATGAACATCAGAAATTACACAGTAAATATGCAAGTCATGATAAAATTGTATATATTTAAATCATACCCGTATCATGGCAATACAGTGCCATGACTTATGAGCTAACAATGCGCCGGCCTGTCGCTGAGCTGGCTATACGCGTCTCAGTGCAGTGCTCCAGAGACGAGCCGGCGCGGCGACAGGGCTTCGACCGATCGAGCTACTGCGGCACAAACACAGTGGCACTGAGTGAGTGCGAGTACGAGTTTTCATATAAAGGACAGGTACGAGCTTATTTTCAGTAAGGTGTTCTATACCGTCCATTAAACTCGAGTGACAAGAATCTGCAAATATATTCCGAATAAGAACTTTTTATGACCGATGCGTGACAACAGATTTTTTTTTTTTTTCACGCGTCGCTCGGATTTTGCGTGTGACGCAAGTGAGTCTCCCGAAACTTGCGCGTGCGAGAACACTGCCCTAATATCTGGCGCCGTGGCGAAAGGGCAGTGACGTGCCGAAAATTGTCATAACATTGAATATTCATGGGGACATATTACAATAACATACACTGTAACAAATATGTCTGTAATTTTACAGCAAATCTGGTGTCAGCAGAGTCGCCATAACCTCTGATGTAAAAATACAGATTAGTTATTACTTTTTCCTTTGAAAATGATGTACCAATAACATCAGATTAGCTGTTATGAGTAAATACAGAACTAACCTGTATTTTTTTCCCTGTAAAAATACAGATATTTTTTACAGTGTAGTATGGAAATATTCTCGCTGCCTGAAAACTATCTCGTTTCAGAGTTTTGTGAATGAGTGAAGTGAGCGACGGAAAACGCACTTTACTATCTCCGAAATGTTTACAAAACACCCCAAGTGTTATATTGGGGCATCTTGTTATTTATTATAGTTTCCAAGAAGTCGGTGTTTTATAAAATACATGTATACTCAAGTGGCACTCCGGTTGAACAGGCTGTATTAGAGGGCCATAATTTAAGGGCCTGAATGACTAGACCGGGTCCGCCAGTACTCCATGCAACTTGAGAGCGGGAAAATTTTCCACTTTAAAGTGAACAGACAAACAGACAAACAGACAAATAACCCTCTCTCTTTTCCAGTAATATTTGGAATCCTACACAGTGGTAGTATATGTTCGGGCTTCACATTTGACCCACCCCCTGTCAAAAAATTCTGACTACGCTCATGCCCATACCCTTGGAGGGACACACCCCCTGACCCGACACCCCTAATCGGTCGCTTCGCTCCCTCAGAAAGGTCCACTTTTTCCAATGCATCATTCGGTACCATAATGAGTAAGTGATATTTTTACAAAAACAGAAGCTCTAGAAGGTATAACTTTGCATATTGCATGTCTTTAATATGTACTTTCATAATATGTAACATTCATATCGTTTCTCTCAACAATGACCTTGAACCAGTGACCATGAAAATCATGATAAACACTATACCTGACTATAATCCTACCTATGTTCCTGAAAACCGATGCTTTAAGACCTAATTAGTACTAGATTTTTTCATACATGCAAAGGTTTTACTTGATGTAACTTTATATTCATAGTACTGTATTCAATGAGTACTTGGCAGATATATGAAAATTTCTTGCTGTCTATGAACAGTGACCTTGAAATTTCGACCTTCAAAATCATAACACCTAATTTTGCCTAAACGATGACGCTTGAAAGCATGATTACTCCTGGATTTTTCATAAATGCAAAGGTTTTTCTTGGTGTTACTTTATGCAGTATATTGGTAGTATCGAATAAGTTCTCGGGAGATATGCAAAAATTACTGGCTCTCTATGAGCAGTGATCTGGAACTTTAGACCTTCAAAATCACTATAACACATAATTTTGCCTAAACGACAATGTTTGAAGGCATGATTACTCATGGATTTTTATAAATGCAAAGGTGTTTCTTGGTGTTACTATATTATATTAGTAGTATTCAAAAATTTCTTGGGAGATATATGAAAATTACTAGCTTTTGACATGTATGAACAGCGACTTTGAACTTTCGACCTTTAAAATCATGATAACACCTAATTTTGCCTAAACAATGATGTTTGAAGGCATGATAGTACTGGTTTTCAAAAAAAATTCGAGAACTTTCTTGATACATGTACCTTATTGCTTAAAAATCATTACACAAAGTCTATTCTTACGAACATAATAACAGCGTGATTTCAGAAAATGAAGAGTCAGGTGCACAACTTCACATGCCAAGGAACATGCATACGAAATTTGAAATGAAATGGACAAAGGGAAATGACCTAGACAGAGCTCACAAAAACGGCATGCAAAACAAATGGCTACAGAGAAACAAGAAGGAGAAGAAGAATGATGCACAAAAGGGACAAGAACATGGCATTGACTTTATTATCAATACATATGATTTTCATACATCTCCCAAGAACTTATTGAATACTACCAATTAAAGTAACACCAAGAAAAACCTTTGCATTTATGAAAAATCCAGGAGTAATCATGCCTTCAAACGTCATCGTTTAGGCACAATTAGGTGTTATCATGATTTTGAAGGTCGAAATTTCAAGGTCACTGTTCATAGAGAGCAAGTAATTTTCATCGGCAGTTTAGGTAAAATTAGGTGTTATCATGATTTTGAAGGTCGAAATTTCAAGGTCACTGTTCATAGACAGCAAGTAATTTTCATATATCTCCCAAGAACTTATTGAATACTACCAATATATAAAGTAACACCAAGAAAAACCTTTGCATTTATGAAAAATCCAGGAGTAATCATGCCTTCAAACGTCATCGTTTAGGCAAAATTAGGTGTTATCATGATTTTGAAGGTCGAAATTTCAAGGTCACTGTTCATAGAGAGCAAGTAATTTTCATCGGCAGTTTAGGCAAAATTAGGTGTTATCATGATTTTGAAGGTCGAAATTTCAAGGTCACTGTTCATAGACAGCAAGTAATTTTCATATATCTCCCAAGAACTTATTGAATACTACCAATATATAAAGCTACATGAAGAAAAACCATAAATGCATTTATGAAAAATCCAGGAGTAATCATGCCTTCAAACGTCATCGTTTAGGCAAACTTAGGTGTTATCATGATTTTGAAGGTCGAAAGTTCAAGGTCACTGTTCATAGACAGCAAGTAATTTTCATATATCTCCCAAGTACTCATTGAATACTTTGTATTCCATGTCATCATTATATTGTATGTTTAAAATGCTGATTAAATACTCATATAAATACTAGTAATATTACAACTACTACTAAAAATAAAAGATAGCACCTCACTTCCGGTCATTTTTAAGGAACTTTGTGGCCATTTTATAGACACCCAAATTACATCTCCTGGATGCATATGTTATTATTTATAGCTATTTTTAGGTGCTGGCAGCCATCTTGGACGCCATTTTGAATATAACCACTTTCCGGAAGTCCGATTTTCTTAGATATTTACTATGTTATTCCTGACGTCAAACACCCTCGGAAACCGTTGAAAAACTTTTTTTTGCAATTTTCTTTGGTCAAACCCTAAATTGACCAGACTAATATGTAGGATTATAGTTATTACAACTATAAAAAGTCATAACTTTCTTCTTGTTTGTCTGATTTCATTCGAACTTTCGCCACTCTCGTTCTGTGATTGTTTTGCTTTCTTTCAGAGTAACTTGTGATTAAGGTTGGATTTCCCTTTAACAAATTTTGTCCAGCAAAGCCAAGAGCAAAAGCTACACTGATTCATGATCAGCAATAATGAAATATTGATGTTTCAAGTAATTAACAATTACATTACATGAACAATCAGACCTTGTACCTTGTAGAAATGGTCTAATCAGCAGCTCACATAGCAACTCTACTCTACTCTATGGTCAATAGTGCATTAAGTGAACGGGACAAAACTGCATGTGCATGTGCAGTGTATTCAAAGCAAAGAGGATGTTTGAGTGTCAAAAAACATCCATTTCGTTTGGAAATGATCCTATTTGATATTTTGTACGGGCATATTTTAAGTACCGTACAGTCAAAGAGGAACAACTCCTGGAGGAGGGAGTAAATGCTTTATACCAGTATATGTAAGTGATACTGTATTATGTCGTTATTTTTATTTTTATTAATTCCGGTAGCATTTGTTACTTCATTTTTATTATTCAGTACAAGTACATTCAAAATAAGGGTTCAGAGGAACTAGCCACGGAGGATGGACTTTCCCAGCGGGGACGATGTGCATCATTTTCTCTTCTTGCTGTAATCTTCATAGCCATCCTAGCAAGCATCATCTTCCTGGTGGTGTGGATTGTAACAAATCCTCCAGCAGTGACTCCTGAGCCTGTACCATGCAGTGACCCTTGCATGTAAGTATCTGAAGAAGATCAAAGATAGAATTGTAGATCAGGTTTTTGATATTGACCCAAACAGCATATTTTTTCCCTTTATGGTAATTTAACTCTTTCAGTGCCGATGTCACATATATGTTAGAGATAGATTTGTCATTTTCATTCACCAATTGCTCGACCACAGGAAGGGTATATGGTGGGCAATGTATATCAAAGTTTTGAGCATATATCAAGCATATTACGCTAAGGATTTGGGGCCTTTTTTTTTGTTTGAATAGGCGCCTCCCCTGGCCCTTTCGGTCCCCACCATTTGGTACCCACGGGCGGGGAATGGTTCTTAGAATGGTGGGAGGCACTTCTTAAGGGCTGACGTGCCGTCCATATTTCATAAATTCATTTTTAAACATTGAATTTCTGGAGGGTGTAATAATTCTGCCAACCCATGAAGCTGGTTTGTATAGCTTCATGCCCAACCCATACCCTTTACCTGTGAAGGGGAGAAACCTCAATTGGTGTGTATTGCCAAAGAAGAGCGTGACGTACATACCCCAAGGCCATATCCACATGTATGGCTTCAATGTATACGACGCAACACACTTGTTATTCGTTCGCACCAGGGATTCTCTTACACTTCCCTGTAGGTACTATGTTTCACGCATAGAGTTACATCATTTGTAGCTTCATGGTTACATACACACAGTTTAGTGTGTATGTAACTCTATGGTTTCGGGGGGGGGGGGGGGAGATGTACTGTCATTGATGCCGGTACATCATCCACATGAAAACGGATGAAAAGTGTATTTTAAGACTCTTTAAAATCGATTAAATTTATTTCTACTTTTTACTTATCATAGAAGCATATAAGGGTAAACTTTCTTTTGCGACAGCCACCCATGAACATGAAAACAATGTATAGGGTTAGGGTTGGGGTTAGGGTTTAGGGTTAGGGTTAGGGTTTAGGGTTTAGGGTTTAGGGTTAGGGTTTAGGGTTTACATAACCGCACATTTGGACGGCTGTCGCATAAGTCATTACTATTATCAACAACTAACTTGACATGAAAGGGAAAATGGCCCTCATACCGTCGGAAACATGTTATTGTATATCGCCTCAAATATATTATTCATTCCCTTATGACGGACTAAACCGATCTATAGACATCATTCGGGAAGGGGAGGTGTAGCACATCACGTCATATAGGAATATCGGTTGCCACCGTGTAAAGAAGGAGACCCCCCCCCCCACCAAAATTTCCTTCAAAAATATTTCCACAATGATATGAATGCGTATAAGATATTACTCCCGTCTCCACTGGCGCTGGGGGTGACGGGAGGCCGATAGAAGGGGGGGTGCTGTAGTAGGGAAAAGTCAATCCGTCGGTCCTCCCAATACCCATATAAGGGGGCAATAATCCCCCTGAAAAAGAAAATGACAATAAATTCATTTTTTCTCATTTTTGTATCCTTCACACAGGACGTACCGCTAATTATGCATGTTTTGTTATCATGGCCTTAATTTCTCTTGAGTATTAAACCACAGAAACATGACAAGGTCAAATCGCTCCCTCTAGCTCTATGCATGGATATGCTCACTGGCTTAGGCAGGGGGCACAGGGGGGCCATGGCCCCTCCTATTCAGCAACTAAAAAAAAGCATAACTAAAAAGCAGTCCGGATGTTGAAATAACTTTCATCCTAAAAAAAAGGTGCTACGATCCAAATTTTCTATAAAGCGTCAGAGCTTTCGCGCTTTGGGCGGGAAAAATCCTGGCTATGCCTGTGGATATACTATGGATATACTACTATAGAGCATATCTATCCATGCTCTATATGCGAGAATCCCGCCCTGGTGTAAATGAGATCGTGTGTCATCCACAGGCCACAGGGCCGACGTAACATAAATAAAATCATGAAGTTATTCAGAAAGTAGAACAATCGTCGTGTTGTCTTCAGAACTCATCTAAGATTTGAATAAATAACACATATTCATATGTTGTAAATACTTCTTGGTAAAAAAAAAACGCTTTACCTGACTTTTCTTTTTTTATTCACTTGATTATTGTGACAAATATACGGTACGATGATTAATCATAAACATGTCGCTAGCGCCCGTGGATGTCCACGGGCTGCTTCTGCTAGTTCTAAATATTTGATTATAATTATATGCTACCATAGAAATTTTCAGAGAAAATTGCAGATTTTTAAAAAGATATTACCTTATTTCAGCAATAAAGGAGAATTAACACTATATGTATTACTTCAGAATTAAAATATCAGAAAGGGTTTAAATCAAGACATTCTAACACATGGTATCATCTGCTAACACTTTACATGGGGGCTGCCATTTTCTTGGTGATATGGAGTTGTACATACATGTAAACCACTGGAAACCGTTCCGGTCAGGAAGATACAATCATGTATGTTTAATCCTCGAGCTAAATTGCTTCTCTTCATTACAAAAAATCCCTGTATAGTATAGAAAGAAATAGTAACAGTAACATCAAGGTACCTGCATAGAAAGGATAAGTAACCTCAAACTAATCCTGCGTTGAAAAGAAACATTGAAAACAAGTGAACAATAGGACTAAGAAACCAATTAACCGTCTGGATATGCTGGAAACAAAAGGGGGATTAGGACCGTAGGTAATCTGTGGAGAGAAACATGACATCCTGTTGAAAGAAATTAAGGTTAAAACATACATATGAAAAAAGGTGAAATATTGACACCAGAACGAGTATACTAATAATAAATATAATAAATGTTGTGAATGAAGTGGACCGGTGTGGCTGTGGAGAGAAAGGTGAAAAACAATGATAATGAACAAATTGAGGAGAGAAACATGAAATCCTGTTGGAGATAATCTGTGGAGAGAAACAAGTCATCCTGTTGAGGAAAGACATTAAGGTTAAAACATACATGTGGAAAAAAGGGTGAAATAATGACATCAGAATGAGTATCCTAATGATGAATTTAATGAATGTTATGAATGAAAGAACAAAACAAAGGTAATGAACAAATTGAGAGAAACATGAAATCCTGTTGAGGGAAGCAATTGTGGTTAAAAAATACATGTGGAAAAAACGGTTGATAAATGATGACATCAGGAGTTGCCGTACCAAAAAGTTAGTGCGGACCAAGAGGTGTTTCAGGTCCGGACCAGGTCTGGACCAAATTTGGTGTGAAAAGCACAAAGAATTTGGTCCGGACCAAATGCATGACACGCGCGCCTTCATGTAGGCCTACGTGATCTCTACTTCTGCTTCCGGCTGGGTCAGCTGCTAGTTCTGCGTTATGTACTAGTCTATGCAATTTGTACACTAGGATTGAGCTGCTCTTGTTGTTTATCTGTTTACGTCGGCATTTCGCAAGCCGAAGTTTACTTTGCGACAATTTGGGACCTCTGTCGGGAATAAATAACTTTACTAATAATAATAATAATAATTAAACATATTTATATAGCGCATAACACACTTTAAGAATAGAAAACGAGAAGTTTGTACAAGAAAAGGAAAAATGCACTGGGTTCATGGTAAAAAAATATGTTTTTCAAGGTACTGATGAAGGTGTCATAGGTTCCTATAATTTTGAGTTCTGGCAATTTGTTCCACAAAAAAGGTGGCTGCGTATGAGAAAGACCTTTCCCTGTATGACTTTATCATGGTTTGTGGAACACAAAGCAGAGACTTGGCACTAGAATGTAGCATTCTTTCTGGTTTATATGGAGTTAACAATTCACTAAGATAAGATGGAGTAAACATTGATAGGTTAATAAAAGTATCTTGAACTGGATACGAGACCTAATGGGTAACCAATGCAGATCTGATCTCTTAAGACTTTCTAAGCTTTCATCTTTAATTATTTGGCATTTTTATGCCTCTGCCCACCGAAGGTGGTGCCGGAGGCATTGTTTTCGGGTTGTCTGTCCGTCCATCCGGCTTTCTCGTTCTAGTGATACTCAAGAACCACATGAGGTATGAACTTCAAACTTGGTGCTAGAGTGTATCACATAGGAAGACGATCTGATTAGATTTTGGGGTACATAGGTCAAAGGTCAAGGTCACAGAGGCCAATTTCTGAAATTTCAGGTGTTAGCCTCGTTCTAGCGATAACTCAAGAACCATTTGAGGTATGAACTTCAAACTTGGTGTTAGTATGTACATTGTATCACCATAGGGAGACGATCTGATTAGATTTTGGGGTACATAGGTCTAAGGTCACAGGTCAGTTTCTGAAATTGCAGGTGTTACCCTTGTCAACGCGATATCTCAAGAACCATTTGAGGTATGAACTTCAAACTGGCTACTAGTATCACCATAGAAAGACAATCTGATTAGATTTTGGAATATGTAGGTCAAAGGTCAAAGTTTATAGAGGTCATTATTAGGCCTGGGACGAATACCATTTTTACTATTCGAATATTCGAGCAAACAGGTATTCGAATACCTATAGTTTCTTTTCATTCTTAAGTTTATGGTATACCACGACATTCAAGCCACATGCGCCAACACAAGCAAATCAGCTATCCACATACGTTACCGAGACGAAATGGGATCACAAAGACTATCAAACCATAAAACAAATAATATCACAGAGACAGCTATAACACAGGATTATTGTAAAGTGACGATTTTTATTTTGCGATCTTTCATATTTGAAGAATTACATTCATCTTACTCCATATTGGAGCTGAACTAGCTAGCAACAATACACAGGCGCAGAGCTCTGCACAGACAGTAGCGAGCTAGGCTGTGATCGTACCGGGTGACTCCATGTATAAACTGATTGTGGCCGACCGGCTTGTGCTTTTCATTGTCGAAGTGACGCTATAACTCTTTTATTCTCGTGTTGTTTTTAAAAACTTTTTCATGGCACATTTTGGACCTCTGTTGTATTATTTTAGCAAATTGTATCTTTACACATTTTATGTGCTTATCTGATTTACAGCAATAAATCGATGTATCTACCTATTTGCTAGTTTCCCAAACTATGCCGTCAATCGAGAAAAAAACTAAGTCACAAACGCGCCTGCCCCTGCCCGCGCTCTCGCCGTCTCAAATGGGTAAAGGGAGCGGTAACATGCCCGGGGCCGGATCCGGTTCGGATATCGATTTTTCGGTTCCCGGATCCGGTTTTGCCGGTTATCCGGCTAGGAACGTTGTTTTCCCTTGGTTATCCACCACTGTTGTCAGTGGATTGGGATCCGGTTCCTCTGCTCAGGTATCCGGCTCAGTGCTGTTGGTTTCCAACACACATGAGTCTTGCCGCCCCCCCTCGGGCGCCTCCCGACCACGTTCAGCTTTGATCGTCCGGTCGGGGCTGCTCCCCTTCCAGCGGCACTTGGTGCTTCGCCTGGGGAGGAATCTCGGGACTGCCTGAACCGCCCTCTTGGGATCAGGCTTCGCATTCGAGATTCTCGGAGGATGATGCCTCTTCACAGGCTGTGTTTACACCCCAGACCTTTCGGTCCCTGGCGGTAGACACTTTTTGCCGTGTCGGGTCGATTTGGGACATCCGTCTCTCCTTTTTCAAAGGTGAGCGTCCCTGCAAGGGCATCCCTCTTACGGAGGGCTTTAAGCGAGTCTACAATGACTTTGCTTCTCAGCCTCCTTCCATTCTTGGTAAGGCTCATCCCTTGGCCAGGGATTTCACCTTCTCCCAGCAAGACACTCTTGATTCTGTACGAGAAAGTCTTGTTCCAGTGACATCATTCATGAGGTGGAAGGCTTGGTGTCAACTTAGAGTACGAGTTACACCAAAGCGGAAAAGTTCCCGAACCTGATGGAAGTCCATTCCAGGTCTGGTCTGAGACTGACTACCTACTTGGGTACGCTCCTTTCCCTTCGGGATAGGGGCCAGGAACTCCAGATGTCTGAGTCGGACATTCTGTTGTTAGAGGGTCATAACTGCCCTGTTGGTCAGTGTTCCCCACTCCAGTCAACACCTCTTTGGAGGTAGGGTGACTGAAGCGATCCAGCTTGAAGTTGCGTCAAGCAGGCGGAACTTCCATACGCCATAAGTCCTAAAACGGCTCCAAAGTCGCAGGCTCAGGCTAACGTTCCACCTCCTAGACGCGGTGTCACTTTCGGCTTTCAGACCACTCGGTGGCTCTCCCCTATCCTTGTTTTTCCCCAATCGCTCGGGGAAACTCAGTTTGGTCTGGATATGACGGTCATGAATACCTTCATACCTAGGGAGCGTTTCCGCTTGGAAACCTTGGCCTCGATTCTTCCGGCTATCGCCGTCAGACGTTTTTCGGTGAACTTGAATGATGCTTACTATCATGTACCGATACATGCTAGGTTTCACCTTTCAAGGCGAAACTTTCCGGTTCAGAGCCTTACCTTTTCGGCCTGAAACCCTCACCTCGAGTTTTACTGGAGTAGTCTCTTCCCTAGCCGCTTTCCTCGGGATCGCGGTCTGAGACTTTTCACTTATCTGGACGACTGGCTCCTGGTGGCGAGCTCTGTGTCCGTCCTTCAGTCTCACATGGACCTACTTCTCCGTACACACAGAGAATAGGGTTCATAGTCCGCTGGGACAAGTCGGCGTTGACTCCTACCCGCAGGCCCTTTTCGCCTGGGTGAGGATTTAGTCATCGTGAACCAGGTTGCTCGCCCTAGTCGGGAGAAGGTTCAAGCGATTGTCCTACTAGCTCGATCTCTTCGTCTCTTACGTCGAGTTCGGGCAGGACATCCACTTATCGAGCCTTGTGGATGTCCTCCAAGACTGTCGGCTTCATATTAGGCCATTCCAACTTCTTCTGAAGTTTTTCAAGCCCAGTGTAGACTCTCAAGGTGTGGATTCCTCTCACGAGGGAATCAAACACCTGCTTATCCCCTGACCAGAAGAGTTGTTCCTTCTTCAAGGCAGGTCTCTTTGCACGCCCCTTCCGTCAGTCAACATCTAGACGGATGCCTCACTTCTGGGGTAGGGCGGCCCTTGTTTCGGATCAGGTGGTCTCGGGGGACTGGTCACACCTGTGCACCTTGCCCCACATCAATGGATCGTTCTGTTACTCTGAACGATCTGACCGCTAAGCTTTGGAGGTGGTGTCGGTCTCACCGAGTAATTCCGATCGCCTCTTATGCTCCCGGCCAGGACAATCTGATTGCAGATTTTCTGTCCCGGGGCATGTGCCTTCCCTCCGAGTGGACACTGAATCCAGAGGTCTTTGTTTACCTCCGTTCGGTCTGGGTCCCTCGTCGCCTCCCGAGATACTGCTCTCGAGTGCGGGCTCCGGAAGCTTGGGCCCTGATGCGTTCTCCCTTCTGTAGGGGAACATCCGGGGTTACGCCCTCCGCCGGTCTCCTTAATTCCTCAGGTCCTGGGGAAAATTCAGGAGGATCGGGCGTGTTTTCTGCTCATAGCACCTTGCAGGCCGAGGAGACCTGGTTTTCCTCTTTCTTCTGTCTCTGCTGGACGGTCGGCCACTCTCCCTTCCCGGAGAGCAGACCTCTTAGCTCAGCCCCTATCGGGGATCCTCCACCTTCGTCCAGCGGCTCGGTTTTTGTCCGCCTGGCCTCTGTCGGGGAGGATGCGAGGACTGTAGGACTATCAGAGAGAGCCTCCCAGTTCATAGTCCAGAGTAGAAGAGAATCTACCCGAGCTGTTTACAACTCGTGGTTAGAAGCGTTCCATGCTTGGGGTGGTGAAACGGGAATTTTCTCCCCGTTCTGCCTCGGTCGGTGCTTTTGCGAATTCTTGATCCCCCTTTTTTCGATAGGGGTAGATCTCTCTCTACCATTCGTGGATACCGTTCAGCTTTTGCGGCGGTTCACTTTGGTTTCTCTGTTGGTTCGGGTTTTTCGACCCCTCCCTTCTTGACCTATTCGTTGCGGTCGTTCCTTTTAGATCGACCAGCGAATAGCCAGTTGACTCCTGCGTGGAGCCTTCCTTTGGTTTTGGACGTTTTGGCCAAACTGTCCCTTGAGCCGTTGTGCTAAGCGTCGATACACCATCTCTCGATTAAGACCGCCTTTCTGGTCGCTTTTGCTTCTGGGCAGAGGAGAAGCACTTTTCAGGCTCTCTACGGCGCCCGAGCATATCAGCTGGAAAGGCAGGGTGTTCGTCTTGTCCCTCGACCTTTGTTTTTGCCAAGAATCCGACGGATTCTTCTGGCTCGATGGGAGTGTTCTTGAGTCCTCTGTCAGAATTCTCTTCTGTCATAGAGGGCAAGTCTTGGTGCCCTGTTAGGGCTCTCAAATGGCACTTGGATAGGACTAAGGTCTTTTGTAAGGATGATCAGCTCTTTTTTTTACCCGTCACCCTTTTTCCCAGCGTCGCGGGAGTCTATCTCCCGTTGGATTGTCGAGGCTATCCAAGCTGCGGGTTCGGAGGCTCTTCTGTTTGAGAGTCCTCCAAGAGCGCACGATACCAGGAGTTTTCTAATTCCTGGGGGGTTTTTTCAGGTTATTCCTTTGGAAAATATCTTGCGAGCTGCCTTTGGCATTCCCCTTCCTCTTCACATCCTTCTTTTTTAAGGATGATCCTTCGGGTGAGGTTGGTTTTGCTACCTCTGGGTTGAGAGCTGTTTTTCGTCTTCACTCCTGCCCCGCGTTCGTTCTTCCCGTCCCGGGTTTTTATCCATGCTATTCTAGCAAATAGGTAGATACATCGATTTATTGCTGTAAATCAAGAAAATTATAACTAATTTTGTTATTTACTAGATAAATCTATGTATCTACCTATGTCCCTCCCTCCAGCCCCTCTCCTTGTCTGACATGTCCTGGATTCTGTCTCTGACTGCTCGGAAGAGGAAGAGCATGGCGGCTGCGTGATCATATAGGTAGACGGGGAGAGCGCGCGCGCGGGCAGGGGCATGCGCGTTTCTGACTTAGTTTTTTTTCTCGATTGACGGCATAGTTTGGGAAACTAGCAAATAGGTAGATACATAGATTTATCTAGTAAATAACAAAATTAGTTATAATTTTCTTGTTATGCAGTATTTTCTGATGTTATTAAGATCATTTTTGTCATGATGCTTTAGGTAATCAGATGAGCTTATGCCGTGGCGAGGCGTCCGTCGTCCGTCCGTCCGTCCGTCCGTCCGTCGTCCGTCCACAATTTCAAAATGCTTCTTCCTCGCCATTTCTTACCCGATTTTAATTCCGTTTGCTTTATATGATAGCACTTATGCGCATTTCTTAAATCACAAAAATTGCTTCTCCTTCCTCATTTATTGACCGATTTCGATTTTTTTTTTGTTCCATCTGAAAGACTTTCATGAGGTTCATTGAACTTCTACACAGAATTTTGAAATTTTGTCTACAAAATTAATTATGTTAATTTATGCGATATTTATTCAAAAATCACAAAAATTGCTTCTCCTTCCTCATTTATTGACCGTTTTCAATTTTTTTTGTTCCATCTGAAAGACTTTCATGAGGTTCATTGAACTTCTGCACGGAATTTTGAAATTTTGTCTACAAAATTAATTATGCTAATTTATGCGATATTTATTAAAAAATCACAAAAATTGCTTCATTTATTGAGCGATTTCGATTTTTTTTTTCCATCTGAAAGACTTTCATGAGGTTCATTGAACTTCTACTCGGAATTTTGAAATTTTGTCTAGAAAATTATGATAATTTATGCGAAATTTATTAAAAAGATCACAAAAATGGCTTATGCACTCTTTATTGTATTACACAATAATGAGTTTTGGCATAGCACCCATCGGTGTGTGTGGACGTGGTACTACTCCTGAGTTCTACAGGCTGCAATAGAGAAGTAGTTCACCCTTTCTCAAGGTGAAATGCTGTTACTGATGTAAGAAAATTGTTGAAAGAAGTCCATTATGTGTATTTTGTTCAAAGTACAAATTGCTTGAATTTCTTTGCTGGATGCCGGATGAGCGCCACATTATTGATGTGCTAGTATTTTGGTTCAATCAAAATTTAAAACAAATCAACATGAATGTGCGATATGTTTTTGATCTGGCAAGGGCGGAGGCATAAATTTCGACTGCACGCAGTTGAGAATTCATCTAGTTTCAAGATTCATTTGTAGTCAAGTCATAATGAATAAAAATAGCATATCCGAGAAAATCAAAGTTCAGTTGAAAATACATCTATACTGTAAATGGCTCAATACCTTGCATTTACCATGATATAAATCCATTATGAGCGCTATATAAATATCCAATATTATTATTATTATCATAAAATTGATTGGAAAATTTCACTCCCTCTCTCTCTCTTTGCTTTGCATGGACATACATGTTCTTCATTATGAAACATGCTAGTGTGATATTGGCTGAATCAATGCCCCTGAACCTGACCTTTCCAGATGGGTCTCCAAGATTTCAGTCAACTTATGCTATTTGGAAAGAGTTACTTGCCACTGCTAAAGAGAGTATTGATATATCTTCCTATTATTGGACTCTCCGGGGTAAAGATGTATTTAATGATACTTCAGATTTTGAGGTGAGTTTCCTGGAAAAATGTTCAATACAGGGAAAGTTTGTTAGGAGAGGACCAACACAAGGTCTGTGCTTGCTACTCACTTAATATCAGATATGATTGGCAGATACCAATTATTCTCAGAATAGTTATTAGGATTAATTGTGATTTTGTGGATTCTGTAGGAATCTTATTAAAATCATCACCAAAGTTTAATTTTACCTTGAAGATATTGTTCAGTAAAAAGTCCATCTTTCATTTTTGGTGCACAGAATTATTTATTACAATTTATAATTATAAGGTAGTTGACTTTTATGTACATTGTAGTGCATGAAACCCTGGGGAAATATCCATTTTAATAGATAGTAAAGAGAGAAGCAATTTCAGATTTTCTCCATTATCTCTCAAGGTACAGCTTGTCTCTTTTTTAGCTCTATGTATATCATGGTAAAATGTATTTTACACAACATATGTTGAGGTCACAAAGAGACAAGTAGCATCTTTATAGATAATGGAGAAAATATGAAATTTTCTGTACAAAACATATGGAGAGTTGTCCACAAAAACCTGCCACATTGAAGCAAATAGCCAATTTGAGGATCGCCATAGAAAGTAAATCGAGACTTTTCAAACTTTCACAACTTTTTCATTTCTTAACCGATTTTGATGGAACTTTTTAAATTGCTTCTCTCTTTACTATCTTTTCATTAAAATGGATATTTCCCCAGGGTTTCATTCTCCTTTAATGCTATGTATTTAATCACTAAATACTGTGATATTTTCTCCTCAAAGTTTAACAACATTGAAATTATTCTCTGATTTCAGGGTGAGGAAATCTTCAAGGAGTTGATGGCAGCTGGTACATCACGAAACATCAGCATCCGCATAGTGGAGAACAAACCATCTCACACCGTCGCAGACCTGGACACCAAAGAACTGGCAGCAAAAGGGGCTGCTCAAGTCCAGGCCCTGGACTTTAATAAGCTAATGGGTGGAGGTATCCTACATACTAAGTTCTGGGTTGTGGATAATAAACATCTTTATCTTGGGAGTGCCAATATGGACTACAGAGCATTAACACAGGTAATATGACCTATTCACAAGTCCTACATGTGTATTTTCTTTCTTTAAAAGCATATTGAGAAGAGAGACCTAAGGGTCATGGTGATTAGGTTCGCTTTCCCCTCCAAAGGCACGGGTGATGCAAGACAGTTAAAAATAGTAATAGAAGAAATATGTTCTTCATTAAACTAAATGTATGATTACAGGGTGAAATTTAGAATTTTAATAATTAATTCTTTCAATACTAGCATTACATTATATGTAATGGAGACCCATAGAGATAGTTGGGTATGCCAAGCATCATTCTCTACTTGCTTTTTAAGGGAGCTGAGGGCAACAGTGAGAAGATTCACCTTTTCAGCTCCTGTCAAATATTGTGCATGTTATGTTGTTGCAGACCTTAAATTTTGTGGTTTTTAGGGCAAGGCCAATTTGACCTTTATGCCTCATATTTTTAAGAGCACTAAGGCCACTTCAAAGGGCACCCAGACCAAAGTCATTTTACAAAAAGGACATCGAAGGCCAAAATGTTTTCTGCATACTTTTTTTAGATATGTGTTCAAACAATATGAAAATATTATTGTACGTGTTCAATGTCCCTCTAGCACCAGCCTCTACCCAAGTCTCGTCTTACTAGTAGAATTGCCACTAATTGGGTTTACAACTTACAGTATAATAATTAGGTGGGCTGTACTTCAAGTACAGACCACCTTCTGTGTTTGTACGAATTTGTCTTTATTTCTTTTTTTCTTTATTTTTCTTTATTTTTCTTTATTTTATTTCTCCACAATTTTTTGTATGCACAATATCTCCAAAACGGCGTATTCAAATGTATTCAATTTTGGTACAATGGTAGATATGGTTATTGTCTCAGCACAAAATTTTTTTCATCATGGTCAATGCATTGTGACGTCATCTAGGCGCAATTAGGTAAGCGGACGACTTCGGTACTTTCTTCCTGCTTGTGAAGCAATTACCGAGGACAGCTTCGTTCTCTCAATCGTCCGAGACGGCTTGTTCATAAAGCTTGCAGAGCCCGTCCCGCACGATGCTTTACTTTTCCGCCCGCTAGTTTCTTCCGCATATCTCACAGCATATCTCAGCCGAGATTCAGTTGCTGCTGGTGAAGGGCGCAATAGAAAAGGTGAGAGACCACGCACATCTGTGTCTCTCCCTGATCTTTATGATTCCCAAACGCTCGGGGAAACTAAGAATGATCTTCAATATGAAGGTCATCAACACCTTTATTCCTCCGGTACTCTTCCGGATGGAAACGCTAGCGTCCATTCTACCGACAATCGAGCAGTCAGACTTGGCGGTTACGCTCGATTTGAAGGACGCATACTTCCATATCCCAATACATCCCCGTTCGCGGGATCTTTTGGGGTTCGCTTTCCAGGGCGAAAAATTCAGGTTTCGCGCTCTTCCTTTCGGGCTGAAACCAGCTCCTCGCATTTTCACCCGGGTAGTATCGACTCTAGCCGCCTTCCTAAGGAAGCGCGGTCTCCGACTTTTTGTCTACCTGGACGATTGGCTTCTGGTAGCACATTCAGAGTCGGTGCTCCGAGACCAGTTGTACCTCTTAATCCAGACTTCTCAGGAACTAGGGTTTCTAATCAACTGGGAGAAATCGGAGCTGTCTCCCACCCGTACCCCAGTATACTTAGGTGCAGAGATAGATATCCCGAATCGGGACGCTCGCCCAAGCCGCGGCAGAATTCGGACGATTACGTCAGCCGCCCGGTCCCTGCGCTTATTGCTCAGGGTTCGGGTCAAACGCTTGCTTCAATTTCTAGGCTACCTCTCGAGCCTAGTGGATGTTTTACCAGACTGCAGACTTCTGTTGAGGCCCTTCCAGAGGCACCTCTTGAAGTTTTTCTTGCCAGGCGTAGACTCCCTCAGAGTATGGATTCCATTACCGAGGGAGATCAGACGTCTACTCGCAAACCCCTCCGCGTCCCTCTTCTGTCAGTATCCATCTCGACGGACGCATCGCTTCTAGGCTGGGGTGGCCATTGTGGGGACGAGTTGATTTCGGGGGACTGGTCTCATCTGCGCACCATTCCCCATATCAGTGTGCTGGAGATGCGGGCGACCTTCTTGTCGCTCCGCCATTTCAGGCACATGATTGTAGGGCGCTCCGTTCTCATCCTTACGGACAACACCACGGTTGCTGCCCACATCAATCATCAGGGTGGAACCCGGTCAGGTTCCCTGAACTCGCTTGCCGCCCAGTTATGGAGGTGGTGTCGGCTGAACAATATAGTTCCAATAGCCTCTTACATTCCCGGGCAAGAGAATCTCTTAGCAGACTTTCTTTCCCGGGGCAGGTGTCTCCCTTCCGAGTGGTCCTTCCTTCAGGAGGTTTTCGATCTTCTTCTTGCGGTGATCATTGTTTGCAACCGCTCTCAATCACCGTCTTCAGAGGTATTGTTCTCGGGTTCGGGACCCGGAGGATTAGGCACTCAATGCCTTCGCCCTCCATTGGGGACACTTTCGAGGGTATGCTTTCCCCCGTTTCTATTGATCCCTCAGGTTCTGAGAAAAATCAAAATATTGCCCCGCGCTGGCTGCGGAGGCCTTGGTTTCCCCTACTGCTGTCCCTCCTGGAGGGGCAGCCGTTTCCGCTCCTTCTGAGGCCAGACCTGGTGTCGCAGCCTCTTTCGGGGATCCTCCATGGTCGGCCCGAGACTATTCACTTGACCGCCAGGCCGTTATCGGGGGGCGACGCTAGGGCCTCTGGTCTCTCCGAGAGAGCCTCTCAGTTTATAATTCAGAGTCGTAGAGAGTCCACGAGATCTTTTGACAACTTCCGCCTGGAGGCATTTTCAGTTTGGTGCGAAGATCTCGGGATTTCACCAGTTGAGGCTTCTGTAGGCACGATTGCAGATTTTCTGATCTTCCTTTTTGATAAGGGTAGATCGCTTTCCACTATCCGTGGATATCGATCTGCTATCGCCGCTACACATGTTGGCTTTTCAGATGGCTCGGGAGTTTCTAACTCCCATCTACTTGCTAGATTGCTGAGACCAGCAAATCCTGAGTTGTCTCCTGCGTGGAGCCTACCTAAAGTTTTGGATGCGTTATCTAAGCTTTCCCTTTGAACCTATGAGCAACGCTTCCCTCCATCAGGTAACTGTCAAGACCATTTTTAGCTCACCTGCTCGAGTGAGCTATTGCGATGGAAATTTGTCCGTCGTGCGTCGTCCGTCGTCCGTTAACTTTTTACATTTTCATCTTCTTCTCCAAAACCCATGATCGGAATTCAACCAAACTTGGTAGGAATCATCCTTAGGGGTAGGGGACCCAAAGTTGCTAAAATGGTACATATGGCCCCCAGGGGGGCCCAGGGGGAGGGCCCCCAATTGTAAAAGCTATGTAAATTTCAAACATCTTCTTCTCCAGAACCAGGCATAGCTCAGACTTGGTATTGTGTATGGAGATTTTTTTCTGGGAGGCCCTATAGGGGGTCAGTGGGGGTAACATACTGGAGGGGGGGGTGGGGCAATTTGTCTGCCATCCATAAACTTTTTACATTTTCAGCTTCTCCAAAACCCATGATTGGAATTTAACCGAACCGAAGCTCAGAATTGGTATTGTGTATAAAGATTCCTCTATAGATGAAGAATGAAAGTTGTTCATGTGCTAGAGAGAACATACACCAGATGTGAATTGATCCACCTCACGTGAGCGTCGTGCCCCCTGGGGCTCTTGTTCTTATGGCCATAGCTTCAGGGCAGAGAAGTTCTCTTCATGCTCTTTGCACCTCTCCCGGTCACATCCGTTGGGAAAGACAAGGTGTTCGTCTCATCCCCAAGCCGTCCTTTGTAGCCAAAAATCAGACGGCTTCCTCCGGTCCGGTTGAGGTATTTCTCAGTCCTCTGTCAGTCTTCTCCTCAGTCAAGGAGGACAAGTTTTGGTGCCCGGTGAGGGCGCTAAAATGGTACTTAGACAAGACCAAAAAAGCCGCTCAGACGAGCAACTTTTCCTTAGGCACAAGAGAAAAAATATCGCAAGCGTTCGATCGCGTTCAGAGCGCGGATTAAAAAAAGAGGACAAAAGACCCGTTCGAACCTTTTCGAACCCGTTCTAAAGGGTTCCGAACGCAGTCATTAAAGCGAGCTTGGGGAGAGTCTGCACTTTCATTGTTCTCGCGAACAATGGAGGTGCGTTCGAGAAATACCGGCCTTAGGAATGGCCGGATAAAAGATCGGTGAACGTGGGCGAACGGTCGGATTAACAATTGATGAACGCGTGAGAATGGCCGCATGATCAATGCGCTTTGAATATTCAAAACGCTCGAGGCCTGTTTCGCTTAAAATAGGTGGACATGATGTCACATTTGTATACATGTACATGCACTTTATTTATCCCTGAAACCACCAGCGCGTCGAAGTTGGACATTTGCGGCTCTCTTGGGATCGAATAGAAAGTAGCCGACATCTTTTGCGTCATATTTGCCGTCTCTTTAATGTAATTATTTATGATAACGACGGAGTTCAAAATTCTTCAGAAAAAAGAAAAAAACCCGCCCACCCCCCGAAAGTAATCCTCCAGAAACATCGTTTCTCTGTAATTATTAACTAATTAACATAATATTTCACACCAGTGTAGTATCCCACCGCTAAAGAATACTTTATATTCATTTGCACATGATGAAGAAATATTAGAGATTGAAACCGGCGAGACCGGAATGACAGAAAATGGAAAGTTGATATTGAGAGAAAGAAAAGGAAATTAAAAAAATGGGATAGAAATAAAATAGAATTTAAAAATACGACCATCAGCAAATTCAACAAGTACCGTCACACAGTCGAGAACTCGACAATAATTGTCGAGTTGGGTTCGCTTGCTAATTATGAATCACAATCAAACGTACATGAAAAAGTTATGAATATCAAAACCAAATAGTAATATTACATTACATGAAAATAATGTAGCTGAATCAAAACTAAAAAACTTACATCTTGTAATCGGTGTTCATTCCGATAGGTGTAATTTAAAAAAATCAACATCAAATTGAACTTTTAAAAGATGATAATTTAAACAGGCATTGAAAAATATATGAATCCCAATCAAACGTACATGAAAAATAGGTTATGAAATTGCAATTGGTGTGACAATGGAAACTCTATATTTGATAAATTTTATTTTTGTTTAATATTCATGTTCAGGTGCACAGTCTGCACAAGCTTTATGTGAATGGCTTTAAATTTTCAATTTCTAATTACGTATGAGTTTAGTTATGTGTTATACCTGTTTGATCATTAACAGCCTATTATTTTGTTGCCCGCTTATATTTTGCCTTCGATACTTAGATTCATATCGATTATTGTATTAATTTTAGGATAATCATTTGAGAGAAAAAGCTGGGAGTATGAGAGGATGGAGCAATAATTGCGTGTTTCACTTATCATTTTGTTTCGTTACTTTGTTTATAGTTTATGATATATGTAGTCTATTAAAATTTCGGAATTACGAACCGTAGGAGTAACGAACCCTATGCATTATGACATATGAAGGACAGTCAGGACACCACCCAAATAAAATTTAGTAATGGGCTTGAGTGAGATATGCCCCCTGTATAACAGAAAAAAATGTACGACGATCGTAACGATTAAACATGAAGCACTGTGGTGATCAAAGTTTACGTTCTTCAATATTTTATGACAGCATTAAAACATTCACTCTTGTATTTTCTTTCTTGTACATATTTGTTCCTTTAAAAAGTAAATACATCACTGTAATATATCACCACACACTTAAAAATATATCATGATTTAGTAAATTCACTTTTAAAAAAAAGACGTATTTACAATAATCTTGCTGATTCGGATAAACTTTCGATAAACTTTTATCTGGTGTTCATCCTAGAAAAAAAGAAACCACTGACAATTATTTTTGTCAAACTTGGCGCACATTTCACTATTTTAGAAATGTTATATTTTATTCATGATTCCTCATAATCTAGAGAATTTCAAGTAAACCAAACTCCAAGCAAAATGTTAAGACTTCAAACGGGCGCAACTAGTTAAATTTTAAAGAAAATAAAGGATATCCCGATCTCAAATTCGATGTCGTTTTGCTAGGCAACATATCAAAAAAGGTACTAAAACAATAACTCAGCGTACGTCAGTTTATTATCTATTCAATATGAAGAATAGGGCGCAGACAGGACGCAGAATGCAAAATAAGTAGATCCGCGTTTATTCAGTAACCTATCCGCATAATCTCGAAAGATTCTGTTCACTGTCTTCTAAACACTTCCCGGCGTTTCCGCACTTTCGGAGAGGGCAAAATTTCCGCGTCCATATTTTTGGTCGAGACCAAAATTTGGATGCGGAAATGAACTTCCCGACACCTTCGACAACTTACATTATTTCCTAATATTGTCCTCATATATATCTAAATGGTTGTCAGGAAATTAAATAAAACCCTTTTTATTACAAAGAGAAATACTCTGTATTTTTTCGGACGAAGCCACGCAATCTTTCTTCCTGAGGTAGCGTTATTTTTTAGTCCAAGTACCCTCAAATGTACGAGTATGTCCGCATTCACGAACGACTGACTTTGAGGGTACCGGACGCGTCCGATTTTCGTCTAAGCGCGGGCAGGTCTCGTCCATTCTTTGTTTCGGGCGTGACGTTGCCCGCGGGCGGAACTGTACGTCATCAACCACTCCGACCAGTATGAGGTTATCCTGCCAGGAGTGAATTTCCGATGATGTTAGTTGTGCGAGAGTCCTTCTATGTGCATACAAATAAAACGGAATGGATTTATTGCATGCAAATTCTACGTGTGGGACCGAAGACGAAGTGAACTAATTGAGATGCTCAAACGAGCCTTGTTTCCACCCACTGAGGCGTTACTAGGGTCGTAGTTAAGAAAGTGACGTCACGCTGGAAAGCAGAATTGTCTTTTTGAAATAAATATGTATTCATAAGTACTTTTCAGCACTATCAATGAAAGAAAATAAGCAAACCAGATAACAGGAATACATTTAAACAAACTGCAATGAACATTATCACTGTGTGACTTAGAAAATTATGGAGCAAATAAATGAAACATTCTGCCTTTACCTCTGACTATAGTAGAATCCAGGAAAGTGATGGGTGAGTGAAAGGTTTCATGTAAGAGCTTTTTATACCTACATGTACATGTACATGTATACTGTACCAGTGCAGAACATTCAGAATGCATAGCTGCATGGTTGTACATGTAAGTGCAATTTCTAGCTAAGCAGCATTTGTATGATTAACAAATTGGAAATATTGTTCTACCACGATGATCAACATCTTCCGCACTATTGGAAATATCTATTAGAATCGTATTGGGCAATACACTTATTAAAGCATTCAGGTATTTCTAGCTTTTGCTACATGTAAATGTATGTACATACATGTACAAGTACTGTTATACTTTATGGTACTTTTACCACATACCAGTTTGTGTAAAGCATCTGGAAAAACAAATTAGTGTTCTGTTATTCACGTTTCATCCACAAATTGGATAGTACATGAATATGTGCTATTACTATAAATTAATTTGCTTCTTGATAAAATATTAAATGTTTGAATTGTTTAACTCTGCCAGAAGGATTTCAGTAATTCATACTAAAATATGAAGAATTCAGAACTTATGGGCAGTGACCTGTGATCTGGGAATTATGAGTATTCTGAAGGATTTTGCTGAACATATTACTACTGGTTTATAATTAATTACATGTATGAGTAAAAGAAACACTGAACTAGCGAGTCTGTTCACTACAGTGTGTCCAAGAAAAAAGTTAACAGTTGGAAAATTCTCCCACAATAAATGTTTCAAAATATGTTTAAGAAATTTTCATACCTGTGGATAGCCTACGGTCTCTTCTATCAAATGACACCAAAATATCCCACAATACTTTACGTCTGAGAGAGCAACAAGTATTGATATTTTACATTTAAAGGCTTAAAATTTCCATATTCGGATCAATAAAAGACAATTTATGAAATAACAGGCTATGTTCTCTGTATATCATTACACATCCATCAACATGTTATGCTTGAGTGAGCAATTTACTATTTTGCTGAGTGTTTCAATATGTTACTTTTGGTGTCAGTTTTTTAATTTCATCTGACTTGCTCACTTAACCATAAAGTATTGATGGGATATATCAGGAAATGCATTGAACAAAGTCTGTTCTTTCACAAATAGTCTTTCAATGACAAAAATATAAAATCTTGATGTTACAATGTATTTCATGACTCTCAACTTGGCTCATACCAGCTAGAACAACAATAGACATTTTGTCAAGATTGGAATTTGCACCAATTCACAGAAGTGACTTTTGCTTACTTATAATGCGTAAAAATATTGTTAGACATTTTAGTGTCATTTGGTAGAAGAAATTCTAAGCAAACCACATGTATGAAATTTTACTGAAAATATTTTGAAATATTTCATTGGGGAGACTATTTTCCGACTGTCAATTTCAAACAGTTTTCAACTTTTTTTATACCAGTGTGAACAAACACCAATTCTTGTCAAGTCTGAATTTTGCACCCTTTCACAAAAGTGGGTTTAAATCATTCAAGTGTAATAACTAGTCAGATTTTTGGTGTTATTGTATAGGAGGGACCCTAATCTATCTACAAGAATTATTGAAAATATTCAAAAATAATTATTTGGGGAGACTATTTCCATCTGTTAACTTTTTTGGGGGGATGCACTGTATTGTGATGTCACATCCACCATGTTTGATGTCGTTTACTATGAGAAATTAACACTGCTACCAACAGAGATGCCATTTGTTGTGAATTCCCAGTACATATGTAACACCGCTGCTTGATCAATATTCTTGTCTAAAGGTTTGTATGAAGTAGTAATTGATTAAGGTGTAAAATGTCCGTTCACATTTGATTTTGTCACATCCGCCACAAGGAGTTTCAGGCAGTCTACTTTTTAAAATAGAAAATCTTGTGAGCAGTGAAATATGAGTAGTATTAGTGATTTTGCTAAGATAAGTACTGGTTTAAATCTACTTCTCAGTAAATTAAATCAACCTATAACCGGTAAGTATGTTCACTATTATAATGTCACATCCACCATATTTGAATTCATTAACTCCGACAAAAAGTTACTCTGCGTACCAACAGATTATTGCTGTGAATTCTCATTATATATTAAACTCTGCTATGCTTGATTAATATCACTGTCTCAGTTATTTGCATTATCATTAAGTATTAATTGATAAAGGTGGAAAGTGTCTGTTCACATCTGATTTTGTCACATCCACCACAAGTAACTTTACAGAATGCATAACCTTGTGAGCAGTGACTTGCCTTCTCCAAATATTGGTATTCTTGGGAGTATTGCTAGACATTATTATTGTGATTGCAGCGTAAAACTTTGAAGAAAACAAGGAAGATAATGTTCCGTTCACATGCATAATGTCACATCTGCCATGCCAGTTACCACATACTGTGAAAAATACAATCTATTTAAGTAATAAATTCCCATTGTGATTGAAAATTGAATTTGCAGACTGTTTAATAATGGGCTCATATCTGTGTATTATTGGTGAATGTTTGAAATGTCCGTTCACATCTGGTTTTGTCACATCCGCACCACCCTGTGGCTAAAATTCTAAAGTTAAAATACTAACATTAGCAATGTTACTATTAAGGATGTAGATGTCCCCCACCACAATCATCATCTGCATGGAGTAATACATATCCTTAATGAGGAAGTGTAAAATGAGAGAAACTTTTCAGAGTCAAAACCTTGTTATAATGCATATTTTTTCTTCACATTGCTATATTTTAACACCAAATGTACAGAAAGGCACAATTTTTGGAACAAAGTTTGCTTGAATACCACTTCATCATGTGAACATGTGATAATATTATTTGTACATATGGACCTATAGTTATGTCTGTGATATTTAAATGTTGTTTTTTATTCAAATTTCCTTAAACTTCAAAGTGGCCATTACAGAGCCAGGTGTTATGGCATTAATTAAGCTCTGGCACCACATTTGCTGTTAAATTCACATTCCCAGGATTGAAAAATCATACTTCTCTACATTTCAACTAAAACTTGAAATTTTGATACCTAGGTTGACAAAAAGTGGCGCCTAACTGTGAAACGAGCCATATATGATTTATTGCAGTAAATTTGTAAAATCAGCACTGATTTTCTTATTTACTAGATAAATCTATATACCTACCTATGACCCTCCCTCCTACCCCTCGCCTTGCAAGCAACATGTTTTATCCTTGAGGTTGCTTGCAATAGAGGAAGATGGCCGTTGCGTATTCATGCAGGTGAGGAACGAAGGGGATAACAATGGGTTACGGGGGGGTGCGCACAATATTGTGACTTTTTTGTGTTTAAGTTCTTGATTGGGTAGCGTAGTCAGAAGACTAGCATAATAGGTAGGTATATAGATTTATCTAGTAAATAAGAAAATCAGTGCTGATTTTACAATTAAGAAAGAAATTAATTGAACATAGGATGCGTGTGCGTACGTGCGCGTCGGTGACGTAGCGTGCTCGCAAAATCTGAAAATGCTCAAAATTAATTTTGGGCATGTTTCAGGCCATTTTGAACATTTCACAATTTTTTGCGAAAAATGGCCTTAAGTTCGTATACAGCATGAAAATGACTTATCTTGGACTATTTTAGCATTTTAATTGATCATACATGATTTTTAGAATATTTTTTTAAACGCGCACGTATGCGCATACACGCGCAAACTGGAATAGACTGCATGTGTTATATTTCATCATTGAACATATGCAATTGGTGCTTGCATTATAACCCTCTAGTAAGCGCGAGCGCAATAATATGCGCATGTACGCGCATACGTGCACTAAAGTTGATTTCACATCATTTTGACATTTTAATACACTGCACTGAGCACGCTTCGAAGCTGTTAATGTAGGAACATGCTTACCGTACTTCATAGATGAATATTATTTACTGCAATAAATCATATATACCTACCTATTATGCCAGTAGTCTTGACTACGGGACCCCTTCGAGAATTTAACACAAATGAGTCACAATATTGTGCGCACCCCCCGTAATCCTATTGTCCCCTTCGCCACTCACGCGCGTCAACACGCTACGACCATCTTCCTCTTTCTTGCTCGCCCCCGACGAGTTAGGACGTCTAGTCACAGCGCTCCTGAAATCAGGTCTTTTTAGTATCTTTTAGGCGCGCTTTTTCGCAACTTCACTCGCTTAAATCCGTTAGCGGAGACGCGTCCCACTAGTGGTTTGGATATCTCGAATTCAATCCCCCGATCGTTAAGATCAGAAGGGGAGATGTGTTTTCCGCACGGTAGCGTTCACTCGCTTAAATCCGTTAGGGGAGACGCGTCCCACAAGTGGTTTGGATATCTCGAATCCAATCCCCCGGTCGTTAAGACCAGAGGGGGAGATGTGTTTCCCGTACGGTAGCGTCCGTTCGTTTAAACCCGTTAGGGGAGATGCGTCCCACTACTGCAGGGCAGCTCACGGGCTCAGCCCATGTTGGTCTGGGTTCTCAAACCCTAGCCCCCGGCCGATGCCAATGGGGGAACGAGTACTTCCCGGGCTGTCTATATTGCCAGCTGATGGGAATGCTCGAGCTAACAATTATGGGCGCTCTTCGGAGCAACAGTGCGTGACTACTTAGTAGTCGATGGGCAAATACCGAGTCATCTCGGTTCGCCCTTGCACTGAGTGCGAGACTACTAGTGCTCTCCTATTGCCGCTCTCTAGTGGTTCAATAGCGAGTTCACATGCCTTAGTAGTCTATGGGCACATACCAAGTCATCTAGGTCTGCCCTCGCACTAGGTGCTTTCAGCACCCGGCTCAGACTCAGACAGTGCGGTCACCGGAGCGAGTGATTACTTCCGGTTTGACCTGAGGTCACGATTACTAGTGCTCTCCTATTGTTGCCCACGGGCGGAACAATAAAGAGTTCACATACTATTAGTAGTCAGTGGGATCTTGTCCCAGTCTGCCCTCGCACCTGGTTATTGAATAGCCTCTGGCCGATGCCGTATGGGGGAACGAGTGCTACCCGGACTGTTGCTTGGCCAGCTGATGGGTAGACTTGCGCTCATTTTATGGGGGCTCTACGGAGCAACAGGTGTGCTGACCTGTGTGTGTGACTGCTAGTGCTCTCCTAATGCCGCTCTCTAGTGGTTCAATAGCGAGTTCACATGCCTTTAGTAGTCGGTGGGCAAATGCCGGGTCATCCCGGTCCGCCCTTGCACTGGGCGCCTTGGCGCCCGGCCCATGGCTGTTGCATCTTCTTGCTCAGCCGATATGGGTAATTGGTGCGCGTCTTTGGGTTCAATACCCTCAGTGTCCCTCAGCGGAGGGTTCGGTTCGTGTTCCCGAAGCGCTTCGGGGATCCGAACGAAACCGAATAAACGCTCTAAAAAGCGGGTTTCGACTTAGGCTCCTTTTTAGCCAATCAGAAGGAAGCCTAGGGAAGGGGCTAAAAGAGGCAAGGCTTTGCCTGCCTCTTGCCCGTCGGGTTTAGCTAACCCACCGGCCTCTCAAGCTGAGATGTTCGGTGTGAGATGGGCTTTGCCCAGACTCAGGGTTGGTCCCTTGTACCAGGCATCACATCCCCTGCTTTTGTCCCTTTTTTGGGTCGGACATCGAGACTAATTAGCCTTTTATGGTTTATTCTTCTTTGTCTGTGACGGGATCACATGCGCCTCCTATTCTCGCAGCCTCGGGGCTCCGTCGGGTGAGGAGGCTTATGGCGGTTCATGGGTGAATCCGACCGTTTCGGCCTTTGTTCGTGATCCTTTGTCACGATCATTTCAGGCGGAACCAGTTTTAGAAGCGTCCTCTCAAGCTTCGGTTTCCGAATCTCTGGGGCAGGCAGAGCCTCAGTCGCTCTCCCTTTGTGGGGTAGAAGCGATTGCTTTGTTCTAAACTTTCCCTGACTTTCAGTCAGCCCGCGCACAGGGTTCGACTTTGCTTGGGTTCAGGCAGCGGGATTCCTCCGAGGGTATTTCTCTTGCGGAGGATTTCAAGCTGGATTATGGACGCATTGAAGCGGCGCTTCTTTTAAGCGTCATGTTTGGTTTGCAGTGGTCACAGTTTTCCACTGCAGCTGCCTTGGGTCATGTACCGTCGCAGAGTCTTGGTTCTCTCGGATGTTCCGTCTCGGGTCCTTTGCTTTTGGCGATGCGCGATAACAGGTCTCTGTCTTGTTTACATGCTCATCCTAAGTCGATGCGAGCCTCTGTCCGCGTCTTGGTTGGTGGCTGTCTTCGTTCCTTTCTCCCCGCTTGGGAGGCCATCTCCGGGGACGCTTTTGTTCTCTTTGACGGACGAGACGGATTCTTCATAGATCTGTCCGCCCCGTTCCCCGGAGGGGCTATAGGAACTCGGTCACCTCTCCGGCCCTAGCTCGTTCTCGTGCCTCATCGGAGATTGAATCTCTGTTGAAAAAGTGGGCTATAGAAAGGGTAAGAGACTGGCTGTCTTTTTCCCTTTCTTCCCAAGCGCTCGGGGAAAACTTCAGTACATTTTCGGATGGAGACTCTCGCCTCCTTTCTCCCGTTGATCAAGAGGAAGGACTACGCGGTCTTGATAGTTTTCGAAGATGCGTATTTCCACTTTCCCATTCATCGCGCTTCGCGCGATCTTCTGCGGTTTTCCTTCCTCTCAGAGACTTATCGCTTTCGCACTCTTCCCTTCGGGCTGCGCCCAGTCCCTCGGGTTTTTTACTCAGGTTGTAGCCGTGCTGGCAGCCTCTCTGAGGCGACGCGGCCTTCGGCTATTTTTGCTACCTGGACGATTGGCTTCTCCTAGCGGAGTCGCGCGATTGTTGGTTGGACGAGACTCGTTTGCTCGTCAATCTTACTCAAGACTTGGGTTTCCTAATATTTTGGGGAAAGTCAGAGTTAGTTCCTACTTGCAGCCCAGTTTTTCTGGGGGCTGTGTTGGACATTTGGAATCAGTTGGCTCGGCCCAGTCGAGACAGGTTTCTCACCATTGTCTCGGCAGCTCGCAAGCTCATGCTGGCCAGAAAGGTTCTTGCGCGAGGCAAGTCCTTCCGTACCCCCCCTTCCGTTGATCTCGGTTTCGACGGACGCCTCTCGGTTGGGGTGGGGAGGACATTGCAATGGCAGCGCGGTCGCGGGGGATTGGTCTCATCTTGGGACTCTTCCCCATATTAATGTCCTGGAGTTTATGGCAGTTCTTTTAACCCTGCTTCATTTCAGAAGTCGACTTTTCAGTCGTTCAGTTCTGATCCTCTCGGACAATGTCACTGTGGCGGCTTATGTCAATCTGCAGGGAGGCACTCGTTCTGCTCTCCTGAATGCCCTAGCAGCACAGCTGTGGAGGTGGTGTTGTCTTATGGCGATCACACCCGTGGCCTCTTTCATCCCCGGTCAGGAAAACCTCTTTGCGGATTTTCTGTCTCGGGGCAGGTGTCTTCCATCGGAATGGATGCTCCATCCAGAGGTCTTTCGCCGCATTTGCAGTTACCTGGATCCACTGGAAGTGGATCTTTTTGCGTCGGTTCTAAATATATTGCTCCTGTGCGCGCGATTGGGGAGCTAGCTTGGGCTCTCAATGCTTTCTCTCTCAGTTGGGAGAATCTTCGAGGATTTGCCTTTCCTCCCTTCCAGCTGATTCCGCGAGTCTTGCGGAAGATCAGGGAAGATCGGGCTCGGGTGCTTGTGATAGCTCCCTTTTGGCCCAGGAGGAGTTGGTTCCGGAGCTAATGAGCCTTCTGGCGGCTCAACCGTTCCTTCTTCCGTTAAGAGTGGATCTGGTGTTGCAGCCCCTCTCGGGGATTCTTCACCACAATCCAGAGTCCCTTCATTTGACTGCTTGGCCCCTGTCGGGGAATCTGCAAGACAGTCGGGTCTCTGTGATAGAGCCGCGGAATTTTTGTTGTCCAGTCGTAGAGTTTCTACTAGGGAAATTTATAATTCCCGTCTTTCGGTCTTTTTCCTTTGGCGTAAAGAGCGAAATCAAACCCCTTATAGGCTCCTATTGGTTCAATTGCGGATTTTCTAATCTCGCTATTTGACAAAGGGAGATCCATCTCTACTATCCGAGGCTACCGTTCGGCGATCGGGGCCATTCATTCGGGTTTCTCAGATGGTTCGGGGATTTCCAATTCCCCGCTGTTAAGTGGTTTGATTCGGTCGTTCTTTCTGAAGCGACCTCCTTGTTCTAGGTTAGTGCCGTCTTGGAGTCTGCCTAAGGTCCTGGAGGCCTTGGCGAAACCTCCTTTCAAACCGTTAGGTGCAGCTCGCTTCATCATCTTACGGTTAAGACGCTCTTTTTGGTAGCTATTGCCTCTGGGCAGAGGCGCAGTACTCTTCATGCTCTCTGCCTTACTCCTGGTCATGTTCGCTGGGAGAGAAAAGGCGTTAGATTGATTCCTAAGGCTTCTTTTATTGCCAAGAATCAGACAGCTGCCTCTGGCCTTGTTGAGATTTTTCTTTGTCCGCTTTCTGGGTTTTCGTCAGTGCGCGAGGACAAAGTTTGGTGTCCTGTTAGGGCTCTCAAATGGTATATTGATAAGACGTAAGTCTTATCGTAAGGATGATCAGTTGTTCCTGATCACTAGAGAGCCTTTTTCTCCTGCTTCTCTTGATTCCATTTCTAGATGGATTGTCGAGGCTATTAGGGCTGCTGGCACAGGGGCTCTTTTTTCTGACAGTAAGCCTCGTGCTCATGACACTTGTAGTGTCAGCACTTCTTGGGCTCTGTTTCAAGGTGTGGCGCTTGAGGATATTTTGAAGGCTGCTTATTGGCGTTCGCCCAATTCCTTCATTTCTTGCTACCTTAGGGATGTTCCCGCAGGTGAGGCTATGTTTGCGTCAGCCACCTTGAAGGCCGCTGTGTCTTCTTTGTTTTCTTCGGTGTAATCCTATTCCCTTCTGCTTGAAACATGCCTCCCGGTCTTTGAGTTGGCGCTGGTCTGGCATAATAGGTAGGTATATATGATTTATTGCAGTAAATTTGTAAAATCAGCACTGATTTTCTTATTTACTATATAAATCTATATACCTACCTATGACCCTCCCTCCTTCCCCTCACCTTGCAAGCAACATGTTTCTACTTGGGGTTGCTCGCAAAAGAGGAAGATGGCCGTAGCGTGTTGACGCGCGTGAGTGGCGAAGGGGACAATAGGATTACGGGGGGTGCGCACAATATTGTGACTCATTTGTGTTAAATTCTCGAAGGGGTCCCGTAGTCAAGACTACTGGCATAATAGGTAGGTATATAGATTTATATAGTAAATAAGAAAATCAGTGCTGATTTTACAAATTACTCGCATTTCAAGACTCTTGCACAGCCCACCTGTATAGTTGTACTTGGTCAACTCTAGTTATTATTGAGACTGTTGTATCTAAATATGTGATTTTTAACTGTTTCCTTTCTACTTGGTTCTGACCATGGACAGTCTTGGTTTTTAGTTTTTCTACCCCCCCCCCCCCCCCCTGTAATTAGGCATACTGTTCCTTTGGTTATAGTGGTGATGATTTGAATCTCTTTATTTTTGAGTGATTGATTGCTTTGTTTACCACCAACAACATTTAAGTAACAATGATATTTACGTATAAAGGAAGAAAAGCATTGGTTTTTAAAAGGGGCCAGATAATAGCACATGTGCTAGTCGAGCCTTGATTGGGTCAATTTATCATTTTGATGATTCCGAAACCTTACAGTATAATATTACCTCATTTCTCATGTAGACACGCATGATCAAACTTTCCTAATTGCTTTGAGACAGTGTAATTGTATTATTAGAGCTCAACATTATCTTTAAAAATTTTGAAAAAATGTTGATGGATGAGACACTGAATATATATACCCCTAGAGTTGGGTGCTTGATGGGACGGGTTCCCTTTTGTCTCTAGGATGCTTTAAAATTACGATCTGTTGATAGTACAGATCGTCTGTGGATTGATTGCAAACAAATTCAGTAACTTTCAAGAAGTGATGGTTTTCATTGAAAAGAGATTTCAAAGTGGGTATGCTTTTAAATTCCATGAGAAGCTGTAGTCTACCCCCCCCCCCCCCAAGTGGTAGAATTTGCAAGCATGCAGGTACATGTGTCTGGCAATCTTGCCCTGTGTAATTTACAAGAGTCATGTAAAACTCTAAATGTTTAAGTTTCCAATTAACATTCTCAGATAGGGGGAAATTTCAAAAAATGACAATTGGTCAAGGCCTTGTGTGAGTGATATGATGGTCCATTTGTTGATTAATTATAAATTATGTAATAGTCCTGTATGTACATTTTAATGTAATGTTATTTTCAGGTGAAGGAGATTGGTGTAGGGATCTTCAATTGTTCCTGCTTAGCCCAAGATCTTGACAAGCTCTTTGAAGTGTACTGGTATTTGGGAAACAAGACAACTGTTCCACCCAAGTGGCCCGAAGAGTTTGCCACAGCATACAACTTGGAAACCCCAATGCAACTTAAGCTAAATGGAACTAATGCAACAGCCTTTATTGGGGTAAGTCAAAAAATATTTTTTCTGGTGTGTTGGAGGTTCCATGTTGCTATACTGTATTCAAAATATGAGCTTCAAATATTACTGCTACATGTATAAAGAGATATTGTAAGTTTAAGTACACTTTCAATAAATGCAAATTTGACTTGTAAGTAGATTTGTCAATGTACCCGTACGCTCTCGCAAAGAATGGGGCCTGTGAGGAACCCAAGTGGGAGTTATGGTCCTTTATTTCCTTCATACTCCCTTAATTCTTGACCTATAGATTGCCAAGTAAAGTTCTTTGAGGTTTATTTTGTACTTACAAGCTGTATACAAATTTTGTCTTGGTGATTGGTACATTTTGAGGTTAGTCAATTTTGTCTCTCCTATGTAGCAGAAGTGAGACATATAGTGGGGTCATTTAAGGAAATTTTCGTGACAGAGCGGACAAAAGCACCAATTTGGCATGAACACTCCTTTTGGCCTACTTATCAACATTAGTCGAGGAGCCCTCGCAAATTTTTAAAGATGGTCGAGTAAAATGCAAATATCCAAAATGGCCGCCATCCAATATGATATAACAATCTTTTCGGGTTAAATAATTTCATAGGAAGCATAAATTTGTTGTCAGATGAAATTATTGAGATCGTATCACATCACTTATTTAAAAAATACAGGGCCTGTTTATAGGACATCAAATGATTTTTAAAATAATATCTGTGAAGGGCACCCTCATTTAGATCAAAAATTTTGCTTGGATAACCGTCACTGTAAAAGGAGCTGCATTCCAGCCATGAAATCAAATGAAAACCACAGCCCAATTGTTGGCAAAGCGTTCTACTCATTCCTAGATGTTTTAGTGTCACAAATGAGATATAGTTTTACTCTCCTGTTTTTAATATGGCACGAAAAAGAGACATGATAACGAAGCTTTTCGACCTGCACTCATCAGGTTATCACGCAGGTGTGTAACAAATGACTCGAGATCAGCTATATTATACTCGAACCCGGACGCCGTAATTTCAGAACAATTGCAAAGCTTGAACAAACTCCTTTTGTCTACACAAAAGGGGTTCATGTGATTGAATGTAGGCGGCTTCCAGAAAGCGTAAATGCGCTACGCTTCTGGCCCGGGATGTAATTGAGAATTGATCATCAGCATAGCTGAATCGCATTTCGCTGTCTTTGGTCTGTTAGCGTGCTTTTCTGATTTGCAGGCACGGACGTTTAATGCGATCACATCGCATTAAACAACATGTCCTCTCGACTATTCGGAACCGTGCAACCAATCGGCGCACGCAGCCCGTCCGTGCCTGCAAATCAGAAAAGCAACATGGGACTTCCAAGAAAGATTCGAACTAATCAGAACACCAATGTGTAAAGAGATACATGCCCTTCATGGTATAGACAGTATTTGGAATATCCTGCTTTCTAGTCACATGCATGACCTTTGTTTTGGATGAGTTAAAGGACATTTGTGGTTGTCCAGTTTTGAAGTAAGTCCAGATCATGTTGCAACTGAATCTCATCATCGTGAGTACGAATGACTCGAAATTGCAACATCTCATCAGCAAACAGTAACAGGTCAGAGTCAACATCAGATATGATATCATTCACGAAAAGGTTAAAGAGTAGCAGGCTGATCACGCTGCCCTGAGGCACGCCAGAAGAGACCTTACTCCAAGAGGAGAGAGCACCCAGAAAGAGCACCCTTTGCATTCGGTCAGATAAAAAAGAACGTACCCACTTCCAGATATTACCACGGATATTGTTCTTGGTTGCTAACTTGGATAGTATATGGTGGAGCATACGGTCAAAAGCCTTTGACATATCCAGAAAAATTGCATCAATGTGTGGTGGACGTGGTTTACAGTCCATATAACCCCACATGATCTTGTATGGCATTAACAACTAATCTAATGGGGTGTTGCAAGAAAGTTGCAATCGGTTGCAAATTGTAAAGCAAATTAGAACAACCCTTCTGAATGGTTCAGGGTCTGCCCATTCAAGAAGATGCGCTTGCAACAATGATTTTGATTGGTCAGTACCGATCAGTTGCAACTTGCAATCAATCGCAACTTTCTTGCAACTTTACCCAGGATAGATGTGAGGGCTACTGGGCGGTAGTTGTTAACTGAGGATCTATACCCGTCCTTGAATACAGGAGTAATATGAGATTTTCTCCAGGAAGAAGGAACACTACCACAACTTAGTGAAGCATTGAAGAGAACAGACAGGAGATATGAAACCTCAGAAGCTACTTTAGAGAGAACATTATGTAATATGCCGTCTGGTCCAGGAGATTTATTTCCAGGTAGTCTTAAGAGGGCAGAACAGACTTCTGAATCAGATACAGATAAATGGCTAAGTTCAGAAATAGGCAAGGTTCAATCAGGAACATCAGTAGGCAGAAGAGTGGGAGAAGAGAAAACAGAAGAAAAATGACCATAAAAAGCTGCTGCTATATCATCTGGTCGGGTAAGATTTACACCATTGAACTGAAACTTAGGAGGTAGTGAATATTTACGACTTCTTACAAATGACCAAAATTTCCTCCTGTTATCTTTACATGCAAATAATGTGTTAACATATAACCAGTAATTATAATATCATAATTGATAGGATTGAAGTAAATTGAATATATCATAAATAAATGTGAGAAAATTACAATGCCTCGACCGGGATTCGAACCCGGGACCCTGGATTACATGACCAGTGCTCTACCAACTGAGCTATCCGGGCTCCCGTCGAAGCAAAGTAACAATCTCACATATAGCCCCTCTCTTTCCATCGAGCTTAGGGGGTACATCCATACCAATTCCATGCGTACACTATATAATGGCCTACCAATGAGATAGGTCTTCCCTCTAAGTCCATGCCAACGAATTTCTATAGAGGACAATTGAATTCGTAATTATAATATCATAATTGATAGGATTGAAGTAAATTGAATATATCATAAAGAAAGTAAATGTGAGAATATAACCAGTATGCTTTCCTTGTTAGGACTTTCACCTGCTTTCTTACTGATTTATATGTATCTCAGTCAGTAGAATTCTTTGCTCTCTTAGCGTGTTTCTGAGTGATCAGTCTCTTTAGATCAACACGATTTCCTCTTCGATGATTGTGGAATCGAATCTTTGACTGCTGCATTGAAGAGATCTAAAAATAGCTCAGAGCTATCCTCAACGTTGGAAGGATCTAAGAATGAGTTCCAGGGAATGAGATGAAGAAGAGTCTGTAAATGCTGAAAGTCACCTTTATTAACATGTAGAAAGGACCGGAGAACAGAAGGGACTGGTGCGGGCTGTGGAGAGCGAAGACGAACATTAACTGCTAAGTGGTCAGTCTCTACAGGATTAGCCATAGTGTTAACATCAATGATCAACAATGAATTTATGAAATATGGACGGCATGTCAGCCCTTAAAAAGTGCCTCCCAACCCTGAAAGAGCCAGGGGAGGCGCCTATTCGAACCAAAAAAAAAAGCCCCAAATATATATATAGATAGATAAGATACTTTGAAAATGTGTTGCCACATGGAGTGACAGTCAAGATCAACAGTGGTAAAGAAGGTATCAACAGAATTGCAACAGGATCACCTCTGATTGTACAACAAACAAGTATTTTGTCGTGATAGCAGGCCTTTTGAGGATGCACCCCGAGCTTTGAATCATCAGGTAGGCGGACGACTTTGGTACTTTCTTCCCGCTTGGGAAGCAATTACAGAGGACAGCTTCATTCTCTCAATCGTGCGAGACGGCTTCTTCATAAAGCTTGCAGAGCTCGTCCTGCATGGTGCTATCCGTATCCGCCCGCCAACTTCTTCCGCCCTTCATCAGCAGCATATCTCGGCCGAGATTCAGTTACTACTGGTGAAGGGCGCAATAGAAAAGGTGAGAGACCACCCACATCTGTGTCTCTCCCCGATCTTTATGATTCCCAAACGCTCGGGGAATCTAAGGATGATCCTCAATATGAAGGTCATCAACACCTTTATTCCTCCGGTACACTTCCGGATGGAAACGCTAGCGTCCATTCTACAGACCATCGAGCAGTCAGACTTAGCGGTTTCGCTCGATTTGAAGGACGCATACTTCCATATCCCAATACATCCCCGTTCGCGGGATCTTTTGGGTTTCACTTTCCAGGGCGAAAGCTTCAGGTTTCGCGCCCTACCATTCGGGCTCAAACCAGCTCCCCGCATTTTCACCCGGGTAGTATCGACTCTAGCCACCTTCCTAAGGAAGCGCAGCCTCCAACTTTCTGTCTACCTGGAAGATTGGCTCCTGGTAGCACATTCAGAGCCGCTGCTCCGAGACCAGTTGTACTTCTTACTCCAGACCACTCGGGAGCTAGGGGTTCTAATCCTCTTCGCCGCTAGAGATCGATCTGTTTGCGATCGCTCTCAACCACCATCTTCCGAGGTACTGTTCTCAGGTTCAGGACCCGGAGGCTTGGGCACTCGATGCCTTCGCCCTCCATTGGGAACACTTTCGAGGGTATGCTCCCTCCCCCCCCCCCCCCCCCCCAGAACCAGTGACCTCACCCACTCACTATTTCTTTTGTATTTTATTACGTGAAATATAGAATATTTTAATTTCTGCAGATTTCACAATTAGGAAGCTCTCAATGAATTGTGTATAGGTTGCAACAATGGCAATTACAGATGTTCAGCGAGGAATCAAACCTTGTTTCACATTATAACAAGGAAAAATTAAAATATTTCGTATTTCATGTAATAAAATACAAAAGAAATAGTGAGTGGGTGAGGTCACTGGTTCCCTCATTTGCATACTGAGCAGGATGTGCATACAACTGTTTTGTGAAATTAAGCGAAACTTTAAAATACCATAACTTTCTTATTTTACATCCTATTTTGATGAAATTTTCAGTGTTATGCTTGTTGGATTTTTCTCCATTTATTCAAATTAACTTTTTGTTAGGGTGGACTTGGCCTTTAATAGTAGGAAACATCTACCAACTCGATTATGTCGCCACTGGTGGTAGACAGTATTAATACTTGAGATACATTGCTCCTATCTGCATGTAAGGGAGTGGAGCGATCATGTGATGGTGATACCTCGCCTCTTGGAGCACTAGAAAGCTGATCGCAATACTGCAAGTTTTATTGTCTTGTGGGGGGGGGGGGGGGGTAGGGGGAAAAATATACAATAGACAGGGTTTCTAAATGTTGAGAAACATTGCGTCTATCAATATAGTAGGGACCGTGGTGACAGAGTGCCATTTTTTTTAATTTTAAATACTGAAGGTTTGCATGATTATTAGATCACTGACAAGGCAGCTTATCATACAAGCCATCCTTGTCATGGTTGTAATGTGAAATCAATTAAGATGATCCGGGGTAAGACTCTCCGACAAACAGGGCAGTGCTAGCACAAAAAACAAGTACATGGACCCCTGTTTCAAACTCTCTCCTCCTTTAGTATATTTTCTCTACAAATCCTACTTTGGTGAAAATGACATGGATTTTTAATGTACATGTACAGTACCCATCCCATTCCTAGATAGGTTCCCAGCCAGCCTTGCACAGTTTTTTGCGAGTTTTGCGAGTTTTTGACTTTTTCCGCCACCTGAGGGCGCTGTTAGCACAAAAACGAGTGCATGGAGCCAACGAGATCTTACGACGTACGGCAAAATCAAATTATTGAAAATGTATGTATATTCAAAATTAAATTACGTTTTTTCTCTTATATCTGTTCCACATAGTATCCTTGAAGAAATTGAAAAAATTTCCTTAAATTTCATTTGGGGTGGGAAAGATAGAATAAAAAGGAAAAATATTATATCAAGATTATTCTGCAGGGGGGCTTCGGGTAACTGACTACAAAACTTTTATTAAGACTCAAAGAATAATGTGGATCAAACGGCTGTTGTACGGTGAAAAATATTTAGGGTGGAAACTAACATTTGATTACTTTTTTAGATCGATTGGAGGTCGAAGTATATTTCTTTGTAATTACGATATGAAGAAAATTAATTTAAATGGTATACCCATGTTTTATTTAGATATGTTAAAAGCATGGCAAGATATAGATGAATGTAGACACTTCGAAAAGAACAAGGTCAATCCGATAATTTTTAACAATAGAAGTATTTGTTTTCGAAATAAAATGATCTTTGATGCTGATCTTTTTTATAAAGGAATATTTAAAGCATCAGATGTAACCGTTGGAGGTAACTTTAAACCAATCTCTTATTTTTATAACTTAGGTTTTACCACCGACAGCCTGATCAGGATTCAAAAAATATTTTCAGTCATTGAACAGGAATGGATACAGAGTGATTTTATGCATGTGGATACTGAACATTTTCAAATAGATCTGAAGATCCTTGGTCATATACAAAAATTTAGCGATTTAAAGTCTGTACGGTTATATAATCACTTTATTGAACAATTTCAAAGAGAGTATACATTAAAGATTACGGATGGAAATGTTCAACATGATTTTGGAACTGGGATGTTAAAAGAAATATTTACAAGACTGAAAAATGCATTTGTTATTAATAAACAAAGGGAGTTTTAATACAAATTATTGCATGGGGCTATATATACGAAACAGAGACTCTTTCAATTTGGTTTCAAGTTGGATAATCTATGTTCCTTTTGTAAAAATCAAGTTGAAACATACCAACATTTGTTTTTAGAACGTCCTAAAGTTAAACAATTATGGCAGGACATTAGTAAAAAGCTACATCTAAGAGAAATTAATATAAATGATTGGAAATCCATTTTTATGGGACTATCGGGTAAAACGGTACGAATATATTTAATAAATTGTGTAATTTTTCTTGTAAAATACATTTCTTCAAGAAAACAAGGCGAGCTGCCATCTCTACGGAAAACAGTTACTTGGATAAAAGATCACAGAGACAAAGATATACGATAGCCAGCAAAAAGGGGAAATTGGGGGTGCACTTAAAGACCTCAGCCTGACCGAATTTTGAAATATACACTTTATTCATCCACGGGGAGCTATATATTTTCTAAACAAATTGAAACCAACTTCATGAGATTCCGTTTCCTGTGGAATGAGTAACAGCGTCCCGAATGTTGAGCCCCGGTGGTTTTTCTGACGAGGGCCCCCGTCTCTGAGGAATGCTACTTTGCGGGGGGTGAAAATTTGATGACGACATATCGTGTAGACGCACTCGGAGCTGTATACATGACATGTCGTCACACGTCTAGCGATCCCCTGCAGTTTCCTCTCTTGTTACGCAATAGGGAGGGGGCGGACCAAAAAAAATCTTTTTTATTTTTTATGGATAAACGGAGACGAAAATTTATGAATACCCAGGGTAATTATATTCTTTGATTTACTGCAATAAATCATATATACCTACCTATTATGCCAGTAGTCTTGACTACGGGACCCCTTCGAGAATTTAACACAAATGAGTTACAATATTGTGCGCACCCCCCGTAATCCTATTGTCCCCTTCGCCACTCACGCGCGTCAACACGCTACGGCCATCTTCCCCTTTCTTGCTCGCCCCCTGAAATCAGGTCTTTTTGTATCTTTTCAGCGCGCTTTTTCGCATCGTAAAAGCACTTTTCGGTACTTATATTCGTCTAGATTATAGTACTCTTGTGTTTTGTTAGTCACTTTTGCGATTGAAAGGGATTTTGATTCCTTTTTCTTGGCAATTATTTTTCACTTTTACGGTTAGCCCCACGTAGTTATATCTGTGTGTTTATGGGTGTTTCCGTTTGACACCGAGCCTTTGGGTTCGGTGTTTGTTGTTATTTGCTGTGAAATTTGTTGTGCGTATCTCCAAATTTATTATTATTATTACCTGCACTCAGTCAAAGTATTTTGGTATATTTGTCTGTTTTATTGCAGTGTTATGAGTTCGGAAGAAGAAGCAGCTAGGTCGCGGAGACCTGCTTCTTCCGAAGAGTCGTCTAGCAAGACGGCTTGGCCCTCCAGAACTCTCCCGAGTACTTCGGTGCATGGGGGAGGAAGGAGGGCTGCAGGTAAGTTGCCTAGTGGTTTTTCCCTGTAGAGTTTGCCAGTCTCGGAGCTTGCGGCTTCGGGGCGGGTGGCGTTAACTGAGCTTGGGACGTCAACTCCGATGCCCGTGGCTTCGGGGTGGGTGGCGTCAGGTTCTAGTGGTGTGTTTCCCGCACGGTAGCGTTCACTCGCTTAAATCCGTTAGCGGAGACGCGTCCCACTAGTGGTTTGGATATCTCGAATCCAATCCCCCGATCGTTAAGATCAGAGGGGGAGATGTGTTTCCCGTACGGTAGCGTCCGTTCGTTTAAACCCGTTAGGGGAGATGCGTCCCACTACTGCAGGGCAGCTCACGGGCTCAGCCCATGTTGGTCTGGGTTCTCTAGCCCCCGGCCGATGCCAATGGGGGAACGAGTACTTCCCGGGCTGTCTATATTGCCAGCTGATGGGAATGCTCGAGCTAACAATTATGGGCGCTCTTCGGAGCAACAGTGCGTGACTACTTAGTAGTCGATGGGCAAATACCGAGTCATCTCGGTTCGCCCTTGCACCGAGTGCGAGACTACTAGTGCTCTCCTATTGCCGCTCTCTAGTGGTTCAATAGCGAGTTCACATGCCTTTAGTAGTCTATGGGCACATACCGAGTCATCTCGGTCTGCCCTCGCACTGGGTGCTTTCAACACCCGGCTCAGACTATGGGTTCAATACCCATAAGTGCGGTCACCGGAGCGAGTGATTACTTCCGGTCTGACCTGAGGTCACGATTACTAGTGCTCTCCTATTGTTGCCCACGGGCGGAACAATAAAGAGTTCACATACTATTAGTAGTCAGTGGGATCTTGTCCCAGTCTGCCCTCGCACCTGGTTATTGAATAGCCCCTGGCCGACGCCGTATGGGGGAATGAGTGCTACCCGGGCTGTTGCTTTGCCAGCTGATGGGTAGACTTGAGCCCATTTTATGGGCGCTCTACGGAGTAACAGGTGTGCTGACATGTGTGTGTGACTGCTAGTGCTCTCCTATCGCTGCTCTCTAGTGGTTCAATAGCGAGTTCACATGCCTTTAGTAGTCGGTGGGCAAATGCCGGGTCTTCCCGGTCTGCCCTTGCACTGGGTGCCTTAGCGCCCGGCCCATGGCTGTTGCATCTTCTTGCTCAGCCGTTATGGGTAATTGGTGCGCGTCTTTGGGTTCAATACCCTCAGCGCACTTCTCCAATAAAGGGAGGTGAGCGTCCCTCAGCGGAGGGTTCGGTTCGTGTTCCCGAAGGGCTTCGGGGATGCTTTGTTCTAAATTTTCCCTGACTTTCAGTCAGCCCGCGCGCAGGGTTCGACTTCGCTTGGGTTCAGGCAGCGGGATTCCTCCGAGGGTATTTATCTTGCGGAGGATTTCAAGCCGGAGTATGGACGCATTGAAGCCGCGCTTCTTTTAAGCGTCATGTTTGGTTTGCAGTGGTCACAGTTTTCCACTGCAGCTGCCTCGGTCATGTACCGTCGCAGAGTCTTGGTTCTTACGGCCCTTTGGGTTAAGGAGTCGGACATCGCACTGCTTCTCTGGGATGTTCCAACTCGGGTCCTTTGCTTTTGGCGATGCGCGATAATAGGTCTCTGTCTTGTTTACATGCTCACCCTAAGTCGATGCGAGCCTCTGTCCGCGTCTTGGTTGGTGGCTGTCTTCGTTCCTTTCTCCCCGCTTGGGAGGCCATCTCCGGGGACGCTTTTGTTCTCTTTGACGGACGAGACGGATTCTTCATAGATCTGTCCGCCCCGCTCACCGGGGGGGCTATAGGAACTCGGTCACCTCACAGGCCCTAGCTCGTTCTCGTGCCTCATCAGAGATCGAATCTCTGTTGAAAAAGTGGGCTATAGAAAGGGTAAGAGAGTGGCTGTCTTTTTCCCTTTCATTTGGAATCAGTTGGCTCGGCCCAGTCGAGACAGGATTCTCACCATTGTCTCGGCAGCTCGCAAGCTCATGCTGGCCAGAAAGGTTCTTGCGCGAGGCAAGTCCTTCCGTACCCCCCCTTCCGTTGATCTCGGTTTCGACGGACGCCTCTCGGGGTGGGGAGGACATTGCAATGGCAGCGCGGTCGCGGGGGATTGGTCTCATCTTGGGAGTCTTCCCCATATAAATGTCCTGGGGTTTATGGCAGTTCTTTTAACCCTGCTTCATTTCAGAAGTCGACTTTTCAGTCGTTCAGTTCTGATCCTCACGGACAATGTCACTGTGGCGGCTTATGTCAATCTGCAGGGAGGCACTTGTTCTGCTATCCTGAATGCCCTAGCAGCACAGCTGTGGAGGTGGTGTCGTCGCATGGCGATCACACCCGTGGCCTCTTTCATCCCCGGTCAGGAAAACCTCATTGCGGATTTTCTGTCTCGGGGCAGGTGTCTTCCATCGGAATGGATGCTCCATCCAGAGGTCTTTCGCCGCATTCGCAGTTTCCTGGATCCACTGGAAGTGGATCTTTTTGCGTCGGTTCTAAACCACCTACTTCCGATATATTGCTCCTGTGCGCACGATTGGGGAGCTTGGGCTCTCGATGCTTTCTCTCTCAGTTGGGAGAATCTTCGAGGATTTGCCTTTCCTCCCTTCCAGCTGATTCCGCGAGTCTTGTGGAAGATCAGGGAAGATCGGGCTCGGGTGCTTGTGATAGCTCCCTTTTGGCCCAGGAGGAGTTGGTTCCGGAGCTAATGAGCCTTCTGCCGCCTCAACCGTTCCTTCTTCCGTTAAGAGTGGATCTGGTGTTGCAGCCCCTCTCGGGGATTCTTCACCACAATCCAGAGTCCCTTCATTTGACTGGCCCCTGTCGGGGAATCTGCAAGACAGTCGGGTCTCTGTGATAGAGCCGCGGAATTTTTATTGTCCAGTTGTAGAGTTTCTACTAGGGAAATTTATAATTCCCGTCTTTCGGTCTTTTTCCTTTGGCATAAAGAGCGAAATCAAACCCTTTATAGGCTCCTATTGGTTCAATTGCGGATTTTCTAATCTCGCTGTTTGACAAAGGGAGATCCATCTCTACTATCCGAGGCTACCGTTCGGCGATCGGGGCCATTCATTCGGGTTTCTCAGATGGTTCGGGGATTTCCAATTCCCCGCTGTTAAGTGGTTTGATTCGGTCGTTCTTTCTGAAGCGACCTCCTTGTTCTAGGTTAGTGCCGTCTTGGAGTCTGCCTAAGGTCCTGGTCTCTGTTTCAAGGTGTGGCGCTTGATGATATTTTGAAGGCTGCTTATTGGCGTTCGCCCAATTCCTTCATTTCTTGCTACCTTAGGGATGTTCCCGCAGGTGAGGCTACGTTTGCGTCAGCCACCTTGAAGGCCGCTGTGTCTCCTTTGTAATCTTCGGTGTAATCCTATTCCCTTCTGCTTGAAACATGCCTCCCGGTCTTTGAGTTGGCGCTGGTCTGGCATAATAGGTAGGTATATATGATTTATTGCAGTAAATTTGTAAAATCAGCACTGATTTTCTTATTTACTATATAAATCTATATACCTACCTATGACCCTCCCTCCTTCCCCTCACCTTGCAAGCAACATGTTTCTACTTGGGGTTGCTCGCAAAAGAGGAAGATGGCCGTAGCGTGTTGACGCGCGTGAGTGGCGAGGGGAAAATAGGATTACGGGGGGGTGCGCACAATATTGTGACTCATTTGTGTTAAATTCTCGAAGGGGTCCCGTAGTCAAGACTACTGGCATAATAGGTAGGTATATAGATTTATATAGTAAATAAGAAAATCAGTGCTGATTTTACAATTTACTAAGCTTTACGTCAATATATGGTTGTTTTGGGTCAGGCTGAGGTCTTTAAGGAAATGGGAACAGATTGATGCGTTTCTTTGATTTTGTTATGTTCTCATTACGGACAGGCAAACCGGAACTGGATGCATGCATGGGTGTTCGTATGTTGGGGGAGAGAGAAGGGGGGGTGCGAGAAGTGGGAGTGAGAATGTGTGAGTGTGATTGGTAGGAGAATGGTGAGGGGGAAGGGGTGGGTGCCCAAGTCGAAATGAAATAGGGTAAAAATAGGAAAAAAATACAAAAAAAATATATTTTTTCCTATTTTTATTTCAAGAAAATAGGATAAAACTAGGAAAAAAATAGTTTGTCAAAAATATTTTTTTCCTATTTTGTATAGCGTAGAGATAAAAATAGGATTGAAACACATTTTTCCTATTTTTTCCCCTATTTTTCCTTATTTTTATTCCAAGAAAATAGGATAAAACCAGAAAGAAAATAGTCCTTCGAAATTATTCCGGAAATAGGAAAAAAACAAAAATAGGATGGAAATATTTTTAATTTGTAAACAAATCTTTCGGCATATTACTCCCAGTGTTAAAGATCGTATGCTCGATCTGTAATGAAAAACACAAGTCTTAGGTGAAATTAGGTGAAAACTAGGTAGAAAATAGGGGAAAACACGTTGAAGAAAATAGTGGGAGATGGAAAATAGGAAAAATATAGAAACAAAATAGTGGAAAACTAGGCAGAAAGTAGGATAAAATTTGATTGAGAAATAGGATAAAATAGGAGGAAATACACAAGTCTAATTTGTTTACAAATTAAAAATTCCTCCCCAGTCAAGCTTCTTCGTTTACTAACCATTGTCCACGGCGGACCGTTTGAATATTAATGAGTCAGAAAGAAGAGGATCTTGGGTATTTGATTCTAGTTCGTCGTGACTTGGCCGTGAACCAGAATAGCCTGGTGGTTAAGTCGCTGCCCGGCAAGCAGTAGATGACAGGTTCGAATCCCGCTGGTTCCAATTTTTTCTGACTTGTGTTTTTCATTACAGATCGAGCATACGATCTTTAACACTGGGAGTAATATGCCGAAAGATTTGTTTACAAATTAAAAATTCCTCCCCAGTCAAGCTTCTTCGTTTACTAACCATTGTCCACGGCGGACCGTTTGAATATTAATGAGTCAGAAAGAAGAGGATCTTGGGTATTTGATTCTAGTTCGTCGTGACTTGGCCGTGAACCAGAATAGCCTGGTGGTTAAGTCGCTGCCCGGCAAGCAGTAGATGACAGGTTCTTGATTAAGAAAATAGGGAAAAATAGGGAAAAACTAGAATGAAAATAGGGTGAAATTGAATAATGGGAAACTAGAGAGAAAATGGGGCAAAAATAGTGGAAAACTAGGAAGAAAATAGGTTAAACTTAATTGAAATAATACAAATACAAAGAGGAAGACCTCCTATAGACAGAATTTCTATAGGTCCCATAGAGACCCATGTCTCTATAGGTTTCTATATGGAAATGGTATATGGGACACCCATAGAAATCCTATGGGTGTCTATGGGACTGATAATCCTGTAGGTTTCTATAGGACCTATAGAAAACCAAGAAGAAAATAATTAACTATAAGATTAATATAAGAAGAAATGCTGTGGGTGTCTACAGGAACAATCACATGACATTATTAATTATTATTTTATTAATCCTATCTTGTAATTATATCCTATCCTCTCCTACTCCTATAAATCCTATAGCCTACATCCTATGTCCTATACCTAGCTACTAAGCAATTGTATCACATTCATTATATATAGGGACATAGTTGTAGTGCTATAAAAAATGGTTACTGACTAGATTACACTTTTATTATTAAAATTGATTTACACTTTATTTAATGAAATATGAAAATGCCTTTTGAAATTGTGTACAACATTACAATAGTTTAATGTAAGTTCAAATCTTAATCCCAAATCTAAATGTATTTATCTATTTCCACTAGTTTTCATATTTTAGATTGTTATTCATGAATATTCCTGATTGATTAGGACCTATAGAAACCAATAGTTGGGAAAATAGAATAAAACTAGTGCTGGAAAAGATAAAGTTTGGAAAATAGTATAAAACTAGTGCTGGAAAAGATAAAGTTTGGAAAATATGATAAAACTAGTGTTAGCAAAAGTACAGAAGTCAGGAAACTAGAATAAAATAGTGGTGGAAAAAATAAAGTTTGGAAAATAGGATAAAACTAGTGCTGGATCATGGGGAAAGATAAAAGTTTGGAAAATAGTACAAAACTAGTTTTAGAATAATGAGAAAACTAGGATGAAACTAGAGCTAGCCTGAAAAATAGGATAAAACTATTTTTTTGACAAAAATGAAAAGTGCAAAAACTAGGGAAAAACTAGTCAGGAGAGAAATGAGGTCTAAAAAATAGGAAAAAATCAGAAAATAGCCTCAAAATAGGCCTATTTCTATTATATTTTCCATGGGAAATAGGATAAAAATAGGCCTATTTTCCTGAAATAGGAAGAAAATAGGTGAAAAATTAAAAAAATGGCCTAAAATTACTATTTTCTTCCTATTTCAGAGGGAAATACAATAAAAATAGGCCTATTTTCCTTAGAATATGAAGAAAATAGGTCAAAAATAAAAAAAAATAACCTAAAATTACTTCTATTTTCTTCCTATTTCCGAGGGAAATACAATAAAAATAGGCCTATTTTCCTTAGAATAGGAATTAAATAGGGAAAAAATAAAAAATAGCCAAAAAATTGATCTAATTTTTCATATTTTCCAAAGAAAATAGGAAAAAAATAGGCCTATTTTCGTTTAAATAGGAATAAAATAGGGAAAAAATAGGGAAAATATATATTTTCACACTTCCGAAAACTACTGGGGTGGATGAGATGAGTGTGTAAGGGTGAGTTCGGGTGGGCCATGTATATCTTCCTCTTAGACCCCTTTTACATCTAAAGTCGCGAGGCCTCGCCGTGGCTCGGCCGCGGCCACGCCCCAACCAGGCCCCAACCAACACAGTGGGTGGTACTCGCCTCACCCAAACGATTCACCCTTTTACATTACATGGCTTGGTCGCGGCCAAGCCTGGCCCCGCTTCCGTGAATGCGCCGTTTGTGGCGCTCTACTTGTAAACAAATAATATTGACGATGATAAAACTATGTCGGGCGTGCGGGAAAGAATGAAGTCATCGCTCAAAATGTGACGTTGCACGCACCTCATTAGCATAAACGGCCACGGCCAGGCTCCGTTTGCTTTTACACTACCTCGGGTCGTGGCCGAGCCGCGGCTCAGCCCGGGCTCAGACTACCTCCTGAGCTGGTCCGAAAACTGGCCGCGGCCTGGCCTCGGGCCTGGCCCCTTTTGCTTTTACATCACCCAAAAGTCGCGGTGATGTAAAAGGGGTCTAAGATCTTTTATTTTTTTTATTTTTTTTTTTTTAAATAAAGAATTGTTTCAAGAAATCATGTATAATTGATATTTTTTTTTTTTCTAAATGCATGTTCAATGATCGATATATTGATTTTTTTTTTCTTTCTAAAAAAAAAAAGAGCCTTTGTTCTGTTGTTCCGATTTTAAGAAGACCTTATATTGTTTAAAAGCATACCTGCCAACTCCTCCGTTTTAGACGGAGTTTCTCAGTTTTTAACATTTTTAAGAGGCAAAAAAACGGAGTACTCCGTTTTTCTGTTTCCCAGAAAAAAAACGAAACTAGTACGATTTTATCGTATTTTGTACGATAAAAAATGTAAAATACGACAATACGATATTGCCTATAAAAAATACGATTTCCCAATCTTTTTTCCTCCTTTTTCTCTTCTTTCTTTAAAAAATAAAACAAACAAAGCCTCAGTTTGGTAGTTTATCGCACTTCTCTCACCAGGGGGAACCCTCTAAGAAAGCAATTACTGAATTAGGACAGGGGGTATGTCCGTTACTTACTTCTGTGGTATTCGTCTCACATTATTTTGTGATAAGTACCCCGTGGCAGTTCTAGGAGTGGTACCCACCGTACTGCGATGTATTTGTATGTGCTCCACATACACTCAAATGACTGCATGACTTGCGGTTTCGCAGAGCTCACCCCTAATTCCTAGGGTTGATTTTGGTCGTGAGTGACATTTTTCAGAACCAAAAAAAAAAATGTATTTTTGGACTTTGTTTGTCCCTATTTATTCTGTATTTAGTTCAAAACTGACGAAATTATTCTCTATTTCGCCAATACTCCGCCATGACGGCACTGTTAGTCGGAGCTGTTCTCAACAGCCTTGGCTGCCTGAACTTTGGGGGAGGAGTCCTCAGTAAATGCCTCACTGAGCTGCTTAATTAAAGAAATTTCAGTTATGGAAACAATTTACTTATCATCATTTATTTGAATACTACATATAATATTTGATGATAAATTCATCGTACAGTATATTTGAGTAGATGATTGACACATTGTTACCAAATTTAGACTCCCCCCAAATGAAATGTAAATTATATGTACTTCTGCGTTTTCAAAACACTTTAGTTTTTCTCATACCTTAGAAATAAAATAAGTGGTGTGATAGTGTACTATATTTGTTTGTGAATGGTATAAAAGGCAAAGTTAGTCTATTTAATAAAACACATATGCACATCCAAGCCTACACCAAACCTTACACTCACATGCACCCACACCCACACCCACATGCACCCACACCCACACCCACAATGATACGAAACATTAAAAGAGCCACTTAAACCCCCTTTTCTTTTTTTTTTTCTTTTTTTGTAGATTGAATGACAATTTAAGATAATATAATTGTATCCCCCGGCAGTATGCCGGAGGATACTTTGGATTCAGCAGCGTTTCGCCGCCGCCGCATCACATTCTTGTGTGCGCTCTAGCGGTCACATTTCTCGACGAATTTCTTTCAGACTTCCTGTGAGACTTCCTGTGGACGTGTATCTTGGTAAAATCTGGACCCCTATAGTTTCTGGTGATGCTGCCCCCAGTGTTCCGTCTTTTATAGGGTAAAAGGCCATATTTTGGGGGATAGTTTGTGTGCGCTCTAGCGGTCACATTTCTCAACGGATTTTGTTCAAATTTTGTATGAAGGTGTCTCTTGGTAAAATCTGGAACCCTATAGATTTTGGTGATGCTGCCCCCAGTGTTCCGTCTTTTATAGGGTCAAAGGTCATATTTTGATAGATGTCTTGTGTGTACTCTTGTGTGCGCTCTGGCGGTCACATTTCTCAACGGATTTTGTTCAGATTTTGTATGAAGGTGTCTCTTGGTGTAATTTAAAAACCTATAGTGTTTGGTGATGCTGCCACCAGTGTTCCGTCTTTTATAGGGTCAAAGGTCATACTTAGGGCATGGCGTGAGTGCACTCTGCAGACCACATTTCTCAACGGATTTTGTTCAAATTTTGTATGGAGATGTATCTTGGTATAATCGACACATATTTAATTTTTGGTGATGCTGCCCTCATTGTTCCGTCCTTTATATGGGGTAACCTCGCTAGTCATAAGGACCGCTAGTCATAAGGATCAGTGGCTCATAAGGACCGCTAGTCATAACGTGTAATTTCCTATACCTGTAGGGTCGCTATTCATAAAGCGAAAAGGGGGTCACTATTCATAAACTCATAAGGAGCATTATTCATAAGGATTGCTATTCATAATATGAGAAGAGGGTTGCTATTCATAATCGAAGAAAAGGGTCATTACTCATAGGGGCCGCTATTCATAATAAGTCATAAGGGTCGCTATACATAATACAGATATAGGGTCGCTATTCATAATACCGAATCGGGGTCGTTAATCATAAGGGTTGCTACTCATAATTGCAGAAGAGGGTCGCTATTCATAATCAGAGAAGAGGGTCGTTATTCATAAAGGTCAATATTCATAAGGGTCGCTATTCATAATCGGAGAAGAGGGTCGCTATTCATAATCCAAGAAGAGGGTCGCTATTCATAATCACAGAAGAGGGTCGCTAATCATAATCACATAAGAGGGTCGCTATTCATAATCACAGAAGAGGGTCGCTATTCATAATCACAGAAGGGAGTCGCTATTCATAATCAACGAAGAGGGTCGCTATTCATAATCACATAAGAGGGTCGCTATTCATAATCAAAAAAGAGGGTCGCTATTCATAATCGGAGAAGAGGGTCGCTATTCATAATCAAAGAAGAGGGTCCCTAATCATAATCAAAGAAGAGGATCGCTATTCATAATTGAAGATGAGGGTCGCTAAATCATAATCAAAGAAGAGGGTCGCTATTCATAATCACAAAAGAGGGTCGCTATTCATAATCAAAGAAGAGGGTCGCTATTCATAATCGGAGAAGAGGGTCGCTATTCATAATCGTAGAAGAGGGTCGCTATTCATAATCGAAGAAGAGGGTCTCTATTCATAATCGAAGAAGAGGGTCGCTATTCATAATCGAATAAGAGGGGCGCTATTCATAATCAAAGAAGAGGTTAATGTCAGGATTATTTGTAATATATTGTAATATGATTTTCATTGTTCAATGAACACTCAAATATGAAAGAACAAACATAATAATATTAGATGGGAGACACCCCACGGCTGTGTCGAAGCAATATTGGGACGGGCGATGAAACAAATACACCCCTTAAAAACAGGCGAGAGCGAAAAAGCGGAGGAAGCGGATGAAGAGAAAGATAAAAGCTACGAAATTTGTGTCAGTTTTCGCGCTTCCCGCGGGGAGAGGGAAGTAACTCCCCATCCATGAATCCACCCTTGATACATAGAGTGCAGCATTGGGTCCAATAATTGAAAAGCAGTCCGGGTGTCGAACTAACTTTCCGCCTAAAAGATGGTGCTACATGTACGAGCCGCTATCTTTTTCTTAAATTTGCTATAAAACGTCACAGGTTTCGCGTTTCACGTGGCAAGGGGACAAATTGTAAAGTAGTGTGGGCGTCGAACTATGCCTATACCTTCCGCCTAAAAAGAACTGTTTGCTACGAGCCTTTATCTTTCTCTCAAATTTGCTACAAAACGTCAGAGGAACCCCCACTCTCCATGCACCCACCCCTGTTACATACAGTGCAGTATTGAGACGAGCCATTATCTTTATCTCAGATTGAAAATGAATCTTAGTCAATACACATCTTATAAATAACTAAACAAATAGATAATCACATATTCGGTAATTGCCATAAAAGCGTAAAGAGTGGTCCTAAACAAAAGAGGAGGCTTTTACCTTATAGACCAAAATCTTGTGAACGACGTACATGTACATGTATGCTGCCAATTAACAAAAGAACGTGACAAAACAGTAGGCCTACTTTTCCCACTATATATGCGCGTATCGCTTTATAATCAACTTCTCCATCCATAAAGAAGGGCGCAAGCGCAATGTGTAGGAAATTTTACTCTCCTTCTCTTTTCACGAAATATTTGTTTATATGATTCAATTAAGGTTATATTTATTTCTTGTCCTTTTTTGTTAAAAAACAAACCTTTATTACTCCTTTACCGCTGATATTTTTTGGAGGGGGCGATCGCCACACCCCCAACTTCCGGCGCCTATGAACGCATCCTAGATCTCAGTTAGGTTTAAATGACGTCACAGTTTATGGCAGGTTTTTTTCGAAAAACCGCATCCTTCTGGGGAAAACTAGAAGAGAAATATTACAAAAAATCATACAAAATGCAAACGGAAGAAATAAGAGAAAAATACTGAAAACATAACAGAAGGAAAGAAAAGAAGATGCTAGAATAAGAAAGACAGAATAGAGAAGATGATAAAAGGAAGAAACAAAGAATAAGAGATAGAGGAAAGATCAAAAGAGCAGATGAAAGGAGAACAATGAATAAATGCACGGGGTAGGGTACAACAAAAGATGAAAGAGATGAAAGAAGGAAAACAATAAAGAAAAACATAAGGAGAAAAAAGACAAAATGCTGGAAGGATAAAACAAAGTATAACATTTATAAGGGAAAGACAGCAAGAGAAGATAAATAAAGGGAACAAAGAAAACTTTATGGAAAGACAGAAAGAGAAAATCCAAGAATTATCAAAATACAGAAAGAGAAGAACGAAAGAAGATCAAAACAAAAAAGAAGAAAAGTTAAAGAAAGCTCAAAACAAAGAATAACATAAGAAAGGACAGAAAAAGAAGAGAAAGAAGAAAACAAATAGAGGCGAAGGGAAGGATAGAAGTAAAGATGAAGCGGGAAATAAAGGGAAGGTAAAGATAAAATGATACTAAAACAAAGAATAACATAAGAACAGGGAAAACAAATGCAGAAAGATAAAGCAATATTAAGTTTAGGACAGAAGAAAAGATAAAAGGCTGATAATATGAACGAACATAAGGAAGAGATGTCCTGGGGTAGTTGACCTAAGGGGGTAGTTGTTCAGATGATTGTATACCCTGCACTTCTTTTTCAAGGGGAGAGTTCATAAATGACTGTTCTAGTAGTAGAATTTATATTTTAAATGCTATGAAAGCATGGAAATCAAATTCCCAGGAGGGGGAGGATGTGTGATATATTCCCCAAATAATTCAGGAGGATGGGGGGTGGGGGGGGGGGGGGGGGGGGGGGGTGGCCTGTAGGATTGGCCTGTATCATCCCCCGCAATAATTCACCTTCAATAAATGACATGATCAAATAATATGATCAGGAGGATGACCATGATAATTATTGTTCATAGGATCACGATCGATCAACATGGTCATAATTTTTGTCATGAGTTTTGTTAAGATTATGATACGGAAGACCAAAATAAAGATTTCAAAGAATATAATGAAATTAAGCAAGTTAGTAATGAAAGCACATGCACTCAAATGCTCTGAAAGGTGATTTTAACTCGGGGGAAATTTGAAAATCCCAACCGTGGGAGGGCATACTTCATTCCCATCCATGCCCATAAACAGGGGCACACTGTAAAAACGGTAGATGCCAATGAATTGTACGTTACTAAAATCACGTATTTTGAAAATATTACTATCCCACTCCAAAATAAAAACGAAAACAAATTTTTCGCGGCAATTTCTAAGCCTGTATCCGGACAACTACCCCCTACCAGTAATCTCCAGGACAACTACCCCCTACGAGAATCCCATCCCCCCCCCCTCCCCGCCCAACTTTCCCCTCATCTCCCCCCAAATGGACGATTGTTGGAACTTGAGATAAAGGCTATAGGGGGCTTTCACACCGGGATTTGCGTAGAGTTGCGTAGTGTTGCGTAGCGACTACGCAACACTACGCTGTCATACGCTGTGCCTACGCAAGTCTACGCAAGTCTACGCAAGTCTACGCCGAAGAACGCAAAATAGGTACGCAAAAAATTTAACATGTTTAATTTTTGGGCGTACTGTCTGCGTAGAGCCAGAGAACGCAGTTTGTACGCAAGCCTACGCAACACTACGCCACTGTACGCCATTCCTACGCAACACTACGCCAAAATGCCCCGGTTTCTCAAAACACATTTTGAGACTTACGTTCATTTCGTGAGGATTTGTGGAAAGTTAATTGGAATGATATTGTAACATGTGATGATCTCGATGACGCCATCGAGAAATGGGAAAATATCGTTGCTAATGTAATTAATAAGCACATGCCTTGGAGAACAAAACGCATGCGGAAGACATCCTCGCCTTGGTTAAATGCGTCCAGATGTCGTAGAATCTGCTCTAAATACCGAGATGGAGGTTTTGGACAAATGGATTTCTCAAAACAAATTATTGATTAATTATACGAAGACTAATAGCATGCTCATTGGCACGCGTAACATATTAGCAAAGTATAATACGCTTATTGTGAAAGTAAATAATATGATCTTACAAAAGGTTGAAACTACTAAATACCTTGGACTTCATATTGATAAGGAATTGAAATGGGATATTCATATAAATAACATGTGTCAAAAAAATAGCAAGCTTGTCAGTTTCCTTGGTCGATTAAGACATGTTGTAAATGAATCAAGTTTAAATTTAATCAATAAATCGGTCATTATACCACATTTCAATTATGGAGATGTTGTGTGGCAATCTGCTCCTAAAAGTTTTCTTCACCTTTGCCAAAAATCCAAAACAGACCGGGTCGCATCATTATGAAAATCAATCCTTTTTCTCATATATCAAATCAACATATTCACGACACATTGGGTTGGGACCTTCTTGATTGCCGCTATAACAAACACCTGTGTACAATGATTTATAGGATTGTGCATAATTTCACCCCAAATTATATGTTTGACAATATCGCAATAAGAACTTCCAATTACACACTCCGCTCTAATCAGAATTTATATCTCCCAAAGCCAAAGTCTAATCATTGTAAAAGAACTTTTTTCTAAAGGGGAATTTCCATTTATAACCAACTACCCAATGAAATTCGAAGTGCAACATTTATTAGATCCTTTAAACTGCTATTATAAATGAGCGTATAAGTGGGGAGGGGGGTTGTCTGGGTTTGGGTATAGTCATTTTCATTTTATTATTTTTAACTTGGTTTGATTGTAGTTTGCAAATTTGATTGACTTTGTGTTTTTTTAATTTGTTTTTCTGTTTTTGTTGTTTTTTTTTATTTTTATTATATAATTGTGTTATGATATAATTTTTAATATATAATGCTATGTGGGACCCCAAGGAAGAACAGCGGCAATTTGTAAATACTGCTGAATCATCCATATCCCTTTCTTATTTGATTTAAATGACAACCCTCTTCTTCGATTATGAATAGCGACCCTCTTCTCTGATTATGAATAGACCCTCTTCTGTGATTATGATTAGCGACCCTCATCTTTGATTATGAATAGCGACCCTCTTCTGTGATTATGAATAGCGACCCTCTTCTCTGATAATGAATAGCGACCCTCTTCTCCGATTATGTATAGCGACCCTCTTCTCTGATTATGAATAGCGACCCTCTTCTCTGATTATGAATAGCGACCCCCTTCTGTGATTATGAATAGCGACCCTCTTCTGTGATTATGAATAGCGACCCTCTTGTCTGATAATGAATAGCGACCCTCTTCTCCGATTATGTATAGCGACCCTCTTCTTTGATTATGAATAGCGACCCTCTTCTGTGATTATGAATAGCGACCCTCTTCTCTGATTATGAATAGCGACCCCCTTCTGTGATTATGAATAGCGACCCTCTTCTCTGATTATGAATAGCGACCCTCTTCTCTGATTATGAATAGCGACCCCCTTATGTGATTATGAATAGCGACCCTCTTCTCTGATTATGAATAGCGACCCTCTTCTCTGATTATGAATAGCGACCCTTATGAATAGTGACCCTTATGAATAGCGACCTTTATGAATAGCGACCCTATTTTCGTATTATGAATAGGGACCCTTATGATTAACGACCCTGATTTGGTATTATGAATAGCGGCCCTCTTTCCGTATTATGAATAGCGATCCTTATGTCTTATTATGAATGGCGGTCATTATGAATAATTACCCTTATGAAAAGCAACCCTTATGTCTTATTATGAATAGCGGTCCTTATGAATAATTTTTTTTTATGAATAGCAGTCCTTATGACTAGCGAGCAGACCCCCCTTTATATAGGGTCAAAGGTCATTTTTCCATTTCTTGCACTTTTACTTCTGCATTTCTTGACGGATTTCATTCAAATTTTGTATGGAGATGTATCTTGGTATAATCGACACATATTTAATTTTTGGTGATGCTGCCCTCATTGTTCCATCCTTTATATAGGGTCAAAGGTCATTTTTCCATTTCTTGCACTTTTACTTCTGCATTTCTTGACTGATTTCGTTCAAATTTTGCATGAAGGTGTCTCTTGGTGTAATCTAAAAACCTATAGTTTTTGGTGATGCTGCCACCAGTGTTCCATCTTTTATAGAGTCAAAGGTCATACTTCAGGGCATGGCGTGAGTGCACTCTGCAGGCCACATTTCTTGATGGATTTCTTTCAAATTTTGTATGGAGATGTATCTTGGTATAATCTACACATCTTTACTGTTTGGTGATGCTGCCCTCATTGTTCCGTCCTTTATAGGGTCAAAGCTCATTTGTCCCTTTTGTGCACTCTTACTTCTGCATTTCTTGACGGATTTCATTCAAATTTTGTATGGAGATGTATCTTGGTATAATCTACACATATTTAATTTTTGGTGATGCTGCCCTCATTGTTCCGTCCTTTATAGGGTCAAAGGTCATTTTTCCATTTCTTGACGGATTTCGTTCAAATTTTGAATGAAGGTGTCTCTTGGTGTAATCTAAAAACCTATAGTTTTTGGTGATGCTGCCACCAGTGTTCCGTCTTTTATAGGGTCAAAGGTCATACTTCAGGGCATGGCGTGAGTGCACTCTGCAGGCCACATTTCTTGATGGATTTCTTTCAAATTTTGTATGGAGATGTATCTTGGTATATCTCTCAACACATTTCTTTCAAATTTTATATGAAGATGTGTCTTAGTGAAACCTACACATCTAATTTCTACACCATCCTTTTGTTTGAGGGGATGGGGGAGGGTCTTTGTCCCTCCTTCAAATTGCTGCCAGTGCCGGGGGATACATTTAGCATTGCGCGGCCCCAGCAATGCACATTTCTAGTTATAATGAAGGAGCCTCTAGGGGGGCATTACTATGACTACCTTCTGAACCTCTGCCATGGCGCGGCACTTGGACCCCCAGTTGCGAGACGCTGCAGACGCCGCGCTCGCATGACTCAGTTTTTTTACTTTCCAATGTTAATTGGCAGGTATGTAAAAGTATAATTGGTCTATGTAAACTTTGTTCTTTAGTTCCTTTTTGTCTGAATATTATATACACTGTATTATGATTTAATGTGATATTAAAGGACAAGTAACCCCACGTGATATTCTAGATGCACCTATTGTCTGCTACGTCTTTCCATGGAGGCTGCCATTTTGTGCATGACACGGATCATTAGGTACCATATGCATTGATAATAGCCTACCTTTACAACAGATACGTCGCTTTGTTCTGATTGTATTACGATTGTTATTGGCCATGGGCCTAGATAATTGACGACCCATGAGTTCTAATAGCCATCCTGTAAAGCAGATTCCTCTCTTTGTTTTGGTATTGTTACGATTGTCTCCGTCCTTGACGTCAATTCTCCGTCCTTGACGTATATTTTTTATGAAGTATATTTTTTATGAACAAATTAAGACCTTTTAAAAAATATATAAAACTAAACTTACATTTCAGAATATGTGACTTTATCTAATATATATTTGTCCTCTAAAAATCAATTACAAGTTAACGATGAAGGAAATTTTACTTGGGATGAAAAATATGTTCGTGTACACATAAAGTAATGGCAGCCCCCTTATTATTGCTAGCAGACGATAACTTGGCTGGAAAATAGTGATTTATATCTATATCCTGTGTTTTTACATGAAATTGCATGTATCAAATAAGAGGCATATACTACACCATTCAAAATAAGCTAATTCATACGCTGAGGTTAATTTCCCTTTAATGTATCTTTCAATATGAAGGAATAATATATTACTTGAAAGAAAAAGCTCTTTATTATTACTATAAAGTATTATATGAAAGAAAATAGTTATATATCTATGTCCAACGATTGATGCATTGTATTTTTCTTTTCATCGAAAAATAATTATGGATAATTTCAGAGAATTTTATAATTTTTACTGGTATTAATGTATTTCATTAAGTTTCCTTGTATATGCAAATTATTTTATATGTGACTTATCATGATTGTTTCTTGAAATGTAATATTGTTCTTGAGAGGAAGCAATAAATATTATTCAAAACAAAAAAAATGGAGGGGGAAGGGGTGGGTTTGGATGGGCCATGTATATCTTCCTCTAAGATTTTTTTTTTTTCTTATACATAATCGTTTCAAGAAATCGTGTATAATTTGATATTTTTTCTAAATGCATGTTGAATGATCGACATACTGTATTTTTTTCTTTCTAAAAAAGAGCCTCTGTTATTCCGTATATTTTAGGAGACCTTATATTGTTTAAAAGTATACTTGATATCTGTAAACCTTGTTCTTTTGTTCCTTTTGTCTGAATATTGTATATTATGATTTAATGTGATATCGATGTATCTTTCTCAAGACGGAATAAAATATTACTTGAAACAAAAAGGTCGTTATTATTACTATAAAGTATTATATGAAAGAAAATAGTTACATATCTATGTCTAACGATTGATGCACTGTATTTTTCTTTCCTTCCATCGACAAATAATCCTGTTTAATCATGGATAATTTCAGAGAATTTTATAATTTTTACTGGTATTAATGTATTTCATTAAGTTTCCTTGTATATGCAAATTAGTTCATATGTGACTTATCATGATTGTTTCTTGAAATGTAATATTGATCTCGAGAAGAAGAAATCAAATATTATTCAAAACAAAAAAAATGGAGCCCTTTTTTAAAACCTTTCTTCTTCTGCAGTATATAATTCTTTACAAATCTGGAAAAAAGTACGAATCTGACATGGATGTTGAATGTACAGGAGAGTTTCGAACCCATCCCATTCCCAACCAGTCACGTGCTGTTTTTGCGAGTTTTGCGAGTTTTTGACTTTTCCCCCACCTGAGGATGCTGCTAGCACAAAAAACGAGTGCATGGACCCCCCCCCCCCCTCTTTTTTAAACTTTCTCCTTCTGCAGTATATAATTCTCTACAAATCTGGAAAAATGTACTAATTTGACATGGATTTGGAATGTACAGTAGAGTTTTTTTTAACCCATCCCCTTTGCAGATGGGTTCCCAGCCAGCTGTGCAGTTTTTGCGAGTTTTGGACTTTTTCTGCCACCTGAGAGCGCTGCTAGTTCAAAAACGAGTGCATGGACACCCCTGTTTAAATCTTTCTTTCTCTGCAGTATATAATTCCCTATAAATCTGGAAAAATTTACGAATCTGACATGGATTTGGAATGTACAGTAGTTATTTCGAACCCGACCCATTCCCAGACAGATTCCCAGCCAGCCATGCACAGTTTTTGCGAGTTTTGCGAGTGTTTGACGTTTTCCGCCAACTGAGGGCACTGCTAGCATAAAAACAAGTGCATGGACCCCCCCCCCTTTTTTTAAACCTTCTCCTCCTTCAGTATACTACTCTACAAATCTGGAAAGTTTGACAAATATGAAATGGATTTGACAAAATAATGGGGATTTGTATATGACATTAGGAATTCTGAGGCCTATCAATGGCCAAAAACCTGCGATGACGTCATTCTACCCAACACCCAATCATGGCACAGTTCAGTGTCCCATAGAAAAAAAGTAAGCACATGGACCTATACTTGTTTATGCGTATTTGGGCTTGTCATGGACCAAAGTAACTGCATGCAAAGTTTGGTGAAAATGACATGGATTTCACTTTAACTGTGGAACGTCCTCAAACTTTTCCCCCACCAATCATTCAAAAGGGATGGCACCCCTCCCCCCCCCCCCCCCCCGAGTCCCCTCGCTAGAAAAAACTTACATGTTATGATTTCGCATTAGAACGATGTACATGTATATGCTGCCTTGTCAGTGATCTATTAATTATGCAAACCTTCAGAATTTAGAAATCAACATTTTCTCACTGGGTCACAACAGTCCCACTACATGTACTGTATTCATGAAAAATACAGACATGTTTAAAGTACATGTAGTATCATACAAAAGTTCACAAAGCAGAAAATAGCTACATGTAAGAGGTACATGTATTGTGAACTCAAAACAACATGCATCACAGATGGCAGTTAACCCATTGTGCATATAAACGGTTATCCCTGTACATTTATAGATGGGAATTAGATAATTCAGTATGGGTTAATGCTATGTGATATCGCAGATAAAGGAAGGAAGGAAGGAGGCCATATCCTTGACCAGAGAAGAAAAGGGAATAAATCTCAATGTCTCATTTTGTTTGACAGCCATGTGACCCCCCCCCCCCCCCCCCCATGTGACTAGAATGACATATAGGTCATCTTTTGTTTGTTGGAGAGATCATTATCCATTGTTTTTCAGCTAGGGTGTAATTCCACTGAATTATTGACAGGATAAGGACCAAGTCTGCTCCTGTGATATCACATGCCCTAAGCATGTGCATCATCATGGGACTGTTCTTCCATTTCTGTGAATTTTAATTGTATCCCCGGCAAAATGCCGGAGGATACTTTGGATTCAGTAGTGTTACGCCGCCGCGTCATATTCTTGTGTGCGCTTTAACTGCCACATTCCTTGATTTCTTTCAAATTTTGTATGGAGGTGTATCTTGGTATAATCTACACACCTATAATTTCTGGTGTTGCTGCCCCCAGTATTCCGTCTTTTATAGGGTAAAAGGCCATATTTTTGTGCATAGTAGTGTGCGCTCTGGCGGTCACATTTCTCAACGGATTTTGTTCAAATTTTGCATGATCTAGAAGCCTATAGATTTGGTGATCCTGCCTCCAGTGTTCCGTCTTGTATAGGGTCAGAGGTCATATTTTGATAGATGTCTTGTGTGCACTCTTGTGTGCAGTCTAAATGCTACATTTCATAAACAGATTTCTTTCAAAATTTGTATGGAAGTGTATCTTGGTATTAAATGTACTAATAGTACTTTAGTTTTTGGTGACGCTGCCACCAGTTTCCCCGTCTTTTAGAAGGTCAAAAGTCATACTTTGGAGGATGGCGTAAGTGCACTCTGCAGGCCTCATTTCTTGATGGATTTCTTTCAAATTTTGTATGGAGATGTATCTTGGTACAATCTAAACATCTTTTCTTTTTGGTGCTGCTGCCCTCATTGTTCCGTCCTTTATAGGGTCAAAGGTCATTCGTCCATTTCATGTGCTCTTCTGCATTTCTTGACAGATTTCTTTCAAATTTTGTATGGAGGTGTATCTTGGTCAAATCTACACCTCTTTAGTTTTTGGTGATGCTGCCACTAGTGTTCCGTCTTTTATAAGGTCAAAGGTCATATTTTGGATGATGTCTTGTGTACGCTCTGCAGACCATATTTCTTGACGGATTCCTTTCAAATTTTGTATGGAGATGTATCTTGGTACAACCTACAAATTTATACTTTTTGATAATGCTGCCCTCATTGTTTCATCCTTTATAGGGTCAAAGGTCATATGTCTTTTGTGCGCTCTCACTGCCACATTTCTTGACGGATTTATTTCAAATTTTATATAGAATGTGTCTTAGTAAATTCTACACATCTTTAGTCTTTGCCGATGCTGCCCCCAGTGTTTTTTATAGGGTCAAATGTCATTTTTGGTTGCATGCATTCTGGAGGACACATTTGTCGACTGATTTCTTTCAAATTTTGTATGGCGGTCCAGCATAGATTACTCTAGACCTCTACAGTTTTTGGTGATGCTGCCACAGTGTTCCATCTTTATAGGGTCAAAGGCAGTGTTGGGTACCTCGAGATCGATCTTGATCTCGAGACCAGTCTCAAGATCGGCATCAGTAACCTTGATCTTGTTCTTGATCTCGAAGGTGTTGGTCTTGATCTTGATCTTGATCTCGAACAAAAGGATGACGCAAAAATCGCTGCCAGTGCCAGGGGATACATTCGCATTGTGCGGCAATGGACATGATAGATAGCAAGATACTAGCAATACTAAGATGCTGTGGAGATTTCACCCCCAAAAGTGAAATATTTTACAAATGAGGGGTAAAAATAATTTATATACCATAGTGTCACCAGTGGTGGTGGGGTTTTACAGTTTTGTTTCATAATTTTTATAAATGTTCATTGTATTTGAAGATTCATCTGTACTAGAGAACAAACTTAGCGTGATGTGTGGCATTGGTCGATTACAGGACGAACGCTATTGCAGTGAATCCGCGAGGCTTTCGCTGCTCCAGTGGTGACGCGCGATGTACTAGTGGTGGCGCTGTCACAGGAGCTCAACTTTTTGCTCTCACGGATATTCGACCTTCTGGGGTTTTTTTCATTAAATGCCTTGTAGTGAGTGAGTGAGTGAGGTTCAATCTGCCCTATGGCACGTGGCCCTATGAAGATCTGTCATTCTTGGCATGATGCAGTTGGAAGACAAGTAACCAGTAAGTGGACAATCACTCACTACAAGGCATTTAATGAAACTAATGAAATACAGCAAGGATTTCTTAGCAATGAGAATGTCCTGGGAGATCCCACTTGTCCGATCATTAACACAAGAAAGAAAAGTTTCCCTGTTGTGTTATTGTGTTCAGATGACTTTGAATGTTGGATATTCACCTCCCTCCAATAATTGACAAAAGAATGAAAATAACCCCTTCAGTGTTTGCAATGCTCAGATGTCTTTTGAAATCGAGGTTTACTGATTATGAATTCAAATCCCCAAACAATTTGTACGAACATCATCAAGTATACCCAAAGCCAAAATATCGCTCGTTTTGCAACATTTCATTTTTGACCCTTCCCCCCATTTATGCCGCCTGCACACGCCCCATTCAGCAAATCATATCAAGTATGTTATGGTTTGATAGGGAATTATCCAAGCTTTAAAATGATACTCAATACGACCGAATTCAAATCCTGTATGAACATCATCCAAGATATCATTCATTTTGCAACATTTACTGTTTGACCCTTCCCCTCATTTACTCCTGCACACGCCCCATTCAGCAAATAATATCAAGTACATGTATGTTATGGTTTGATAGGGAATTATCCAAGCTTTAAAATGATAAATACGACCTAAATTGTTCTCATTTTAAAGAAACGTAATTGATCTAACTCGAGTTGCATTACTTTTTGTGCTGGGTATACAGGTAGTTGAACTTTTTCAACTCTAGTTTATTTTGAAATTCTACACACTCAAACATTCTTCACTGCCTTTGATATGGCAAAACCTTTGACTGTTTAATCCAAACCTAACTTATGATATTTCAAACTCATTAGTAACTTGTGTAAATCATTGAAAAGTATTAAAAAGTTGCCAATTTACCTCACAACCCATACAGAGCTCACCACCAGCTTTCTGTCCATCTGGACGCACCTCGGACATAGATGGCCTCCTCAACGTTGTAGAGTCTGCCAAGAAATTTTTGTACATAGCTGTCATGGACTACATTCCAGAAAAAGAATTTTCAAACCCCAAGGAGTAAGTTTCATGTGGACACAGTTACATGAAATAGTTACATGATATTTCTTCATTTACTTCTCATTACTGTTTCTTTCAAACCATCTTTCATCATTAATGTTATTTTTATGCCTCCACCCACAGAAGGTGGTGCCAGAGGCATTATGTGTTTAGGTTGTCCATCCGTCTGGTCGTCCGTCCACTTTTCTCGTTCTGGTGATATCTAAAGAACCCTTTTATGAACTTCACACTTGGTGATAGCACAGTATGTGTCACCATAGGAAGATGATGTGATTAGATTTTGAGATACGTTGATCAAAGGTCATAGAGGTCAATTTCTGAAATGGCCAGTTTTAGCGTCATTCTCGCGATATCTCAAGAACCCTTTTAGATATGAACTTCAAACTTGGTCTATGTATCACCATATTAAAACGATCTGAATAGATTTTGGGTACAAAGGTCAAAGGTCACACAGGTCTATTTCTGAAATTTCAGGTGTTAGCCTCGATCTCGTGATAACTCCTGAACCATTTGAGGTATGAACTTAAGACTTGGTACTATGTTAGCGACAGCTAAAACTCTCTTTGGTTTAACCCCTTTATTCTCAGACTTCCAGTCTACATACCCATGTCCATAGTTGACATGAACCCAATAGCGAAAGAGACTTAAAGAACCTCCTTATATTTCACTACTAAATCTCTAACAAAGGAAGCCTGTGCATACTGTCAGTAACCCCTTCAGTACCAAACAGCCCTATTCCCAGCACTGTTTCATTGAATATCGTAGTGTAAGAGAGAGACTGGCTTAACCCCTACCATGCCACCCATTCTGTACATTGCCCCCTTGTCTGGCCACCCATAAAAGGCAAATACAGACTTTAACCTTCATGCATGTTTATCACCATTTTATCATGTATTTTCTCTTCATCCTACACAATTAATTTCTACACAAAATATATTCTCTAATATATCCTTTCAATGAAAACATTAAAAGTAATTCATTTTTCCACCCCTAAATTCACAAACTAAATGATTTAGAAATCTTACTTCTTGGGGTCAAAACTCTCATTTTCTTCTCTGTTCATACATGTAAAACCCTATTGACCCATTTCAGAGCATGTATAATAGGAATGTTCCATTCAGGAAAAATAGGGGTGTTGCATTAGCAAGTTCATTGGACCAATCCAAGTGAAAAGTAGGGGTTCTGTCAGAAATGTACCGAGGGGCTAGCATTACAAAAAATGAGGAGAATAAATAATTAGGATGATATCATGTATCCCTACAAACTATACCTATTGTACAGTTTTACTAATATATCCTTTGAAAATGCATTCAAATTGATAACCATTCAGGGAGGTATCACAATGAGATAATCTCAGCTGAGAGCTTTCTATTCATAGTGTCTGGACTTGAACTTGTCTTTTCTATGACAAAAAGTCTTGGCAGAACCCTGCCTCGTTGTCCTATTACATTAAGGCTCCTTTGTTCCATTTCCTGTCATAGAAATGCCTATGGGATGGAGTTTTTGTATAAGCCCAGGATTCTTTCTTTTATGTATTTACTACATTGTGATCACAGCTTGTATACAAGTAGGAGAGTGGGATTATAATGTACAATTTAATGCAATAAATCATATATACCTACCTATTATGCTAGTCACTTGACTACGCTAACCCGTTCGAGAACTTAACACAAATGAGTCACAATATTGTGCGCACCCCCCGTAATCCTATTGTTCTCCCCTTCGCCACTCACCCGCAGCAATACGCAACGGCCATCTTCCATTTTCTTGCTCGCCCCCGTCGAGTTAGTCACGCTCCTGAAATCGGGTCTTTTTGTATCTTTTCAGCGCGCTTTTTCGCCCTTAAAAGCACTTTTCTGTACTTATTTTTGTCTAAGATTATATTACTCTTGTGTTTTTATGTCACTCTTGCCGATTGCAAGGGATATTTTATGATTCCTTTCCAGGCAGTTATTTTCCTTTTCACGGCCAGCCCCACGTAGTTATTTCTGTGTCTTGCTGGTGTTTCCGTTTGACCCGATCCAGTTTAGGTTCAGTGTTTGTATTAAACGGTGTTTGTGGAAATTTGTGCGTATCCCCAAAATTTTAGGATTTATTATTACCTGCCCTCTTAAAGTATTTCATATTTTTGTATACTTTATTGTCTGTTTTATTGCAGCATTATGAGTTCGGAATAAGAAGCTGTTAGGTCGCGGAGACCTGCTTCTTCCGAAGTTCGTCTAGCAAGATGACTTGGCCTTCCAGAACTCTCCCGAGTACTTTCGTACATGGGGGAGGGAAGAGGGCTGCAGGTAAGTTGCCCAGTGGTGTTTCCCTGCAGGGTTTGCCACTCTCGGAGCATGCGGCTTCGGGGCGGGTGGCGTCAAGCTCTAGTGGTTTGGATATCACAAATCCAATCCCCCGGTCGCTCAGACCAGAAGGGGGACATCTGTTTCCCGCACGGTGGTGAAGACTCACATAAATCCGCTAGGGGAGACGCGTGCCACTACTGCAGGGCAGCTCACGGGAACCGCCCATGTTGGTCTGGGTTCTCATACCCTAGCCCCCGGCCGATGCCATATGGGGGAGCGAGTACTACCCGGGCTGTTGCTTTTGCCAGCTGATGGGAAGACTCAAGCCAACAATTATGGGTGCTCTACAGAGCAACAGGTGCGGTCAACTGAGTGCGCGACTACTAGTGCTCTCCTAATGTCGCCCACGGGCGGAACAATAGTGAGTTCACATACTATTAGTAGTCGGTGGGCGAATACTGGGACCTCGTCCCAGTCTGCCCTCGCACTGGGCGCCTCAAGCGCCCGGCCCATGGCTGTAGCATCTTCTTGATCCGCCAGTATGGGTAGTTTGTGCACGACTTTGGGTACACACCCTCGGCGCACTTCTCCCCTGGAGGGAGGCGGGCATCCCTCTGTTGAGGGTTTGGTTCGTGTTTCCGAAGTTGTTTCGGAGAACCGCCCGAAGTCTGTCAGATGCCCTAAGAAGCGGGTCATGGCTTCGGCTCCTGTTGAGCCGGCTAAAAAGAAGCAAGGCTTTGCCTGCCTCCTGCCCGTCTGACCCGTCTGACCGTTCTCAATCTGAGATGCTCAGCATGATGCGGGTTTTGCCCAACGACAGGGTTGGTCCCTCTTACCAGATACCAAAGCCCCTGCTTCTATCCCTCTTCCGGGGTCTGACATTGAGACTAATCAGCCTTTTGTGCTTGATTCCTCATTGTCTGAGACGGGGTCTCTCGCGCCTCCTATACCCGCAGCCCTCGGGGCTCCGCCGGGTGAGGAGACTTTTAGTGGCCCATGGGAGTGTCCGCCTGTGTCGGCTTTTGTTCGTGGACCATTGTCCCAATTAATTCAAGCGGAGCCAGATTTGGATGTGGCTTCTCATGCTTCGGTTTCTGAATTGACATTGTTGGAGCAGGCAGGGACTCAATCGCTCTCCCTTTGTGGGACAGAGGCGATTGCATTGTTGTCCAAATATCTCCCTGAATGTTGAAGGCCAAGTCAGAGCTGGTATGCGATGGCTGCATTTCAAGGTTTTCTGTCCGACCTCGGGTCCAGGGCGGAGGAGTTGAATGTCACTGATGGTGATAAGCTGGTTATTGATGACCTGCTGCACACTCTTTTCATTTTGCAGTGGTCACAACTTTCCAGTGCGGTGGCTTCAGTTACGTACCGTCGCAGGGTTTTGGCCCTCTCTGCCCTCGGGGTTACGGAGACTGACATTGCGTCACTTCTCCGGGATGTCCCGTCTCGCGGTCCTTCAATCTTTGGCGGACAATTCGCTACAGTTTTTCAGAGGGAGATTTATGCGCGGAAGCAGATCACTGAGATGACTAAGCAGTTCCGCGCTCCCTTTAAGCCGACGCGGGCCCCTGCCCTTCGGAGGCCTTCGGCTGTTTTGCTATCTGGACGACTGGCTCCTTTTAGCGGAGTCGCACGAACGTCTGTTAGACGAGGCACGTTTGCTCGTGAAAGTCACTCAAGACTTACGTTTCGTAATAAATTGGGAAAAGTCCGATTTAGTTCCTACTCGCAGCCCGGTTTTTCTGGGGGCTGTGTTAGACATTCGGAATCAATTAGCTCGGCCCGGTCGAGACATGATACTGACCATTGTCTCAGCGGCTCGCAAGCTCATTCTGGCCAGAAAGGTCAGGGCCAGACAGTGGCTTCAGTTCTTAGGTTATCTAGCCAGTCTAGTCGATGTTCTAGAGGATTGCTGGCTCCTTATGAGGCCTTTTTTAGACATTTGAGGCATCTCCTCAGGTTTTACAAACCGTGCAAGGATTCTCTCTTGGTCTGGATTCCAGTACCAGTAGAAATCAAATCCCTTCTCTCCCGTTGGACGAACGTGGAGTTTCTCCCGCGAGGCAAGTCCTTCCGTAGTTCTCGGTTTCGACAGATGCCTCTCGGCTAGGGTGGGGCGGACATTGCAACGGCGGCACGGTTTCGAGGGATTGGTCTCATCTTGGGACTCTACCCCATATCAATGTCCTGGAATTCATGGCAGTCTTCTTAACCCTGCTTCACTTCAGAAATCGACTTCTCAGTCGTTCAGTTCTGATCCTCACGGACAATGTCACAGTGGCGGTTTATATCAATCTGCATGGAGGCACTCGTTCTGCCACCCTGAATGCCTTAGCAGCACAGCTGTGGAGGTGGTGTCGTCACATGACGATCATGCCCGTTGCCTCTTTCATCCCCGGTCAGGAAAACCTCATTGCGGATTTTCTATCCCGGGGCAGGTGTCTTCCATCAGAATGGAAGCTTCATCCAGAGGTCTTTTCCCGCATTTACAGTTGCTGGGGCCCACTGGAGGTAGACCTATTTGCGTCAGCTCTGAACCACCAGCTTCCGAAGTACTGCTCCCATGTTTGCGACCGGGAGGCTTGGGCTCTGGATGCTGTCTCTCTCAGTTGGGAGAATCTTTGAGGGTTTGCCTTTCCTCCCTTCCAGCTGATCCCGCGAGTCTTACAGAAGATCAGGGAAGATCGGGCTCGGGTGCTTGTAATAGCTAATAGCTCCTTTTTGGCCCAGGAGGATTTGGTTCCCGGAGTTAGTGAGCCTTCTGGTGCCTCGACCGTTCCTTCTTCCGCTAAGGGAGACCATCCAAATTCATCGACCATTCCAGAATGCCGCCAGAATGGCCCCCTAAAAATCCATTGTCTTGCTCATCCCCATTCTGGCCTGCGTTTAGAATGCGGTACTTAACTCCGCGCTATGGAGGATTACATCCGGAATGGGGTCAGAATGGTGTTAGAATGGTGTCAGAATGGGTATGTTCCGGAATGCTCCGAGAATGCGCCACTCAAGTCTCAAGCCAGAACACGCTATTGTTCACAAAACAGCAAGGAAGAGCTATTCAGCCAGCCGGCGCGGCCGATCGCTGATCTGTCTTTCTCATGCCGCGCGCGCCGCGATATCGATCGATGCCTCTTTGAAGTGATCGCGGACATACTTCGGAAAGCAAATGAAAAACACGCGAACCCGTCTAATATTATTTTGGGGAAAAATAACATGATTCTGAAAACAAATCAGTGACGTATCATATTTTAAACGACTTACAAAACTCGCACATGTTATTACTTTTGATCATTGTGTGTCGATGTAAATTTGTGTTTGTGAATTTCATCAATGTTTGAAAATGGTTACAGTCATGACAGGTGGCCCCGGAATTGGAACACTATACGCATTCGGGCTGCTGCCGCGTGATTCCAGTGATGCAGAGAAAATGATAAAATTATGGAAACATAAAAATACGTCTGTGAAATAAGCTTGTCAATTCTTGAGAGTGGTGATTACGTATTTGTTTGGTTCCTTTCTCTTTCAATGGAATTTGATATTGTGATATTATTTCGCCGAAATTCAATGGCCATATTAATAAGTTATTAACACAAATGTCAAGCAGAATATTTTTTCATGATTCATTTTTTGTATGATTCATTTTATATCATTATAATTATCATAAAATTTCACTCATTATCATCTTTATATTATAGCTCTAGCGACCGGGAAAGAGGGAAAGTGAAGGGAAAGTCAAAACAAAAATCAAACACCCACCCCTTTCTGTGACTTCTTACATTCGCATTAAATTTTCTGAGGACCCCCTCCCCCCCCCCCCAAAGGATGCAAGTGCCCCTCAACTCAGTGACGAGGCTACAGAGATCGTCTTCGGATTTATCTTTTTTTGAAGGGGGTGGGAGGATGGGAGGGGAGATATGCTGCTGAATTTCTTTCTACAGTAGCATGAAAATAGTCTGTCCGATATGCGTCGGGCTTTCTGGCAAGTAATGAAGTATACTAATCGCGTTATGGAGACGGGCAATCGGCGAAGGCCGGCAGTAGCCCAAACCTGGGTCCGCTTTACTGCGGCAGCCGTCATTGGAAAGGTTGGATGCCTCATAAATCCAAGCTTGTATGTCAAAATTATACCATGAAATATGACATAACTTCATTTGAAGATGCTTTAGGTAATTACAATACTGTCCGGATAACTGTCGTCTTTCTTTTCGATGAGGATGATATAAAAAAGCCTATTAATTTCCCGGATCTTGTACTAAAAATTTTCGGATGCCGATGTATAGTTTGCAATACGCATGCGCGTCAGTATATTTTTTTTTTACATACGTTCGAATTCTCGCTCGAGAGAGACGAGAGGGAGGATTACAATTGAGTGAAAAAAGGTGACATTTTATTGATTCTATACATTTCTGAGGAAGAGCTGATCTGCGGAAGGTCTGTTTAGGTAAGGGAGACCATCCAAATTCATCGACCATTCCAGAATGTATCCGGAATGGGGTCATCAAGCATTCCAGAATGGGTCGGGAATATCCCCATTCTAGTCGCGTTCTCAAATTTCCGGCCGATCCGGCGCCTTTTGTTTGCCGAACAAAGGGGCATTCTGAAAGCATTCTGGAAGCATTCTGGAAGCATTCTGGGAGCATTCTGAAATGTCCCTTTGTCGTTGACATGGCATGGGGTCATTCTGGAATGGTCCCAGAATGCGGTGATTAAAAATCATGAACGGGACAGCGAAGGATGCGCAGCGCGATCGAAGGTACTTTATTTATTGCGATATCGATCATGCCGGCATGATACATGTATAATCTCGTTTCAAAGTATTTCCCTTTCTTTGACTATAAGGATCGGAAGAATTATTTTTGAAGATTCATGTTGATGCCATATACTATAGTAAATTCGCTTTATTTATGAATATTGTAAGCGACGGTCACCAGATAAGATACAGCGTCGACCGTTAGATGAAAAAAAGAAAACGATTTCCAGATTAAACGAAGTGATGATCGCCGGGTGAAAAAAATGCGCATTATTTCTTCCGATATTAGGACGCAACAAATAGCTGATTTTTGTTTTTAATGACATGTATGGATCGCAAGAATTATGCGGAAGTTTAATGGTGAAAGAAATTGAAGCTCATCATATCAAAAATAAAGTAATGATCGTTAGATGATACAGATTTGGACGATTGCCCAAAGAAATAATATTAATATTACGACAGTATAGACAGATGAAATAAATGACGGCCGATGTATATTTTTGTTGCCCTTAAATAAATTCACTGATGAGAATGATCAATACATGGAAAATGGACGATATGATTGATAATATTAACAAATGATAATCAGTTTTGCGCACCAAATGCGCTTTATATTTCTTCCGATATTAAGACGCAAAATTAGCTGATTTTTTTTTGTATGAAATGTATGGATCGCAAGAATTATGTGGAAGTTTAATTTAAATTAAATTACACTCGCTAGATGATACAGATTTACGATCGCCCAAAGAAATAATATTATTGATATTACTACAGTATATTGACAGATAAAAAAAGAATACGATTTCCAGATTGAACGAAGTGATGATCGCCAGGTGAAAGAATACGCTTTATTTCTTCCGATATTAGGACGCAACAAATAGCTGATTTTTGTGTTTAATGACATGTATGGATCGCAAGAATTATGCAGAAGTTTAATGGTGAAAGAAATTGAAGCTCATCATATGAAATAAAGTAATGATCGTCAGATGAAATTAAATGACACTCGCTAGATGATACAGATTTGGAACGATTGCCCAAAGAATTAATATTATTATTACTACAGTATAAAGAGATGAAATAAATGACGGCCGATGTATATTTTGTTGCCCTTAAATTAATTCACTAATGAGAATGATCAATACATGGAAAATGCACGATATGATTGATAATATTAACAAATGATAATCAGTTTTGTGCACCAAATGCGCTTTATATTTCTTCCGATATTAAGACGGCAATGATTTTTTAAGGAACTGTATGGATCGCAAGAATTATGCGGAAGTTTAATTGTGAAAGAAATTGAAGCTCATCATATGAAATAAAGTAATGATCGTCAGATGAAATTAAATTACACTCGCTAGATGATACAGATCAGCACGATTGCCCAAAGAAATAATATTACTACAGTATAAACAGATGCAATAAATGACGGCCGATGTATATTTTTGTTGCCCTTAAATAAATTCACTGATGAGAATGATCAATACATGAAAAATGCACGGTATGATTGATAATATTAACAAAATGATAATCAGTTTTGCGCACCAAATACTGCTTCCGATATTAATACGGCAATGATTTTTTAAGGAACTGTATGGATCGCAAGAATTATTGCTGAAGTTTAACGTATGTATATATTTTGTTGCCCTTAAATAGCTACAGTGATGAGAATCAGTGAAGTTATGTGTATATAACCTTTTTTCATGTTTATACTTTATTTATGGTGACAACCCGTCTATTTATAATAAAACAATGTAAGCGAAGGACGCCAGAATAGAGCGGCGACCGCGAGGTGGAAGAGGAGATCACCAGATAAAATAACGAAAAAAGTGAAAAGGATAAAAGTAACCAACGGGATTTATTCCTTTACCATTCACCATGGTCACGAAATTCATTTCTTTTTGCCAAGATATTTTTTGTCATATAGGCCTATGATATATGCAACTGGTTTTTCTGAAGGTTCATATTTGGAAAAAAAAAGGTGGTTCATAGTCCGAAATATGAAATAGAGTTAATTCTTCCGAAGGTTCATACTTTTTCTGAATCTGTTATATTTTTAGCACACCACTTGAGCGGTACAAAAAAACAGAGCATAAGATAAGAGGGCAAACACTGTGAGAGCAGAATAGAAACATGGAGAGGAGAGAGATAAAATGAAATCGTGTCAACGTGACAGATAGAAAGAGAAGAAAATGACAAATTAAAGAGAAACATCGGAAAAGTTGAATGAAAAGCTGACAGAATAAAAACAGCCATAAGAAAAAGGTGATTATTCTTGATAAAAACAAAGAATAACACAAGGAAACACGATAGAGTTTTTAGCACCCTTAAAATTGCAAGAGGCATCGGCTATCGACAAATTTCAAAAAAGTAAATGAATTAACTCAACTCATTTTAACAATATTTCTCTCCTTGCTTTTGCATGATCCCCTCTTTCTTAGCTCATTTTACCCTTTTTCTAGCTCCATCAATCCGTCAATACAACACAGACTTTATGTAACTCCCCCCCCCCTCCTCTGTACTTTTTACAAATTATTTCGGGGAAAGGCTTGTTTGATCTCCCCGCGCGCGCGCATACTATTTATAAATAACCGCAGTGATATCAACAACCTGCCAGACAATGGCTCCCAAGAGTCTCTCAATGTCATTGACCCAGTTAATGATTTATGACCTGCTGTGATTTTTTTTTTTCATGCTAGCCTATGCGATATGCGCCCGGCTTTTCTGGCAAGTATACTAGTTGTGTTACGTAAACTATGGAGACAATACGGACAATGGGCGAGGGCGTTAGCCCAAGCGAGTATCATCGCTGGTGAACTCTTCATTATTCAAATATGTTTTAAATATCGAATGTGAGAGGAGGGTATGTCATGCACGATTCATAAACTAGCCTTATTTGGTGATCGACCTCCTTTTATTCAACCAATCAAATATCTTCAAGTTCCGATTTTTTTCCGTCTAGCACAAAATTCATAATACGCTACAACGCCCTATTTTGTTGGAGTGGCTTAATATAGTCTGTATGCAAGTCTGTAATGATTTACTCCACTGTTGCGGTATCGAAGTGTGTATCCAGTATCACATCTTATTTTTAACTAATCATAATAACGCATTATTCTAGACTACGGTACATTCTTTCCAACTGGGTGTTGTGTATATCTCTTCCTACCCTCAGTGGGTGTAGGTTGGCTAATAAAAATATACTTTATTTTGTGACATATTGCCTGTACATATGTTCATTATTCCCAGTATGTATTCTTTGTACTTTTCTTATGCCAAATATTGCCGTTTTATTTATGATCTCTTCCATGCGCACAGGAGGGGCCGTCAGAAATAAAATCATTGTCAATGTCATTCTAGCGCGTGCGTGCGCCTCTAATCCAGCTATTGTGGAAGTTATAAAACTCAGCCCCGGGACGCTGCCACGAAGTGGCAGCGTCCTGAGTGAAACCACTGCTATTCCGTGCGTCTCACAATTTAAATGGGCAAATGACAATGTATAGTTGTATCGTAGGGACTATTTTTTCAATCAAAGTCATGCCACTTAGGGAGACCATCCAAATTCATCGACCATTCTAGAATGTATCCGGAATGGGGTCATCAAGCATTCCAGAATGGGTCGGGAATATCCCCATTCTAGTCGCGTTCTCAAATTTCCGGCCGATCCGGCGCCTTTTGTTTGCCGAACAAAGGGGCATTCTGAAAGCATTCTGGAAGCATTCTGGGAGCATTCTGAAATGTCCCTTTGTCGTCGACATGGCATGGGGTCATTCTGGAATGGTCCCAGAATGCGGTGATTAAAAATCATGAACGGGACAGCCAAGGATGCGCAGCGCGATCGAAGGTACTTCATTTATTGCAATATCGATCATGCCGGCATGATACATGTATAATCTCGTTTTAAAGTATTTCCCTTTCTTTGACTGTAAGGATCGGAAGAATTATTTTGAAGATTCATGTTGATGACATATACTATAGTGAATTCGCGTTATTTATGAATATTGTAAGCGACGGTCACCAGATAAGATACAGCGTCGACCGTTAGATGAAAAAAAGAAAACGATTTCCAGATTGAACGAAGTGATGATCGCCAGGTGAAAAAATGCGCATTATTTCTTCCGATATTAGGACGCAACAAATAGCTGATTTTTGTTTTTAATGACATGTATGGATCGCAAGAATTATGCGGAAGTTTAATGGTGAAAGAAATTGAAGCTCATCATATCAAAAATAAAGTAATGATCGTCAGATGAAATTAAATTACACTCGCTAGATGATACAGATTTGAACGATTGCCCAAAGAAATAATAGACAGATGAAATAAATGACGGCCGATGTATTTTTTTTGTTGCTCTTAAATAAATTCACTGAGAATGATCAATACATGGAAAATGGACGATATGATTGATAATATTAACAAATGATAATCAGTTTTGCGCACCAAATGTGCTTTATATTTCTTCCGATATTAAGACGCAAAATTAGCTGATTTTTTTTTGTATGAAATGTATGGATCGCAAGAATTATGTGGAAGTTTAATTTAAATTAAATTACACTCGCTAGATGATACAGATTTACGATCGCCCAAAGAAATAATATTATTGATATTACTACGGTATATTGACAGATAAAAAAAGAATACGATTGCAAGATTGAACGAAGTGATGATCACCGGGTGAAAGAATGGCGCATTATTTCTTCCCATATTAGGACGCAACAAATAGCTGATTTTTGTGTTTTTAATGACATGTATGGATCGCAAGAATTATGCGGAAGTTTAATGGTGAAAGAAATTGAAGCTCATCATATGAAATAAAGTATATGATCGTCAGATGAAATTAAATTACACTCGCTAGATGATAAAGATTTGGAACGATTGCCCAAAGAAATAATATTATTATTACTTCAGTATAAACAGATGAAATAAATGACGGCCGATGTATATTTTGTTGCCCTTAAATAAATTCACTGATGAGAATGATCAATACATGGAAAATGCACGATATGATTGATAATATTAACAAATGATAATCAGTTTTGTGCACCAAATGCACTTTATATTTCTTCCGATATTAAGACGGCAATGATTTTTTAAGGAACTGTATGGATCGCAAGAATTATGCGGAAGTTTAATGGTGAAAGAAATTGAAGCTCATCATATGAAATAAAGTAATAATCGTCAGATGAAATTAAATTACACTCGCTAGATGATACAGATCTGGACGATTGCCCAAAGAAATAATATTATTACTACAGTATAAACAGATGAAATAAATGACGGCCGATGTATATTTTTGTTGCCCTTAAATAAATTCACTGATGAGAATGATCAATACATGAAAAATGCACGATATGATTGATAATATTAACAAAATGATAATCAGTTTTGCGCACCAAATGCGCTTTATATTTCTTCCGATATTAAGACGGCAATGATTTTTTAACGAACTGTATGGATCGCAAGAATTATTGCAGAAGTTTAACGTATGTATATATTTTGTTGCCCTTAAATAGCTACATTGATGAGAATCAGTGAAGTTATGTGTATATAACCTTTTTTCATGTTTATACTTTATTTATGGTGACAACCCGTCTATTTATAATAAAACAATGTAAGCGAAGGACGCCAGAATAGAGCGGCGACCGCGAGGTGAAAGAGGAGATCACCAGATAAAATAACGAAAAAAGTGAAAAGGATAAAAGTTACTAACTGGATTTATTCCTTTACCATTCACCATGGTCACGAAATTCATTTCTTTTTGCCAAGATATTTTTCGTCGTATAGGCCTATGATATATGCAACTGGTTTTTCTGAAGGTTCATATTTGGGAAAAAAAAGGTGGTTCATAGTCCGAAATATGAAATAGAGTTAATTCTTCCGAAGGTTCATACTTTTTTCTAAATCTTTTATATTTTTAGCACACCACTTGAGCGGTACAAAAAAACAGAGCATAAGATAAGAGGGCAAACACTGTGAGAGCGGAATAGAAACATGGAGAGGAGAGAAATAAAATGGAATCGTGTCAACGTGACAGATAGAAAGAGAAGAAAATGACAAATTAAAGAGAAACATCGGAAAAGTTGAATGAAAAGCTGACAGAATAAAAACAGCCATAAGAAAAAGGTGATTATTCTTGATAAAAACAAAGAATAACACGATAGAGTTTTTAGCACCCTTAAAATTGCAAGAGGCATCGGCTATCGACACATTCCAAAAAAGTAAATGAATTAACTCAACTCATTTTAACAATATTTCTCTCCTTGCTTTTGCATGATCCCCTCTTTCTTAGCTCATTTTACCCTTTTTCTCGCTCCATCAATCCGTCAATACAACACGGACTTTATGTAACTCCCCCCCCCCCCCCCCCCCTCCTCTGTACTTTTTACAAATTATTTCGGGGAATGGCTTGTTTGATCTACCCGCGCGCGCGCATACTATTTATAAATAACCGCAGTGATATCAACAACCTGCCAGACAATGGCTCCCAAGAGTCTGTCAATGTCATTGACCCAGTTAATGATTTATGACCTGTTGTGATTTTTTTTTCTTCATGCTAGCCTATGCGATATGCGCCGGGCTTTCTGGCAAGTATACTAGTTGTGTTACGTAAAATATGGAGACACTACGGACAATGGGCGAGGGCGTTAGCCCAAGCGAGTATCATCGCTGGTGAACTCATCATTATTCATATATGTTTTAAATATCGAATGTGAGAGGAGGGTATGCCATGCATGATTCATAAACTAGCCTTATTTGGTGATCGACCTCCTTTTATTCAACCAATCAAATATCTTCAAGTTCCGATTTTTTTCCGTCTAGCACAAAATTCATAATACGCTACAACGCCCTATTTTGTTGGAGTGGCTCAAGTCTGTAATGATTTTTACACCACTGTTGCGGTATCGAAGTGTGTATCCAGTATCACATCTTATTTTTAACTAATCATAATAACGCATTATTCTAGACTACGGTACATTCTTTCCGACTGGGTGTTGTGGTGTAATACATATCTCTTCCTACCCTCAGTGGGTGTAGGTTGGCTAATAAATATACACTTTATTTTGTGACATATTGCCTGTACATATGTTCATTATTCCCAGTATGTATTCTTTGTACTTTTCTTATGCCAAATATTGCCGTTTTATTTATGATCTCTTCCATGCACACAGGAGGGGCCGTCAGAAATAAAATCATTGTCAATGTCATTGTAGCGCGTGCGTGTGCCTCTAATCTAGCTATTGTGGAAGTTATAAAACTCAGCCCCGGGACGCTGCCACAAAGTGGCAGCGTCCTGAGTGAAACCACTACTGTGCGTCTCACAATTTAAATGGGCAAATGACAATGTATAGTTGTATCGTAGGGACTATTTTTTCAATCAAAGTATCATATATGTCATGCCACTTACCTAAACAAACCTTCCGCAGATCAGGTCTTCCTCAGAAATGTATAGAATCAATAAAATGTCACCTTTTTTCACTCAATTGTAATCCTCCCTCTCGTCTCTCTCGAGCGAGAATTCGAACGTATGTAAAAAAAAATATACTGACGCGCATGCGTATTGCAAACTATACATCGGCATCCGAAAATTTTTAGTACAGGATCTGGGAAATTAATAAGCTTTTTTATATCATCCTCATCGAAAAGAAAGACGACAGTTATCCGGACAGTATTGTAATTACCTAAAGCATCTACAAATGAAGTTATGTCATATTTCATGGTATAATTTTGACATACGAGCTTGGATTTATGAGGCATCCAACCTTTTCAATGACTGCTGATCGCAGCCCGAACGCTACGCGTTCGGGCTGCCGCAGTAAAGCGGACCCAGGTTTGGGCTACTGCCGGCCTTCGCCGATTGCCCGTCTCCATAACGCGATTATACTTCATTACTTGCCAGAAAGCCTGACGCATATCGGACAGACTATTTTCATGCTACTGTAGAAAGAAATTCAGCAGCATATCTCCCGTCCCATCCTCCCACCCCCTTCAAAAAAAGATAAATCCGAAGACGATCTCTGTAGCCTCGTCACTGAGTTGAGGGGCACTTGCATCCTTTGGGGGGGGGGGGGGGGGGGGGGGGGGGGGGGGGTCCTCAGAAAATTTAATGCGAATGTAAGAAGTCACAGAAAGGGGTGGGTGTTTGATTTTTGTTTTGACTTTCCCTTCACTTTCCCTCTTTCCCAGTCGCTAGAGCTATAATATAAAGATGATAATGAGTGAAATTTTATGATAATTATAATGATATAAAATGAATCATACAAAAAAATGAATCATGAAAAAATATTCTGCTTGACATTTGTGTTAATAACTTATTAATATGGCCATTGAATTTCGGCGAAATAATATCACAATATCAAATTCCATTGAAAGAGAAAGGAACCAAACAAATACGTAATCACCACTCTCAAGAATTGACAAGCTTATTTCACAGACGTATTTTTATGTTTCCATAATTTCATCATTTTCTCTGCATCACTGGAATCACGCGGCAGCAGCCCGAATGCGTATAGTGTTCCAATTCCGGGGCCACCTGTCATGACTGTAACCATTTTCAAACATTGATGAAATTCACAAACACACAAATTTACATCGACACACAATGATCAAAAGTAATAACATGTTGTGCGAGTTTTGTAAGTCGTTTAAAATATGATACGTCACTGATTTGTTTTCAGAATCATGTTATTTTCCCCGAAAATAATATTAGACGGGTTCGCGTGTTTTTAATTTGCTTTCCGAAGTATGTCCGCGATCACTTCAAAGAGGCATCGATCGATATCACGGCGCGCGCGGCATGAGAAAGACGATCAGCGATCGGCCGCGCCGGCTAGCTGAATAGCTCTTCCTTGCTGTTTTGTGAACAATAGCGTGTTCTGGCTTGAGACTTGAGTGGCGCATTCTCGGAGCATTCCGGAACATACCCATTCTGACACCATTCTAACACCATTCTGACCCCATTCCGGATGTAATCCTCCATAGCGCGGAGTTAAGTACCGCATTCTAAACGCAGGCCAGAATGGGGATGAGCAAGACAATGGATTTTTAGGGGACCATTCTGGCGGCATTCTGGAATGGTCAATGAATTTGGATGGTCTCCCTTACTCCTGGTCATTTTCGTTGGGAGAGAAAAGGCGTTAGATTGATTACTAAAACTTCTGTTGAGATTTTTCTTTGTCCGTTATCTGACTTCCTTCATTTCTTGCTACCTTAGGGATGTCCCTGCAGGAGAGGCAATTTTTGCGTCAGCTACTTTGAAGGCCGCTGTGTCTTCTTTGTAATCCTGTTCCCTTCTTCTCTTAAAACATGCCACCCAGTTTTTCAATGGGTGCTATTCGAGCATAATAGGTAGGTATTATGATTTATTGCAGTAAATTTGTAAAATCAGCACTGATTTTCTTATTTACTATATAAATCTATATACCTACCTATTATGCTAGTCACTTGACTACGCTAACCCGTTCGAGAACTTAACATAAATGAGTCACAATATTGTGCGCACCCCCCGTAATCCTATTGTTCTCCCCTTCGCCACTCACCCGCAGCAATACGCAAGGGCCATCTTCCTCTTTTGCGAGCAACCCAGAGTAGAAAAACATGTTGCTTGCAAGGCGAAGGGAAGGAGGGAGGGTCATAGGTAGGTATATAGATTTATATAGTAAATAAGAAAATCAGTGCTGATTTTACAATTGCAAGTTATAAATATTTTGGGAGGGTAGAAATAAAATATACATATATATGCATGTATATATTTCACTTATTACACAGGGTTTTCCCCCCTTTCATTCTAATATCAGATTGTCAAGATATAATGTTGGGTTTCAGTGGAGAAAAGTTTCATTTTTTTTTTTTAATGGAGGGGGGGGGGGGAGGTGGATATCAGATATGAAATCATTGCTTGCAGGAAGAGGCTGAGCCTGAGGGATGTCACTGTCTTCAATCACTGTCGTCTGATTCGGTCTCCGAATCAGAACTTAGTCCATAGGTTCCCCGTCAAAGTCTCTATTTTCGCTGACATTGTCGGCAACATAGAGATCATGGTATAGTGGTATATCAGAGACTGTTTTGGAAGTAAAAATCACACGATGTATGCTTTATATTTATTTAAAGAATTAAAGGTAGAAATTAGATCATATCTTAGTATAAAATGTAATAAGAAATTCCACATAAACAAAGTTGAAAAAGTATTGTCAATTATTTAGTTCCTGATTCATGTCTTCACACTATGTGTTATGTTATGACTTTGCGAAATTTTATATTATTGTAAATAATTGTCATTTTGAATAATAAAGTCCCTCGAAAGAGGATAAATAGAAAAAATAGTTGTCGTGCTTCATCTCCGTCATATACCTTTCGCGGTTGTTTTCTGGTCATGGTTGGAGCATTTGAATTCGATATCAATCAGCGCAAAGTAGAAGGCTGGCTGTATAATCTGACGTCTGCTTGATTTAGCGTTTCAGTTTTTGCTGGTGCACGATGCTAGGTTTGATAGCGCTAGCGAATGGAAGCTGTAATTATAGAACGCACGTAAAGGACCTTTGCTGGGCCCAGCGAAGTGTAATGCATTCTGGGATATATTTTCCATGCGCACGAGTTCAAGAAAGTTATCATAGTGCATTATGCCTCCGTGATCTGACTTTTTACTAAGAAATCATGTTTTCACACTAAATTCGAATGTAACCCCATATAAAACTGACTTGAAATCGTAGGTTTATAAAACAATGAAGCTTTTCATGTATTTAGAAAACTACAATATTTTGGCAATAATTTGACATTTGATGTTGTATGTGATAATACTTGGCGGGCGGCAGATGCCGCCCCACCGCCAGCTGTAAGGATAACTCCCTGGCGGATATATAACCGCCCATGGCCCTATAGGTGTTAAACAGGTTATTATACTCCCAGAAGCTTTAAGACAAAGGAGACTTTCAGGTGGCAAAGCTTAATTCCACTCCAACCACGTTGTTTACAGAAAAGATATCACTTGAACTCTATGGGGAAAGGTAATCTTAATCCGTCTACAATGCTCAGTAAGCAGAAGTAATTCTTATATACAACTCTGAGATGCTTTCATGCCTAGTAGTATAGAAGGGCTTGTTTGAATACTATATAAAGGGTAGGATTTTTTTTGGTAAGAGGACGCAGATAGAGCGACAGCTCCCAGAAGAGAACTGAGCCACGCCAAAACAGTCAGAAAGCCAGGCATCACAACTAGGTAACAGCTACTCCACCCCTTTCTGGGCTGAGGTAGGGGGCGGCAGACCTGGCAGCATGGAGGCGCTTGTTGGAAGCAGCGGCCCAACACTCGAAATGCACCCCCAACCCAAGTCGCCTGTCATCCAACCAATAAACAAAATTCATAAATATTGTGTTATTCTGAGTGTCTGCAGTAAGCCTATATGTCGACCTAAATGTTATGAAATTAGACAAATTATTGTAGAGAAACTTTTGTTGAAATTTAGTCTATGCCAACATCATGAAAAATGGAAAATTTCAGTTAACATGAAAGCCCCTCCTCAAGGCTTTATCAAGAAATCTGAATAAGATAATTAATCGAATTTACTTGGCCTTAGTTTTTATTCAGTGGCGTCACTACAGTAGAATATTCTGAATGGGGATGCTGGAGCAAATTCACTGGCAAGGTAACTGAAAATGCCCCATGAAGGAAAAACGAAAATATAATAAATATATTTTTTAAAAGGGTCTTCAGAGTTTAAATTGTCAAAATTCCAAATTTCCAACAGATGTTCCACAACTTTATCCAACAAGCAAGCTAAAAAAAAGAGAGTAATTTTTTTGAGATTTGCCGATAGCCTATAAAAATTTTGAATTTGAATTTGAATGGGGGGGGGGGGTCACACCTCTAACGTTAACTTACAGATGCTCCTGCTTGCCAGATTTGCCCCTACCCCTAGCATGACAAATTACAGATTCCTTTCCTTTTTTTTTGGGGGGGGGGCATTTATAACTCCTTGGTTAAGCAACATAATGTGAATAGCTATCTGAGAACAGAGTAACAAAATGGTAGCTTTCACACGGACTTCCCCAGTGCAGCTCAGCCACACCACCGCACCTGCAAGACTGGCGGGGCAGCTCCGCGCGCTGAAAGAGCCAGCCAGGCCAACCCGGCAGAGCTACACTATATACCTACTGATGCAGGAGGTACTGTAGTCTACTCGTCTTTTCAAAGATATCTAGATCTACATCAATAAACTACCTACCTGTCTTATTTATAATATGCTATTCCAGCGCTAGCGCTGCTCCTAACCGAGCCAGAATAAAACAGAAACTAACGTGCACTTACCGCAAGAGGGCTCACCTCCACAACGCCTTGCCAAGGCGACCCGGAAACCCGTCCTCCTTTTGCCTGCGCTCTTTCCGAGCTCTTTGTGTTATTTTTGCATCAGGATTTCATCCATTTTAATCGTGGATAAGGTCGGTTTGTTCCTTTTATTTTCTTCTCCGTAACTTTCTCATTATTTTGGTACGCTTTTCAGGTGACCTTTTTCCCGCTTGGGTGAATTTAGCTCCAGTGAGCTATTGCGATGGAAATTTGTCCGGCGTCCGTCGTCCGTTAACTTTTTACATTTTCATCTTCTTCTCAAAAACCCATGATCGGAATTCAACCAAACTTGGTAGGAATCATCCTTAGGGGTAGGGGACCCAAAGTTGCTAAAATGGTACATGTGGCCCCCAGGGGGAGGGCCCCCAATTGTAAAACCTATGTAAATTTCAAACATCTTCTTCTCCAGAACCAGGCATATCTCAGACTTGGTATTGTGTATGGAGATACCTCTATAGATGAAGAATGAATGATGTTCATGAAATTTCTCTGAGTGGCCCTATAGGGGCCCTGTGGGGGTAACATACTGGAGGGGGGGGCGCTGCCCTGCCCTGGGGCTCTTGTCTTTTTAGCTTTTGTCACGTTTTGAGCGTCCCTTTTCCTTGCAGCTGGCGGCGTGGCTTCCCCGCGCTCACTCCTGGAGTGTTTGCTTGCCTCGTATTTTTCTGCCACGGCGGGGTTGGGGCGCCTCCGCTTCGCACTGGCAAGCGGCCGGGGGGGGGCCTCGTTGCCTTCTACTTCCAGTAAGAAAGCAAAGAAAGGGAAGAAGGGGAAGAAGGTTCTCGTCCGCGGCGCGGAGGAGCCCTTAGCCCTCCTCCAGCGGGCGGCGGCTCTGCTCGGTTTTTTTGTAGCTGCGGATCCTTCCGTCGGCGTCCATTCCGGGCCAGATTCAACCCACGCCTCGGGTCCTCCCTATCTGCAGCCCCGGCGACCTGCCCCCGGGCTTCCGGCAGTGCTGGGTGCACCGCCGGCTAGTGCAGCAGGTTTTCAGGGGCGCCCCCGCCAGTGCAAGATGTGCCGGGTTTGGTGCCACTGGCGCTGGGTGTGTCGAGTGCCCCGCCGCCGCCGCCGGCGCATAGTATGTTGAGTGCATCGCCGCCGGCACTGGGTGGGCCCCACTAATCCTCTAAAATGAGGACCGTAGATGGGCCCATGTGGCCACTATGTCCCGGACGTCTATGCGCCTCGCATCCTACACCGGGGCGCTTTCCAATCTGGCGGCTCAGGCGGAGTCTTTGAGGGTGGTTTCCGAGGACCTGGCCCTTCTGGGCTCCCTCTTGCTGAGCCTCATGGAGCTCTTATGGTCGCAGTCCACGCCTTCTATGCCACGCGACACCGCCGGTCCCGGGCGCTTCAGGCCCTGGGATATTCAGAGGCGGCTGCGAAACAGACTGTTCCATTCAAGGGTCCTTTCATGTTCGCCGGTCATTTGACAGACCTTCTGGATAAGGAGGCTGCCAACAGGAAGCGGGCCGACGAGGCTGCCAAGCAGCTTCAAAAAGGGGGTAAGTTCCCCTCCTTCGTGCACCCCGCACGTGGCTCCGTTCCAGTGGGGGGTTTTGCCCCGCTCTCCAGGATGGTGATTGCGGCCCCGCAGGCCCCGTTCTATGCCTCGCAGTTTTCCATAGGCCACGTTCCTGCCGGCATCGCCACCGATGCCTTCGTCCTGGCGGTTGTTCGGTCAAGTTTTCGAATCCACCTGGCCGACCCATTGCCAGGCGGCGTGTTAAGATCTCCTTGCCCCTTCTTGACAAGGGACGCTCGTCGAATCTTAGAGACCGAGGTGGTCTCCCTCCTAGAAAAAGGAGTGATAGAACGGGTGAGAGACCACCCGCGGTTGTGCCTCTCCCCTGTTTTCGTCGTGCCCAGGCGCTCAGGAAACTTCCGGTTGATCCTGAACTTGAAAAGGATCAACATCCACATGGATTTTGTATCTTTCAGGATGGAGACCCTCTCCTCCATCCTGCCCCGTCTACGGCCTGCGGACTGGGCCGCATCCATAGACCTCAAGGACGCTTACCATCATGTCCCCATAGACCCTGCCTCCAGGGACCTTCTGGGGTTCCGGTTGGCGGGCAAGTGTTACAGGTACAAGGCCCTGCCTTTCGGCATGAGACCGGCACCACGCCTCTTAACCCGGGTGGTGTCGTGTGTAGTTGCGCATGTCAGGAAGCAGGGAATCAAGATGTTCTGTTATCTGGACGACTGGCTCATATTAGTTGAGTCCCAGGCCCTCCTGCGTACCCACCTGTGGTGGGTCGTGGACCTCGTTCGGAGACTTGGCCTGGTGAGTAACCGGGAGAAGTCCGAGTTGTTTCCCACCCAGTTTCCCCTCTTCCTCGGGGCTGCGATAGACCTGCCAGCCCAATCGGCCCGTCCAACACACAGGGCAAGCCCCTGAAAACGCTCCAACCGTCGATTTCTGTGACTACCGACGCATCCCTCTTAGGATGGGGCGGGGTCTGTCAAGGGGAGATTATTACCGGGGATTGGTCTCACCTCTCTCCTCTTCCTCACATCAACATTTTGGAGTTCAGGGCGGTGATGCTAGCTCTTGCCCACTTCCGATCACGTGTCCAAGGCCGGGCGGTCATTTTCCAGATGGACAATGTTACTGTCGCAGCCTACATCAACAAGCAAGGGGGGACACATTCCAGGGATCTGAACAGTCTGGCGGCCCAGCTTTGGGGGTGGAAGCCGCAACTATGGCGTGACCCCAGTGGCATCATATATCCCGGGGCAAGACAACCTGGTAGCGGACTTTTTGTCCAAGGGCAGTTCGCTGCCGTCGGAGTGGATGCTCGATCCCTCCGTCCTGAGGTCTGTGTCCCATCTTTTCGGTCCGTTGGAAGTGGACCTGTTTGCCTCGTCTCTGAACCACCAACTTCCAAGGTACTGCTCCAGGGTGAAGGATCCGTACGCCTGGTGGGTGGATGCCTTCTCCATCCAATGGGGCGGGATCCAGGGTTATGCCTTTCCCCCCATCAATCTAGTCCCCAGGGTGTTAGGGAAGGTCCGGCAAGACCGAGCGACCCTCGTGTTAATAGCCCCTTGCTGGCCCAAGCGGTCATGGTCCTGGCAGGTCGTCCGAGGTTGCTCCCCTGCCGACCGGACTTGCTGCGCCAGCCACTCTCCGGGATTCTGCATCCCGACCCAGCCAGGCTCAGCCTGACTGGCCATTATCGGGGAAACGGTCCGTGAGGCGGGCTTTTCTGAGAGGGCTGCGGACTTCATCTCTAGGAGTCACAGGAATTCCACTAGGGAAGCCTACAATTCCCGTTTGGCAGGATTCTTCCACTGGTGTGAGGAGCACTCAGTTGCTCCCCGTTCTGCCTCTTAATTTGAGTGCAGTAGCGGATTTTCTTACTCACCTTTTTGGCCGTGGCCTTTCCCTTTCCACCATCCGGGGCTACCGGTCGGCGGTGGCGTTAGTCCACAAGGGTTTCCGGGACGGTTCCAGCATTTCTAATGCTCCGGATTTGTCCAGACTCTTGCGTTCCTTTTTTCTGAAGAGACCTCCATCTCGGAAGTTGTTGCCCGCCTGGAGTCTTCCTTTGGTACTGAAGGCGTTTAGCCTAGCCCCTTTTGAGCCCATGGCTACAGCGTCGCTGAGGGACCTGTCTATCAAGACAGCGTTTCTTTTGGCCATTGCTTCTGGTCAAAGGCGGAGTGCCCTGCAGGCATTGTCCATTGCCTCTGGGCATATCCGCTGGGAACGAGGTGGTGTACGCTTGATCCCTAAGGCTTCCTACATTGCCAAGAATCAATCGCCTTCTTCGGGGCAGGTTGAAGTTATGGTTAAACCCTTGTCCGATCTATCCGGTGTGACGGAGGACAAGGTTTTGTGCCCGGTTAGGGCTCTTAAATGGTATCTTAGTAAAACTAAGCCCATCCGTCAATCCGACCAACTGTTTATCTTGTTCAAGGCTCCTTATGGACCGATTTCCAGGGACACGGTCTCCCGCTGGTTCGTTTAGGCTATCAAGTCCGCGGGTCCAGAAGCCCTTGTGCCGGGGGTGTCTCCCCATGCTCACGATACCAGGAGTGTTAGTACCTCTTGGGCCCTGTTTCAGGGCGTCACGGTAGAGGAAATTCAGAAGGCAGCCTTCTGGAGTTCACCTACCTCTTTCATTTCCTTTTACTTAAAGGATGTCCCAGCATCGGAATCTGCGTTTTCGGAACCACCTTCCCCTCGCATTCGGGGGGAAGGTGATGTGCCGGACGCCTCCCCTTGTCTCTGTGCTGGTCTAGCATATTATAATTAAGACAGGTAGGTAGTTTATTGATGTAGATCATGAGAATCGGGCGTGATTCTCTTATCTACGAGATAAACTACCTACCTGTCTTAGCTCCCTCCCTCCTTCCCCGCTTCGTGCTGCACTTCCGGCACTAGTGGTTGCTGTGTTAATGTTGGGAGGACGGGTTTCCGGGTCGCCCTGGCAAGGCGGTTAGGAGCAGCGCTAGCACTGGAATAGCATAATATAAATAAGACAGGTAGGTAGTTTATCTCGTAGATAAGAGAATCACGTCTGATTCTCATGATCTATATAGAGTTAGAAAATTGTCTTTCCAATTTCCCATCTAGTTGTCCACCATATTCGTCGATTTCGGGCAAGAACGCTCCGCGTATGCAATTTTCCCAAAAAGCAAGAAGCTAAAATGCCGTCAGTTAACTCGATCGGCTGAAGATGAGCATGTGCAGATCCAGCCTTGGCACGAGACCCAAGTAAACAGCTGTCGTAAATCATGGAAGAACACCCGCTGAGTTTATTGCGCGGCATTGAACCCGGTTCAAAGAAGCTCGCTTCTGCTGTAACTCCTTGGTCTCGTGTGTCTGTCATCCCCTCTTACCTCAGTGTATGCCAAACTGCGCCCCATAATTTAGGATTAATAGGGAAACATTACCAAAACATAACAGGGGCTAAGCCTACACTTATTGTCTGAGGATGGTGTACCAGGACTGAGGCTCCGGCAGGGTAACTAGTGCAGAGTACAGCTCGCTATACCGGTTCACCATGGTCTCCCCTGGTATCCCCTCTTTCACTGGTGTTTGCCGAACCACCCTGGTCACTAAGATTAATGAAAGGGGAAGTCCAGTCCCAAAATTACTTGGTTTCTATAGAAGCAGAAAAATCAGATGTTATGGATTTTTTAGTGGCATGAAAAACTGGGGAAACAATGAAAATCATTAGACGAATTGGCAACTAAGTCATGAGTTTATGATGCCCTAGGTACACAACTCACCAACTATTTTGTTAATATTCACAATACAAATTTTAATTTTTTGTCCAAGAATATGATTTCCTCATGAACCAACTTACCTTTATAGTAATGTTTTTGCATGTATACACTAATACAGAGTAAATCATTTTTTTTTTTTAAATCATGAAAATATGAATATTTTATACAGTATACATACAAAATTAGTGATTATGGAAATGTAATATTTGGAAAAATATTAATATTTTGAATGTTTTACTCTTGAGGTTGCTCGCAATAGAGGAAGATGGCCGTTGCGTATTCATGCGGTGAGGAACGAAGGGGATAACAATGGGTTACGGGGGGTGCGCACAATATTGTGACTTTTTTAAATTAAAGTTCTCAATTGGGTAGCGTAGTCAGGAGACGAGCATAATAGGTAGGTATATAGATGTATCTAGTAAATAAGAAAATCAGTGCTGATTTTACAAGTCTGTAGGTCTAGGTTGTCCTCCTGGTAAACACCACATCACATGGATCACATGGAAAGAGAACACACAACCTGTTCAACATGCGTGTCGCAAAGTTCCATTTCCACTTCAAAGTAAACTCAAAGACGAGTTAGATAAGATGAAATGAATGGACGTAATCACACCAGTAGATGAGCCAACTGATTGGGTTTCTTCTCTCGTGGTGGTGATGAAAAAAATATGGTCAACTCACAGTCTGTCTAGATTCAAGAGACCTTAACCGAGCAGTCAACAGAGAACACTATCAACTGCCATCTAGAGCTGAAATAACTGCACACTTTGCAGGAGCCAAGTACTGCAGCAAATTAGATGCATCTAGTGGTTTTTGGCAGATCCATGTAGATGATGAAAGCTCCAAAGTTTGTACATTTATCACACGATACGGAAGGTACAAGTTCTTGAGACTACCTTTTGGTATTTGTTGTGCTCCGGAAGTCAATCACAAGATAGTACTCCAAATGTTTGCACACATTCCGGGAGTCAACACACTGAGGGATGATGTGATTGTATGGGGAACTACCCAACAGGAGCATGATGACAGATTGAGAGAAGTTCTCAGCATTGCGAGAAAAATGAATCTGAAGTTGAACAAAGACAAATGCGAGTTCAGTGTCAAGAAACTCACATTCATTGGTGACTTGATCAGTGATCAAGGAGTTCAACCTGATCCAAAGAAAGTGTCTGCTATCTTGAACATGGAGAGACTGAAATGTCGGCAAGATGTCCAAAGATTCTTAAGTACCAAAGCAGCAGGCTGAAAGTCTACATCTCACACCGTGCCGAACCGCCCATGGGTAAAAGTTGCTGTTGATTTGTTCATGCTGAACAATAGAGAGTACGTGGTCATTGTCGACTACTATTCCCAGTTCATTGAAGTATGTACTGTGACTTCAACTAACAGCAAGGCCGTGATCAACCACATGAAAGCAGTATTTGCTCGTCATGGAATGCCATGTGAACTTATGTCGGATAATGGTCCTCAATTTGCAAGCCAAGAGTCCCAGAGCTTTGCAAAAGAATGGGATTTTCACCGTACGACGTTGAGTCCACATGATCCACAATCCACAATCCAATGGCCTCGCAGAGAATGCTGTGAAGATTGTCAAAAATCTCATAAAGAAGTCACAGCACAGTGGACAAGATATCCACAGGGCTCTACAAGTCTATCGAAGTTCACCACTAGCATGTGGAAAATCTCCCGCAGAACTCCTGTACAATCGTCCCACCTCAACAACAAGCCGAGTCTATTCCACTACCAACGCAGGATGACTTAGAGCTAGATGACAGCACAGGAGCTACTGAACAACCAGCATCAGAAGAAAGCGCAACTACGTCATCAACCAGAAGAACCAGAAGCGGACGTGTTATTTTATTTCGTAAGTTCGGTACGAGAATTCAGCCAATAGCTGGCTGAATCGAGTCACGTGAGAGGCCGTTCCGCGCGCAAAACCGTCGTTTCCAATCGCAGGACCGTCAAGACGTGAATAAATTTTTTGGGAATTTTCTTGAGTTTTTATCAATTTAACATGGCGGAATCAAAGGATAAAAAGAAAAAATCGACAGATAAGGAGCTGGGTGAGCCTCAGGCAAGCCCTGCTCAGGAGTCCAAGAAGAAACAGACTACCAAAAAGACTTCGGACTCGAGTAAGCCCACGAGGAAGACCGCGGCAAGCTCTTCCGGCGGAAAGCCCCAGGCTCCTCCGCCCGCGGTGCAGGGGAAGGCGAAGCCTGACTCTCCCGCTCAAGCTACGACGGCCGCTCCGGCCGTGCCCCCGCCACCGGAGGTGGTTCACCCTGGGTTTGACACGCGACTGAGCAGACTTGAATCCATGTTCTAGAGGGTTATTGAGCATGTTGAGTTGTTGGATCGTCCTCAGAAACGGGCCCATCAACCTGCCCAGGATGACAACATGAGCATTTTCAATGAAGGTGAAGACGTTGAACGCGAGGATTGTGTTGAATCCCGTCGTAATTTTAGCCCTCGTGGACGATCTCCCTCTATTATCGAACTTGCTGATAACGGTAGGGTTGCTAACTTCTTATCAAGCCATCGCCCTGATCATACTGGTCGTGATTATGATGACACTGAAAGCGTTTTTTTCAATGGGCATGGCTGATCAAGCTGATAGTCAGGGAAGAGATAGGGACAAAGCTGCGGAGAATAAAATTCCAATAATGGCCCAAAAGTTTGCTTCCCCGACAGGAATTGGGGAGCCCCTCAACGAGGAACTAACAGACACCATCATTTTCATGATGGGTCAAAAACTGGACAAGAAACAACTCGAGGAGGCAGCTGACCGCTACTTATGTCCGGCAAATTGTTTCCCTTTGGAAACTCCGAAAGTCAATCCCACTATCTGGGAAAGCATAACGACGAGCACACGTCGCCGGGACTTAAAGTTGCAGATGATACAAACGTCACTTTTGAAAGGGATTAATGCTCTTGCTCACTCACTCCCTACTAGTACTGACTCCTCAGACATGTCAGAGGAACAACAGGATGCTTTGGCATTACTTTGTGATGCAAATTTCTCTCTTAACTGCATGAGGAAAGATTGTATTAAACCCGACATGAACTCTGCTTTCCACCATCTCTGTAAACCACAACATAAGGTGACAAAGCTACTCTTCGGTGATGACTTGGGGCGTCAAGTCATGGTAAATCCTTACCATGCTTACGCTGGTTCCAACCGTCAACCAGGGCGGGATGACCGTCGGTCAAATCAGAGACATGATACCTCTGCCGGTCATCCTTTTTTAGGCAAGACTTGGGGCCCGAAGGGGAAATCCAGAGATCGAGACCCTCCACACACTTTCACCCCCACGGCTTCAGCGACGAAGGACAACAGCAAATACCAATCCCACCACAGGCAGAGCCAGTGGAAGAGATAAACTCACCACCTGAATCAGACAAGGTAGGTGGCAATACAATTGATATCGTCGGAGGTCGTCTGAAGCCATTTCTTCCCATGTGGAAAAAGATTACAAATGACCCCTTTATTTTACAAGCTGTTCAAGGTTATATTATAGAATTTGATGCTGAAAAATTTCCCCCTATACGGGAAAAACCGCTTTACCCTTGCAAGCGGAATGTAGAAGAGCTTACTAAAATTGACTGCAAGATCCAATCTCTAGAGCAGAAAAATGTCATTGAGAAATGTGAACATGAACCTGGGGAATTCATTTCAGAAATCTTCACGAGACCTAAAAAGAATGGTGGGGTACGACTTCTCAGACTTGAATAAAAGTGTAAAGTACCAACATTTTAAGATGGACAGCATTCATTCTGCTATGACCCTTCTTACACATGGGTATTATCTGGCTTCAGCAGACCTCCGAGATGCCTATTATTCAGTCCCCATTCACCCTCTTTCTTGCAAATACTTCCGTTTCTTTTGGGATGGGGAATTGTGGCAATTCAAAGCTCTACCTAACGGCCTTTCCTCGGCTCCACGCCTCTTTACGAAAATCCTCAAACCAGTGCTATCATATTTGAGATTGCAGGGCCACACAGTACTTGCTTACCTGGATGAAACGTTAACAGTGGGAACGAATTTTGTGGATGCAAACATGGCCGTTCAGGCGACAACTACTTTGCTAAAGAAAAGAACTCGGATTTAGAGTTCACCCAGAAAAATCCGTCCTAGACCCATCTTTTGAGTTAGACTTTCTGGGGTTCCATCTTAGCACAGATAACATGCGCATTACACTCCCCGAGTCAAAAGAGGGAAGATATTAAAGAAGCCTGCACATATTTTTTTTTTTTTTTGCAGGAGTTTCTGCATTTATTGTCAAATCAAATAACAAATTTGCAAACAATTATAGTAATAAATATACAACATAATTGTTCAAATTCAAAAATGTGACAGTTAAATAACAATGACAACAGAATAAAGACATGATTATAAATTGAAATGAACAAGTAGAAATAACAGAAATGCAGGGGCCAGCTATCTTAAGCAAAATGCTTGAATGAATAGCAGCCAGTGGAAAGGGCTACATGGAAACCATAATTAATATAAATGTCTCTATCATAAAAGCGATGTCACTAACTGGAAAAAAATATTTACTACAAAAAAAAGGGGAAGGAAAGGGATTGAAGTGAAGTGTGTGCAAGTGGGTGCACGTGCAGTAAGAAGTTTACGAATAAGTGGATAGCAAATATAAGTGGTAAGCAAAAATATTTGCTTACCAAACAGAAACCAAGCATCCGAGAGGTCGCCAGAGTGATAGGCAAGATAGTAGCTGCCTTGCCAGCAGCGCAATATGGGCCCCTTCATTACAGATACTTAGAGATTGACAAAATTAGGGCGCTTAAAAGAAGTGCCGGTCATTTTGATCGTCGCATGACTCTCTCCAATAGAGCGAAGGCAGAACTTACCTGGTGGGTGTCCCATGCACATTTGGTGTCGAATGCTATGTACAGAAAGAAAGCGTCAGTCGAAATCAGCACAGATGCCCGCACAGATGCCAGTGGCCAAGGATGGGGGGGGGCCGCTGACCTAACATTTAAGGCAGGGGGTAGATGGAATGCGGAAGAGCTAAGAAAGGGCCGCAACAAATGAAATTAACTATCTAGAGCTGTTGGCAGCAAGCTTGGGACTGAAAAGCTTATGCTCAGATATGAGGAATACACACATATTGCTAAGATTAGATAATACCAGTGCAGTGGCATATTTAAACAATATGGGTGGTGTTAAGTCCAAAGCATGTAATGATATGGCTTTGCAAATTTGGGACTGGTGTAGTAAGAGAGGTATATGGATAACTGCTTCCCACCTAGCTGGCTGTAAGAACACGGAAGCAGATTCAGTGTCTCGCAAGTTCAACGATAACATAGAGTGGATGTTGAATAAGTCCGTGTTTGCCCTAAAATCTGAGAAATACGGCCTACCAGACATAGACCCATTTGCTTCAAGACTCAATGCCCAGCTACCTACCTATATCTCCTGGATGCCTGACCCAGGGGCATGGACAGTAGATGCATTCACTGTCGACTGGGGCGCCTTCAAATTTTATGCTTTCCCTCCTTTCTGATTTACTGCAATAAATCATATATACCTACCTATTATGCCAGTAGTCTTGACTACGGGACCCCTTCGAGAATTTAACACAAATGAGTCACAATATTGTGCGCACCCCCCGTAATCCTATTGTTCCCTTCGTCACTCACGCGCGTCAACACGCAACGGCCATCTTCCTCTTTCTTGCTCGTCCCTGACGAGTTAGGATGTCAAGTCACAGCGCTCCTGAAATCAGGTCTTTTTAGTATCTTTTAGGCACGCTTTTCCTATATTCTCTTAGATTATAGTACTTTTGTGTTTTAGTAGTCACTCTTGCCGATTGCAAGGGATTTTTGATTCCATTTCTTGGCATTTATTTTTCGCTTTCACGGTCAGCCCCACGTAGATATATCTGTGTCTTTGCGGGTGTTTCCGTTTGTCACCGAGCCTTTGGGTTCGGTGTTTGTTCTTACGGTTTTTGGCTGTGAAAATTTTTTTTGTGCGTATCTCCCAAATAAACTTTAGTTTTATTACCTGCATTCAGTTAAAGTATTTCATATTTGAAAAGTATACTTTATTGTCTGTTTTATTGCAGTGTTATGAATTCGGAAGAAGAAGCAGTTAGGTCGCGGAGAACTGCTTCTTCCGAAGAGTCATCTAGCAAGACGACTCGGCCCTCCAGAACTCTCCCGAGTACTTCGGTACATGGGGGAGGGAGGAGGGCTACGGGTAAGTTGCCTAGTGGTGTTTCCCTGCAGTGTTTGCCAGTCTCGGAGCTTGCGGCTTCGGGGCGGGTGGCGTTAACTGAATCTGGAATGTCAACTCCGAGGCCCGTGGCTTCGGGGTGGGTGGCGTCAGATTCTAGTGGTTTGGATATCTCAAATCCAATCCCCCGGTCGTCAAGACCAGAAGGGGGGGCGGCTGTTCCCGCACGGTAGCGTTCACTCGCTTAAATCCGTTAGGGGAGACGCGTCCCACTACTGCAGGGCAGCCCACGGGCTTAGTCCATGTTGGTCTGGGTTCTCAAACCCTAGCCCCCGGCCGATGCCATATGGGGGAACGAGTACTTCCCGGGCTGTCTACATTGCCAGCTGATGGGAATGCTCGAGCTAACAATTATGGACGCTCTTCGGAGCAACAGGTGTTTTCACCTGAGTGCGTGACTACTAGTGCTCTCCTATTGCCGCTCCCTAGCGGTTCAATAGCGGGTTCACACGCCTTTAGTAGTCAACGGGCACATACCGAGTCATCTCGGTCCGCCCCTGCACTGGGTGCTTTCAGCACCCAGCCCATGGCTATCGCATCTTTTTGCTCAGCCAATATGGGTTATTTGTGCGAGACTCTGGGTTCATACCCTCAGCGCACTACTCCCTTTGAGGGAGGTGAGCGTCCCTCCACGGAGGGTTCGGTTCGTGTTTCCGAAGCGGCTTCGGGGATCCAAACGAATCCGAATAAGCCCTCTAAGAAAAGGGTTTCAGCTACGACTCTTGTCGAGCCAGCCAAGAAGAAGGCCAAGAAAAAGGCAAAAAGGGGCAAAAAAAGGTTTTGCCGGCCTCTTGCCCGTCTGGCCTGGCTAACCCGGCTAGTTCCTCTCAAGCTGAAATGTTCAGCATGATGCGGGCTTTCGCTCAGAATCAGGGTTGGTCCCTTGTACCGGGTACTTCAACCCTTGCTTCTGTCCCTATTCCGGGGTCTGACTTTGAGACTAATCAACCTTTTGTGATTGAGTCTTCTTTGTCTGAGTCGGGTTCACATGCGCCTCCTATTCCCGCGGCCCTCGGGGCTCTGCCGGGCGAGGAGACTTATGTTGAACCATGGGAGGGTCCGCCTGCTGCGTCCTTTGTTGGCGGTCCTTTGTCCCAATCCACTCGGGTGGAACCACAGTTAGAGGCGGCCTCTCAAGCTTCGGTTTCTGAATCGCTTGGGCAGACGGAGCCTCAATCGCTCGCCCTGTGCGGGGTGGAAGCGATTGCTTTGTTGTCTAAATATCTCCCTGAATTTCAGTCAACCCGCACGCAGGGTTCGACTTCGCGATTGGTTCAGGCAGCAGGATTCCTCCGAGGGTATTTCTGTCGAGGAGGATTTTAAGCTGGAGTATGACGGCATCGAGGCTGCGCTTTTGGTTAAGCGCCCTGTTACGGTCAAGGGTAAGGCCTTTGCCTTCGGTTCCCAAGATCAAGACAGCTTTTTCAAAGCTAAGACTCTCTCTCCGGAGATTTTAGAGGTTGGTCGTCGCTTGCGGGCGACTAATCCGCTAACGGAGGATAAGTGTTGGTATAATGTTGAAAACCAGGTTAGGGCAGCTATGCGTTTGGCGGCTTTTCAAGGGTTTCTCTCCGACCTTAGGTCCAGGGCGGAGGAGTTGAACGTTACTGATGGTGACAAGCTGGTTATCGATGACCTGCTGCATACTCTTTTTTGTTTCCAGTGGTCACAGCTTTCCACTGCAGCTGCTTCGGTTACGTTCCGTCGCAGGATCCTGGCTCTTTCGGCACTGGGTGTTAAGGAGTCGGGCATTGCTCAACTTCTCCGAGATGTTCCGTCTCGGGGTCCTTCGCTTTTTGGTGGTCAATTTGCTACGGATATGACTAAGCAGTTTCACACTCACTCCAAGTCGACGCGGGCCCCTGTCCGGCGGAGGCCTGCTGGTCCCGCTTCGGGTCAACACAGTCGTGTGTCTGGGGTCCCGCCTTCTGAGCCGCAGCCAGCTCCTTCTCGCGGGAGAGGGGGACGTGGCAGGGGCTATTCGAGAGGTTCTCGTGGTAAGGCGACGGCTTCGCTTAAAACCAAGCCTAGGTTTTGATGGTCTTCCCCGAGCGTTTGTTCTTCCAGTCATGGTAGGTGGCCGACTTCATTCCTTTCTCCCCGCTTGGGAGGCCATCTCCGGGGACGCGTTTGTTCTCTCCGTCGTGCGAGACGGATTCTTCATAGATCTTTCCGCTTCGCTCCCCGGAGGGGCTATAAGAACTTGGTCACCTCCCATGTCTGCCCTGGCTCGATCTCATGCTTCAAAGGAGATCGAGTCTCTGTTGGAAAAGAGGGCTATAGAAAGGGTAAGAGACAGGCCGTCTCTTTCCCTTTCTCCAATTTTTGTTATTCCCAAGCGCTCGGGAAAACTTTGTTTGATACTGAACCTGAAAAGAATAAACAAATTCATTCCTTCAGTACATTTTCGGATGGAGACCTCCATTCTCCCGTTGATCAAGAGGAAGGACTACGCGGTCTCGGTAGATCTCAAGGACGCGTATTTTCACATTACCATTCATCGCGCTTCGCGCGATCTTCTGGGGTCCTCCTTCCTCTCAGAGACTTATCGTTGTCGCGCTCTTCCCTTCGGGCTGCGTCCGGCCCCTCAGGTTTTTACTCAAGTTGTAGCTGTGCTGGCGGCCTCTCTGAGGCGACGCGGCCTTCGGCTATTTTGCTACCTGGACGATTGGCTTCTTCTTGCGGAGTCGCGCAATCGTTTGTTAGACGAGACTCGTTTGCTCGTCAGTCTTACTCAAGACTTGGGTTTCCTTATAAATTGGGGAAAGTCAGAGTTAGTTCCTACTCGCAGCCCAGTTTTTCTGGGGGTGGTGTTAGACATACGGAATCAGTTGGCTCGGCCCAGTCGAGACAGGATTCTCATCATTGTCTCTGCGGCTCGCAAGCTCTTGCTGGCCAGAAGGGTCAAGGCCAGACAGTGGCTTCAGTTTCTGGGTTATCTAGCCAGTCTAGTCGATGTTCTAGAGGACTGCCGGCTCCTCATGAGACCTTTTCAGAGACATCTCCTCAGGTTTTTCAAGCCGGGAAAAGATTCTCTGTTGGTCTGGATTCCAGTACCAATAAGAATCAAGTCTCTTCTCTCTTGTTGGGCGAGCGAGGAGTTTCTCGCGCGAGGCAAGTCCTTCAGTACCCCTCTTCTGTCGATCTCGGTTTCGACGGACCCCTTCTCGGTTGGGGTGGGGAGGACACTGCAATGGCAGCACGGTTTGCGGGGGATTGGTCTCATCTTGGGACTCTTCCCCATATCAATGTCCTGGAGTTTATGGTAGTTCTGTTGACCCTGCTCCATTTCAGAAGTCGACTTCTCAGTCGTTCAGTTCTGATCCTCACGGACAATGTCACTGTGGCGGCAGGGAGGCACTCGTTCGGCTGCCCTGAATGCCCTAGCAGCTCAGCTGTGGAGGTGGTGTCGTCGCATGGCGATCACACCCGTGGCCTCTTTTATCCCCGGTCGGGAAAACCTCATTGCGGATTTTCTGTCTCGGGGGCAGGTGTCTTCCATCAGAATGGATGCTCCATCCGGAGGTCTTTTGCCGCATTCGCAGTTGCCTAGGTCCACTGGAAGTGGATCTATTTGCGTCGGTGCTAAACCACCAGCTGCCGAAGTATTGCTCCCGTGTTCGCGATCAGGGAGCATGGGCTCTCGATGCTTTCTCCCTCAGCTAGGAGAACCTTCAAGGATTCGCCTTTCCTCCCTTCCAACTGATTCCGCGAGTCTTGCGGAAAATCAGGGAAGCTCGGGCTCGGGTGCTTGTGATAGCTCCCTTTTGGCCCAGGAGGAATTGGTTTCCGGAGCTAATGAGCCTCCTGAGGGCTCAACCGTTCCTTCTCCCGCTAAGAGCAGATCTGGTGTTGCAGTCCCTCTCGGGGATTTTTCACCACAGTCCGGAGTCCCTTCATTTGACTGCTTGGCCCCTGTCAGGGAATCTGCAAGACAGTCGGGTCTCTCTGATAGAGCCGCGGACTTTTTAATGTCCAGTCGTAGGGTTTCTACTAGGGAAATTTATAATTCCCGTCTCTCTGTCTTTTTCCTTTGGTGTAAAGAGCGAAATCAAACCCCTTCTAAGGCTCCTATTGGTTCAATTGCGGATTTCCTAATCTCGTTATTTGACAAAGGGAGAGCCATCTCTACTATCCGAGGCTACCGTTCGGCGATTGGGGCCATTCATTCGGGTTTCTCAGATGGTTCGGGGATTTCCAATTCCCCGCTATTGAGTGGTTTGATTCAGTCGTTCTTTCTGAAACGTCCTCCTTGTTCTAGGTTAGTACCGTCTTGGAGTGTGCCTAAGGTCCTGGAGGCCTTGGCGAAACCTCCTTTTGAACCGTTAGGTGAAGCTTCGCTTCATCATCTTACGGTTAAGATGCTCTTTTTGGTAGCTATTGCCTCTGGGCAGAGGCGCAGTACTCTTCATGCTCTCTGTCTTACTCCTGGTCATGTTCGCTGGGAGAGAAAAGGCGTTAGAATGATTCCTAAGGCTTCTTTTATTGCCAAGAATCAAACGGCTGCCTCTGGCCCTGTTGAGATTTTTCTTTGTCCGCTTTCTGGGTTTTCGTCAGTGCGCGAGGACAAAGTTTGGTGTCCTGTTAGGGCTCTCAAATGGTATATTAATAAGACTAAGTCTTATCGTAAGGATGATCAGTTGTTCCTGATCACTAGAGAGCCTTTTTCTCCTGCTTCTCTTGATTCCATTTCTAGATGGATTGTTGAGGCTATTAGGGCTGCTGGCACAGAGGCTCTTTTATCTGACAGTAAGCCTCATGCTCATGACACTCGTAGTGTCAGCACTTCTTGGGCTCTGTTTCAAGGTGTGGCGCTTGATGATATTTTGAAGGCCGCTTATTGGCGTTCGCCCAATTCCTTCATTTCTTGCTACCTTAGGGATGTTCCCGCAGGTGAGGCTATGTTTGCGTCAGCCACCTTGAAGGCCGCTGTGTCTTCTTTGTAATCTTCGGTGTAATCCTATTCCCTTCTGCTTGAAACATGCCTCCCGGTCTTTGAGTTGGCGCTGGTCTGGTATAATAGGTAGGTATATATGATTTATTGCAGTAAATTTGTAAAATCAGCACTGATTTTCTTATTTACTATATAAATATATATACCTACCTATGACCCTCCCTCCTTCCCCTCACCTTGCAAGCAACATGTTTCTACTTGGGGTTGCTCGCAAAAGAGGAAGATGGCCGTGGCATGTTGACGCGCGTGAGTGGCGAAGGGGACAATAGGATTACGGCGGGTGCGCACAATATTGTGACTCATTTGTGTTAAATTCGCGAAGGGGTCCCGTAGTCAAGACTACTGGCATAATAGGTAGGTATATAGATTTATATAGTAAATAAGAAAATCAGTGCTGATTTTACAATTTAGTGGCAAAATGCCTCCAAAAGATCTGGGAAGACAAAGCGACGGGGATTCTAATTGTCCCAAATTGGCCCACACAGCCTTGGTTCCCCCTACTATGTACCATGTTATGTGAAGAACTTTGGGAACTTCCTAATCAAAGACCCTTGCTAACCCAAACTGTCACGGGCAGACCCCACCCTCTCACTCATCTTTCTCTGTTGTGTTGCAGAGTTGGAGCAGCCATTTCATAGCTCAAGGACTCTCAGAAGAGACTGCCAGGATAATGTCTGCTGGATGGAGACAATCTACTAAACAGCAATACATGGTTTACATAAGGAAATGGAAAAAGTTTTGTTTGGAACGTCAATTAAATTGGACCCATACAAAGGTGGGGAAGTTGTTTATGTTTTTTAATTCCTTGTACAAGAGTGGAGCAAGCTACAGTTCCATTAACACAGCCAGGAGTGCTTTAGCTTCAATCATGATTTTGGATGATGAGAGATATACAATTACAACACACCCATGGATCATTAGATACTTTAGAGGCATTTTCAACCTCTGTACCCCTACCCCGAGATATACCTTCATTTGGGATGTGGGAAAGGTGCAAAATTATCTTCATAATATAACCCCAGCACACAAATTATCCTTGTGCCAATTAACACTCAAACTATGTACCTTACTTGCCCTTGTCACAGCGCAGAGGACACAGACATTATCGTTCTTATCTCTTGACAACATGAAAGTGACCTCGATCAGACTGCGTTGAAATAGCTGTGACAGAGTTACTCAAACAGAGTCGCCCTGGGGATATTGGTGCAAAATTGACAATCAAAGCTTTGCCTGGAGACAAGAAACTCTGCATTGTGCACTATCTCAGGGAGTACATTCACAGAACCAAAACCCTGAGGAAAACAGAGAAAGGACTCTTTATCTGCTATAAACAGCCACATCAGAAGGCATCAAAGCAAACTATTGCCAGATGGATCAAATCAGTGTTAAAGGTGTCTGGAATAGACACTGATCAGTTCAAAGCTCATTCCACCAGATCAGCGGCCGCCTCTTCGGCACAGAGAAACAATCTTCCCTTAGCAGACATTCTGAAACAAGCTGGATGGAAAAGTGAATCCACCTTTGTGAAATTCTACCTACAGCCAACTCGGAATGAATCGTTGTTTGGACAAACAATTTTTAAAAGACAAAACTGAGATGATTGTTAACTCATGCTTGGGTATGTCACTAATGTGTTTACATGTACGTGCATGACTACTGTGAAAGCTTTGAAGTCTCACGTGACTCGATTCAGCCAGCTATTGGCTGAATTCTTGTACCGAACTTACGAAATAAAATAGAAAATGAAATGAAAAAATGAAATTTTTGAAATTTGAAATTTGATTTAATATTTTATGAGTAAAGAGAGGTTAAGAGAATTCAACACCCTCCTCTCCCTCCCTTTCTCACAGGAGCTCAAATGTTAGAGCTCAAGTTCATATATTTCATTTTAGGTACGAATTGTTTTCACAGTAGTCATCTGCTTTGAAAAATGACGGTTTTGCGCGCGGAATGGCCTCTCACGTGACTCGATTCAGCCAGCTATTGGCTGAATTCTCTTAACCTCTCTTTACTCATAAAATATTAATCAAATTTCAAAAATTTCATTTTTTCATTTAATTTTCTATTAAACCGCCAGACAACAGAGCGTTTTGTAAATAGTTTGTAGTTATAGAGTTAAACTTGGACTCTAAAACATAATTGCAGGATTCCATGAGCATGATATATATTTGCAGGTTATAGTTTATCAGTATAACCGGATTTAATCAATCAATTTGATTACAAGAATCAACAAATATCACTCAACCTCAATGCAGAATTCCAGTATCGCGAATGGCAACCTGAAAAATATGGACTGTCGCGTAATTAGTTATTTATTTGAAAGCGACAGTACTCCAGCTTTAAGGGGCAGAATAATCCCCTAGTACAGTCGCGAGTGTACAGGTAGTCTACCCTGTCACTCTGTACAGTTTAAGAAGTTTTATATATGTATATGTAAACCTCTTTTAAAGAAAGAAAGGAAGGTGTAGTGATGGCTAGTTAACAGAGTCTGCAAATACGGACTAGTATGTATAGCTAAATATAGAATGACCTGCAACCCATGACTCATGCCAGGTCAGTTATGAAACAATGAGTACTTGTATGATATCTACACATGAATACATGACTACAGTGATGTCTGCCTGACAGCTTATAAGTTCAGTCAAGCTCTCTAACTGGTCTTACCTGTATTGTTGCTCAGTCCCTTACCCTGGAAGGGTCTCCACAAATCCTGCAACAAAACAAATCCAAGATGGGGAGAAAGTGAATGAGTTATATTAGATACTGGTTGTTTGAGAAGGTCGTTTCTTCTCTTGAGCAACATGGGTTCCGCTACTTAAGTCCTTAAATATTGGGAACCAAGCCTGAGTGGGCCAATTTGGTACTACTGAAAGCCCAGTCGCTTTGTCTGCTTGTATCTTTTGTAAGCATCTCGATATCAGACAGAAGGTGGGGGGGGGGGGGAATGCATAGAAATTGTGAAGGCATTCACTGTTTCAGCGCCAGGCCACCACATGCCATTTACCACAGGACTACTACACAGCCGTTACCACTGGATTGCCAACTTCCTGTGGTAACTGGTGTGTGGTAGTGCTGTGGTAACCAGTATGGGGTATTGTGTGGTACTGCTGTGTGGTACTGCTGTGTGGTATTGATGTGTGGTACTGCTGTGTGGTACTGCTGTGTGGTATCGCTCTGTGGTATTGCTGTGTGGTACTGCTGTGTGGTACTGTTGCGTGGTACTGTGTGGTACTGCTGTGTGGTATTGATGTGTGGTACTGCTGTGTGGTACTGATGTGTGGTACCGCTGTGTGGTATTGCTGTGTGGTACTGCTGTGTGGTACTGCTGTGTGGTACTGCTGTGTGGTATTGCTGTGTGGTATTGATGTGTGGTATTGATGTGTGGTACTGCTGTGTGGTACTGCTGTGTGGTACTGCTGTGTGGTACTGCTGTGTGGTACCGCTGTGTGGTATTGCTGTGTGGTACTGCTGTGTGGTATTGCTGTGTGGTATTGATGTGTGGTACTGCTGTGTGGTACTGCTGTGGTACTACTGTGTGGTACTGCTGTGTGATATTGTCCTGTGGTAGTCCTGTGGTTTATGTCCAAAAAAACCACAGGAATAGTCTGTGGTACTGTTGTGTGGTACTGATGTGTGGTTTTGCTGTGTGGTACTCCTGTGTGGTATTGTCCTATGGTAGTCATGTGGTATATGTCCCAAAAACCACAGGAATAGTCTGTGGTATTTTCCTATGGTACTTTCCTGTGGTACCGCTGTGTGGTATTACCACAGGATATTTTTGTAAGGGTAGATACTGGTTGTTTGAGAAGGTCGTTTCTTCTCTTGAGCAACATGGGTTCCGCTACTTAAGTCCTTAAATATTGGGAACCAAGCCGAGTGGGCCAATTTGGTACTACTGAAAGCCCAGTCGCTTTGTCTGCTTGTATCTTTTGTAAGCATCTCGATATCAGACAGAAGGTGGGGGGGGATGCATAGAAATTGTGAAGGCATTCACTGTTTCAGCGCCAGGTTCTGGCAACCAAGATACAAATCTAGGAATATGAACATTCTGTCTGGATGGGAACAGATCTATTTCAGGTAGACCAAAGTGGTCAACAATCTGTGAAAAGGCTTTCTTGTCCAACATCCATTCTGTTCTGTCATTGAACTTTCTGGACATTTGGTCTGCCTCAGTGTTTAGACAGCCTGGTAGATGGGCTGCAGTTATCCAGATATTTCTCATCATACACCATTTCCAGATTTCCAAAGCCATATGATCACAATCTCTAGATTTGATACCCCCAAAGTTATTTAGGGAGCTTACTGCTGTTTGATTGTCTAGTCTCATGAGCACGGTGCAAATCACGCCTATCCTCACAAAAAGCCCTTAACCCTAGGCTTGCGGCTAGTGTCTCTAAGAAATTAATCTCATTATTTTGAGCTCGGTTCAACTCTTGCTCATTCCATCTTCCTCCTATCTTAGTGTGGAGGTTAGTTTCTCCCCAGCCCATGCCACTAGCATCAGTACGTAGCTCAATTTGTGGATTTACAGTCTGATTGGGGAAAAGGAGGATCTTACATTCTCTATCCACCATAATAATTCCTCAGCCCTTTGCCTTAGAGGAGAGCTTCATCGGCCTATCAAAATGACCCTTACATTTCTTCAGGGCAGTAATCTTATCCCTTTTGAGGGAGCAATAAAAAACAAGGGACCATATTGTATAACCGGGAATGTTGCTATCAACTTCCCTATCACTCTAGCTACCACCCGAATGAGGGGGTTGTTGGCATGAAGGAGATCTGTGCAGTCTTTGACTATATCATCCTTCTTATCTTCAGGTAGAGAAAGATGCATGATTACTGAATTTAGCATGAACCAAAGGAATTTTATCTCCTGCATTGGTATAAGGACTGACTTTTCAGGGTGTACCAGCCTTTGTACGTTCCTTGTCTTTTCCAATGATTATGGTATCATCTAAGTACCCAACCACTACATGACCTGCCTGTCCTAGCGAGGCAAGGACAGGTTTAAGTAACTTGGTGAATAACCTCGGGGCTGTGCTTAGGCCGTTTGGAAGGACCTTCAATTGAAACAGCTGCTTTTCCATACAAATTTTAAATACTTTCTGAGGCTAGGATGGATGTGAACAGAGTAATATGCATCTTGGAGTTCGACTGAAGCAAGATAACAATTTGGAGAAATAAGTGCAACAGCTACATGAATATCATCCATCTTAAAATGATGGTACTGAAGGCTCTTGTTTAGGTCTGATAGATCTAAAATCAGACGCAGCCCTCCATTCTTCTTGGGGCGAGTGAAAATATTGGAAATGAATTCGCCTTCATCATGATTACATGTCTCTATGACATTTTTATCCAAAAGTTTCATAATTTCATTGCTGATAGCAGCCTGCTCGGTCTGACAGGACTTGAACTGGAAAATTGGCCGAGATTTTCTCGGTGGCATGCACTGTGTGTCAAATTCAAGTTTGTACCCGTAATGCTGCACCAATTTTCATAAAACTGTTTCAGTCAACCTCCAACAGGAGTACTACATGTACATGTAAATGAATCTTTGAGGTTGGTGTTGTTTAGTTCTTCTTGAAGTTGTAGTTGTAGGTTTTCTGTTTTGCTCCAAGCTGAGGCAGGGCACTGCTCTGGTGTTTGTCTTTCTGATGATAAGTCTGCCCCTGATGGGGCTGATTGCCTAAAAAAGGCCTGTGGGAACTACCAGCCTTAGGTTGTGAGCGGCTTGAATCTCTGGAGGACAGCGCCATCCTGCATCATGGTACTTGGACTTGTGTGACCCGGCATAGGGGTACAAATGATGGCTATGCTGGCCAGAACTGGGTTTAATCTGTGGCCTTATCTCACCCCCGCTGTTGCCTTCTGTTGTTCCTGCAAGTGTTTCACTTGCTTGGGTAGGTCATCACCAAACAGTTGTTTCCCCACCATAGTTGTGGTTTTGCACAGGTGCGTGAATCTAGCGTTCATGTCTGGCCTGATCAGGTGCTTGCGTAAAGAGTTAAGTTCAAAGTTAGTATTGCTCAACAGAGCCAAGGCATCCTGCTGAGTGGCTGAAATACCGTCAGCTGCATCAAGTGTACGCAAGGAGGCCACCAAACCTCTGATGAGGGACAGCTGAACCCTCTGTAGTTCAAGGTCCCTGCTCTTGGTGCCTGATATCAAGTTGTTCCAAATTGGAGCATTCACTTTGGGAACAGTAAGCAAAGGGAAGTTACTGGGTGAAATGTACTTTTCCCCAGTCTCATTTAGGGTTTTTCCCTCCAGCTGATGTGAGATTAAGTAAGTCGCCAAACTGGCCAAACTCACTGGGTTGAGCAAATTTAGCTGTGAGCTTAGGTACCACTAGTTCTTCCTCCATTTCATGTTCATAAACATCATCATGATCATACACCTCACTAAAGCCTTGACCGGCAAGAGGTTCATCGGTATCTGAGATATCCATTAATTCAGTAGGATCTGGAATAGAACGGCTGCCTTCCGACGTACCAGGACGATTATTCACACCGAAGGTGGAATGCGAAGTGCCCGGGCTCTGCGCCGCAGACGAGGTGGATTGGAGACTCTCCATAGCTTTGCCCAATAGGGCTTCCAGTTTATCCAGTCTATCCCCCAAATCGGGCTGAGATGGGATCTTTGGCTTCGCCACTTTAGATTTTCCTTTGTCGGAAGAATCCCCTTTGGGTTTGTTCTTGCCTGAAGTCGAGCCCGAGGGCTTCTCGGCATCTGAAGTAGCTTCGCTACTTGCACCCTCGGTAACGCGACCGGAGTGCATAGGGCGTGGGTCCGGCTTTGCCGACGTCTGGCCTGGAGTCAGAGATTTCTCCTCACACAAGAAACTCACTTCCATTTTCTCCAAAAAACAATGATGAACTCTCAAAAGTGGAGAGAAGGAGTAGAAACCAATAAAAACTCAGAAAATAGCTGTGGTAAACAGCGAATATCCGTAGATGGTGAATAAAGAAGAAAAAAACTGCGACGAAAACAGTTTTCAGCGCGAGACCGCCATTTGCAAAATGTAATTGACTGTGCAATGCGCATTACGGGCTCTCGTGTAATTTCTCACAGAAAAATTACGTAGTAAAATGTACTGTTATATCTACTAACTAATGCAGTGTGAAATTTGTTTCAGTTACAGCCATTTATGTTTGACTCATTTCAGTCATTTGGGTATCTAGATATTGGGATTTTGGGCCTTAAATGTTGTATAAGGCAAAAGCTTAGGGGGCGCTGCCCCCTGAACCCCCGCTGCGGCATTGCCCCTGGACCCCTGGTCGATTGTCGTGAATCTCCGTTTGCTGCGCTCACTCCACACGCAGGTCAAAGTCCACGAGGTTGCACCCACCACTAAAAATGCTCCAGCTACGACACTGCCAGGAGGAGATAAAGTGATCAGACATTTTGGTTATAAGGTGTAAGGTCAAATGTCAAAGATGTCAATTAACATGTAATTGTAGTTTTTTTCTGGTTATCACAATATTTCAAGAATAATTTGAGCCATCAACTGAATTTAGGTGGAGGCATATAGGAGACGCAGTCGCATTAATTTTGTTTTTGTTCTTATCCAGATTACCTTTCAGATAAACATGTAGAAAATTTAAGGGATGAAATAGTCTTTCTTCTATGTTTGTGAGGAATAAAAAGAAATTAAGATAGAAAGCCATGTTTATGTAGTAAGATCATCAAAAACCTGTTTGAAATGTTAATTTAAAGTTCAAAGAAATAGCATACATATCATTTCCTGCAGATACTGGGATGTGATTGATGCCAAGCTGCGAGAGGTGGCTTTCAACCACCATGTCAATGTACGTGTTATGGGAAGCATATGGAACCATACCACAGCAGATATGACAATCTTCCTGCGGTCATTGGCAGAGCTGGGTACAACAGGCAGATTCGACATACAAGTGGTAAATTCCGGTTTCGTTCTAATGTCAGAATTTTTCTCTTCATGGATCCTAATTCTCACTTGATTTGAAAATGTTGATTTCCATGTAATAGATCTTACACAACCTTTCTCTCAGCACATATGACTATCTCATTTTACTGTCCATATTATGTGACATGTTCTGGCTAAAAGCCATGTTTGTAATGCATTTAAATTAACACGGATTGCATAAATCTGAGAAACAGAGCAGAAAGGAAAAGTGTGAGAAGAGTGAAACAAAGAAAAGAAAGTAAAACAAGCTATGAAACAATGAGAGAAAGCAAGTACATAAGCTTGAAAAGACAAGCAGAATAGTTAGCAATGGAAAATATGTAAATACCATGGGGCTATAGTGTACCTGGCTGCTTTTCCTCTCCTTTCTTCTTTAATTTTGTTTCGAGTTTTCACTCTTATCTTTTTGCTCTCGTACTATCCCGCTCCTCATTTCAATCCTTTTCTACTTTATTTCTTCTTCCCAGTTTCTTTATCAATCAGTTTTATCCCCCATCTTTCTACCTCCCCCAAAGCTTTTCCTATTTGTTTCTCTATCTCACTCTCTGTCCTTGACTCAAGACAATTTGCTATTGTATGTATGCTTGTATCAAGAAGCCACATGTTTGTAAAATTTATATTAAAAGTACAGTATAGCAGCATACACGTGTAAGCAGCTTTCAACTCAGCTACATTTTCGTATATCTCTATTGATTTTCACATTTTCATTGTTAGAATTTATTCTAACTTTAAAATCAAATACATTAAAAAAATTTTTTTTTTACATTTTAGTAACGTTAATTATCATTTCAATTTTTTACCTAAATTAAACTTTGACCAAAAATAAGAGGATTGACCCTTCAAAGAGGCAATATAAATGTTAGGCTACTGCAGTTTTGCCTTTTCTTTATCACAGTATCTTAAATCCACCAAAATATGGTGATATAATTTACAGCAATAAATCAATGTTTCTACCTATTTGCTAGTTTCCCAAACTATGCCGTCAATCGAGAAAAACAAAGTCAGAAACGCGCATGCCCCCGCCATGCTCTTCCTCTTCCGTTCTCGCCCGTCAGAGAAGTGACATCTATGAAGCTAAGTCTTAACCTAAATTGCGAGATTTTTACCTCCAAAAGCGTTTTTGGTTGCTTTTCGCAATAAAAATCCTGTTCACCAAGTTTTCACACTCATTTTGGTGTATCGTATTTTTCCCGAGTCAACCTCCTTCACGGTATTTTAATCAAATTACTTTGCCGTTTTTCTTCCCATCGGGGCATTATTCACAGACGGCAGACGGTGTACTAGTACACTGTGTCGGGCTCCCCCCCCCCCCCCCCCCCCCCCCCCCCCCCCGTCTGTAGGTGGTTGATTCAACGCGCTTAGACAAGCGGTCTTATCAAAACATTGTTCTCTGTAATAGGAGTTTATTCCCACTCCGTATTGTGAGTTGGTTGTTACCTTTTATATAGATCTATATTGTTTGTAATAATAATAATTTTATTACCTTATATAGTTTTCTATATTTGTTTGCTTGTCTTTATTTTCAGCCATGTCGAAGTCTCCGTCTTGGGCTGGCGTTCCCGAGTATTTTAATACTTATAAGGGGACTCGCCTAGCCTTGGGAGGGTTGGCTGCGAGATTTCATCTCGCACCAATGTTATCTCCCCCGGAGCTTCGACTAAGGTAAGTTAGGGCCTACCTCGTGTACGGCTTGCCCCTTGATGAGTTTGTCTTCTGTTTTGACGACCAACTCATGCGGGATAAACCGAGAGAGTGAGTGCTGGGACTCGGCCAATACCTCTCTCGAAGATAGAGACTTGTATAACGGTGGGAGTGAGTGCCTTAGGCCAATACCTAGCGGTTCAATAGCGGGTTCACACGCCTTTAGTAGTCAACGGGCTCATACCGGGTCATCTCGGTCCGCCCCCGCACTGGGTGCTTTCAGCACCCAGCCCATGGCTATCGCATCTTTTTGCTCAGCCAATATGGGTAATTTGTGCGAGACTTTGGGTTCATACCCTCAGCGCACTACTCCCTTTGAGGGAGGTGAGCGTCCCTCCACGGAGGGTTCGGTTCGTGTTTCCGAAGCGGCTTCGGGGATCCGAACGAATCCGAATAAGCGCTCTAAGAAAAGGGTTTCGGCTACGACTCTTGTCGAGCCAGCCAAGAAGAAGGCCAAGAAAAAGGCAAAAAGGGGCAAGGTTTTGCCGGCCTCTTGCCCGTCTGGCCTGGCTAACCCGGCTAGTTCCTCTCAAGCTGAAATGTTCTGCATGATGCGGGCTTTCGCTCAGAATCAGGGTTGGTCCCTTGTACCGGGTACTTCAACCCTTGCTTCTGTCCCTATTCCGGGGTCTGACTTTGAGACTAACCAACTTTGTCTGAGTCGGGTTCGCATGCGCCTCCTATTCCCGCGGCCCTCGGGGCTCCGCCGGGCGAGGAGACTTATGTTGAACCATGGGAGGGTCCGCCTGCTGCGTCCTTTGTTGGCGGTCCTTTGTCCCAATCCACTCGGGTGGAACCAGAGTTAGAAGCGGCCTCTCAAGCTTCGGCTTCTGAATCGCTTGGGCAGGCGGAGCCTCAATCGCTCGCCCTGTGCGGGGTGGAAGCGATTGCTTTGTTGTCTAAATATCTCCCTGAATTTCAGTCAACCCGCGCGCAGGGGAGAGGGGAGAAATCTCAATTGGTGTATACCGGTATTGCCAAATTAAGAACAGCGTGACGTGTATATACTCCAAGGCCATATCCGCATGTATGGCTTCAATGCATACAGCGCACATGTACAGGTACGGTACTATGTTTCACGCATAGAGTTATACATATACACAATATAGTGTGTATGTAACTTTATGGTTCCACAGTGGTCACCGGGGGGGGGGGGGGGGGGGGGGGGGGGTCTCATTCCGGCTGGTACATCATCCACGTGCAAACGGATAAAAAGGGTACCTTTTCAGCAATAAGCACATAACCCGGGTAATGCGTTTAGGGTATAAAAAAGCAAAATCAAGAAAAAGGAGGGGAGGGGGGTATAGTTTGGTAATATGCTCCAAATTGGGTTACATTTCCTTTACGGTTCCTTTTTGGCTAAAAAGAGGTTTATGATGATGATGTAGGCCTAATCCTCAAATATAGGATGTAAAATACCAAGCAAGATATAAAATCGCCGTTTTAGTAGTCACTCTTGCCGATTGCAAGGGATTTTTGATTCCTTTTCTTGGCATTTATTTTTCGCTTTCACGGTCAGCCCCACGTAGATATATCTGTGTGTTTGCGGGTGTTTCCGTTTGTCACCGAGCCTTTGGGTTCGGTGTTTGTTCTTACGGTTTTTGGCTGTGAAAATTTTTTGTTGTGCGTATCTCCCAAATAAACTTTAGTTTTATTACCTGCATTCAGTTAAAGTATTTCATATTTGAAAAGTATACTTTATTGTCTGTTTTATTGCAGTGTTATGAATTCGGAAGAAGAAGCAGTTAGGTCGCGGAGACCTACTTCTTCCGAAGAGTCGTCTAGCAAGACGACTCGGCCCTCCAGAACTCTCCCGAGTACTTCGGTACATGGGGGAGGGAGGAGGGCTACGGGTAAGTTGCCTAGTGGTGTTTCCCTGCAGAGTTTGCCAGTCTTGGAGCTTGCGGCTTCGGGGCGGGTGGCGTTAACTGAATCTGGAATGTCAACTCCGAGGCCCGTGGCTTCGGGGTGGGTGGCGTCAGATTCTAGTGGTTTGGATATCTCGAATCCAATCCCCCGGTCGTCAAGACCAGAAGGGGGGGCGGCTGTTTCCCACACGGTAGCGTTCACTCGCTTAAATCCGTTAGGGGAGACGCGTCCCACTACTGCAGGGCAGCCCACGGGCTTAGTCCATGTTGGTTCTCAAACCCTAGCCCCCGGCCGATGCCATATCGGGGAACGAGTACTTCCCGGGCTGTCTACATTGCCAGCTGATGGGAATGCTCGAGCTAACAATTATGGACGCTCTTCGGAGCAACAGGTGTTTTCACCCGAGTCATCTCGGTCCGCCCCCGCATTGGGTGCTTCTTTTTGCTCAGCCAATATGGGTAATTTGTGCGAGACTTTGGGTTCATACCCTCAGCGTACTACTCCCTTTGAGGGAGGTGAGCGTCCCTCCACGGAGGGTTCGGTTCGTGTTTCCGAAGCGGCTTTGGGGATCCGAACGAATCCGAATAAGCGCTCTAAGAAAAGGGTTTCGGCTACGACTCTTGTCGAGCCAGCCAAGAAGAAGGCCAAGAAAAAGGGGCAAGGTTTTGCCGGCCTCTTGCCCGTCTGGCCTGGCTAACCCGGCTAGTTCCTCTCAAGCTGAAATGTTCAGCATGATGCGGGCTTTCGCTCAGATTCAGGGTTGGTCCCTTGTACCGGGTACTTCAACCCTTGCTTCTGTCCCTATTCCGGGGTCTGACTTTGAGACTAACCAACTTTGTCTGAGTCGGGTTCGCATGCGCCTCCTATTCCCGCGGCCCTCGGTTCCGCCGGGCGAGGAGACTTATGTTGAACCATGGGAGGGTCCGCCTGCTGCGTCCTTTGTAGGCGGTCCTTTGTCCCAATCCACTCGGGTGGAACCAGAGTTAGAGGCGGCCTCTCAAGCTTCGGTTTCTGAATCGCTTGGGCAGGCGGAGCCTCAATCGCTCGCCCTGTGCGGGGTGGAAGTGATTGCTTTGTTGTCTAAATATCTCCCTGAATTTCAGTCAACTCGCGCGCAGGGTTCGACTTCGCGTTGGTTCAGGCAGCAGGATTGCTCCGAGGGTATTTCTCTCGAGGAGGATTTTAAGCTGGAGTATGACCGCATCGAGGCTGCGCTTTTGGTTAAGCGCCCTGTTACGTTTAAGGGTAAGGCCTTTGCCTTCGGTTCCAAAGATCAAGACAGCTTTTTCAAAGCTAAGACTATCTCTCCCGAGATTTTAGAGGTTGGTCGTCGCTTGCAGGCGACTAATCCGCTAACCTCCGTTGCTTATAAGACGGAGGATAAGCGGAAGGTATGCGTTTGGCGGCTTTTCAAGGGTTTCTCTCCGACCTTAGGTCCAGGGCGGAGGAGTTGAACGTTACTGATGGTGACAAGCTGGTTATCGATGCCCTTTTTTGTTTGCAGTGGTCACAGCTTTCCACTGCAGCTGCTTCGGTTACGTTCCGTCGCAGGAGCCTGGCTCTTTCGGCACTGGGTGTTAAGGAGTCGGTCATTGCTCAACTTCTCCGAGATGTTCCGTCTCGGGGTCCTTCGCTTTTTGGTGGTCAATTTGCTACGGTTTTTCAGAGAGAGATTGATGCGCGAAAGCAGGTCTCGGATATGACTAAGCAGTTTCACACTCACTCTAAGTCGACGTGGGCCCCTGTCCGGCGGAGGCCTGCTGGTCCCGCTTCGGGTCAACACAGTCGTGTGTCTAGGGTCCCGCCTTCTGAGCCGCAGCCAGCTCCTTCTCGCGGGAGAGGGGGACGTGGCAGGGGCTATTTCGAGAGGTTCTCATGGTAAGGCGACGGCTTTGCTTAAGGCCAAGCCTAGGTTTTGATGGTCTTCCCCGAGCGTTTGTTCTTCCAGTCATGGTAGGTGGCCGACTTCATTCCTTTCTCCCTGCTTGGGAGGCCATCTCCGGGGACGCGTTTGTTCTCTCCGTCGTGTGAGACGGATTCTTCATAGATCTTTCCGCTTCGCTCCCCGGAGGGGCTATAAGAACTCAGTCACCTCCCATGTCTGCCCTGGCTCGATCTCATGCTTCAAAGGGGATCGAGTCTCTGTTGGAAAAAGAGGGCTATAGAAAGGGTAAGAGACAGGCCGTCTCTTTCCCTTTCTCCAATTTTTGTTATTCCCAAGCGCTCGGGGAAAACTTCGTTTGATACTGAACCTGAAAAGAATAAAATTCATTCCTTCAGTACATTTTCGGATGGAGACTCTCGCCTCCATTCTCCCGTTGATCAAGAGGAAGGACTACGCGGTCTCGGTAGATCTCAAGGACGCGTATTTTCACATTCCCATTCATCGCGCTTTGCGCGATCTTCTGGGGTTCTCCTTCCTCTCAGAGACTTATCGTTTTCGCGCTCTTCCCTTCGGGCTGCGTCTGGCCCCTCTGGTTTTTACTCAAGTTGTAGCTGTGCTGGCGGCCTCTCTGAGGCGACGCGGCCTTCGGCTATTTTGCTACCTGGACGATTGGCTTCTTCTTGCGGAGTCGCGCGATCGTTTGTTAGACGAGACTCGTTTGCTCGTCAGTCTTACTCAAGACTTAGGTTTCCTAATAAATTGGGAAAAGTCAGAGTTAGTTCCTACTCGCAGCCCAGTTTTTCTGGGGGCGGTGTTAGACATACGGAATCAGATCATTGTCTCTGCGGCTCGCAAGCTCTTGCTGGCCAGAAGGGTCAAGGCCAGACAGTGGCTTCAGTTTCTGGGTTATCTAGCCAGTCTAGTCGATGTTCTAGAGGACTGCCGGCTCCTCATGAGACCTTTTCAGAGACACCTCCTCAGGTTTTTCAAGCCGGGAAAAGATTCTCTGTTGGTCTGGATTCCAGTACCAATAAGAATCAAGTCTCTTCTCTCTTGTTGGACGAGCGAGGAGTTTCTCGCGCGAGGCAAGTCCTTCAGTACCCCTCTTCCGTCGATCTCGGTTTCGACGGACGCCTCTCGGTTGGGGTGGGGAGGACACTGCAATGGCAGCACGGTCGCGGGGGATTGGTCTCATCTTGGGACTCTTCCCCATATCAATGTCCTGGAGTTTATGGCAGTTCTGTTGACCCTGCTCCATTTCAGAAGTCGACTTCTCAGTCGTTCAGTTCTGATCCTCACGGACAATGTCACTGTGGCGGCATATATCAATCGGCAGGAAGGCACTCGTTGGGCTGCCCTGAATGCCCTAGCAGCTCAGCTGTGGAGGTGGTGTCGTCGCATGGCGATCACACCCATGGCCTCTTTCACCCCCGGTCGGGAAAACCTCATTGTGGATTTTCTGTCTCAGGGCAGGTGTCTTCCATCAGAATGGATGCTCCATCCGGAGGTCTTTTGCCGCATTCGCTGTTGCCTAGGTCCACTGGAAGCGGATCTATTTGCGTCGGTGCTAAACCACCAGCTGCCGAAGTATTGCTCCCGTGTTCGCGATCAGGGAGCATGGGCTCTCGATGCTTGCTTTCTCCCTCAGCTGGGAGAACCTTCAAGGATTCGCCTTTCCTCCCTTCCAACTGATTCCGCGAGTCTTGCGGAAAATCAGGGAAGATTGGGCTCGGGTGCTTGTGATAGCTCCCTTTTGGCCCAGGAGGAATTGGTTTCCGGAGCTAATGAGCCTCCTGAGGGCTCAACCGTTCCTTCTCCCGCTAAGAGCGGATCTGGTGTTGCAGCCCCTCTCGGGGATTCTTCACCACAGTCCGGAGTCCCTTCATTTGACTGCTTGGCCCCTGTCAGGGAATCTGCAAGACAGTCGGGTCTCTCTGATAGAGCCGCGGACTTTTTAATGTCCAGGTGTAGGGTTTCTACTAGGGAAATTTATAATTCCCGTCTCTCGGTCTTTTTCCTTTGGTGTAAAGAGCGAAATCAAACCCCTTCTAAGGCTCCTATTGGTTCAATTGCGGATTTCCTAATCTCGTTATTTGACAAAGGGAGATTCATCTCTACTATCCGAGGCTACCGTTCGGCGATTGGGGCCATTCATTCGGGTTTCTCAGATTGTTCGGGGATTTCCAATTCCCCGCTATTGAGTGGTTTGATTCGGTCGTTCTTTCTGAAACGTCCTCCTTTCTGAAACGTCCTCCTTGTTCTAGGTTAGTACCGTCTTGGAGTCTGCCTAAAGTCCTGGAGGCCTTGGCGAAACCTCCTTTTGAACCGTTGGGTGAAGCTTCGCTTCATCATCTTACGGTTAAGACGCTCTTTTTGGTAGCTATTGCCTCTGGGCAGAGGCGCAGTACTCTTCATGCTCTCTGTCTTACTCCTGGTCATGTTCGCTGGGAGAGAATAGGCGTTAGATTGATTCCTAAGGCTTCTTTTATTGCCAAGAATCAAACGGCTGCCTCTGGCCCTGTTGAGATTTTTCTTTGTCCGCTTTCTGGGTTTTCGTCAGTGCGCGAGGACAAAGTTTGGTGTCCTGTTAGGGCTCTCAAATGGTATATTGATAAGACTAAGTCTTATCGTAAGGATGATCAGTTGTTCCTGATCACTAGATAGCCTTTTTCTCCTGCTTCTCTTGATTCCATTTCTAGATGGATTGTCGAGGCTATTAGGGCTGCTGGCACAGAGGCTCTTTTATCTGACAGTAAGCCTCATGCTCATGACACTCGTAGTGTCAACACTTCTTGGGCTCTGTTTCAAGGTGTGGCGCTTGATGATATTTTGAAGGCTGCTTATTGGCGTTCGTCCAATTCCTTCATTTCTTGCTACCTTAGGGATGTTCCCGCAGGTGAGGCTATGTTTGCGTCAGCCACCTTGAAGGCCGCTGTGTCTTCTTTGTAATCTTCGGTGTAATCCTATTCCCTTCTGCTTGAAACATGCCTCCCGGTCTTTGAGTTGGCACTGGTCTGGCATAATAGGTAGGTATATATGATTTATTGCAGTAAATTTGTAAAATCAGCACTGATTTTCTTATTTACTATATAAATCTATATACCTACCTATGACCCTCCCTCCTTCCCCTCACCTTGCAAGCAACATGTTTCTACTTGGGGTTGCTCGCAAAAGAGGAGGATGGCCGTGGCGTGTTGACGCGCGTGAGTGGCGAAGGGGACAATAGGATTACGGGGGGTGCGCACAATATTGTGACTCATTTGTGTTAAATTCTCGAAGGGGTCCCGTAGTCAAGACTACTGGCATAATAGGTAGGTATATAGATTTATATAGTAAATAAGAAAATCAGTGCTGATTTTACAAGTAAAAGGCAATTGCAAGGCAAATTTATGATTTCTTTCGAATGTTCTATAGGCCTACCTTGAAAGTGCTTTTTATGCACTTATATCCCATCTGGGGGCGCAAAATTTAACAAGCTCCTGCCTAATGCGGGGAAGGTGGGGGGGAAAGCAACGAGAGTCAATTGACATACCTGCCAACTCTTACGATTTGGGCGTAATTATTACGATTTTTTATTCTATATTACTCCTTACGATTTTGTATCACAAAATTACGATTTTCTGAATAATGTATAGTTGTGCGAACTTATACTACGTAGATACCCTACAACTACCTTATCTTGTCTGTGTGCACTGTTTATGCTTACATGTACAATGTATACGAAGCATGGGTGTGAGAACAAACAGTGTACATTGACAAGATAATGTACTGTGCAGTGAGTCCATGTTATGCATGATGGCAGTGCACGATTGTGCTATCGCGAGATAGGGAAATCACATCCCCTAATAACCGTCATTTGTCCTCTGAAAACTGATTCTAAATTTCACAAATGAGTCCAAATGGAATATCATCGCTATTTTTCATGATTCAGGTGAGAGAGAATGTCTAACTTGTTCGTAAATTTGTTGAAATGCTCTCTTGAAAAATCCCTGCTGGAATTCACTTTCCAGCAGGAATGGGAGACGTTCTTCCCCAGCACCAGCGGCCTAGATTATTGGTAGTGTGGTGGGTACATTGCGTGGACATCGTGAATCGTTCTTCATGACCAGGCTTTTGTGGTTTGTTTTCTACTCTTTAACTTTATCATGGGGTGTTTGAATTTAGCTGTGGTTGACTACATACGATCAGGGAATTCCTGGAATGTTAAAGAATTAAGATAAAGTAATTTTCCTTCAAAAAAAAAAAAAAATGGTTCCTGGTTTTGAATTTGAGTTTAGAATTAGATCTTACTTTCTTAATCTTAGTTCTTACTCAGAACTTCAGAAGTCTCAGAAGATAAGGCAACTGGGTAAGGTGATTTGCATGTGGTGTGGTAAAAAGCAGATCAATTGGCTAAAATATTAAGTTAATCATGTCAATATTTCTTTATAATGTAAGATTGAAATTTTAATTGAATTGAATTGAAAATTGAATGTACTGTAGATTTATGATTTTAGCCCTCTAAAGAACAAGAAAACGTACCAGCTTCAGAGCTTCGTTCCCTGAACCCTCAAAAGGGGCTTTGCCCCTTGACCCCATCAGGGGCCCTGAGCGGGGGCCCTTTTTTTGGGATCAAATAAGTGTCAAAAATTGCTTTTAAAGTAAAGGAAATAGGATCTTCATTCAGACCTGCAAATTATTCCCTACCATTCTAGCTTTTTTCATATCTTACAAAAAAAATGAACAATTATTTTTGTAATATTAGGGTTCAAAAACGTGGTAAATGGTTTCAAAATAAGGCTGAGATTGCATCTGGGAGCATCTAGAACTCCAGAGCTTCCCGGGCCCTAAGGCGGGCCCTGGACCCCGGCCGGAAGGGACTTCGCGCTTCGCGCTCGTCATGTGCGCTTTGCGAACATTATGTCCCCCCCCCCCCCACAAATAAATATTACTCTTTTTGGTCCTCAAAGGTTGGCAGGTATGCCATTCTAGCTTTTTTCATATCTTACAAAAAAAATGAACAATTATTTTTGTAATATTAGGGTTCAAAAACGTGGTAAATGGTTTCAAAATAAGGCTGAGATTGCATCTGGGAGCATCTAGAACTCCAGAGCTTCCCGGGCCCTAAGGCGGGCCCTGGACCCCGGCCGGAAGGGACTTCGCGCTTCGCGCTCGTCATGTGCGCTTTGCGAACATTATGTCCCCCCCCCCCCCCCCACAAATAAATATTACTCTTTTTGGTCCTCAAAGGTTGGCAGGTATGAATTGAAATTTGAACGTAATTATGCGAGGGAGCGAAGCGACCGAGTTTTAGAAAGTTTTCGCATTACAAACCCTATAAAACACAATTTCTTATGCATTTTGTCCTTGACTGGGGCGCAAATAACCTTAAAAGACCATAACATTTATTGTATGTCTCCCCCTTTTCTTTCTCTCTTTTGGTTTTTTGCCCCCCCCCCCCCCCTTCAAGTGCCGCCCAGGGCACGTGCCCTCCCCCCGGCCCCGGTAAATAAGCCACTGCCTCATACCATTGGAAACATGTTATGGTATATATCGCCTCAAATATATTATTCATTCCCTGATTACAGACTAGACCGGACTGTAGACACCATTCGGGGACGAGAGGTGTAGGAGATCACGTCACTTAGGAATATCGGTTGCCACAGTGTAAAGAAGGAGAACCCCCCCCCACCAAAATTTCCTTCTATGATATGAATACGTATAGGATACTACTCCCGTCTCTCCTTGTGCTGGGGGTGACGGGAGGCCGGTAGTAGTAGGGCAAAGTCAATCTGTCGGTCCTCCCAACACCCATATAAGGGGGCAGTAATCCCCCCCCCAAAAAAAAAAAAAAAAAAAAAAATGACAAATTCATTTTTTCTCATTTTTGTATCCTTTAAAAGGGACGTACCGCTAATTATGCATGTTATGTTTTCATGGCCTTAATTTTTCTTGAGTATTAAACCACAGAAACATGGCAAGATCAAGTCCCTCCCTCTAGCTCTATGCATCGATATACTCACTGGCGTAGACAGAGGGCACAGGGGAGCCATGGCCCCTCCTATTCAGCCATTAAAAAAAAAAAAAAAAAAAAGCGAGAGCGAAAAAGCGGTTACAGTGCAGTATTACGTCCTAATAACTAAATGAGATCGTGCGTCATTCACAGGCCACAAGGCCGACGTAACATAAATAAAATCATTATTAAGTCATTCATAAAGTAAAACAATCGCCATTTAGTCTTCATCAAGATGAAAATGTATTTTCTTCAGACCTCATGTAAGATTTGGATAAGTAACACATATTAATATGTTGTAAATACTTCTTGGTAAAAAAATAACACTTTACCTGACTTTTCTTTTTATTCACTTTATTGTTGTGATAAATATACGGTACGGTCATTAATCATAAACACAGCTAGCGCCCGTGGATGTCCACGGGCTGCTTCTGCTAGTCTAAGAATATTTTCTCACGCAAGGTTTCAGTTTGCCTTTATCTCTAGGCCCCATTGCTATTATGCGTTTTAATTTTTTCATTCATTTTGATGGTTATTAATACATGTAATACGATCACACTTTGACAAGCGTTACATCTCGAAGCCTTGCCTCGTCAATGCACTTATATTTGGCTTTGATTTGGGGAGTCCTCATTGAGAGTACCACACCCTGCCATCCTGGTTTGTGCCGGGTTTGTGTCACGGCATGAACCTGTTTGTGGGTTGTATACGCAAGTTAGGCTGTTGATTTTAACATCAAAATTAATTTGTAAAAATATGTCATAGCAGTAAATGAATTCTCTTTGAGCATATAAACAGGACCTTAGACCCCTAGATTATTGTCAGTTTTGACAATATATGACTCTTCATTTTTTTGGTTGGAGCCTAGCATCGTGTTTTAACCCGGACCCCGACTTTTGCTTACTAGTATTCAGCGCACGCTACCACAAGCTAGCCCTCGTCGAGTCAGTGTATTTTGGTTTCTTCTTCCTCCTTCTTCTTTCTTCTTCTTTCTTTCTTTCTTCTTCTTTCTTCTTCTTTCTTCTTCTTTCTTCTTCTTTCTTCTTCTTTCTTCTTCTTTCTTCTTCTTTCTTCTTCTTCTTTTCTCTTCTTCTTCTTCTTTCTTCTTCTTCTTACTTCTTCTTCTTTCTTCTTCTTCCTCCTTCTTCCTCCTTCTTCCTCCTTCTTCCTCCTTCTTCTTACCTCTTCCTTCTTCAAAAATGTGACAAAATTGGTGAAAAATAAAAAAAATGGAAATGAAACGAAAAGTAAACCTGTAAAAAACAGGATCCAGCAGAATGTTACCAAAGTACATGTTGTGTCCTTCAAACAGTTGATTCCAGCACTCTGATTGGTTACTTCACAAGTCCTTTCCCCAAAATGGATCAGCATGTTTGTTACAGCCAGGACCATGTTTGCACAAGAGGTCAAGAGTTCACCCAACATGTGGCATGTGGTCTCAAATATCGGCGCCCTAATCTGGCCTAGGCAGCCAATCACAGTGCAAGGATTCTATGGTCTTGACAATTTCAAGGATACATTATGTACTTGGTTTGAACATTGTATGGATGTTTTGCATATGATCATGTAAAAGATGAAACTTCAACGCTTCCATACATATGCGTTTTAATAGTGGGTCATATACTTTTTATATGTCTTTTATCGACTTCAAGCTTATAAAGAAAAGCATTTTTTTTCACTATTTTATCACTTATTATCAACAACTTATTCTTTAAATTATAACTTAACTAAGGTATGTCTGCATTGACAAACTATCCATGCTGTGAGCACCGAAATCGGTAGCCTAGCTAGAGCCGGGGTAATATTGGAGCGCCTTGAGCACCATTGATGGTGGATATGAGCGCTATATAAATGTCCAATATTATTGTATCCCCCGGCAGTATGCCGGAGGATACTTTGGATTCAGCAGCGTTTCGCCGCCGCCGCGTCACATTCTTGTGTGCGCTCTTTTCTTGACGGATTTTTTGACGGATTTTGTTCAAATTTTGTATGGAGATGTATCTTGGTATAATCTACACATGTTTAATTTTTGGTGATGCTGCCCTCATTGTTCCGTCCTTTATAGGGTCAAAGGTCATTTTTCCATTTCTTGCACTCTTCTGCATTTCTCGACGGATTTCGTTCAAATTTTGCATGAAGGTGTCCCTTGGTGTAATCTAAAAATCTGTACTTTTTGGTGATGCTGCCACCAGTGTCCCGTCTTTTATAGGGTCAAAGGTCATACTTCAAGGGATGGCGTGAGTTCACTCTGCAGGCCACATTTCTGGATGGATTTCTTTCAAATTTTGTATGGACATTTATCTTGGTATAATCTACACATCTTTACTGTTTGGTGATGCTGCCCTCATTGTTCCGTCCTTTATAGGGTCAAAGCTCATTTGTCCCTTTTGTGCACTCTTACTTCTGCATTTGACGGATTTCATTCAAATTTTGTATGGAGATGTATCTTGGTATAATCTACACATATTTAATTTTTGGTGATGCTGCCCTCATTGTTCCGTCCTTTATAGGGTCAAAGGTCATTTTTCCATTTCTTGCACTCTTCTGCATTTCTTGACGGATTTCGTTCAAATTTTGCATGAAGGTGTCTCTTGGTGTAATCTAAAAACCTATAGTTTTTGGTGATGCTGCCACCAGTGTTCCGTCTTTTATAGGGTAAAAGGTCATACTTCAGGGCATGGCGTGAGTGCACTCTGCAGGCCACATTTCTTGATGGATTTCTTTCAAATTTTGTATGGAGATGTATCTTGGTATATCTCTCAACACATTTCTTTCAAATTTTATATGAAGATGTGTCTTAGTGAAACCTACACATCTAATTTCTACACCATCCTTTTGTTTGAGGGAGGGGATGGGGGAGGGTCTTCGTCCCTCCTTCAAATCGCTGCCAGTGCCGGGGGATACATTTAGCATTGCGCGGCCCCAGCAATGCACATTTCTAGTTATTATTATTATTTATCTGTCCAGAAAGTTTGATGAGCATAGCATTAATATTTCTTGAGTTAATTAACTTTGAATATGACCACGCAAAACGGCCCACCGGTTGCAAGGAGAGTGTGCCATTTCAGGCACTGGAAATAAAATCAGCCCTTTTTGCTCATTTGCACATACGACCTGCAGTCTGACTATCTATTTTGGGGAAACGGCTTGTGAAGTAACCAATTATAGTGCTGGAATCAACTGTTTGAAGGACACAATTTGTAGTTTGGTTACATTTTGCTTGATCCTGACCCTGTCATTATTGTACATTCATATTATTTCAATATTTGTAAAGTATAGATATGCCCTGCACATTCATGTCAAATTCAACCTGGCTCATAAGAAGTTTTTTACAGGTTTACTTTTTGTTTAATTTCCATTTTTGGTTATAAATGCAAGGATTTTCTGAGGTGATTATCTATATGTTTAACATATTTTTTAAAGCATATTTGATTAACAATGCGAAAATTTGATTTCACATCAGAAAAAAATTGATTTGGTTTATTAAATAGATTTGATTGGAGGTTGCTCTTGACATATATAAGCTAATTTGAATTGTCCCAACAAGTCAATTAATACATGCAAAGTTTTGCTTCACATTTTTTTTTAGAGAATAAAATATCTAGACAGTAAAATGTAGTTTATCCATGCAATTTACTATTTTAGTAGTCTTTTATCTTTGAAATTTTTTTTTAAATTTCGATTCGGTATCTGATAATATAATCTAATAATTTTGAATACCCTTTCAGTTTTATAGTAGAATATACTAGACATACAGGTTTCCTTTATTATTGACCTTGGTTTATTTCTTGTTTTTTCATCATCCAGAAATTGTTCTGTGTGCCAGCATACACGCCTGAAGAGCACATCATGCCATATGCCAGAGTTAATCATAACAAGTATATGGTCACAGATAATGCAGCATATATTGGTAAGATCAACAATGGTATTGTGCATTGGTAATCTATATTTTCTATGTTTTTATGCCTCCGCCAACCGTAGGCATTATGTTTTCGGGCCGTCCGTACGTCTGTCCCCTTTTCGTTCTCGCGATAACTTCAAAACTGTTTTTTGGATCAGTTTATAACTTGGCCCATGTATGCATATGGGAGGGACGATGAACTGATTAGATTTTGGGGTCTCAAGGTCAAAGGTCAAAGATCACAGAGGTAATTATGTACATATAAATGCTTCGTTCTCGCAATAGCTTCAGAACTGTTTGACAGATCAGCTTCTAACCTGGCCCATGTTTGCATATGGGAGGGACGAAGAACTGATTAGATTTAAGGGTCTCAAGGTCAAAGGTCAAAGGTCAGAGGCGTCATTATGTACATAAAAATGGTTCTTTCTCGCAATAACTTCAAAACTGTTTGGCGGATCAACCTCTAACTTGGCCCATGTATGCATATGTGAGGGACGATGAACTGATTAGATTTTAGGGTCTCAAGGTCAAAGTTCAAAGGTCATAGAGGTCATTATATACATAAAAATGGTTCGTGATGTATGGAGTCTAGGCCTACCTATTTTAGAAATTTCAAGGGGACAGTGGTCTATTTGCTATAAAATATCTATTTCCTTGGTGTATTTGATGATTGTAAATCATCAATGGTAAGTTTTTTATTTGTACGGGATGAAAATGAAATGAAATAAATTTTCTGTCTCCTGTGCTTTTTAAGTGACAAAATTTGCGTATATCAGTGCACATTAATGATCGTCCCTGGTTTCATAGATTTTCAGTTTCGCAGATACTCTTGGACATGCGTTTATTGTATGTGCTTAGTAACTACTGGGAGCAGCGCAAAATAGCGGACGAACGCCACCAGGAAGGGCGCACACGCGCGGAAGCCCACGAACACCGGAAGTAAAAAAACTTGAGTTGCAGTTATCTTACTTGCTGCATGTATTGAGACTGTGCTTAGTACGTGTACGTGTAAAGAAGTTGAGCCCATATTCCTATGAACTTATACTATGCCAGTTTCCAACTCAGATTTAGGCTGTTGGCATTTGGCCTATATAGTTACAGATAACAATTAGTAATGTTTGATGATTTAGGACGCTGTTCTTTTCAAATTGGACAATAGGTCCGCTTAGCTTAGGAGGAACAATGGTAACTGTAACCACCTCGCTGAGTCTCAAAAGAAAAGGATTATAGGACGACTAATTTACTGCAATAAATCATATATACCTACCTATTATGCCAGTAGTCTTGACTACGGGACCCCTTCGAGAATTTAACACACATGAGTCACAATATTGTGCGCACCCCCCGTAATCCTATTGTCCCCTTCACCACTCACGTGCGTCAACACGCTACGGCCATCTTCCTCTTTCTTGCTCGCCCCCGACGAGTTAGGACGTCTAGTCACAGCGCTCCTGAAATCAGGTCTATTTACTACAATAAATCAATGTACCTACCTATTTGCTAGTCTTCCGACTACGCAAGCCATTCGAGTAATTAAAGTCACGACAGTGCATATACCCCCCTAGGATCACGCCTTCCTCTGTGCACGTACGCATGACGCGCGCACACAATCCTCCTCTTTCCTTCTCGCAGCCTAAAGAGTTGCAGCTAAGTCACTATCTTGCGCAAAAATTCAGAGTTTGCTACTCTTTTAGCGCGGTTTTGGGTGACTTTTGCCAATATTTCCGTCCTAGACTTGTTTATTATCTGTTTAGTGTCGGTTTATGTCTGTCACGTATTTATTTTGGTGATATTTGAGCTTATATTCATACCTCACTTTTCACCTCTTTCGTATAGTAGCCCAGGGCATTCGCTTTGGCGTTTTGCCGGGCGCTCAGCCCTGTAACGTTTCGTTGGTGTTTCGTGTGTGTGGCTGTTGTGTGCATATACCCTTACGAGAGTGTTCTTTTGTTCGTAGTGCGTGAAAGGAATTTTCCACACTTTGCGCGGGAAAATTCCATTCCGTTTCACTCTCGCTTTGTACGCCCTTTTCTTTATAATTGTTTATTGTTGACTCTTTTATATCTCCTTACAGGTGATAATGAGTTCTTCGGAGGAAGAGCAATCGAGGTCTTGGTTACCTCCAGGCTCTTCCAATTCTTCTTCCCTCCCGTCCACTACTCTCACTTATAAGGGCGTCAGCCCAGTGAGTGTGTTGGAGACCTCTGTGTTTCGCTCGCCTACCAGCGAGTCAAACACGATGGTTAGGGGAGGTAAGGGCGTCAGTCTGTCTGCTCGCTCTGGTATTTTTGTACCGGGAGCGTCGAGCAAGACAGGCTGTATAGGTAAGTTAGGTGTTCATAAGTCTTCGGACCGAACACCCGTCATTAGCAATTCTAGCTCCCTCCAACTCACGACCACCGCGTCTGCAGTTGGGGGGGCGGTAGCTAGTATTACCGGGTCCTCTCGACCCCCGACCACCGTCGGGAGCCTGGAGGGGGCATTAACTGGTAAGACCGCTAAGCGGTCAGCTAATGATGTTACTGGGTCTTGCCGACCCCCGACCACCGTCGGGGTGCCTAGCGAGATTTCACCCAGTGTTACTGGCTTCCCCCGACATCCGACCACCGTCGGTGTGTCTGGGGAATTACAGCCGGTAACGTAAATCCGCATCCCGCTAAGAAGACCTCCTCCTCGAGCAGGTTCTCGCAGCGGAAGACTGCTGGTTCCCGCCAGCCACTGACCAACGTCAGTGCTCCGGGTGCTATTTCCAGCAGTGCTGCAATGCAGCAGCCCGTCCACTCCCCGGCAGTCAATGCGAATCGGGGCTCTGGTCGGGGAAGCACAGTCCCTAGAGTTGCGGCCGAATTACTTCTCCCCACTGGGGAGCCCGGCCCGGACAATTTCGGTAGTGAGGCTTTTATACTGCAGCCTAACACTTCCCGTGCTTCTAAACGGCCTTCTATTACGGTGGCTCACACCCCCGCTAAGAAGCCTAAAGCCAAGAAGGGTAAATCCAAGGATAAACCCAAGTCGGGTAAGAAGGCTCAGCCCTCTCTTCCCCCGACTCTCAATCTGAGCTGCTCAGATTAATGAGACTCTTTGCTGAGCAGCATGGTTGGGATACTAATCCCCCGACGCTGCCGGCTACTGAGACGGGTTCTCTCCAGTCAGTTGTCACTGTGATGGAGGATGTTCCCGAGTCGGACCCCGGTGTTTTCCCGGTCTCCGATATTCATGAGAACCTGGGACAATTTTGTCCGAATGCGGTTTCTCGACCTACTCCTCCCGTGCCTGCGGCTCTCGGAGCCCCGCCGGGGGAGGAGTCTGTCATTGGTCCGTGGGCATATCCACCCCCATGGGATTTTCCCCACCGGACTACTTCTCCCGAAATTGATTCTGTCTCGCAGGTTTCTACCCCGTCTGTTTCAGAATCTCAGGCCGGCTACGACCCCCAGCCTTGTCAGGCTATGGCGGCAGATGCCAAGGCCCTGTTAGAGAAGTATATGCCAGAAATTTTCCCCCAAGTCCAGTCGGACAGTGATCAGCCATCGCTGTTATTCAGACAGCATGGCCCGTCTCCTGGTATTCCTCTTACAGAGGACTTCAAACAGGAGTATGGGGATAGGGAGGCACTCGCCGATGCGGCTCGGGCTACCCGACGCCCCTTTGGTAGTGCCTTCTCTTTCTATCGGGATGATACCCAGGGCTTCTTTTCAGCCAAGGGTTTATCCCAGGAAATTATGGGTATGGGACAACGTTTGAATATCAATTTCAAGTCTCAGTCCTATAGATCCGCCGAGAAGCCCCTAGTGAACTTTGAAACCAAAGTCAGGTCGGGCTTAAGGCTTTCGGCGTACCTGGGTTCACTGTTACGCCTTCGGGCCAGATCAGTTGAACTGAATGTGACCGAGGGGGACTCCAATTTGTTGGATGAAATCCTGCTTTTGTTAGCTGGACTTCAGTGGTCTCAGCTCTCATCAGCGGCGATTGACATTACGCATCAACGCCGCAAGCTGGCGCTCTCCACACTGGGAGTGCTAGAGAAAGACATCCCGCCTCTCTTGCGGGGTATCCCTTCCTCTCATCCCAAACTCTTTGGGGGCCAGTTTAACGAGGTCTTCCTCAAAGAGATAGAGGGTCGCAAACAGGCAAAAGAGATGGCCAGACAATTCTTGCCCACTCAGCCTGCTCGGTCCTTTCCGAAGTCTAAGTCGGTCTCGACAGGCGCTAACCGCTCAAATCGTCGAGTGACTGTGACTATCCCTCGGGTTGAGACCCCTACCCTGAGCAACCGTGGTAGAGGCTCGGCGAGAGGAAGAGGGGGCGTAAGACCGCCGCCAAGGGCACGGTCAGGCCCAAGTCGGCCTTTTGTTACCTTACCCCGAGTGCTTGTGGACAGTGTAGGCGGGCGGCTCCAGAGATTCCTCCCAGTTTGGGAGGCAATCTCCGGCGACGCCTTCGTACTATCCGTCGTGCGCGACGGCTTTTACATAGATCTGATAAAGCCGATTCCAAACGGCGCCATCAGAATCCGCCCGCCTCCAATGTCAGCCCCTTTCCAGCAGCACATCTCCTCAGAGATCACCACGCTGCTGGGAAAGGGCGCTGTAGAAAGGGCGAGAGATCATCCTCATCTCTGTCTCTCCCCAATTTTTGTCATTCCCAAGCGCTCGGGAAGTTTACGTATGATTCTAAACATGAAAAGAATCAACAGGTTTATACCTCCAGTGCATTTTCGCATGGAGACCTTGGCATCTATTCTGCCCTTGATCAAGCGGGACGACCTTGCGATCTCCCTCGATCTCAAAGACGCGTACTTTCACATTCCCATTCACTCTCTGTCGAGAAATTTGCTGGGATTCGCGTTCCAGGGCGAAACGTTTCGATTTCGTGCCCTGCCCTTTGGGCTGAGGCCGGCCCCTCGAGTCTTTACTCGAATAGTGTCGGCCCTGGCCGCGTTTCTACGGAATCGCGGCCTCCGATTATTCGTCTATCTAGACGATTGGCTCCTAGTTGCAAACTCAGAGTCCCTCCTGTTGGATCAGTTATGCCTTTTACTGCGACTAACGCAAGACTTAGGCTTTCTGATAAACTGGGAAAAATCGGAATTATCTCCCACACGTACCCCGGTGTACTTGGGTGCGGAGATAGATATCCCGAATCAGCTTGCCCGCCCCAGTCGGGACAGAATTCGGACTATCACCATGACCGCACGGTCATTGCGAGTAGCCCGCAGGGTCAGAGCCAGACAATGGCTTCAATTCCTGGGCTATCTGGCCAGTCTAGTCGACGTCTTACAAGACTGCAGGCTGTTGATGAGGCCCTTTCAGAGGCACCTCCTCAAGTTTTACAGACCGGGCAAAGATTCTCTTTTGGGGTGGATTCCACTCCCAAGAGATATCAAGCTCCTTCTCGCCCCCTGGTCGAACAGTTCGTTTCTTGCCCAAGGCAAGCCTCTCTGTACACCTCTTCCGTCAGTTTCTCTGACGACAGACGCCTCCCTTCTCGGTTGGGGCGGTCATTGCCGGGGCGAGATGATTTCAGGGGACTGGTCTCACTTGAGAGTTATGCCCCATATCAATGTTTTGGAAATGATGGCGGTCAGCCTGTCTCTTCATCATTTCAGGCCCGGTCTTGTTGGTCGCACTGTACTCGTTCTTACGGACAATGTCACAGTAGCTGCCTATATCAATCGCCAAGGCGGCACTCGGTCTTCCTCTCTGAACACCTTAGCTGCCCAGTTGTGGAGGTGGTGCCGGTCTATGAACATTATTCCGGTAGCCTCCTACATTCCCGGTCAGGAAAATCTGATCGCGGATTTTCTGTCGCGGGGCAAATGCCTCCCGTCAGAGTGGACTCTTCATCCGGAGGTGTTTGCTCTTCTCCAAGAGGTGTGGGGTCCTCTGGAGATCGATCTGTTCGCCTCCACCCTCAATCACCGACTCCCGAGGTATTGCTCGCGGGTTCGGGATCAGGAGGCGTGGGCGATGGATGCCTTTTCCCTCCATTGGGGAGCTATCCGGGGGTACGCTTTTCCCCCCATTCCTCTGATCCCTCAGGTCTTGAGGAAGGTCAAGGAGGACAGGGCTTGGCTCTTGCTGATAGCTCCACATTGGCCAGCGAGACATTGGTTTCCAGACCTGCTGAGTCTCCTGGCCGGCCAGCCGTTTCCCCTTCCTCTCAGGGAGGATTTGATAATTCAACCCCTCTCGGGGATTGTTCATCAACGCCCAGCGGTCCTCCACTTGACTGCCTGGCCGTTGTTGGGGAAGACGCCAGAAACTCGGGGCTCTCCGATAGGGCCTCCCAGTTTGTAATGAGAAGCCGTAGAGACTCCACTAGAGATCTCTACAACTCTCGTCTAGGGGCCTTCTTTTCTTGGTGCGAGAATCAGGGTGTCTCGCCACGTGAAGCCCCTATCGGTGTTATTGCCGATTTTTTGATCTCCCTTTTCGATAAGGGTAGATCGATTTCAACCATACGTGGCTATCGTTCGGCTATTGCCGCCGTCCACGTTGGTTTTGCTGATGGTTCGGGAGTCTCCAACTCCCCTCTTTTGGCTAGGTTGACTCGCTCCTTCTTCTTGCAGCGTCCATCAACTCGTAGCCTGACTCCTTCTTGGAGTCTACCCAAGGTCCTTGACGTGCTTGCGAAGCCACCTTTTGAACCTTTGGGTAAAGCGTCCTTTCACCATTTAACGGTCAAGACGCTATTTTTAGTCGCTATTGCTTCGGCACAGAGGAGGAGTACTCTTCATGCTCTGTGTATAACACCGGGTCACATCCGTTGGGAAACCATGGTGTGCGACTTATACCCAAGCCCTCCTTTATTGCCAAAAATCAGACTGCTTCCTCTGGACCAGTTGAGATTTTTCTTAGACCGCTGTCGGACCATTCCTCAGTGCAGGAGGATAAGGTCTGGTGTCCGGTGAGGGCCTTGAAATGGTATTTAGATAGGACTAAGACTCTTCGTAAGAGTGATCAGCTTTTTGTCATCACTCGAGAGCCCTTTTCCGCCGCTTCCAGAGAATCCATTTCTAGATGGATAGTCGAAGCGATCCAGGCAGCTGGGCCGGAGGCCCTATTGACTGATGGGAAGCCCCGTGCTCACGATACCAGGGGCATCAGTGCCTCTTGGGCTCTTTTCCAAGGGGTGCCCCTAGTGGACATTATGAGGGCAGCCTACTGGCGTTCCTCCACGTCCTTCACATCTTTTTATTTAAAAGATGTTCTGTCTGAAGAGTCTTTTTCTAACAAGACGTTGCAAGCTGCAACGTCATCCTTGGGTTCCTGTTGACCTTCCTCTTGGGACATGCCCCCCATTTGAATCTGTGCTGGTCTAGCAAATAGGTAGGTACATTGATTTATTGTAGTAAATCAGTAAAATCAGAATTGATTTTATTATTTGCTAGATAAATCTATGTACCTACCTATGTCCCACCCTCCTACCCCACTCCTTGCCTAGCAACATGTCAAAGTTTGTCTGAGGCTGCTCGTAAAGAGGAGGATTGTGTGCGCGCGTCATGCGTACGTGCACAGAGGAAGGCGTGATCCTAGGGGGGTATATGCACTGTCGTGACTTTAATTACTCGAATGGCTTGCGTAGTCGGAAGACTAGCAAATAGGTAGGTACATAGATTTATCTAGCAAATAATAAAATCAATTCTGATTTTACTGTTTGACAAAAAGGAAGGTCTATCTCCACTATCCGAGGCTACCAGTCTGCGATCGATGGCATTCATACAGGGTTTCCGGATGGTTCAGGGATTTCTAATTCCCCGCTGTTGAGTGGATTAATTCGGTCTTTCTTTCTGAAACATCCCCCTCATTCTCAATTAGTCCTGTCTTGGAGTTTGCCTCGGTTCTGGAAGCCCTGGCTAAACCTCCTTTCGAACCGTTAGGCGAAGCTTTGCTTCACCATCTTACGGTGAAGACGCTCTTTTTGGTAGCCATTGCCTCTGGTCAGAGGCGCAGTACCCTTCATGCCCTCTGTCTTACTCCCGGTCATGTTCGTTGGGAGAGAGAAAGTGTTAGGTTGATTCCTAGAGCTTCATTCATTGCCAAGAACCAGCGGCTTCTTCCGGCCCTGTTGAAGTTTTTCTTTGTCCACTTTCTGACTTCTCGTCAGTACGCGAGGACAAGGTTTGGTGTCCTGTTAGAGCTCTTACATGGTATATTGATAAGACTAAGACATGTCGCAAAGATGATCAGTTGTTTCTGATCACTTGAGAGCCCTTTTCTCCTGCTTCTCTTGATTCCATTTCGTGACGGATTGTCGAAGCTATTCGGGGCCGCCAGCCCAGAGGCTCTCTTATCAGATAGTAAGCCCCATGCTCATGAAACTCGTAGTGTTAGCACTTCCTGGGCCCTTTTTCAAGGTGTGACGCTTAATGATATTTTGAGGGCCGCCTTTTGGCGTTCGCCCAATTCCTTCATTTCTTGTTACCTTAGGGATGTCCCTGCATTAGAGGAATTATTTGCGTCGGCCACCTTGAAGGCGGCAGTGTCTTCTTTGTAATCCTGTTCCCTTCTTCACTTAAAACATGCCACCCGGTTTTGAATGTGTGCTAGTCTAGCATAATAGGTAGGTATATATGATTTATTGCAGTAAATTTGTAAAATCAGCACTGATTTACTTATTTACTAGATAAATCTTTATACCTACCTATGACCCTCCCTCATTCACCTCGCCTTGTAAGCAACATGTTTTACTCCTGGGGTTGCTCGCAATAGAGGAAGATGGCCGTTGCGTATTTCTGCGGGTGAGTGGCAAAGGGAATAACACATTGATTTATTGCTGTAAATCCCATTATCTAACTATTTGCTAGTTTCCCAAACTATGCCGTCATTCGAGAAAAACTAAGTCAGAAACACGCATGCCCCTGCCCGCGCGCTGCTTCCTGTCCACCAATCGTGATCGCGCAGCCGCCATGCTCTTCCTCTTTCTTTCTCGCCCGTCAGAGAAGTGACATCTATGAGCTAAGTCTTAGCCTAAATTGCGAGATTTTTACCTCCAAAAGCATTTTTGGTTGCTTTTCGCAATAAAAATTCTGTTACACACATTTTGGTGTATCAGACTTTTCCTAAGTCAACCTCCTTCACGGTATTTTAATCAAATTATTTTGCTGTTTTTCTTCCCCTTCTGGGCATTACTCACAGACGATGTACTAGTACACTGCGTCGGGCTCCTCCCCCGTGTCTGTAGGTGGTTGATTCTACGCGCTTTGACAAGCGGTTTAATCACAACGTTGTGTTTCTCCGTAATAGGAGTTTATTCCCACTCCGTATTGTGAGTTGGTTGCTGCCTTATTTAGTTCTATATTTGCTTGCTGGTCTTTATTTTCAGCCATGTCGAAGTCTCCGCCTCGTACAGCTAGTAGGGAGCTTACGAAACGGGACGGGAGATTAACAGGACGGGAGAATCTTGTTTTCAAATCATTACGTAAAAGTGGACGGCAACGCACTGCACAGTGTTCACGCCCTTAATCGTCAGTTATACAACAACAATACGGCTTCCCGTCCCCTCTGTAGACCGGACGTTATTTCGCAAGAGAACCGTCCTGAAATTAAACAGGACGGAGAGATACTCAAACTGGCGCAGGCGCACACCGATTTTTCGCCCGTCTTCAAAGGCTCCCGTCCTGAAATCGTAAGCTCGTTATTGTGGGCGTGAACACTGCAATGCGTCGCCGTCTACTTTTTCGTAACTTGATAGAAAAACAGACAGGAGAGTGCGAGGACCGTCATGGTGGTTAACTCTCCCCGTCTTGTTGCTCTCCCGTCCCGTTTCGTAAGCTCCCTAGTGTTTCCCCAGTGGGGACTCGCCTAGCCTTTGGGAGGGTTGGCTGCGAGAGGTTCATCTCGCACCAATGTTATCTTCCCCGGAGCTTCGACTGTAGGTAAGTTAGGGCCTACCTCGTGTACGGCTCGCCCCGTGATGAGTTCGTCGTCTGTTTTGACGACCAACTCATGCGGGATAAACCGGGAGAGTGAGTGCTGCACTAGGCCAATACCTCTCGCCGATAAAACTCTGGGTGGTACCCCAACCCGCAGTTCGTCTCGCTCGAGTGACACTTCTAGCTCTCTAGCCACAGATGTGTTCGCTCAGGGGTCGGCTCCTTTTGTCTCTCCGCACGCTTCTAATCCAAGCAAGGCGGGTAAGAGTAAAAGGAGTCGTGATCTTCCTAATGTACCCAGTGCAAGGCTTACTACGGAAGCGGCACCCGTTTCAAAGGGTAAAGGGAGCGGTAAGCATGCTCGCCTGCCCAAGAAACGTAAGCGCCAGAGTCCTGCCCAGCCGGCTGGCGGGGCGAACTCTCTCCCCTCGACATCGACCGAGTCTTCACCAACTGTGTCAGGGGAGGCCAAGAAGAAGCGGGTTAGCCCTCCGAGGGCGACTACTTCTTCTGAGTCGAGCGTCTCCCATGAACTTCTGAATTATCTGAAGATCATTGTGGAGAAGAGTGGTTGGTCAGACTCTATGTCCGTACCCCCCACCACGCCTGACTCAAACCCCTGACTCCAACCCCTCATCATTTATGCAAGCGCTAAAAAGTTTTTCAATAACAAAGCATGCATAAAATTAAAGATTTGTTTTGTGACCACCATATCTCAACTATATTGTATGCATCACTATGAGGAGACAAAGTGATCAGATTTTGGGGGTTGTTAGGTCAAAGGTCAAATAACATGTAATAACAGTGTAAAAGCTAATTTAATAGATGTTTTATTCACGTTATCACAATATTTCGAGAACAGTTTGAGCGATGAACTTAACTGAATTTAGGTGGAGGCATATGGAGATGCAGTCGCATTCATCTTGTTTCATCATATTTATCTCTTCATATTTGTTCTTCACCTTCATCCTTTTCTATGTTATCATTCTTTCCTGTTCTTGTCATCTTCCTCTTCTATTTGTAAGTACCATAAGGTATTTGTAAACAGCTACCTTGGTTTTTGTTCAGGTACATCCAACTGGTCCGGTACTTACTTTACTTTGACTGGTGGTGCAAGCCTTGTGGTCAATCAGACGTTGGCCCAAATGGAGACCAATGCGACCCTACAACACCAACTGGCACAACTCTTTGAACGTGACTGGAATTCCATACATGCCAAACCTGTCCTCGATGATGTGAAATGCATTTGAAGGATATCTGATGTTTTTTATTAAGCCAGAGATTAAATTGAAGCAAAGTTTCACTGAAATAAGGTCTTTTACTTTTTACTGTTATTTTATTGTGACTTTGGAATCCATGTGTAGATTTAGATTGAAAAGAAAGTAGTAGTAGCAACAGCAGCAGTAGAAGAAATAGACCAATATCTTATTTTAGAAATGATAATCTATGCATTAAATCTGCCAAATACTATGCAAATCAATACATATATTTGTGTGTTTTCATATTCCATTTGATAAAAATATATACATTTGCATAGTGATATCAGCATGTATGTATATATATATATATATATTGTGTGAGGATTGATGAGACAGGAGACAGGGACATAGTTGAACTTCAGCTTTATGAGATCAGGTTCTGAAAATAATTATACATATATACTTCAATATACGGTACACACATAATTGTGTGTTTTCATATTCCATTTGATAAAAATATATACATTTGCATATTGATATCAGCATATACCTAGTACCTTCATGGCTACAGTTTTACAAGTAACTTAATTTACTTACTTAATTAACATTAGGTTACTTGTAATAAACTGTAGCCATGAAGGTATATGCTGATATCAATATGCAATCTTCGTATATATGGGTATATATAAATATATACAGCCCTGGACAAAATTATTAGACCAGCTCCTTTTAAAGGCTTATGTGGGAAGTGCTGGCTACATCAGAAATTGAACTTTCAAATTGATTTCTACTAGCCAAGTCATAATGATTGCATGACTACTCCCTAAAACAATTACCCTCTGCAATAACTAACCCCTAGGACAATTACCCCCAAGTTTATTACCCCTGGGGCAAATCCCCCCCCCCCCCCGACAATTAGATCTAAAGGCATAAAGGCATGCACCGCCAAATGGATGGATACTAACAGAGTGAAAATATCCTAGAGGATAATTGTCCTGGAGATATTCTTCAGGGGTAGGAAGGTTTTGAAATAAATGTTCTGACAGTAATGGTCTCTGGGATAATCGTCCAGGGGGTATGAGAGATACTCTTGTTGAGCCATGTTCACTTCTCTAGAGGCAGTTTGTTCAGTTTTTGGTGGAAAATTGCTACATGTACATTTGAAGATAGCATGTCGCTTGTGGCATGCTGTCCATAAGATTGCATTTTTTCTCTTCACAGCAGCTCATTCATGTAGCTAGAATCTTTTCTTTTTCGATTTTCTATGGGCTTCAGTTTTTATGTCACTTCAAATGTTCTCAGTAGAATCATGAATAGGCCATAGTTCTCATACCAAGACGAGTAACACTTGAAATTCATCCTCTCAGACATTTATAGTCTATTATGTGGTCAAAAACTCTTTCTCATAGGAAAATGGGGGGGGGGGGGGGTAATTTCTGGGGAAATTGTCCGGGGCAGTTTGTCCTTGCCGTAGTCGTCCTAGGGGTAATTGTCCTGGGGTAATTGTCACAAAGCTAATTTAATGGGGAGTAGTAGTCCATTAATAATGAATTAGCTGTTGATAATCATTTTCCTAGTCCCATAGACAATGGACTTAACATGCCTGCATGCCTCCAAATTCAGCTGCTCTAATAATTTTTACCAGGGCTGTATATGTACATTATATATATATAATTTAAAGTAAGATAAAGTTCACTCCGAGAATAAAGATAGTAGATATCCGTATGTTTGCTTCCACAAGCGCTTTCGTTTAATTCTTCAGGTGGAATGATTAACCTGTTAGTTACATGCGTTTATATATCGTACAAGTAGAAGTTATAATCATTTTACAAGTCTTTCAAATCTCCGTTGTTAAAGTTAGGAGATCTATTCAATGGACGGATAGTTGCTGATAGATGAAAGCTAGAAGAATGAGTTGTGATAGCATGGAGGATGTTGAATAATTGGCCTGGTGAGCGGGGGAAGAAGGATTATGGCATTTGGAGTCAGTGGAACAGTGGATTTTTGTTTGGTATAGTACACAATAGAGTAGAGTGATTACAATAGCTTAAAGAGTTAAGATCAGCATAGGGTGTTATATTCAGAGTGAGTGTGAAGGAGTAGGATTCGAAGTTGGTTCACGATTCAGTGCAAAAGTTCCCTTGTGGGTAGGTTACTCCAGGGCCTTCACAAGGGTAGATTAGTTAACAGAAACACTAATGATTCCCATTTGCTAGTCATCTGGATTTGATTTAATAACTGAATTTGTCAAAGATTATTTGAGTTTTGTAAACGAAGATATTATCCACCCAATGAAGGTGACTGTAATAAATTCATGAAGTGGAATGGTAAATGGCATGTGTATATTTTGTTTTATGTTATCCATGTGACACTGAGACTCCTGCTTGTTTCACCAGCAAGTTCTTGCCAAGCAGAGAGATCTTTCAGTGCCCTAAAACAGGCCCGTAGACAGGGTTTCTAAAGGGGTGGGTCGTTTTTGGCAAAAGTGGACATTGGGTCCGGGGGCATCCCCCCCCCCCCCCCCCGGAAAATTTAAAATTTAGATGCTTTCTGCTGCAATTTAAGGACTCCCGAGGGGAAATTTAGGGGTTGTGAATGATGATTTTGAACACACATTTTTATTAAAGGTGTGTGTGTTTTTTTCATGAAAAAGCGGACCTAAGCACAAGAAGGGGGGGGGGTCGTCCGACCCCTCCGACCCCCTCTGGCTACGGGCCTGTAAGACGTGTAAAACATGGCTCAGAAATACAACGAAGCAGGAGAGATTGTACCATGTCATGTTGTGCCATGTCCATAGGGAGCGGCTTGCACATGCCAACGCCAGGGACATACATGTAGCTGCTGCATTTGTTCGAAACTCAGAAAGCAGAGAACGAATATTTGGAAGAATAACATGAAACTTTCACATTTCCATGCAAAAAAGGAAATGTAATTTTATATGCCAAGAAAGGATGATATCAACGCCAAATTTATAGGGAACTATGTGTATTGTATTTCTAGAAATCACATGTAAGCTATGTAACATTGACTACCTTGTGTGGGACTTTTGTGTCTTTCTGAGTATCATATTCTGCTTTATTAAAATATAAAAATAATTAAAATGCATTGTTTTGTTTTGAGGGTGATATTAGTTCGTTTTGGATGATTCATCATAGAATGTAATATAACTGCTGACTAGTTCAATCATAAAATTTGAATGGAACAGCATATATGGTGTTATGATATTTATTTATTTTTTGCAAAAAATATGATCAGTGATCAATCATGTCAAATGCTTGGGCGAAGTATAGAAATATACCAAGTGTCGTCACTTGCCTATCATAAACACTATCAAAGTCAAGAATGAGTGTTTGTTTTTTAGCCTTTTCTAAATCCTTACAGGTGTTCAAAGAGATTAAGAGAACATTATTTTTCTGAGTTTCTCTGAATTAAGATAATCCATGCCGTCAAACCCCCTTTGGCAGAATAATGTTATAAACGATGTACGAGAGGGATAGATAAAGAGAGACATATAGAGGGAGAAAGGGAGATATAGAGGGGAGATAAAGAGAGGGTGAGAGATAGAGAGATAAAGATGTAGAGAGACGGATAGATAGATGGATAGAATACAGAGAAAGAGAGATATAGAGGGGAGACGTCCACTCCGTTCGCGTTCACCAGTTGTAACCCTTTTGGCATTTTTTTCAGAACGTAGTGATGAGAACGACTGAACGAGTCTGGTGTGATGGGGGCTTTATGAAACCAAGATGAGCGCACCATTGCGGTCCTTGCTTTAATAAGCCCCTCACTTTTTCCCCTATAGATTTAAGGGTTTCTAAATTATTGAGATATGGAAATTCTGTTAAAGTAAGTTATATATTATGGAACATTTTCGCTTTTTAGGAAAAAATGCAAACATTAAACCTTTCGTTTATTATTTGTTTTATTCAGTCTATATATTTAACTGTTTCTGAATTTATATTGGGAGGGGGTGTTAACCCTTATGCCACACCATACCCTGCAAACACCGCATTCTATGTCCTCCGTCACAGTGAGAATGAATGTGGAGGTGTCGTGGTATAGTGGTTCATTCACTTGACTCTCAATCCAAGGGTTGCGTAGCCTTTTGACAAGGCCCTCGTGACTTGGCTATTTTTCTCGCAAATAAGCTAGTAGTGGCTGCATAACAAGACTAGCCGCCCAGCCCAGTGAATGCGCGATCGAGCGACGTGAACCCGAGAGCCTTTTGGAACCTGGCCTGAATTTCTTATGTTATCCTTTGTTCCTAGCTCGATCGCGCGTTCACCCGGGCCGTGTTGATTCTTTTCGTTGCCGGCTAGTCTCATCTCAGGCACAGCATGACGAGGAAAATAGCCAAGTCACGAGGCCTTGTCAAAAGGCTAAGGGTTGCGGGGTTCGAATCTCAGCCCGGCACTAGCAAGACATTAATCCACATTTGCCACTCTCCACCCAGGTGTAGTAAATGGGTACCTGGCAGGATTTATTCCTTGAAATGCACTGTGCGCTGATTACGGCTGCCGGAGCTAAAGCCGGGGTAATAATATCCAAAACCCTTTGGAAGCGCATAGGGACGTTATTAGATTGACGTCAGGACGTCAATCTTCTATTCTTGTTCACGTTTTGCATTCTTCTTCTTCTTCTTCTTCTTCCTCAGACCCCATTCGTTTTGCACGGGGTGTTTGTGAGTTCGGTTTAGGTCCTTTCCCCCTGTCCATTTCATTTCAAATTTCGCATGCATGTTCCTTGGCATGTCTAGTTGTGCACTGAGGTCTTCGTTTTCCGAACTCACTCATGCATGACCGTCCAGGCGCCATTTTGTCCGTTTTGGGGCCATTTTCATGCCTTTTGTTCTCCTTGCCTATCTCAGCTATCCTACAGACTTCTAACAAATTCCTATAGATAGTCCAAGAGTTGCTCTTTATATTCTAATAAAAAAATTAATACGACAAATGCCATCTTCACACTGTAAATTTAAGTCCGCAATTGGCCATATTGAAAAACGCTCAATTTCTTATTTTCACTCCCGAATATTAAAAATTACTATAACTTTGTCATATCAATAGATTTTTGTCTCAAACTTTTACCATCTCTTGGTCTTGGCGTTGCACACATGTCTGCCAAATTCCATGGATTTCCGATTAGGCATTATATAAACAGCGCCCTCTAAAGTTTTCAAAATGGGTCTCTTTATGTGGCCGTATCTCCGTCATGCCTGGGGAAACCCGTACCCTTTTTTGGATTTAGATACTTCAAGATGTACCCTTTTCAGCCAAATAAAAAAATATATACCTCATCACTGACCGACTTTGAGAAAATTGCACTTGAAAATCACAATATTTGCATAAATGCCGAAATAAAGACAACTTGCTCTAATTTTGTGAACATTCAACGTACGTCTTTGAAATTTGGTGGGTATGTGTATTTGTGTATTTGACAACTGTTAACCAAATTTGGTTGAAATCGATGACGTCATCGCGAAGATATTACGTAAAAACCGTAATTTACTATGCATTACATAATATTGCATAATATGCTTATTTAAAATGGCGCGCTAGTCACAGTTGGCTCACAAGGACCGCAATGAAATTCCCTTGTCAGGGATGCAAAAAAAGATATATAGTCTCACAGAATATTTTGAGTAAATCGCGATTGAAGTCAGGTCATTATACGGATCATGCACATGTATTACACGTATTGTCTATGGGGCAAATCGGTTTCCCGCGTTTGGCCCCCTGAACGATTTTTATTTTTCATGAAATTTTGCAGGTACATGCTTCGAGGCAAAATGAAGAGACTCTCGAAGCCAGATTTTTAATATCTGTCAAGCGCTTTGTTTTAATCGCAATTTTATATCCTGCATAGATGCCACTACCTACGGAACTATGGCATGCTATCCAGGCCAGATTTCCATTGTGGCCAATTTGTTTTGCATGCGGTGCTTGTGATCACTGTCAAGGTCCTTTCCCCTTGTCCATTTCGATTCAAATTGCGTATGCATGTTCCTTGGCATGCCATGTAATGCACTGAACTCTTCATTGTCCGAAATCACTCATGCATGACAGTCCAGGCGCCATTTTGTCCGTGTTTCGTACCTTTTGTTCGATTTTGCCTATCTCCACTATTCCAGATGCTACAGACTTCAAACAAATTGCTATAAATAGTTTAAGAGATGCTTTTTATTTTACTGTTCAATGACATGCAAAATACAGACGTCAATCTATGCACATCGTTCTGATACGATTGCGATTCTAGTATTATAATGTGATATGCGCTATACAAGAACAGTGGTATTATTATTATTATTCTTGGGATTACCCTGACAAGGAAACCCTATGCCCAAATAAGGGTAAGGGTAAGGGAAAGCATGAATGGGGGGATGTAAACATCCGACGGTCAAAACATTTCCAAGAAGAAACAGTTTTGTTACCTGGTCCTTCCGGCTGGTAGCCAGTGAAAGTTTCAACCAATCAGGGACTAGTCATAAAATGAGTTACCAGGCACAAGCCAATGGCACTGGGGTAGGGCATGGACATGAAAACAATTTCTAAGAATATTGATCACCAAAAATCTTGACCATTAGGTCTATGGTAGAAAATCATTATAAATAAGGCTGCAAATTCAACCCTAATTCAGAAGCTGTTGCAATTTCGGCAGAGAAACTACTTGTTCGACATACTGTATTGAGTATTACAAGTTATTCATCAGAATATTATATTCAGCGCTCGGTGAATACAACATTGGTGTTGTAAAAGGACAACCTGATAGTCCGGGCTTGGGATTCTACAAAGTGGAATCGCTGTAAATCTGTAAACACCAACGAGAAGTTGTGAGTACACATTATGTTTAATCTTACTTGTAGTTATAAGTTATATTATGTTATTGTACATGTGTAAGGCAGGGGCCGCGGAACGTCTTGGATAGTGGAGGGTCTTAATTGGGGGGGGGGGGGCTGCGTGTATAACCACATTTTTGCACTGCCATACGTTTGCACGTATGCGGGACTGTGTCCAACATTCATTGTTGCAGCAGTCAAAACAGACAACAAAATTGCTCTAAGCAAGATTTAATTTTCTTAATTTGCTAGATTAGCCTACCTGATTCAAGACTCTTCAACTCTTACTCAGATACTGTGCCACAAATTTGGGGATTCAGAATTGAAAATGAAATTTTATATCATTTAATTATTTTCCTCTCATGTATGAATTGTCTAGACTGGAAAAAGGCCCGCTGATAGTATACACACAAACAACTACTACAATAAATCAATGTACCTACCTATTTTGCTAGTCTTCCGACTACGCAAGCCATTCGAGTAATTAAAGTCACGACAGTGCATATACCCCCCTAGGATCACACCTTCCTCTGTGCACGTACGCATGACGCGCGCAAACAATCCTCTTTCCTTCTCGCAGCCTAAAGAGTTGCAGCTAAGTCATTATCTTGCGCAAAAATTCAGAGTTTGCTACTCTTTTAGCGCGTTTTCTGGTGACTTTTGCCAATTTTTCCGTCCTAGACTTGTTTTAATATCTGTTTAGAGTCGGTTTATGTCTGTCACGTATTTACTTTGGTGATATTTGAGCTTAAATTCATACCTCACTTTTCACCTCTGGGCGTTGTGGCGTGCGCCTGTAATCCAGCTGCCAGTGGAAGTTATAAACTGATTCAGCGGGCCCAGGTTCGAGACTGAGTCACGTCTTTCGGATGGTGACGTTAAAGGTCGGTCCCAGACGTCAATAATCATATTTGATTGATACACGTCTGTAAAAACCCAATAAGCCACTTCGGAGATGCAATCTGAGCATGAGCAGATAAAGGTCATCTGTTTCAAATTCTAAAACCCACTGATACTAATATTCGATATGTGCTCATGAATGTCATGTAATCATTATTCAATTATGCACTAATGGTGCATTCCATGATATCCTGGTGGAAGTATTCTTTTTAAAGGGGGAAACAAAAGCTATTCATGAGGCACCTCTATCACTCCCAGAGTTATTTTTCTGAAGTGCACATAAAGGGACCCTCCATGTCTAAAATATCTGTGGATATTTGGGGTCATTTGTACCATGCGCTAACCCCGAACTGGCTTATTACACACACACACCTCTTTCGTATAGTAGCCCAGGGCATTCGCTTTGGCGTATTGCCGGGCGCTCAACCCTGTAACGTTTCGTTGGTGTTTTGTGTGTGAGGCTGTTGTGTGCATATACCCTTACGAGAGTGTTCTTTTGTTCGTAGTGCGTGAATGGAATTTTCCACACACTACGTTGGAAAATTCCATTCCGTTTCACTCTCGCTTTTTACGCCCTTTCTTTACAATTGTTTATTGTTTGACTCTTTTATATCTCCTTACAGGTGATAATGAGTTCTTCGGAGGAAGAACAATCGAGGTCTTGGTCGCCTCCGTGCCCTTTCAATTCTTCTTCCCTCCCTTCCGCTACTCTCACTTATAAGGGCGTCAGCCCAGTGAGTGTGTTGGAGACCTCTGTGTTTCGCTCGCCTACCAGCGAATCAAACACGATGGTCAGGGGAGGTAAGGGCGTCAGTCTGTCGGCTCGCTCTGGTACTTTTGTACCGGGAGCGTCGAGCAAGACAGGCTTTATAGGTAAGTTAGGTGTTCATAAGTTTTCGGACCGAACACACGTCATTAGCAATTCTAGCTCCCTCCAACTCACAACCACCGCGTCTGCAGTTTGGTGGGTGGGGGGGGGGGGGGGGGCGGTAGCTAGTATTACCGGGTCCTCTCGACCACCGTCGGGAGCCTGGAGGGGGCATTAACTGGTAAGACCGCTAACCGGTCAGCTAATGATGTTAATGGGTCTTGCCGACCGTCGGGGTACCTAGCGAGATTTCACCCAGTGTTACTGGCTTCCCCCGACATCCGACCACCGGTATCGCAAATCCGCATCCCGCTAAGAAGACCTCCTCCTCGAGCAGGCTCTCACAGCGGAAGACTGCTGGTTCCCGCCAGCCACTGAACAACGTCAGCCCTCTGGGTGCTATTTCCAGCAGTGCTGCAATGCAGCAGCCCGTCCACCCCCGGCAGTCAATGCGAATCGGGGCTCTGGTCCGGGAAGCGCAGTCCCTAGAGTTGCGGCCGAATTGCTTCTCCCCACTGGGGAGCCCGGCCCGGACAATTTTGGTAGTGAGGCTTATACTGTAGCCAAACACTTCCCGTGCTTCTAAACGGTCTTCTATTACGGTGGCTCACACCCCCGCCAAGAAGGGTAAATCCAAGGATAAACCCAAGTCGGGTAAGAAGGCTCAGCCCTCTCTTCCCCCCAACTCTCAATCTGAGTTGCTCAGATTAATGAGACTCTTTGCTGAGCAGCAAGGTTGGGATACTAATCCCCCGACGTTGCCGGCTACTGAGACGGGTTCTCCCCAGTCAGTTGTCACTGTGATGGAGGATGTTCCCGAGTCGGACCCCGGTGTTCTCCCGGTCTCCGATATTCATGAGAACCTTGGACAATTTTGTCCGGATGCGGTATCTCGACCTACTCCTCTCGTGCCTGCGGCTCTCGGAGCCCCGCCAGGGGAGGAGTCTGTCACTGGTCCGTGGGCATATCCACCCCCAAGGGATTTTCCCCACCGGACTATTTCTCCAGAGTTTGATTCTGTCTCGCAGGTTTCTCCCCCGTCTGTTTCAGAATCTCAGGCCAGCTTCGACCCCCAGCCTTGTCAGGCTATGGCGGCAGATGCCAAGACCCTGTTAGAGAAGTATATGCCAGAAATTTTTCCCCAAGTCCAGTCGGACAGTGATCAGCCATCGCTGTTATTCAGACAGCATGGCCCGTCTCCTGGTATTCCTCTAACAGAGGACTTCAAACAGGAGTATGGGGATAGGGAGGCACTCGCCGATGCGGGTCGGGCTACCCGACGTCCCTATGGTAGTGCCTTCTCTTTCTATCCGGAGGATACCCAGGGCTTCTTTTCAGCCAAGGGTTTATCCCAGGAAATTTTTGGGATGGGACAACGTTTGAATATCAATTTCAAGTCTCGGTCCTATAGATCCGCCGAGAAGCCCCTAGTGAACTTTGAAACCAAAGTCAGGTCGGGCTTACGACTTTCGGCGTACTTGGGTTCACTGTTACATATTCGGACCAGATCAGTTGAACTGAATGTGAACGAGGGGGACTCCAATTTGTTGGATGAACTCCTGCTTTAGTTAGCTGGACTTCAGTGGTCTCAGCTCTCATCTGCGGCGATTGACAGTACACATCAACGCCGCAAGTTGGCGCTCTCCACACTGGGAGTGCTAGGGAAAGACATCCCGCCTCTCTTGCGGGGTATCCCTTCCTCTCATCCCAAACTCTTTGGGGGCCAGTTTAACGAGGTCTTCCACGAAGTCTAAGTCGGTCTTGACAGGCGATACCGCTTTAATCGTCGAGTGAATGTGACTATCCCTCGGGTTGAGACCCCTACCCTGGGCAATCGTGGTAGAGGCTCGGAGAGAGGAAGAGGGGGGGGGCGTAAGACCGCCGCCAAGGGCCCGGTCAGGCCCAAGTCGGACTTTTGATAGCTTACCCCGAGTGCTTGTGGACAGTTTAGGCGGTCGGCTCCGGAGATTCCTCCCAGTTTGGGAGGCAATCTCCGGCGACGCCTTTGTGCTATCCGTCGTGTGCGACAGCTTTTACATAGATATGATAGAGGCGATTCCACATCTCTGTCTCTCCCCAATTTTTGTCATTCCCAAGCGCTCGGGAAGTTTACGTATGATTCTAAACATGAAAAGGATCAACAGGTTTATACCTCCAGTGCATTTTCGCATGGAGACCTTGGCGTCTATTCTGCCCTTGATCAAGTGGGACGACCTTGCGATCTCCCTCGATCTCAAAGACGCGTACCTTCACATTCCCATTCACTCTCTGTCGAGAAGTTTGCTGGGATTCGTGTTCCAGGGCGAAACGTTTCGATTTCGTACCCGACCCTTCGGGCTGAGGCCGGCCCCTCAAGTCTTTACTCGAATAGTGTCGGCCCTAGCCGCGTTTCTACGGAATCGCGGGCTCGTATTGTTCGTCTATCTAGACGATTGGCTCCTAGTTGCAAACTCAGAGTCTCTCCTGTTGGATCAGTTATGCATGTTACTGCGGCTAACGCAAGACTTAGATCACCATGACCGCACGGTCATTGCGAGTGGCCCGCAGGGTCAGAGCCAGACAATGGCTTCAATTTCTGGGCTATCTGGCCAGTCTAGTCGACGTCTTGCCAGACTGCAGGCTGTTGATGAGGCCCCTTCAGAGGCACCTCCTCAAATTTTTCAGACCGGGCAAAGATTCTCCTTTGGGGTTGATTCCACTCCCAAGAGATATCAAGCTCCTTCTCGCCCCCTGGTCGAACAGTTTGTTTCTTGCCCAAGGCAAGCCTCTCTGTACCCATCTCCGGGACCCCTCTTCCGTCAGTTTCTCTGACAACAGACGCCTCCCTTCTCGGTTGGGGCGGTCATTGCCGGGGCGCGATGATTTCAGGGGACTGGTCTCACTTGAGAGTTATGCCCCATATCAATGTTTTGGAAATGATGGCGGTCAGCCTGTTTCTTCATCTTTTCAGGCCCGGTCTTGTTGGTCGCACTGTACTCGTTCTTACGGACAATGTCACAGTAGCTGCCTACATCAATCGCCGAGGCGGCACTCGGTCTTCCTCTCTGAACACCTTAGCTGCCCAGTTGTGGAAGTGGTGCCGGTCTATGAACATTATTCCGGTAGCCTCCTACATTCCCGGTCAGGACAATCTGATCGCGGATTTTCTGTCTCGGGGCAAATACCTCCCGTCAGAGTGGACTCTTCATCCGGAGGTGTTTGCTCTTTTTGTCATCACTCAAGAGCCCTTTTCCCCCGCTTCCAGAGAATCCATTTCTACATGGATAGTCGAAGCGATCCAGGCAGCTGGGCCGGAGGCCCTATTGAGTGATGGGAAGCCCCGTGCTCACGATACCAGGGGCATCAGTGCCTCTTGGGCTCTTTTCCAAGGGGTGCCCCTAGTGGACATTATGAGGGCAGCCTACTGGCGCTCCTCCACGTCCTTCACTTCTTTTTATTTAAAAGATGTTCTGACAGTTGAAGAGTCTTTTTCTAACAAGACGTTGCAAGCTGCAACGTCATCCTTGGGTTCTTGTTGACCTTCCTCTTGGGACATGCCCCCCAATTGAATCTGTGCTGGTCTAGCAAAATAGGTACCCTTATTAAAAAAATACCATGGTAATACTACGTATTTCATGGTATTACCGCCATAATACCACGAAAACATGGTAAATCCGTGGTACACATCGTATTGCCACAGTATTACTACGAAAAACATTGTATATTCATAGTATTTGCATCGTGTACCATGAAAAGCATGGTACATTCATAGTATTTTCATCTTGACAATGGGTAACGCGGTAAATTCATGGTACTTTCACAGTAATACCGTCCCAATTTACCGCGGTATTACCATGGTATTACCATGGTACTTTTTTGTAAGGGTAGGTACATTGATTTATTGTAGTAAATCATATGGAAAACTTTAGCCATAAATGTTGCATTTGGCGGAGCGGGTTCTGTGTGTGTGCACTCGCCGACAGCCAATCCTCAAATGCGTGCATTGTGCATGCGTTTTCCGTAAGCCTATTGAATTGCTGTACAAAGGAAAGCACGTGCACGTCATTGAATAATACGGCTTTGATAACAAACTGAGAAACTTGCTCTGATTTGACAAGAAAAACGCCCTAAGTTCCTTTCAACCAATCAAAATAAGTTTCATATCATTCGAAACCATGATCACTCTACAATCTTTTCGCGTGCGAGGGTAATCGATAGAACAAAGGACAAGTGATTGAGGCTCATTTTCATTGAGCAATGTCAGCAGAAATAACGTAATTTGTGCCAAAGCGCCATAGGCTCTCCAATTTTTGATGATTTTAGGTCCAACTTTAGTCCAAAAACGCCTTAATTTCCCGAATTAAAATTGCTTCAAGAATATATTCATTGAAAAGTTAAAGGTTTAAACTTTGATTTGCAGGGCGAGGGTTTGTAAAAGCTCATTGTGTTTTCTTTTGGCACGCGATTCTTTGCTGGAAGGGGGGGTATATACTCGAATTTTCACGTGTTATAAGGCATCCGTAGGCCGCTCCGAGTCAAATGCAACAAAGTTTTCCATATGCCGTAAAATCAGAAGTGATTTTATTATTTGCTAGATAAATCTATGTACCTACCTATGTCCCACCCTCCTACCCCACTTCTTGCATAGCAACATGTCAAAGTTTGTATGAGGCTGCTCGTAAAGAGGAGGACTGTGTGCGCGCGTCATGCGTACGTGCACAGAGGAAGGTGTGATCCTAGTTTTGGACAAGATTTTGACTTTGAATTTTGCTGAAAATATCAGAAGTTCTTCCTAACGGCCATTTGAGGTAGGAGTGCCAGATTTTTAAGGGCTGAAATTGAAAGCAAGTATTTAAAATATTTATCTTATTTCCCCCCCCCCCCCCCATACCTTTAGTACATGCGACAGAAAATACCAACTATTTTACAGTAATGTAGCCATGAGTGCATGTATAAGTGGCAAGGGCCTGTGAGTGCCTCATACCCATACACCTATAAATTAACATGAAAACGTATGAATGGGACTGTTACTGGTGTTACTTGTTTAAAATGGGTCTTCATATCTGTGAAACATAAGTCATTTCTCACGACTTTCACGAACATCACGATTCGTGCAGTTGACTGCAGCGCAAGACGGCATCTTCTCAGTTCATCTTTGAAGGCAATATGATGATTATATGAGTGAAAATAGTCCTTCAAACTTGGTCAAATGTTACATACAGCGGCGACGTTCCGGAATTTTTTTGAGGGAAACAAGATGGCGCTGGCGAGCTGCCTGTGGTGTCATGTTGCCTATGGCTAATAAGCGTGCAGCAAGCGATCGAGCCCATTCCAGTCATAGAGTTCAGTGGAAAAAACTTACCTTCACGTCCGCCATCTTGCTCAGTGCCGTATATAGATCACAGAACTCCTAAAGACGAGTTCTGTGATATAGATAGGGTCTGCCCAACTCGGCTCCATTTGGGTAACAACATGGCGCATATTCCTTTGTCGCAAGCTTACATAACAAAGGAATATACGCCATGTTGCTACCCAACTGAAACCGAGTTGGCCAGACTCTCTCTATATAAGGCACTGATCTTGCTGAGTGACGGCAGCCCTCCCCGGCAGGCCCGCAGCTAGCGACTCGGCTCCGGGATTTTTCTTCACGGGTTTTCTTCCCTTTTCCTCGCCAAAGAAAATTAAAGCAGATCTCATCAATTTCTTTGAAAACCCATTCAGGCGTCGGAGTCAAAGAGCTCACATACATCAATTTTGAATATGCGTATGTTTTCAGCAAGTGAATTTCCCAATCAGAGTGAGATCTCTTTGTTTCCACCAATTTAACAATTTCTTAATTTTGCTCAAAATCTCTTTATAATTCATCTCTTGAGCAACGTCAGGATCTAATGAAAAATAAATACCTAAAATTTGTAGAATGTCAACTGCCTTTCCAAAAGGATAAAAAGTTGCGGCGCCAACAGATGGCCCCAGAGGCAAAATAAATGTTTTATTTCCATTAAAGGCATTGAATAACTTTGTTGGAGATGAGAAAACAAAAAATCTGAAATAGCTCATGCTGCAATGATAATTAGAAACATTTAAGTCAGTCGGGAATCGTATGACTTTTACAGGTCGATTGCTGATTTCATTATCAAGATATTTATGATTTAAAATCGAAATTTTATAAGCGTATGGCATGACGCTTATAACTTGTGACGGTCGGCCTACCTCCCTCTTTCGGCAAATGCACAGCGTAACGTCTATTTACATTGGCCTGCCGCTGGCGTCTTTCTTTTTTGCAACCAAGCCTAGGCAGAAACCCCTTTTTGAAGACTTTGAAACAGACTACAAGTATCGGAATTGTTATTTCTTGTATCGGACTTGTATTGGACTTGTATTTTCTTACTCAGTCACCTTATTTTTAAATAAGCAAAAGAAAATTTCGTAATATAAACTTCTGCCGAGGTTCGAACTCGTGGTTCTTTCACCAAGAGAGGACTGGATTATCAGATTGCGCCACACACAACAGCTGCTCGATGCCCCTTGCTCGTTTTATTATATCGCTATAATTCGTTTTCATGAATATTCATGCAGATTAGTCTTGACGGAATAAACCGTATTAGTATGAAAAATGCGAAATCTGCCTAGGCTTGGTTGTAAAACGTAAACGCGCCTGCCGCTGTGGGGTACTAAATGCTGACAGGGCTTGCAATCCCAAGGATTGATAACTCTGCAATACTATCGCGCGCGAGAGAAAGCTTGAGCGCTGGAGCTCATCCCGTGGGCCGGCAAGGGGCTAGCCTAGCCTGTCGATCGCCTGGCCTGGCCGGCGGGCGGTCGCTGGGGTAGTCGCGACATCGTGTGTGAGTAGAATTACCAAATTTTGATTATTGCGTGGTAATCCTACATACATGAATAACAAATGTTTTTGCCCGACAAGAAAGAAAGAGAAAGAGGAAACAAATGAAAAGGCATTTAAAAGGGGGAAGGGGAGGTCGCACATTTTGAAACATGGACGAAACAACAATACATACGATCAGCTCTATACCAGAGACGTACTAGACGTTGTGTAAGGGAAGGAGGGGCTGGAGCTCGGAGGGAGAGAAAAGGAGAGAGATCGGAGTGGAGGAAATACAGCCCTGTCGTCATTCACAATTATTGCCGTACGAGGCAGGGGCTGGTTTCAGAGCCCGCCACTCTGTTTTTATTTTCGGGTAACGGCCACCGCGCGCGGAGTACGAGTGCCCGCAGGTCCAATAAATTTATTTCTCGCTCTCGAGGAAATGGAATCATTCATGTCGACAATGTTTAGCAAAATAAAGGAGGCGACCCCCAGGAGCGAAAATATCCCCTTACGCCCATGTCACATTTTCCAAACTAATTTCGGTTACTAGTCGTCAAGATATACATTGTACTGGAAATAGTGCGGGGGCGGGCATATAGGCCTATGCGGTTGGATGCTTAGACAAATTTCCAATACTACAATCCGAGGATAGAGTGAAATGTGGGGAAAAGACTTTTTTTGTATCTTCAGAACAGCAGGATCATGCGATCGATTGAAGACTGATGAAACAATGAACACATAAGATTTTATTTTGTCTCCTTGGATGGGGAAGTGATTAGGGAGATGTAATACTTGTCATAAGAGTGTGGCATCCCCCTGGCCTCCCTTCCCCCTCACGTCAGTGATTTTTGTTCTTTTTTCTTCTTCTAATATTTCTAATATTGGGCTATAGCCTAACATTCTGGAAGCTTGATTATTGATAATATCCAAGTCATATCAGGTTACCGTCATATCTGAAAAGTGAGAAAATCTTCATTACGCCAAAATCATCCAAATGTTTGTGGTAAATTTTCTCAAAATGAAACAAAAAAATCGGAAGTCCATACCAGTAATATTCAACGCCAGCGGTCCGGGCCGAACTTCACCCAGCCCCCTACCCTCATAGTCATCTGGCTAAGGAGTGTAAGCTTCTTGCTCTGACTGTGGGGACGTGGAAGAGAGATCTCTCTTCTACCTCCCTGCTCTGACCAAGGAGTTATGACAGAACTCCTTGCTCTTTACATATAGCCCACACTTGTGAAATTTGTATTGCTGCTCTCCGTGGTTCACTTCGGCTTCATAAATATTCTTTTCACCAGGTAGCTGCAGAATGCTCTTTTTCAAAGAGAGTTTAGACTGGGCATGGACATCAATTTCTGTCAGCAAACGCCTCGCCCTCCCCTCTCTTTCTCTCTCCGTCTCTCTCTCTCTCTCTCTCTCTACATACACATCCTTACTCTAACACGTTCACAAGCTTCCATCTAATCACGATGTTGGTTCAGGCAAGGAGTTATCAAGTGCTTTTTAGCTATAAATTCGGTTTAGTAAATAAATACACATAGATGCAGAATACATGAAATGAATAAAATTAATGCAAGAAGGTAGGCCTACCCATGCACTTATCGAGGGGAGGGGGTGTCCAAACACCCCCTTTGACAAAAGGGGCATTTTTAGGTGGTCGAACACCCCCTTTTTGTGTTATTGTAAGTCGGCACACACCTTTTTGATGTTAAAAACGCCGCCTTAGAATTCCTGTTAACTTTTTTTTTAACACTTATTGGATAATTTGAGTGAAAGTAACCCCCAAATAATGTTACTTTTTTTCTTTATGTTTGGCTTGTCAGAGATTTTTTGGAGTAAAAAGACCACCAAAATACTGATATATACACACCCCCCCCCCCCCCCCTTTGACAAATCCTGGGTACGCCACTTGGCCTACTAATATTTCAAAATTCACTTTGGGATTGTGTTCACTCTTCACTACTCTCCCCTCTCAATATCTCCATCGCTGCGTTCTCCCTCATCCTCTTCTCATGATTTGTTTCTTCATCCTTTCCTTCCTTTCAATGGCTTGTTTTTACCGTTTTTTGCACCTCTCCATTTTCTCCTTCTCTCTTATTCCCTCTCCTTTCTGACCCTTCACAAGAAAAGGAAGTTCAAATTAAAGGAAAAAGTTAATTTTTTGCTTCAATAAGGGTATATTCAAATTACAATACAACAGAAATTACAGGCTAACTGGTTCGGACCATTATGTGGCTCTATATTGTTGGTAAGGGCAGGGATTTTTCAAGAAGGATATTATCAGAGGCAAAGGATGTGTCAACATTTTAAATAATATATCTGGACATAATATTTCTTGGCAGCAACACATGCTGAAGACAACATGCAAGTTGTCTTTAACGGTTTTCCTAAAGATTCAGGAAAGGGGGGGGGGGGGGGAGGAGGGGGCACAAGTTACACCCACTCATTATATTACCGCCATCACACCACCAAACCGACCAGTTCTTTGCCATTCAGGGTAATTTTGTTCTGGGTCTTGTGTCGGTCTTATTAGTGTGATTGAGGTATTAGGAAGATGGACAAGGAAAAAAGCCATCAGTTGATAAATGTAAAAAAAAAAAGGCAAATTTCATTTTCTTTACATGTACAGGAATTCATTGCTACTGAATTGCCATTCACAATAATAAAATTCCATTTCTACTATATATGTAACCAAATTTCAAAAGAGTCACAGCAAAACTGAATTAAGTCGAAATCACATTTCGATGGAGAACAAGAAAAGTCCAGGCCGGTCCACTCTTTGATATTGTCTTCCCATCTTTTCTTCCGTCTTCCTCTTTTTCTTCCACCTTCCACTGTGCCTTGCAGGATGGTTTTTGCAAGACCCGAAGAACGTGAAACATGCCATATCTTTTCAGTTTGTGCTTTTTCACTGTCGTGAGGAGTTCTTCGTATGGCCCAATTGCTTAGTGGATGATGGTGGGGACCGTCTCGTTGGTTATGTGGTCTTTATACGAGATGCCTAGTATTTTACAGAAGCATCTCATTTCCATTGCTTGAATTCGCCTCTGGAGGTCTGCTGTGAGGGTCCAGGAGTCCCAGGCAAACAGGTAGATGGATAGGACGAGTGATCTCAATCGTATCTTGGAACTGAGCAAGACCAGGAGTGGCAGGGAATCCAATCAGCACATACAACAGTTTGGTGGTGCTGTAATAAAAGAAAAGATAGTTTTTAAAAAAATGAATTAGAATTTCAATGAAATAGAAATTCTTTTTTTTTTGTGAAAAGGCCATGGCCTGAATTCATGAATACTTCTGTAAGGGTAGTACAAGCAACGTACATGGCCTCATGTCCAATCATAAATGGCAATACAGGCTACGCTTATTTTAAACCATAGTTTAGACCATGGGTTTACCCTCCTTTGTGAATTGTGGCCAATGTGCTTCTTAACGGTTCGGTGTAAAAATGCCAGTGATAAAAATGCCAGAGGTAAAAATGCCAGTGGTAAAAATGCCAGAGGTAAAAATGCCAGTGGTAAAAATGCCAGAGGAATAAATGCCAGAGGAATAAATGCCAGAGGAAAAAATGCCAGAGGTAAAAATGCCAGAGGAAAAAAAGCCAGAGGAAAAAAAGCCAGAGGAAAAAATGCCAGAGGTATAAATGCCAGAGGTAAAAATGCCAGAAGTAAAAAATGCTAGTACCCCCCGGCCCGGATATAGCATGCATGTATTGTTTGCCACTCGCTTTCAGTTGACGACCCTTTTTTGTTAAACACTTCAATATTATATTCTTTTTTTCACTTTTAAGTCAGTTTGAATATATCTGCATCTTGTTTATAACTTAATGTGCATGAGACCCCCCCCCCCCCCCCCCCCCGTATTAATGTTGACGAGGCTGTAATGCTCCATGTTTGTGTGACGACCTGTACATTTGTTGAAGAAGGGAGAACTGAAAAAGAAAAAAAAAGTGCTGGTACAAGTATAGATAGCGAAAAGCAAACTAGTCAAGATGATTTGGTACAAGTTATTTTACTACAGGTACAGGTATTGTGTCCTTAAGTTATACAGCTAGTATCATGATGAGGGGGGCATCTCGTTTTTCCGAAGGTTCGTATTTCCGAAACACTAATTTCCCATGCCTGGGGGTTCAAAATTCCGAACATAATTATTTTGTTGCATTATTCCGAAGGTTCGTTATTCCGAAGGTTCGTTTATCCAAAGGTTCATAATTTCGAAAAGGTTCATATTTACCCACATTAGGATGATGTCATTTTTGCATACCTCCTTTCCCTTCTCTAAACCTAAAATTCAGTTCCAGACTTCCTTCTCGTTCCAAATTCCATTCGGTATAATGAAATCGTACGTCGATTAAAAAAAAGCCTGGTCTACGATCTGGTGTCCAGAGTCCAACAGTTCGACAAGAAAAACGCGGTCAAACCAAATAGTATAAAAAGTAAAATACAAGCAGATGGCATTTTTTTTCCTCTGGCATTTTGACCTCTGGCATTTTTGCCTCTGGCATTTTTACCTCTGGCATTTTTTCCTCTGGCATTTTTTCCTCTGGCATTTTTTCCTCTGGCATTTTTTCCTCTGGCATTTTTTCCTCTGGCATTTTTTCCTCTGGCATTTTTTCCTCTGGCATTTTTTCCTCTGGCATTTTTTCCTCTGGCATTCTTACCTCTGGCATTTTTACCTCTGGCATTTATTCCTCTGGCATTTTTACCTCTGGCATTTTTACCTGGCACCTTCTTAACAAGGTGTCAAGCTTTTCATTACACTTTTTTGGTCATGAACTGAAATCGAAACTGTCCTAAAGTGAAATATGCCAGTGTTGCGAACACAACATTCACTGGTCTACATGATGGTAGAATACCTATTAAAAATATTCTAGTAATTTACACAGCAACACCTTGTGTAAAACTAATGTGCAAACAAATCAGACAGGAACTAACAACTGCCTACAAAAAATTACTTATACTGACAAGAATCTCTATAGCTGCACTACAGAATCCATAAATTATTCATCATTAGAATATAAAATGTAAAGTAAATCCATCCTTCATCCACAAATATTTCTTTCATCATTCATCAAGACAAATTTACAAAATCTATAGGAATGCAGATATAAATATCATAAATTTGTCAACCGGGGCGTCGCTAGCGGCAAATGCGCCACCTCTGTTGGCAACAAAAGAAAGAGCGGGGGGGGGGGGGGGGGGAGAGTGAGGGAAGAGGAAATATAGGGTAAAAAAAGAAAGGAAGGGAAAGGAAAATAAACACTTAAAAGAAGGAAAGGAAGGGAAGAGAAGGAAGGGAAGAGAAAGAAGGAAAAACTGGTCAAATTTTTTGCTCGCTCGCTCAAGTCGCTCGCCAAAACATTGAGATGTAAATCTTTGGGCAAATGGCGTCCCTTCCCTTCCCTTCTGCAATAGGCTACAGCTGCCCCCCTGGTTCAGATAGTCACATTTGGGCAGCAAGGTGCTAGTATATATGGGTCTGTTCACAAAGTTGGGGCACCAAAACTTGACATTTTATCGTAAAAACATTGTAGTTTTAACACTATGACTTACACCATTAAGTTGTTTTATATGAATGTACTTGGTGCCTCCAGGAAGCTTTTGAAGAACACAAGATTTATTGTTTTGAGAGGCATTTTCAAAGTATTGACAAAAACATCCTGGTGTCCCATGTTACATCCACAACCACCTTTTTTTTAGATTGCCAGCATTTCTACATGCATGATACCTTACAAAGCTAAATCCTATTAATGGGTACATTGTGTTATGGTGCTGACTTAATGAAGCAAAACTTTTAACAAAAGAATAAATATCTTCCCTGAGTTTATCATGAATGTTGTGGGTGCAACGGTTTCCAATCAAATGTTGTGGATGAACGGGACACCAAAGAATATCTGCAACTTTCATCAATAACTCTTGAAGTCAGTATACTCTCATTGCAGTTGTTGTTGCATTGAATTAAATAGACAGCCTAAAGTAACCAGGCAAATATTTATCATCAAGAGCATTATGGATGTGCCGTTATGTCTCAAAATAAGACTTTGCGGATGTAACACGGACACAATGTCCGGTTACATCCACACGCTGGTTTTTCATAATTATTTCCAAAATACATTGTGGAACAACACGTTTATGATTCTCAGATGCTTTTTATTTTCACCAGAGATAGAATGGCCAAGTAAGAAAATTCTAACTAGACTTTTTCATCAAATTACAGAGGATTAAAGAAAAAATGCCTCAAAAGGTGCCCAACTTTGTGAACAGACCCATATCCACATATTGAAGAAGAAAGGTTCCAGGGTAATTATATAACTTATGTAAGTAAACTTCACCTAAAAAAAAGTTCAAACAAATTTTGTTTGACTCGCTTCGCTCTCTGGCAAAATATTTAGAAATTGAAAAGCTGATATTTGGGCAAAAGGCGTCAGTCCCCTCCTTACGAAATGGGCCTGTCTGATCAAGATCTCTATGTCTGCGATTTTCTTTTATTAATTTTTGTCGGAGGAGAGGGATTAGGGTGCAGCAGTTTTGTCGGCAAATATGGGTATTGCATCCTAAAAATTTGTTGGCAAATTTGAGTGTCACAACCCTCCCCCATTCAAAATGTTCTAGCAACGCCCCTGTTAGTCAAGCTCTTGCATGACAAAAACTCTAATGGTATAGACCCGAGTGGCAATAAACCAGCTTAATTTTATTTTTATTATACTTCATTTCTTTATTTTTTACATGTAGACCCTACTACTCCAAATACAAAATTTCTTTGTTTCATTCCTGTTCTATAATTGCACATCTCTCAAGTAAACATGGAAGGTGATGAAAGAGGATATTTACCTGTAGGTGAGAGTAGATCTATTTGCATGTTTCTAGCATGACTGTGTCTGCTCCATCATCAAATAAGAGATGTCATGCATCTGAAAGCAAAATAGAATGACTAGTCAAATGTATCCATAACAGACTATCAAACCGTTTTCTTAGGCGAGTATATGGATCTGAATGAAAGACTGAAAATAAGAGTTTGTAGATATCTACTGAATCATATACATGTACCTGTGAACAGCCCACACCTCCCTGCCCTATTGCATATCCACTTATCCAGGAAAGTATTAAAAAACATTTTAAAAATAAAATTCACTAGTATGAAGGGGTGGGTCCATATAACTGAAGTTTGCCATTGGATTTCTCCAAAAATAATATGCATGGAATAGCACTAACCAAGATAAAATATGTATTCATGCTTATGCCCAACATACATTGCGATTCCCGAATATTGAATGCAAAAGTTTTAAAATTTACAGATCAGATCTACCAGTAGTTGGAAACTATCTGTCCGGACACCCAACATAGGTATACGTAGTGGCAAGGATAACTCATTCTCATTGATAAGAACTGTCACATATAAATCCTATATAAGATTTTGAACTGCTAAGAAAACAATGCAATTACTCTATGGTATGATTGGTATGTAATATTCCACCAGATTGGGAAAGCGGCAAGAAGAAGATTCAAAATTCCTGGAAAGAGCAAAGTGAATCTAAGTGTTTATTTCTTTCAAATCTGGAAGAAAGAAACAGATCTAACGACCCGGGGGGGGGGGGGGGAGAGGGAGCACTCAGTATATACATGTACATGTAGTGTGTGGTGGGTATGTGGCGCCCAGAAGACCCCCATTTCTACACTAAAATTTTCGTTCCAAAGCATACCATTTTTTTTCTTGAAAAAGAGAAAAAACATTCCAAAGCAACGTTGTTTTTTTTTTCATTTTGTCGTTCTAATCGTTCTGGCACGCCTCAGCCAGGCCCGTTTCGCTTCAAAGACAACATAGAATAGACGTGCCATGACACACAGCGTATAGCGAATGCATGGGAGCTTGTGTGTGGGCACCAAGTAGCTGTACGAGCTCCTTAGCTTATCAATCTGGTACTTGCCTATGGAGCTGTACATGGGATCCATATACCTTGTGTGTGTGTGTGTGAAATATCACCATTTCTCACCTAAGTTGACCCATGCAACCCACCCTCGGAATTTGCTATAGGGGTTACCTTCCAGGATCAACTAAGATTGTAAAAATTGAATGACTAAAAAAGAGAAAAAGACAAAAATAGACAGATTTTTTTACCTTGCATTTGTAACATACCGGTATATATATGGGACTACACAAACCTTACCTTGCATGGGTAGTCCCATATAACTTACATCATGTGCAAGTTAAAAAAAAAACCCTGATCACACCTGCCCGTTTTGTGTGTCTTTTTTTGTCAATCATTTTTTACAATCTTAGTTGATCCTGGAGTGGAAGGTAACCCCTTTAGCAAACTCTGACTCTGAGGCCTGGCTGAGGATGGTTTGCATGACTCACAGTATGTGAGAAATGGCGATATTTATTTTAGATCTATTTTTTTTTTTTGGGGGGGGGGGGGGTTGATATCTCATTATCTGCCTCCACACACGGTATGAGTCCAACCTATATGAGCTCCTTGGCTTATCAATCTGGTACTAGTACTGGCCTACGGAGCCGTTCATGGGATCCAACTGTGAGTGGAGTCGGAGGCACATATCAACAAAAACAAGATCTAACAAGTAACATGTCTAAATGAATTATAATCATTTCTCACATACTTGCGAGCCATGCAAACCAGACATTTTATTCACAAGCCTCAAAATGTTGTTTTTCACGTCAAAACTCCCGAACTGTGTGTAAATGAATAAGTGCGCAGACATGGGATTGGGAACCATGCAAGATTGTTTATATTCAATCCCTGTCCCTGATAGCAGAAAGAGGAAAAAATGATGTGATGTTTACGTCGTCGTTTACATCTTTTTTTACTTCCTGTAATTACGTCAATGAGACGACAACTTGCACCAACGCAAGACGTCATGAGGACGTCTTATTTTGACGTCATCTTTACGTCTTGTACACTGTAAAAACTAAAGCGCTACTTTTAGGGGCATGTATAGTGACTGCAACTGAAATGCTGTTTGTAGCACTTGTAGTGTGCTAATTTACCAGCAAAAAAAAAATGTGACCGTGGCGAGCCTCGAACCAGGTTCCGCTTATTGAGAGGCACTGACGTTACCGATGGACTAATGAATGCTTCTTGCAATCCAGTTTAGTCATGGGAGTCAAGTAGATAACATGAACTATGTGGTGTCGGAAATTCACTATGTAACAATATGATCTGCTCTACATCGTACGATGTGAGTTAGTCCAGCGGTAATGCCAGCAATTTTCGATCAGCGGACCCTGGTTCGAGGCTCGCCAAAATCATTTTTTTTTTTAATGAATGTTTAGCAGTTTAAGGAGCCGGTCCAGCTCGCGTGAAAGTGCTGAAATAGCTGTGTGCATTCAATAGCACTCTGACTCTGAGTGCAGTCCCTATGCATGCCTTCAAACTCAAAAAGTGCTATATATTATAGGTCTACTACAGCACTTCTGTTTTTACAGTGTACAGATGACGTCAAAATAAGACGTCCTCTTGACGTCTTGCGTTGGTGCAAGTTGTCGTCTTATTAACGTAATTACAGGACGTAAAAAAGACGAAAACGACGATGTAAATATCACGTCATTTTTAACACTTTCTGCTATCAGGGATGTTGAATTACTTGAATTTTGAAATGACAAGGCCACCGTTTCTTGTGAAAATGGCATTGTTCTTGCTCTAATTTTGATGCAATTTTTTTTCAAACTTTCTCTTTAGAATATCAGGAATAAAATAAAATAAATCTTTAGAGGAATATTAAAGAAATTCTTGTTCATTTTTCCCATCAAACCTTAGGTTAGGTGCGCAGACCTACACACGTAGGGCTCCCCATACAGCTGCGGAGGCCACTGCCACTCCCACTATACCAGATTGATCAGCCAAGGAGCTCGGCGTACAGTAAAGTACGCAGTACATGTATTATGTAGGTCACCCCATTATACCCACTCCCGGGTACATTTCTGTAAAATAGTTGGTATTTTCTGTCGCATGTACTGAAGGTATGGGGGAAAAATAAGATAAATATTTTAAATACCTTGCTTTCAAATTCAGCCCTTAAAAATCTCACTCCTACATCAAATGGCCGTTAGGAAGAACTTTTGGTATTTTCAGCAAAATCCAAAGTCAAAATCTTGTCCAAAACCGGAGAAATCCCCGCCGATTTGTTTCGCGATCGCGTATTATTTACATACTGCCGATGTCTTAGACTAAAATCGGCCAATAAATTTTTTGTCCACGAAAAACTCGGGATCGCAAGCGCACATCGATCTTTACGATCGCGCACACAGAAAATCGGGACTTTCCGTGTATGCCACATAGGGACCGAATTTTTAAGGACAAAACTCTTTTGGGGAGATGTCAGCGCCCGCGGCGACAAGGAAATGTACACAATGACTCCGATAGCTCGTTTCGCGAGAATCGAGAGTAAATTACGGATTTCATTTTTTGAAATATATTTTCCAACATCGGTGAGTTGAATTTATTGTATTTCTTGAATATTTTTGGGTCGGTTTTTGTAAATTAAATGCCGATTTTGAGTGAATGTTGGTGACTTTTGTGCAGTGGTGTTTTAAAAAGTTGAGGTGTATGACTGCCTACATTATACACACGAAGTATAGGAATGTAGCTATGAGTGATTATACCCGGGATTATACCTACTACTCCAGTCGATAGAGTCAATAAAATCTTACAAATCTTACAAATCTTACACTTACAGTGAGTTGTGGATATCACACTGTGCCCCTGTCCCGGCGCTGGCATTAAGGAGAAAAAAATTTCAAGTTGACTCAAGATGATAAAACAAACGTCGAGAACTAGCTTTCACTATGCATGCTAGCTGCACTGAGCTGAGTTTAGCTACATGGCTCGCCGACGGGGTACGGGCCGGGCGCGGTACGACCGTATACCGACAGCTCAGCTAGCTAAAAGCTGGTGTATCACTGGCGCCTAGCGCCTGTAAGTGGATGTTGGGTTGTTGTTGTTGTTGTTTTAAAATAGGCAAACTAGTCAATTTTGACTATTGTTGCCTTACTAAATTGCTCTTTTCACTTATACTTTGTTTGTTGATCCGTGGGTCTAACTTTTAGTTAGAAAGGTACAGATTCCAGGATACCATGCAGGACTGCCACTCCTGCCCTGATTTTACAACGTTATCCTGACAAGCCCGCTCGAGGTACATTTCGAGGGCGTCTTAGAAATACAAGTATTCCCTATGTCTCTCAAACGTGAGCAGGGGGCGCTCTTTCTGATTCCTCATAGAACCTGATTAGAAAATCCGAATAATATATAAAAGCAAAATAAATACGTACACAGATTTTCTTTTTTTTTTAAGTAGAGTATATACTGACATTAAAGGGCCTTTCAATTAAGTGAAATGACAAGAAAAGTGCACCTATACCTATAGTTAGTATATAACTAAGTGCTTCATCTTTGAGCAGCGTATAAAAAACAAATTATACAGTATGGTTGTACACATTAACATTCAATGGTCACAGCATAAATCCTATCCGATTTACTTCGATTCCGTTCTCTTTATTTGGTTACACCTTACTATCACGGTTGCCCTCTTGGCAACCAATTAAAAATCGACGAGTCCTTTTGAAATATCTGACGAGTGCACCTTGTGTCTCGACACTGAGATTCTCCACTTTGCGTTCCGCCTCAGAGACATTGCTCACATTTAATTCCGCAAGTAACACAGGCCCGTAACTAGGGGGGGGGGGGGTTCAGGGGGTTCGAACGAACCCCCCCCCCCCCCCCCCCCCCCCCCCCGTGGGCGAGCAGAGGTCCGCTTGAAAAAAAAAAAAGATTAAAAAAAAAAAGAAGAAGCGAGGGGAGAGGTGATGAAAAGGGAAAATAACGTGATAAGATATCGATCTTTTCTGTCTATTTTAAAACATTTAATTTCGATTTTGTCCCGTATCTTCCTAATCTGGCAATTCTAAAATTAATCAATGTCGACTTTCACCATTCATTTTCGAATTTTGTCCGTTATACCATGTTGCAACCGATTTTTTTCAAAGCGACATTATTTGTAGTAGGTCCATGACAGACCTGTAACAACAAAAAAGAATCATAACGCGAAAAAAAAATCCAAAGTGACGTCAGAATAGTGATGTTTAGGTTGAAAATTTTAAAACATTTCCATACCAACTGGCTTAGATATGGGAGGGGCGCACAAGGGGTCACGTGAAAGGGGAGAGCGGAAAGAATGTGGAAAATAATTTTATTTGCTTTTGTCCTGCAACTTCATAACATTGCACAGCCATTTTTACTAATTATACACAACTATTCCCATTTTGTGAACAGTCTCTATATTTTGTTGTTTTGAATATCTTCAATGTGCAGTTATGTAAGTGCATCTATGATATAGATATATATTCTCATGTTTTTTCAATTATGCATATGCATTATTTAATATTTTCAATGTCATAAATTTGATGACATATTTCTGCTTTTTGTAATTTACAATTTGCAAATGTCATAGACTGGTGAATAGATAGATATACGTCTGCTTTTTTTCTCTCTCTCTCTCTTTTAATTATACTTATATGTACAGCTATGTACTTTGTTAATGTAAATTGTAATTTTACAATTTGCAAATGTCATAGATCTGGTTAATTGATATACATGTACTTCTACCTTTTTTGCTCCTTAATAATACGTATATGTACAGTTATGTACTAAAGTATTAATGGTGAACATACATGTAGGCATATATTTTCTGCCTTTTTGTAATCTTCAATTGGCAAATGTCATAGATCTGTGAATAAATATACTTCTGCCTTTTTTGCTCTTTTAATTTTACTCATATATACTTTATGAACTAAAGTGTTAATGAACAACAGACCTATATTGTTCATGTTTTTCAGATTTTAGTTATATGCATACCGTTCTATGCAGTAACAGACTGGTAAATTTGATATATTTCTGCCTTCTGTTTTGCATAGTCTTCTATATACGGTTATGTTGTGAAGTGTAAATTATATTAAACACAATATATTTTACACGTGTATGCTTTTCAGTTATTCATATGTCATGTATTACTGTAATATTTTAAATGTCATGAATTTTTTTATGGCATATTACTATCTTTTGTTGTTCACAGATGTCATAAATTTTACGACATGCAACTATTTTTTTTCCTTATGTATATCGGTATTCCTGAAATATTTATGAACTCATAATTAGACCAACATATTTTTATAAGCACATGGATTTCCTCACTTATTCTACATATATCCATCATGACTTCTACTGGCATAGTTATGATTTTCCTAAACTGTTCAATATTCTGGAAAAAATATATTTACATGTATAACTTTGTTAGAAATTCTGATATACTTGACTCCCGTTAATCATCCCAATCTTCCCTCATATTACATATAGGTGCACACACAGGGTGTATTATATTTTTTTTTTCTCTCTCTCTTTACTTTGTTTATACCGTTACGTTACGTTTATTTATTTATTTATTTGTAGTAAATTATGATGATGTATGCACAGAATACTTCTGATATATATTATAACTATACTATCCTCTGCTATAATATTGCTTCATACCTTATTATAAATGTATATATAATAATGACTTCAACACTTCCCCCAAACTGTACTTGATGAATAATCCCCTAGAAGATGTTGATCCAGACTTGCATGTATTTAATTCTGCCCAATCTTCATACTATCTACCTTCAGAGTTTAATGTAAAGTTCTCATATAATTCATCTCTAAGTCTTATCCATTTTAATGCCCGAAGTTTACAGAAAAACTTTGAAAATATTTCTCAATTCTTGTCAATGATAAATCATTCTTTCTCTTTTATAGCAATTTCTGAAACTTGGATATGTGATACAACCTCAGTTAATTTCAATCTAGATGATTATAATTTTTTGAATGTTAACAGGATATATGGACGAGGGGGTGGTGTTGCGCTATTTGTGAAAAAAGATATACTATATACTGTAAGAACAGATATCGTTTATAATCAAGAGTCCATTTTAACATGTGAATATTTGTTTATTGATTTCTTAGATGTAAACCACAAGAGGTCTACTCTTGGTGTCATATATAGAAAACCAGGATCAAATCATGAAATATTCTTTGAATTTTACAACAATGCTGTTAATACATTAAGTAATGAACATAGGAATATTTATATCACTGGAGATTTTAATATTGATTTGTTGAAAGATGACGATACTGTTAATGAGTTTCTTAGGCTTAATTCTGTACTTGGTATATTCCCGATTATACAAACCCCAACTCGTATTACATCAAGCTACCCTTATCGATAATGTATTCACTAATGTACTTGATACAGAATTCGACTCAGGTAGTCTCTGTTCTGATGTTAGTGATCATTTACCCATTTTTCTAGTCTATAAAAGTTCTAATAATAATACTTATCAACCAAGCTCAATTCGTTTTTTTCGTAAATACTCAGATAACAATATACGCAATTTTCAATATGATCTTTATCATGAAGAGTGGACCAATCTTTATAATATTACACATGCTAATGATGCTTATTCCTTTTTTATTAACCGTTTTACTCAGTTGTTTGACAAACATTTTCCTTTGTTAAGAAGTAAACACACTAAAAGAGGCATTAAAAAACCATGGATAACAAAGTATTTATTGAGATGCATAAAGAAAAAGAATCGTTGTTATAAACAATTTCTCCAAAACAATACCTTGGATAATGAAAGAAAATACAAAAAATATAGAAATAAATTAAATAATCTGTTAAAGCATGCAAAAAATCATATTTTTCTAACAGAATAAAGTCCTTTAAATGTAATACAAAACAGACGTGGTCAGTTATCAATTCAATACTAAATAAACCTAAAACATCTTTACCTGAATATTTTATTAATGAGACTGGAAATGTTTGCGATCCACAACATATAGTAACTGAATTTAATAAACATTTCATAAACTGTTGTAGACAGATAACTAATTCAGTGACCATTTCTCCTAATAATACTTCTTTTAAAGACTATCTGACAGGTTTTATCAACAATTCTATTTACTTTAATCCCATAACAGAACATGAAGTTATTAACATTAGTAATTCATTACACAACAGTAACTCTGCTGGATTTGATAATCTTAGTACTAACTTAATGAAAAAAACCATAATTTATATTGTACATCCATTGATTTTTATATTCAACCTCTCTCTTTCTACAGGCATAGTCCCGGATAAACTAAAAATTGCTAAGATAACCCCTGTATTTAAAAAGAATGACCCTCATAAATTCGATAATTATAGGCCCATTTCTATTCTGCCATCTATATCAAAATTGTTAGAAAAATGCATTTATAATCGATTATATTCATTTTGTTTAAATAATAATATTCTTACTGACTCACAATATGGGTTTAGGAAAAACCATTCAACTACACATGCTTTGATAGATTTACAAGATAAAGTTTTGTCGGCAATTCATACTAATAAATTTTGTATTGGCATTTTCATGGACCTCTCCAAAGCTTTTGATATAGTTGATCATAGAATACTCTTGTCAAAATTGGAATACTATGGGATTAGGGGCTTACCACTAAGTTGGTTCGAAAGTTATCTTTGTAACAGATCTCAATATGTAGTTTATAATAATAATTCTTCCAATTTCTCTTCTCTTACACATGGGGTACCACAAGGTTCAATCCTAGGTCCATTATTGTTTTTGATTTATATAAATGATCTTACACATTCATCTGACAAATTTGATTACATAATGTACGCTGATGATACCACTTTAATTTACACCCAACCTAACACGCATAATTTACAAAATAATATTAATACTGAAATAGATAAAGTAACAAAATGGTTCAAATTAAATAGATTGTTGATAAATCCTAGTAAAACAAATTACATTACGTTCTTTCATAGGCAGTCTAATTTAACTGATTCATTTGATAGTTTACTTCTTAAAATCAACAATGATATATTAAATAAGGTTAATAGTGTTAATTTCCTTGGGGTATACATTGATTATAATATGCACTGGGATACACATGTCAATAAGGTCACTCAAAAGGTATCTAAATGTATTGGTATTTTGTATAGATTAAAAGACTCGCTTCCGCCTTCTGCTTTAATACTATTATATAATTCATTTATGCTCTCATACCTAAATTACTGTGTTGCTGTTTGGGGCAATTGTAGTCGAACTAAATTAGATAAATTATTTAAATTACAGAAAAAGGCCCTTCGCATATGCCTGGGATGTCCTTATCGTGCCCCTTCTGCCCCATTGTTCAAAAAATTGAAATCTCTTAATATTTTTGATTTGTATTATTACTCCCTGGCTCTCCTTGGTTTCTTTTACTTTCAAAATAAATTACCCTCAAAAATTTCTCAAATGTTCACTTTTAATTACCAGATACATAATCATAATACCCGTTTTAAGGATTCTTTTCACTTATGGCCAGTAAAAACAAATAGTGCCATGAAATCAGTGCGACATAATTTCCCTGTAATTTGGAACTCAATCCCCAAATATATTTCTAATTGCAATACAATCACTTCTTTCAAAAAAAGTTGAAGCATTTTCTTACCCTTAAATATGTATAGTTATTTTTATTTTTCTCTGTTATCTATATTTGTGCCATATTTGTGTTATATTTTATATTTGTATTTATATTTATTTTTATTTATATGTATATTTTTAGTATTTATATTTTTAGTTTTTGTTTTTTATTTCTATTTGTTGTCTATATAAATTTCGCAATATTTGTAGGGAACTATGCTTGTACAAGGCCCAAGGGCTTTATTTATGTAGTTCCCCATTTCATTTTCTAATTTCGATTATGACATATTTTGTATTTGTTTTGAATGTACTTTTTAATTGAAAATGAAATAAATGAGAATTGAATTGAATTGAATTTATAAGGCCTAGTCAATATACGTCTTTGGCCATTCATTTCGGAATTTATTTTTTATTTTGCTATTGATTTTGTCAAAGACTGAAAGAGTTTAAAGAGTTATTCAAAATCGTCACCCGCTCGGTGTAAGGTCTTGTCTATGTGACGAATTTGAATGACAATTTCTTGAAATCGACTTCCCAAAGATGGATTTGATGATAAAATTTTGCAGCGGATTGCCAGTTCGGACGAATTCGAATGAAATCTGACGAAAATGCATGGAGATATGTTGAAGTTGATTGACCATTGAACCTGTTCAATGACATTTAAATTATTAAACTATCTTTGACATCTGACATTTGGATGATTATTGATTCCTATTAGACTATAGGATGAAATTGAAGTGCTCAATGATACATTTTGATCTTTAAAAAATGTTAGATTGGACAGGAAATCCTTACAATACAAGGCGATAGATTGCTTAAAATATCATACAAAGATAACATGGAAAGATAAGCAGTGATAAGCATGATAAAACTCAAATGAAATCTGTGGTAATGGAATATAATAGTGAAATATAGAAACCATACTGGAAAAGAGAGAGAGGGGTATTTAATGTGACTGTTCACTTCAAAATGGAAAATTTTCCCGCTCTCAAGTTGCATGGAGTACTCCAGGCGGACCCGGTCAAGTCATTCCGGCCCTTAAATTGTGGCCCTCTAATACAGCCTGTTCAACCGGAGTGCCATGAGAGTATTTTATTAAACACTGACTTCTTGGAAACTATAATGAGAAATAACAAGATACCCCAATATAACACTTCAGGTGTTTTGGAAATATTATTTGGGAGATAGTAAAGTACGTTTTCCGTCGCTCGCTTCGCTTAATCACAAAACTTTGAAATAGTTTCAGGCAGCGAAGTCCATGAATATTTACATAGTATATTGTAATATGTCCATGAATGTTCAATGTTATGACAATTTTCAGGCACGTCACTGCCTTCTTATCGCCAGATATTAGGGTTACCTTACTTTCTATATTGAATTAAATTTCATTTTTCTTCGCTCGCTCGCAAATCTTAGAAATTAGATAGTTTCAGGCAGCGAGGTGCATGAATATTTCCATAGGATGCTACTGCAATATTTAGGTACGTCGCTGCCCTATCGCCATGGCATCCGAATACTCGTTAAGTCCACTTTCTTTATTGAAATGAGCAGCAGCAAAGTAAAGAGCATTTTTCCTCACTCGCATCGCTCGCTCGCAAACCTTAACGGGATAGTTCCATGCAGCGACTCCGAGGTCCATGAATATTCAATGTTATGCCAATTTTCAGGCACGTCACTGCCCTATCGCCATGGCGCCCATATATATATATATAAGGGTTACATTTCTATAAAGAACAACAGAATGTGCCCCCCCCCCCCCCCCCGTTCGCTTCACTTCCTAAAAACTTTATTTATATGAATGATTCCTGGCAACAAGATGACCGGAGATATAGCTTTACATTTCACCTATTGGTGACTAATGAAATAAAATTTTGCCACTTTAATATAAGTAAATTTTTATTTTTCTCACGCTTGCTTTGCTCTCTCGCAAAATCTGGAACCCTACATAGTGGTAGTATATGTCCGGGCTTCATATTTGACCCCCCCCCCCCCCCCCTGTCAAATAATCCGACTACCTATTATACGCTCGTGCCCATACCCTTGGAGGGGCACGCCCCCTGACCCCGCCACCCGCCACCCCTACTAGGTCGCTTCGCTCAGAAAGGTAGATTTTGGCCAATGTTGAACCCCCCCGCAAAAATCCTAGTTACGGGCCTGTAACAGGGCGCGTTGAATGATAAACCTAGGGCAAACATATAAAAAAATGGTATACCGTTTCTCTCTCGTTACAAAAATCACACTTTCCAGTTGTGTGTCTTCCTGTCTTAAACAGGAAATCATTCAAACCCAAACCTGCCAAGCGTAATCTGTGAATCATTTCTTCACTACTTTTGTCGGTGCAGAGATACTGAAATGATGGTTTTTCTGAGACCACTGTTTGGTATTTTCTTAATTTTGAGTTTGACCTGTCCCATCTCTTCTGCCATTCATTTTGTATGAGAATTCTTAAGATATGTTTGGTTTCTTGGATATTCAATCCATTATTAATCTCTATTCTTTGTTTTAGGGCTGTTTTCGCATAGAAATCAGCCGTTTCGTTCCCTTGGACCCCACAGTGAGATGGGATCCATTCTAAGCAGATTATTGTGCCTTTGTATTTTAGACATGTAGCGGTGATTATAATTTCTTTTACGAAATTGTCGTTATTGTTTTCCTTGATTGCACGAATAGCACTCAGAGAATCTGTCAAAATTACCACTTTATTATAAACATTCAAATTTTCAAGCCACCGTAGTGCCAAGACAATTGAGGCCAATTCTGATCTGTAAGATGATGTGAAGTTTTGCATTCTTTTACATTCAACTACCCGCATTGCAGGCACATAATAGCAAGCAGAGGCGCTGCCGTTTGCAGGGTCTCTAGAACCATCAGTATAAATATGGAGATTATTTTTCCACATTTTATTAATATACTCCAGAGTTGTATTGTATTGATTGATTGATTGATTGATTTTATTTACCAAATATAAAAGAAAACAAACATACATATAATAACATACATGATAACATGAGAAAATAATATTGGAAGGATCGCCCTGCTCAGCTGTGCCATTGCAGCACAGCTGTTCTACCGAGGGGTCCAGTTGATAAGAAAAAACAAACGAGAGAAAATAATATATCACAAATTGAATGATTAACATACTGGTACATGTGTATAACAGAAATACATGCCCCCCCCCCCCCCCCCCCCACCCAAAGCAAACCTCATCACCCCCACCCACCCAATTAGTCATCGATGTTAAATTCTACGATTATTAAAGGGAGATACTTTTCAACGTGTGTTCATTTAATGCCCTCATGAATTCATTATAATTTAAGGATGATTTTACATTAGGAGGTAAGACGTTAAAATTCGAAGCCCCACGATATGAAAACATTCTACGACATGATTCGGTATGTGGTTTTGGTAAAGATAAATTTCCGATGGAACGTAAAGAATAAGAATGATAAGCCAATAAAACATGTTATCACTTTTTGACACAAGCTCATGTAGCGCCAATGACACTTCTGGTGGAGAGAGATGCCAAGGCGGCATGGGGGTAAAAGACATGAGTGATTCGTTTGCATGATACATGTATATTTCATCTTCCATAACTCTCAAACCAAATGGTTTACGCACTTTCTTATTCTTTTCATATTCAAATTGCCAGCAGTTCTTCAAAGAGGATTGGAGTGGATGTGTGGGATTTTGCCTTATTTTTGTTTTGTATACCTTACTAAGCATGGATCTTCTTAGGTCGAGTGGTAATTCACCCGTGTCCACCTGTAAAGATTCTAAGGAAGTTCCCGGCAACGCCCCTGTACACAACTTCAGAGCTTGGTATTGAATAGTCAGCAAGAAGTTCTTCACATGATCATGAGCCGAATCATATGCCTCAGATGCATAATCCAAGAGTGGCCTAATGACCACCTTATAGAATTTCAGAAGGCTTTTATAGCTACTTCCCCACGTAGTTCCCGCTAGTCTTTTCATGATATTTATTTTCTTTTTAGCTCTTGTTGCAATCATATTTATATGCGGTCTCCATGTAAGCTTCCTGTCCAGCATTACACCTAAAAATAGATGTTCCTCCTTTGGTGGTAAAGGGACCCCATCTAAGTCAATCTGTACAATTTTGTTAGTATTGCTGAAAAATAAAGTAACAGACTTTTCTTTAGAAAGGGTAAAACCCCATTTGTTGAACCACTCATTTAGGTTATTTACGTAGATTTGTACTTTTCTTTTCAGAAAATCTATGTTTTTCCCACTCTTTCATATTACACAGTCATCAGCGTATGTAGAAATATTGACAGATGCGTCCATCGGTATATCCGATAACATCAAATTAAAAAGGACAGGACTAAGTGAGCTACCCTGGGGCAGCCCTTCCTCTATGTTATGTGTCACTGAGTAGCTCTGATTTGTCCGGACCTGGAAAGAGCGCCCACTTAAGTAGTTGCATAAGAACCTAACAGTGTTGCCTTGGAAACCAAGTTTGTTCAGTTTATAAATCAATCCTTTCTTCCACAGTCTATCATAAGCCTTCTCCATATCAAAGAAAACGGCCAGGGTATGTTCTTTATTACCAATACTCTTTTGAATGTCATTTTCTAGTTGGGTTATATTGTCTTTTGTGCTTCTTGCTTTTCTAAAAGCACTGTGACAATTCGGTAACAGACAATGTTTGTCCGTAAACCATGTCATTCGTTCCTTGATAATTTTCTCAACTATTTTGATGAAACAGGTAGTAAGAGATATAGGCCTATAGGAAGAAACATCTGTAGCTACCTTGTGTGGTTTCAGTATTGGGACAATAACATAATGCTTGCATTGGGTGGGAACAATTCCTGTTACCCATATGTTATTCATGATATTTAACATTACTTCTCTCCCTTTGTATGAGCGATTTTGATATACTTCATACCCAATTCCATCTTTACCCGGAGAAGACTCTTTACAGGTTTTTAATATTATACTTAATTCATACATGGTAAAGGGTTCATCAAGGACACTACTACTCTGTGCATCACTAAAGGATGATATGATATCGTCACATTTGCTAGCAATTTCTTTTTGTTCAGGGGTATTAACCTTGCCCTGAAAACTTTCGTTTATGGTTTTAAAATGGCTGGCGAAAGTATCCGCGACTTCACTGTCAGTGATTGCGGAACAATCCTCTCTCATGAGAACAATGTTTTTCCTGGGTGAAATACCATCATTATTGATCCTTTTGATCATACTCCAGATATTCGATAGAGGGGTAAAACGATCAATGTTCTGACAGTATTTTTCCCAGTATAATCTTTTAGCTTGCCTTAAAGTTCTTTGAGCGATAGCTCTTTTCTTCTTGAAATCCTCCACTAAATCAGCAGAGGGTATTACATAACTTTTCAGTTTGCTCCTTGCCCTATTTCTCTCCTTTATTCTAGAGGAGCATTCTTTATTCCACCATGGCACAGGGTTTTTCTTTATTTTCTTTGTCGCCCGATGTGCTTTCACTTTTTCCAGGGAAAACCTAATTGTTTCCATGAAAGTTTGGTACTCTATAACCTTACCTTCATTAAGGTATCCCATTGTTCCTCAGTTAGATGCCTAAATTCATCCCAATTTACATTCTTTGTGGATAGCATTGAACAAATTTGTTGGGATTGATCAATCTTTGTATGTGTACTATTCTCATTCAATATGTTCAATTGGCATAACAGTGGGTAATGGTCACTTCCCAAACTATTGTTCAGGACTTGCCATGTTGTTTTGTTAGCTGTACAAGGAGGGGCTAAGGTTAGATCCAAACAAGAAAAATTACCCGTGTGGTAGTCTACTCTAGTAGCACTCCCATCATTCAAAATAACAAGGTTTCTCTCGTTTGCAAACTCTTCCACTACTTTACCATTTGTATCTGTTTTCTGGCTACCCCATAAAGTGTTGTGTGCATTAAAATCTCCTATTATGATTGTGTGCTTTTCCTTCACAACATTGTTAAATAATTCATTTAACGAACCAATGCTGAGTTTGTTACATGGGTTATAGAAATTGACTATATTCACAGAAACGTTATCATGCAATAAAACTTGTAATGATATGATTTCTAAATCATCGTGTTTGAAAACTCTATTGTAATTTAGTTTAGAATGCACGTATATTGCACACCCTCCCCGAGTTCCTCCTTGTCTATTTCTATATTCACATATATAATCTGGAATTTGCATAATACATCTATCGTCAAACCACGTTTCTTGAATACAGATAATTTCAAAGGGTCTTGTTTGCTGATTAAAAAAATTAATTAACTCATCCCCGTGGCATCCAAGACCCTGTGCATTCCACTGGAGAATGCTGAAAGCCACGAGTGTAACAAGGCTAGTGGAATAGGCCATGAATGGTCTGTAATTCATCTACGGTGGGATGTAAGCCCAGTGTATCTTTCAAGATATGTGTAATTTCATCAAATGGGTTACAATCTGGCTTTGTGACTATTCTGATTAATCTGATAAAGAAAGAGATAAGTGTGATGTCGGGGACACCTTTCAAGAAATTTCTATTGGTTTGGTCTGTATTTTCACACTTATTGCTTGTCGTATCCGTTTTGGTAGAAAATTGCGAGCCGGAGACGATTTCCATTTCGGTTTGATCGGAATCTGCAATTGTTAAATTCTCTTTCCGAGTATTTATTTTGTCATTTTCTTTTATTACATTCTTAAGTTCTGAGTTTTTAAAATGTTTTTCCTGCTTATGTTCCTCATTTTGTTCTGAGTGTAGTTTCACTGCCTGTGCAAAAGAAATTCGATTTTGTATTTTAATTTGCTGCACTTCTTGTGCTTCTTTCGATGCCTCGCATCCTTTATAAGCGGCCGAATGGTTACCATTGCAATTTACACATTTGAAATGTTGTCTCTCCAGCTCGCAACTTTCTACCGAGTGCCCTAGGCCACACCTAGGGCACCTCTCCTTGGCTTTACATCCAATTGCTAAATGCCCGTATCTTTGGCATTTGTAGCACCTGGGTACTGGTGGAATGTATTCCTTGACTCTTATCTGCTGGAAGCAAAATTCAACATATTCAGGAACTTGAGGGGTAGAGAAAAACAGTATGATAGTTTTTAGGGGCTTCAAATCACCTTCAATTCTTTTTTTCATTCTCTCAACTTTCACTACCCTACTTCGTTCTAGCTCTTGCAGAATATCTTCCTCAGATGTCTCAAGAGAAATCCCAAATATGACCCCTTTCGAGGCGTAGGTTTTTTCCTCTGCTTTTACTGCAATTTTGCCGATCTCCGGTATCTGGGTTAAAGTAGAACGTTAATGATTTTAAATATTGTTTAGTGTCCCTGTCGAGACACCTTTTTAAAACCAACAAATCTGGAGTCGTGAAGACGGTAGTTAGCGTTTAAGTTGTTTATTTATTGGGTATACAACAAATCCCCTAGGTGGTGTATATGCCAAGTCAGCTCCATTATAAAGTCACGCCCTAAACATGGCGTCCATTAAAGCCACGTCATCAGCATGCCCATATTTAAACGGTCGAAAACTTGGCTATGCCAACACGAACGCACGTATAGCGCCCAAACGTCTGTCGGCTGCTTTTACTAGTGTGCCAATGAACGTATAGCGTGGGGTGTTGCCCGACGTATCACCAAAGACACGTAACATTGGTATTCGTGCGTTTCTCTAATATAGTTCCATTTTTAAACCAAAACTAAAAAGAATAACAATTAACAATTCTGTGGAACTAAACAAATATAATAGTGGCAAATCTAGGAAATCTACAATTTCATTAATACTCTCCTAAAGCAACTATTTCCATTAATTCTTGTTTAAGAAGAAATAACTCGTTACGGTTCAATTCCAATGACAATTTCACTCAAATATTCAATTTAATTAATCCGCACCTACAGTATCCGCAAAAATGATAGTACGTCACTACATTAAATCCCCCCGTAGTAAACAAGTCATTTGAAAAATCACTTGCTTACGATGATTGTAAAATACTATCACTACATATAATACAACATCATGTATCAAATGTTTCGCAATCAATGTAATTATTGAAGCCACTTAATCGCAAACTGCTATATAACGTTTGGGGAAGTGGACCTGCCTCCCAGATCTGGTTTGACGGACCGAGGCACTGGGGGCAGTGACCATTTCCTCCTCCTCTGGTATAGCATGCTGTTCAACATGCGCGACCTTTAAGCGATCGATACTAACTTGGTCGCGCTTCCCGTTAAGGTTGATCGTAAAGAACTTTTCATTACGCTTTACGACCTTGTATGGCCCTCTGTAAGGCTGTTCCAAAGGCTTGCGCACCGCGTCCACTCTAACAAAAACGTGCGAGCATTTGGACAAGTCTCGAGGGACGTAACTTCGGCCGTCTTTCGCCCTTGTCGGTGTGGCTGTACTCGCAGCCATGTGCTGACGCAAACGCGACACGTAATTGCCTGGATCCACTTCAACATGCTTGCTTGCTATGAACTGCCCAGGCAATCGCAGAGTAGTCCCGTACACTAACTCCGCAGACGAGCATGACAAGTCCTCTTTTACGGTGGTACGAATACCAAGAAGTGTCACGGGCAGATGCTCATGCCAAAGTCTAGCATCGTCGTGCGCTTTCAGTGCGGCTTTAAGCTGTCGGTGGAATCTTTCTATCATTCCATTCGCGGCCGGGTGATATGCGGTTGTACGTATCCGCGTGGTTCCAAGTAATTTCATAAGTTCGGCGAAAAGTTTTGATTCGAACTGTCGACCACGATCGGTAGTAATGACATCAGGTGCACCGAATACCGCAATCCATCTTTGGATGAAAGCCTTTGCAACGTGTTCAGCAGTGATATCCGTTAACGGAATAGCTTCAGGCCATCGCGTAAACCTATCTATGCATGTAAGCAAGTAGGTATAACCATTAGACGGAGGCAAAGGTCCAACTAAGTCAATGTGCACGTGGGCAAATCTTGCATCCGGTGTGCTAAACGTACCAAGCGGTGCTCGGGTGTGTTTATGCGTCTTAGACTTTTGACAAGGCAAACACTCTTGTGCCCACTTGCGAACAGTGTTGTTCACGCCGGGCCAAACAAAACGCGACCTAATAGCTCGTTGCGTGGCGCGCACGCCCGGATGTGACAAGCCATGGACAGCATTGAACACAGCCCTTCGATGGCTCTTCGGCACGAACGGACGAGTGCGGCCATGAGACACATCACAGACAATAGTTCCTCCGGAAAGAATACGCGGCACCGATTTGAGTACCATGCTGGTATCGGATCCTGATGCGAGCAATGCTTTCAACTCTGGATCGGTCTTTTGCGCATCGGCGATCGCGGAGTAATCGACGCACGTGTCCGTGTACAAAGCGTTCGTGCTTGGTCTTGACAGCGTATCGGCCACTATGTTGTCCTGACCTTTGACAAATCTTATGTCAGTCGTGAATTGCGAAATAAAATCCAAGTGACGGATTTCACGCGGACTGTGACGGTCTGGTTTGGCATTAAACGCATAGGTCAGGGGCTTGTGGTCGGTAAACACACAGAAGGTGTGTCCATCAAGCATGTAACGAAAGTGTTTGATCGCCAAGTATATTGCAAGCAGTTCGCGTCCAAATGCACTATATCTGGTTTCTGCCGGCTGCAATTTCTTTGAGAAAAATGCAAGAGGTTGCCACGCGCCGTCCTTCAACTGCTGAAGGACTCCGCCGATAGCTCTGTCAGAAGCATCGCATGCAATACTCAGCGCCAGGTCGCTGTTTGGATACGCTAAGAGAGTTGCCTCGGCTAGCTCCGTCTTAATGCGCGCAAAAGCTGCTTCACACGCTGGTGTCCACTGAAGCGGCTTGCGTGACCTTCGTGGTTGGCTCTTGAGAAGGTCAGTGAGCGGCATCAAGATTTCGGCGCAATCAGGCACAAATCGCCTATAGAAATTTACAAGACCGAGGAAACCGCGTAGCTCCTTGAGGTTATTCGGAACCTTGCACGCTTGAAGAGCCTCCACGCGCGCAGGAAGAGGGCAAACGCCGTTGCAGTTGATATGGTATCCAAGAAAATCCAGTTCACTCTTCGCAAACTCGCACTTCTTCGGATTAACGACGACACCGTATTTCCGGAAGCGCTCAAACAACATGCGCAAATGCTGCTCATGCTCAGTTTCGCTGCTGCTTGCGATCAGCAAATCATCGATATACGCATATGCAAACGGTAGGCCTCGCACTACCTCATCGATAAATCTTTGGAAGGTTTGCGCCGCATTCCTAAGACCGAAAGGCATTCGCAAGAATTCGAACATACCAAACGGGGTGGTAATCGCCGTCTTGTGAATATCGTTGGGATGCACTGGTATTTGGTGATAGGCTCGTATCAAGTCGACCTTCGAAAAAATCCGTGCGCCTTTCAAACCGGATGAAAAATCCTGAATATGCGGCACGGGGTACCTGTCAGGTATGGTTCTGTTATTCAACGCCCGGTAGTCGCCGCAAGGTCGCCAGTCACCTTGGGTTTTCTTTGGAACCATATGTAGTGGCGAAGACCACTGGCTGCTTGACGGGCGGACAATATTCAAGTCTAGCATGTGCTGAAATTCATCTCGCGCTATCTTCAACTTGTCCGGAGCAAGTCTGCGTGGTCTTGCGTTCACTGGCGGTCCGCGGGTGTCGATGTAGTGAACTACATCGTGCTTCAACGCCTGCGCTTTGTAGATGGGTACGGTGATGTCACTGTACTCTGCGCGCAGAAGTTCATGGAACGGATCTGTATTGTCAGTTGTATTGATAACTGGGCTAATACGCGGAGAGCCCGAAGGCTTTCCTGTAACGTTTAATCCAGTTACGCTATCGATCAATTTGTATCGGTGCATATCTACGAGCAATCGAAAGTGGTGCAAAAAATCGGCACCTAGTATGGGTGTAGCCAAATCGGCGATAATGAATACCCATTGACAATTACGCCGTAGACCCAAGTTCAGGGTGAGCGAACGTCGTCCGTAAGTGTCAATGATTGAGCCATTGACTGCTTTCAGTGTCATGTCGGATTTACAAGCGCGCTGCTGCTTAGTCACGGGAAATACCGAGACTGCTGCGCCGGTATCGACAAGAAATTTCGTATGTGCATCAATATCCCTAACGTAAAACAGGCGGCTCTCCGTTTGACCAGCCGAGTTCGCCGCCGCTATCCGCTGGTCCGCTAGTTTTCCGTCTGATGCGCACACGGCGGACGGCAGCGATGGGCATTTTCGCCATACTTGCTGTGATACCAACATAGTTCGCTGGCTGCTGCACCTGTGTTAGAAAGTGTGTCGCGTCTACGACTTCCACTACGACTTTGGCGTCGCTGAATGTGTCCAACAACGGTCGTGAGTTCCCTAACTAACCGAGTTAGCTCGCTGACTTGATTTTCCAGATCATTGCGCGGTTTGGCTTGTTCGGTATTCTGCGCGACAGCCGATATAGCGCCATAATTTTCGGGCTGCGCTTCGATTATTTTGTCTGCTAGTTCCGACAAATCGCTCAGGGATAGCGCTTCGCTAGTTGATGCCAATATTAATCTGACATTGACCGGGAGTCTTTGTAGAAAAAGCTGTTTGAAAATACCCTTTTCTAGCTTTTGGTCGCCTAAGAGCTGCTCCATTCGACGGAGAAGTTGCGAGGGTTTCCTGTCCCCAAGCTCTTCCTCAGTCAAAAGCATCTGTACGCGCCGTTGCTCAGATGCACTCACACGTGCGATCAGCTTGTCTTTTAGTGACTGATATTTGTCAGTCGCGGGTGGATTTATCAAAATGTCTCTTATTTCTTGAGCCACTTCTTGAGGGAGCGCTGCAATTACGTGCGCGTATTTTGTCGCATCGGCAGCAATTCCTCGCGTTGTAAATTGTGCTTCAGCCTGAGCAAACCACACCAGGGGATCTGTTTTCCAAAAAGGCGGCAGTTTTATTGCCACCGCGCTCAATGACTGCGCTCCTTCCTCCGCGTTACTACTAGGACTTTGATCTGTCATTGTGATCACGTGATCTTAGATTATTGGTTTAAAATCAGTTATTAATACTCGTTAATTTCAATTATTTACAACCATCAAAATTAATGAAATACAAATGCATGTAGCGAATTCAATATCATTCATAAGGATTTACACTGTTCATGGCAAAGTTATATTTGCATAATATAATTTGTAAAATCACGTCGAGTCTTCTATCATATCGGGCCTTCAATCTCAGCCCTTCGATCAAGCCGGGTATTCGAAGCTCTGGTCTGCTAAGTTCACATCAGCCAGTCACATCGGCCCAATTACGTTGGCTCTCGGCGTGCCACGTCGGCTCTTCGTTGAACCTCGTCGACACTCCTTTGATATCACGTCGGCTTCTTCCAAATCACGTCGGGGTCACCACTTTAGTGTCCCTGTCGAGACACCTTTTTAAAACCAACAAATCTGGAGTCGTGAAGACGGTAGTTAGCGTTTAAGTTGTTTATTTATTGGGTATACAACAAATCCCCTAGGTGGTGTATATGCCAAGTCAGCTCCATTATAAAGTCACGCCCTAAACATGGCGTCCATTAAAGCCACGTCATCAGCATGCCCATATTTAAACGGTCGAAAACTTGGCTATGCCAACACGAACGCACGTATAGCGCCCAAACGTCTGTCGGCTGCTTTTACTAGTGTGCCAATGAACGTATAGCGTGGGGTGTTGCCCGACGTATCACCAAAGACACGTAACATTGGTATTCGTGCGTTTCTCTAATATAGTTCCATTTTTAAACCAAAACTAAAAAGAATAACAATTAACAATTCTGTGGAACTAAACAAATATAATAGTGGCAAATCTAGGAAATCTACAATTTCATTAATACTCTCCTAAAGCAACTATTTCCATTAATTCTTGTTTAAGAAGAAATAACTCGTTACGGTTCAATTCCAATGACAATTTCACTCAAATATTCAATTTAATTAATCCGCACCTACAGTATCCGCAAAAATGATAGTACGTCACTACAATTGGCTTAATACTTATTATTGCATAGATGGCATAAATTAAACAAGGTTATCCAAATTCAACGCTTGGAAACATTTGAAGTAATGATTATTATCAATTATAAAACGGTAAAATACAGCCCCCGATATAGCAGCTGAAGAGCTCCTCGAACGCTGCTGAGATATGTGACGACACACCCTGGACCAGTCCTGTCTAAGCAGACGATGTCCCATAACATCTTACACATTTTTCAGAGCCTATTTTGTCATCTCCTCTTCACTTATTTCTCTTCCTTCACTAGCGTCAGTCTTAATGTTAGTCTGTTGCCTCACTCTTAACTTCGTGTATGGTATTATTTTGATGAAAAATGCAGCGTTAAAAAAATAAAGGAATCAGTCACTTGTAAACAAAATAAGACGCCATTGTATTTTCAGCTGCTTGCACCGGGGCATGTTCGGCGTTTCAAGAGGGAACGAATACCATCCTGCTATTATTCGGAGGGCTTTTCAATTTGAAAGTGGGGTTTATTTCATTGATCATTGACCTTTCTCCTATGTATTTACAATCAAACGGTTTTAGCTATCAGAATCAGTTTCACTTTCCCTTTATAATGGTGTGAAATAAGGTCATGTTTAAATACACCAAACTCTTTATAATTTGATAAATAATTGCATTGCAATTACGTTCATTCATTATAGGACGTCGTCTGCTTAAGCAGGATCGATCCCGAGTGTGACGACATCAAAACATCGCTATATTTCTGGCGAATCCTCGGATATTCCAGATGCTGAGAAGAGCTTTTATTTGTGTTGTTTTTATAATCACCAGATACGCAGTTGACATAAAACTTATAGGATTGCCATCTGTAAGCTTCCCAGTTTCTAGTGATACATTAATTGCCATATTTGTGATTTTCTTTGAATATCTACTTTAAGGCTTTATATTGCCTGTCATTTCTGCATTTTACTAAGAGCCCCTTCCCACCTCGAACAAACTTAATGTAGTCTGGGGGAGACCTACAAGCCTTTTCTATATCTTTCTTGATAGTTAGCTGATTTACTGCGCTCAGGTTTTTATTTCTCTCTATGGGTACTAAGAGCACCTTAAGGTCCGTTTTTTTTTTTGGTGTTTTCACCTGTTTTGAGTGGAGTTGACGGCGGGGTGCCGAAGTCGGTATCCGCCGCCAACTCCTCCACATCACTTAAACTACCCTCTCTCATCCTTTTTTTGGCTAATTTTAGTTTTCTTATTACTTGAAAACCTCCATCATCTACTGAGGGCTTCAGATGAGTTTGATTCTCTGCCACTGGAGTGGCGCCCGCCATTTGTGGTTTTGGCGGGAAATTTGAACAAAAGCTATATTGTGCAGGTGCAGAGTGCGTGAACGGCCCAAAAATGTCAGCTTACCCTTCTGCAATCCGAATATCCCCCAAACTGAAAGCAAATCCAAAATGATCCGAAGTATATGTCCAAAATATATCCAAAATACAAAATCCAAAATCCAAAATCCCAAAGTAATCCCCTGTTTATGCTCCGTATGTGTGATAAACGACAACCAGACAGCTCAGCTAAACGGGCTTTACCATATACTATGTATCTACCGTGTACGAAACACACATAGCGTATTGCCAATGTCTCACAACGAACGCATGAGGACGCTAGACCAAATACTGTTTGAAACGTAGATCTGCCGTTATTTCAGCCAGAATTTTGATTTCAAAACCACATTTATTTTCTTTTTTAAAAATAGTAAATGAGCTCCAATTTCTATCTTACTTTCGCATGTTGCTAATTATAGTTCTAACAGTAGGATTATATATCATTGGACCACTTTCACGCTGAATTTGTCAAATTTTGCAAAGCTACACAATGCCTTTAATCTTAAGTCCGGATATTTTCCTAAAGCTCTCTAAAATTACCTCCAATCTATAAATTAAGTCTATATCGCTTACAAATATTGTCATATCATCTGCATAAAGGATCTGCTTTATTTCCATTTCACCAACGCGAATACCCTTTACCAAGTTATCTTTTCGAATGCAATGAGTTAGACATTCGATACATAAGATGAATAAATAAGGATTTTAGAAGGATATCGTTTTGATCTCGATATCGATAGTGCATATCGCGGCTCCTCTCCTCTCCCCCTCAACCCACGGATTTGAAGGGCATTGTACGCAGTTAATTAAACTCGCTTGCTAGTTTGGTATTCAAGTATCGGGACAATGTCTTCACAAGCGCCGAAAAGACCCCGAAAGTTAACAACGCCTAACAGCACAGAAAGCCTATCGAAGTTGCTGCCGTCCATACAAAAGCTTTTTGAGGTTTAGCTAGGCCTAAGTCAAATTGAAGAAAAGTTTGGACGTTTTGAGATGAAAATGGAGCAACAGGTCAAGTATATGGAAATTAAATTGGTAGAGTTAACAGCCTCACTTAATTTTCAAACAGAACAAACAACAAAACTACAAAGTGAGACATCCTGTTTGGATAAGAAGATAGAAAGCGAGAAAGTTAAGCTACAGGAAGAAATAGATAGATTGTCCACCTCCGTCAACCAAGAAAATATAGTTTTTCTCGGAATCACACAACTCTCCGAAAACGAAAATGTTATAGAGGTGTTAAAGGATTTCTACCATACAAAGCTAAAGTTAACGGAACAAGAAATAGCAATTGAATACCAACGGATACACAGGGTTCCGTCTGCTACAAAGCCCCGCCCTATAAAGCACGCTTCCTTCGCTTCAAGGACAAGTTGCTCGTACAGGGCATGCGCAAAGCGTCAAATTTGAAAGGAACGTCTATGTTTATTGTGGATGACCTGCCACATCGTATCCGCATGGAACGGCAACAGCAGATGCCGGCTTTGAAAGCAGCTAGAAGGATCGGAAAATTAGCGTATTTTTCGCGGAGTGACCCGGGAAAGTTGTTTGTCGATGGGAAGCATTTGAGGAAGGCTGATCAGAAGCGTTTTGCAGAAAATGCGGATCGAATGGAGCGGCAACAAAAATCATCGGAGAGTAATTGCCATGGATACTGGCCTGGAGGACCATCGTCGTGGTACGCCATCAGACGGAAACCGGGATAGCGCAAACCAAGCAGCCCGAGGTCACACCGCTGACGGAGCTGCTGGAGCCGTAGGAGGAGCCAGACCGAAGCAGTTGAAAACGGAGGCCTCAAGATGGTTTAGGAGTTGTTTCTCTCTGTCTCAAGTTTGGAGGTAGGTGTGACGTCGGCAGTGATTTAGTAGCAAGCTCGGTTATAGGAAAATAGTTTGAATTAGGAACGAGATAGAGGAAGAAAGTGTTATGATGATAGTTAGCCTAAAGGCTTTTTAAAGCAAAGTTGTTGTTTTTTTTTCATGATTAAAACCGACTTTGACTTTAAAATTTATGTTATTGAAAACTGATTGGATTGCAGTGAAAAATTCATCAGAAGAACCGAAAATGTGAGCTTTTATACAAGTGACAATGTTGATTGTATCAAGGAAGCTTTTGGTAAAGCTATATCAAGTATAAGAATTGCATGCAGAATATCAGTGCAAGAGTAACAGAAGTATCAAGGAAATATTCTCACCAAAATATTACGAATTGAAAAACGGAAATATTTTCAAAATCAGTTGATTCTCTTTAAACACGATATTAGTAAAACATGGAAAATCATAAATAGTGTTATTAATAAGAATAACGATAAATCACGTGTAACAAATATTAAACATAACAATGTAGAAAACCACGATTCAGTACAAATAGCTAATGTATTCAACCAATATTTTTCTCAGATAGGACATAATCTTGCAAAAAATATTCCTCCAACGCAAAAGAAATTTTCAGATTTCATACACCAGCCAAATCCCAATTCGCTGTTTTTTTGTTTTAATAGATATAGTTCACAATTTGAAAAATAAAAAGAGTACTGGACACGATGGTATTGATAACATTTTATTGAAAAACGTCATAAATTACATAGTCGTTCCGTTGGTGCATATATTTAATTTGTCTTTGTCTAGCGGTGTTGTTCCTGATTGTATGAAGATTTCCAAGGTTATTCCGGTTTACAAAAAAGGAGAAAAATGTCATATTTGTAATTTTCGACCAATTTCTCTTCTACCCGCTCTTTCAAAAATTCTGGAAAGAATAATATACAAAAGACTTCTAAATTTCCTTAATAAAAACAACATAATTTCTGATTTTCAGTTTGGCTTTCGCCGAGGGCATAATACATCCCATGCTGTGCTTGCCTTTGTCGAAAAAATTACAAGAGCTATTGATAAATTAAATCATACTGTGGGCGTTTTCCTGGACCTCTCCAAGGCCTTTGATACCATAGATCATAAAATACTCCTCTACAAATTGAACAATTATGGAATTCGTGGCAAGGCCTTGGGGTGGTTCAGCAACTATCTAACAAACCGAAAGCAATTTGTATGTATAAATGACCAATGTTCTTCTATGCAGGATGTAAACTGTGGTGTTCCGCAGGGTAGTTTACTGGGCCCCCTTTTATTTATAATCTATATCAATGATATCCATAACTCATCTAATATCCTCTCTTTTATGTTATTTGCAGATGACTCTAATGTGCTCCTCTCACATCCAAATCCTGATATTTTGATTAATACCCTAAATATTGAATTAGACAAATTGTTACAATGGATAAGAGCCAATAAGTTGTCAGTAAATTTACAAAAAACAAAATGTATGCTCTTTAGCAATTCTATAGATATCTTGCCACATAACATTAAATTAGACAGTACTGATATTGAAGTCGTTTCTTCAATGAAATTTTTAGGTTTGACAATAGACGATAGACTCTCATGGAAAGTACACATTGATACAATTTGCCGAACAATTTCCCGGAATATAGGAATTATAAATAAGGTTAAATTTGTTCTGCCAACTAATTCACTACTAATGCTCTACTCGACATTAATTTTACCCTATCTAAATCATGGTATTATTGTTTGGGGAAATACACACAATTCCTATCTTCATAGAATATTGCTTCTACAAAAGAAAGCCATGCGTGTTATTTGTAACACTTCATGGAGATCCCATACTGATGTCTTATTTATAGAAAATAAAATCTTGAAGATATCTGACTTATATCGCTATAATCTCGGTCAGTTTATGTACCAATTGAACAATAATGCTCTACCCTCAATCTTCAATATAATATTCAATAAAAACAAAACTATACATCAATACCCCACTCGACAATCAGACGAATTTCATCTGCCATTAACTAGAACTATGCTCTCTAAATCCATCTTTACTTTCACAGGCCCGAAGCTCTGGACTATTCTTGATAATAGCATCAAGAATGCCCCTAGTTTAAACTCTTTTAAATTTAAATTGAAAACAATTCTTCTGAGTAACTGTTCTCAAACCTCGGCTCTTTAAAACTCATCATCCCTCAATCTTCTTCAAATTATTTCAAACAACATTGTACACGATTACGTTCCTATTCAATTTATGCTGTCATCCGTGTTCTGGTCGGTCTGTGTTGTGTTGTGTGTGTCCCTTGGTAAGAGTCCTACCCTCTCTCGTTCTTTTCTCCCTTCCTTTTCTGTCTCTTTCACTCCTGTTATGTTTTGTTTATCCGGTTCATGTGCAAATATGTTCCCTTTTCAACGATACACTATTTTGCAATTATAAGTTATCGGGGGCTGCAATCTACAAGCCTAGCTTTTTAGCAGTCCCCTCCGCTACCAACCTAGTTTGGTTTTGGTTTTTCTATGTCTATATTGTACGCTGTAAACAATAATTGTAAGTTTCATTGATTTGCTATGTACGATGTAAACCTATGTATTTTATATTGTTGGAAGTGGAAATAAATGAAATGAAATGAAATGAAATGAAGTATGGACAGATTACATAGAGAATTGCATCTTGATTACAGTTGGAGGTAACTTGAAATCTAAATCTGCATGTGAAGCCTTTACTTTAAGGTTTGAGTTTAACTGATCCACAAGGACTGATGGATTTAACTATGTTTTGTGTATAGTGAAATTATGTACGTTCTCTGTATAGATATAATAGGGAATGTCAATATAATTAGTGATTGATATAACCTGGGAAAACTTGATTATCTAGATCATGATGATTGATCTATCAAAGAAAGGACACTTATTTTGATCCAGAGTTTTGAGAAAGTTTTTTTGTTTTGGGTTTGTTTGTTTTTTTCTAAATTATGTTTGGAATGTAGGATATGAGTGGAAAATTCAAGAGGAACTAAAAGTAAGTTTTGAAGAAATAGACAATGCTGACTGTATTAAGGATACTTCTGGAGAAGCTATAAGCGAAGAATCGCATGCATCAAGGGAAAGAAAAGAAGGAAAAATAAAAATGCAAGAATAATAGAAATAGCGACAGAGTCGTAAAGAATTGCCTCCTGATTCTAAATATATCTGGAGGAAATTTTGAGAAACTGTATGTGAAGCTTAACCTTTAAGTTTTAGTGTATTGATCTAATGGACAATGGCTAACTTGTAACTATGATTCACATGCTTTTGTTCACTTAATGTTCACTGTATAGCTATTAATATAATAATATAATATTTTCCTTTAAGGACCCAATTGGAAATAAGCCATTTCGGCTTTCATGGGCTATCCTGTCATGGTACCTGGTTATGTTTGTATTGCAATATACCTGACGAATAAAATCAAATCAAATAGGTACTGATGATTGTTAATATAATTACAGTGATCGACATCATTTTGTGCCAATGTGTTGAGAGGGGTTAATTTAATTTTTGTTGGTGGAAAGCAGACCAGCTTGGAAGAAAAAATTTTGTTTATATTTTCTGGAAAAGAAAAAGGAAAGAGGGAAGAAGAATGTTATCAAACCTCTATTTGTATGATAACCATTCATGGGGATACCAACATTCACATCTGAAATGAAATGACCCTTTCTGTTAGATAAGTACTATTCAGTGCATAGGGCAGGATTCTATTCTAACATGCCAAATTCAAGATATTCTGGGTATTAAGCATGACACCCCTATTCAGTGTTTTGATGTTTATTGGAGAGAGAGAAATAAAGTGTTTCCAAGCTTCGATCTACTTTGTATGATACATGTAATCATAGAATGGGGTTGTCATACTCAAATCCTTCATGTGAGATAGAGAATTTGATTGGGACAAAGCAACACCCTTTTTTTTCTGCAAACATCGATGTGGTTTGATAATGGAATGACCCTTTCGTAGATTTGAATTTTCAGTGCACAGAGCAGAATTCTATCTCAACAAATGCATGACATCCATTATCTAGTACACGTTTTTTTTGCATGTCAAATGTAATGTGTAATTTGTATGTCGTCCCTATTTAATTCCCTGATGTTTATTTGGGGAAAAAGATGCTTCCAATTTCTATTTGCATGAAAATCTTAGAATGAGGATGGAAATTTTACATACAGTCATGCAAGATAACAATTTGACTAGTTTAACCAATAGTCACATTTTATGCAAATAGCGATGTTGCATTGAATTGACCTTCTTTGTAGAGGTGTTACAAGTATTTAAAGCACAGGGCAGTGTATAATAGACCTGTTTACTAATTTACTGCACTTTATGCATGTTTCTCTCCAGAATCCTTAGTTACCAACTATTTGGTGCACCTGCTATGCATAATGGCAGCTCTATAGATGGAATCCATTTTGCATACATTAGTTGTTGCTATGTCGGGCAAGCCTCTGGCAAACTTTTGAGTCGTCAAGAGAAACTTTTGTTCAAAAAGTACGCATAAAATTAGTAAACAGGTCTATTGGTTGGTCATCCTTATTTGGTGCCTTCATGTTTGTTGAAAGGAGGGGAGCAAGAAGGAAAAAGAAAAAGAATAAGAATGTTTTCAACTTTCTACATGTATTTGCATGATAATCATAGAATAGGATGCCAATACTTAAACCTTTTATGTGAGATAGACACAGGCGTTGATTCTGCTAATCACATTTGCTATCTGTCTATTATGTCTATCTGTGTAAGGTTAAGTTAAGGTTCAGGTATTTGAATTGATGGGCTTAATTGAATGGTGGTACATGAAGAAGGAATACAGTTACTGCATCAAATAGCGCATTTGCTAGTATTTTCAGTGGGGGGGGGGGGGGGGGCATCTCGTTTTTCCGAAGGTTCGTTTTTCCGAAGGTTCGTATTTCCGAAGGTTCGTATTTCCGAAACACTAATTTCCCATGCCTGGGGGTTCATAATTCCGAAAATGAAAAAGGGTTCGTAATTCCGAACATTTGTTGCATTATTCCGAAGGATCGTTATTCCGAAGGTTCGTTTATCCGAAGGTTCATAATTCCGAAAATGAAATAGGGTTCATATTTCCGAAGGTTCGTATTTCCGAAAATGAAAAAGGGTTCATAATTCCGAAAATGAAAAAGGGTTCGTATTTCCGAAAATGAAATAGGGTTCGTATTTCCGAAAATGAAATAGGGTTCGTATTTCCGAAAATGAAATAGGGTTCGTATTTCCGAAAAATGAAATAGGGTTCATAATTCCTGTTAAAAAAAGGTGAATTCATCAGGAGCAGAGGTGTAGCAACGGGGGGGGGGGGGGGGGGGGGGCATGCCCCCACCCCTCCCTCATCGGATGGCGAAAAAATAAGAAAAAAAGAAAGAAAATGGAATAGGAAAGAAGACGGTTGGACTCCTTCCGGCAACCCCCCCCCCCCAACCCTCTTCCACCAGCGGCGTCTTAGATTAGCTTTAAGATTATTCCAAAAGACTTGTGCCTCCAATGGTGCCAGTGCTCCCACAATGGCTAGACTCTAGCTACGCCACTGTTAAAGGGAAAATTTAGGGTAACGATAGGATTTTATGGTTTTATTTGCCATCTTCAAAAAGCGGATCTCTTTTCGACGAAAAGCACCTCCCCCACCCCCGCAATGAATAAAAAAATGTTTATAAAAGAGGAGAGGAGAAGAGAAAAGAGACGAAAATAAGAGGACGAGATTAGAAAAATCGAATAAGTGTTTATGTGTGTGTGTGTGTGTGTGTGTGAGGGTGTGTGTGTGCGTGTGTGGAGGTGTCGTAGTCGAACGGTTTACAGCGCTTGACTGCAAACGCGAAGGTTGGGGGTTTGATCCCTGTTACGGCACCTATGGCCTTTTTGTTGTAAAAAATATAGCAACTTTCCTTTTTTTTAAATTTACGAGCGCGCGAAGTTAGCGACCAAAAATAATTGTGCCTTTCCGTTGTGAAATATCATAAAAATAACATATTTCGGCACATAATGACTGGAATATGGGGATATTCGGGCACCTCACTCCCTGAATATGAGGTGTGAGTTGCCGGAATATCTGCACCTTCAAAATCCGGGGGAGGGGGGTTGGCTGCAGCAGCCCCCTTCTCGTACGCCTATGCCTAGGCCTATGTTAAGTACACAGTTGCGATTGATTTTAACTTGCGATTGTTTCAAATAAATCGCTTCAACTCCTTATAAGGCGGGGTACTGGTTGATAAAAGCCATTAATTTAGGTCAGAATGTTTTCTTCTCCATGTGTAATTCCTTATTTCTATTTTTTACGATGAGGATTGTTTTACTCTCAATGTCTTTTAGTGTTTTGTAATTCGTTATGCTTGTAAAAGTTATTTCAAACTTCAGGTCAGCGGTTGTAACTGTTAAAAACGCAGACTGTGCAGTAAAATGAAGCAACTCATTAGAATCTGTACAAATTTATTATGCTGTAAGCAGCTGTATAAGAAATGATGGTATTTTGGCAAAGTTAAAGAACATGTTCAATGATTTTAATCTATTTATGCGGCATAGATAGTTAGGATTATTCCCTGTATGATAATTATTTTAGCCCGACTGAAAGAAAACTTAACATTTTGATCCACTATTCTTCAAATTTGGTTGTATGTTGCTTTTAATCATTATCATTATATTCAATTAGCGATTGCACCTGACTTATATACTTACACATAATATGCCAGTATAAAGAGTTATTTTTATTCTTCAGATGCGGTGTGCTACATAGCAGTGGCTTTAACATTTTTGTTGTTGCTCACTTGTTATCTTTCTTTTCTTGAATTTGGTTTTCTTAAGAAGTATCTGCTGCACGGCTTTTGTAAAGTTCTGTTGGAATTGTAAAGTGTTTGAAAACTATCTGCGTCATAGATCATTTGTATTGACATGTTTATATATATATATATATATTTATGTATGTTCTTATCTATTTTTGTTATGAGTTTATTTTCATGATTTTGTTGGCTATTATTGTTACTTACTATTGCTATCAGGGCCTCATGGAAGACCACCAATATTGGTGATAATGAGTCACCCTGTATAAATATCAGAAATAAATAAATAAATAAATCATTTCAGATATGCGGCAAACAAAATGCTGTATAGTTGTGTAAGCAAGGTCATTACTTACAGGATACTATGCTGCATTTCATTCATTTACCTCTACAATTTAAGATTTTAATCTGTTTTAAGAAATGTTAATACTTTTGCAAGGTTATAAAACATGCTCAATGATTTCAGTCTGCCCTGCTGCATAAATTGTTTAAGATATTTTGCATTATAGTTTGTTTTTACTTTTGTTTCCTTTTATGATAATCATATCAGCCCGATGATAAGACTCCTTCTTTAACTTGTTACGATCCATCTTTCTTCGGCTTTGGTTGTTTATGGTATCTATTCATTTATTTATTATTATTACTAGTATTATTTGTATTATTATTATTGTTATTATAATTATCATTATCATTATTATTAGTAGTAGTATTATCTGTTTTATCATTTTTATTATTATTATTACTAATATCAGTATTATAATGTTTATTATTGATAATATTATTGTTGTTGTTATTATTGTTATTATTATTATTAAAATTGTTATTATGAAGTGGACTACCCAGAATTACGATGTCGATGTCATTTTGGATGGAGTTATGCGACCAGACTTAGATATTGCACCGGTTACTCTACTATTGCTTTTTTATTTCCCTTGTCATGATCGTATAATTGGCCTATAGCCTAGTATCAATAATATGCTTGTTATAATATGTTGTGCTACTTGCCAGGCTATTTATTAAACATAGCAGTGACTCCTTTATGAACTCTCTGTAATATTATGTTGTTGTTTTTATTGCTGTTGTTGTTTTGGGGACCGGAGGGGAGGGCTTGTAGAGTCATCTACAGAGCCATATTACAGACTTCAGCCAACTCGGTTTATTTGGGCACAACATGGCGTATATTCCTTTGTTTAGTGCTTGATTAACAAAGCAACAAGCGCCATATTGCTACCTACATGGAGCCGAGTTGGCCAAACTCTGTAATAGATGGCTTTGAGGGCTAGGGATGCAGGACGCCCCCATCTTATTTTTAGTATACACTTTCCATAGTATTTTTTAATCACAATTTATGTTGAATGTTGACGAAGTAATTACATCTTACATGTCTTAAAGATAATAAAGTGTCAATGTTTGGCTCGCTGGAATCCAGCAGCGTGGTGCCCGAACATCCTTTTATTTTGGGAAGCGAGATGGTCGGCTATCCTTATCTGTAGGCGGGAAGGTACTCAAAATGTTATCGTTGTTTGGATTATTCTATAGACAATATCTCCTTTTTTTTACTTGCTCACTAGCGCGTAAGATTTAGAAACGGAATAGTTTGGGACAGGGAATGCCCTTCATTAGGGCGAGTGAAGTGCCCAAATATTCCATATTCGGCAGCAGGGTTAAGTAATATTATTCATGGCTCATTATTACATGTTCTATATTTGTCTTTTGATGGCGAAATTGCATTTCCATTACAATAAAAAAAGGGTTTTATGTTTTTTTCTTACTCGCTTCGCTCGCTTGCAAATTGTAGAAACGGGGAGTATGATATTCTGCCAAGAGGCATCAGCTCCCCCTTTCAAAAATTTTATGCGGCCATTTTCTGCTTGTAAAGATCTACTTGGAACTTTGGTGTGTCTCATTTTCCAAAGCGGTATATACATTATATGAATAACTTCAAGCCAATTTCGTTGTAGCAAATTTAATCCGGAATCCGATCATTCACTTTCTTCAATACATCAGTATGTATTTTAATCACCGAAGTAATATCATTTTTATGAGAAATAAAACATGTATTCCTGAGGCGCTCGCTCTCTACGCTCGCTCACAAATATTGGTTATTATAATAGGAACAATGATAATAATAATAATATTACTAATAATAACAATAATGATGATAATAATAATAATTATAATAATAATAATAATCATAATAATAATAATGATAATATTGATAGGAATTACGATAATATAATGGCTATTTCTCTGGATTTTATTATAATTGTTATCATCATTGTTATGATTATTGAGTACGAAATGAATATCTTTACACTTGGCCGTCTTTCCCCTCCTCCCTATCCGAAATACGGATTGACGCCGTATTCTCTGAATTTACAACTTTTTTTCATTTTCGGAAATACGAACCCTTTTTCATTTTCGGAAATACGAACCCTATTTCATTTTCGGAAATACGAACCCTTTTTCATTTTCGGAAATACGAACCCTTTTTCATTTTCGGAAATACGAACCTCATTTCATTTTCGGAAATACGAACCTTCGGATTTATGAACCCTATTTCATTTTCAGAAAAAAGAACCTTCGGAAAAACGAACCTTCGGAAAAACGATCCTTCGGCGTAACGAACCTTCGGAATAACGAACCTTCGGAATTATGAACCTTCGGAAAAACGAACCTTCGGAAATACGAACCTTCGGAAATACGACATGTAACCTTCAGTGGTATAGTTTAATTTGTTTGGTATTCTGGATGATAGATAATATATGTATGAAGGTATAGAGTCTAAGACTATTCAATTTTTTTTCTTTTATTTTTTACTTTTCCATATCATTTAACTGGATTATTCCCGGGAAAGAAGTGTAGTAAAATTTAAGATGGTGGAAGATAAGATTTGTTATAGGAAGGGGGGGGGGAGTACACAGGAAGAGGCAAGATCCTGATACTTTCAGGCACGTCTTTGGGGGGTTTGTTTTGTTACGTGTTTTATATGTTTGATCTTATGTTTAAATGTATTCTTTCTTTCCTTGGGGACAGTTGGTGGCGGCCCTTGGGGATGGTCGGCAGCATATGGCGTGAGCGCGGGCACCGGCTCTTCCACTTCTCGCCCACTTGTATTTTCTCCTCCACACACATAGATGATGAATAACACTAAATCTTTAGTCTGTAATTTTATATCGTTAAATGTCAAAGGTATTAGGGAGAAAAATAAAAGACGTATTTTTAGATGGTGTAAAGAGAAAGGAGGGAATAATAGGTAAATTTTAATTTAAGACATACAATTATTGATACAGGAGGCAGATATATTTTTTAGTAGGTCTCCTGCAAAATCAGGAGGTAGTACTCGGGAATGTTTACTTTCCAGTTGGGAGTAAAGAGTTTGAACAATTAGAGTTTATGCATACTATTATAAATATTCTACAAAAAGATGAATTAAAAAATAAGCCTTTTATTATTGGAGGGGACTTCAATATGATTAGGGATATATATTTGGATTAGAAAGGAAGCAATATTAATAAAAGACAATCTAAGCTTAGTATTAATTTTGATCAGTTTTTAAGTAAATATAATGCAATAGAGATATGGCGATTAAAAAATGTCAATAAGAAACTATACATATCACCAACAAAATCATTATATACAGAGTAGACTGGATTATTGGGTGATCTCAGATATTTTCGTCGAAAAGGTCTTAAACTGTGAAATAATACCTTCTTTATCACCCGATCATTCGGCAATAGAATTAATTTTCGTCGAAAAGGTCTTAAACTGTGAAATAATACCTTCTTTATCACCCGATCATTCGGCAATAGAATTAAACATTAAATTTGCTATAATTAATCCGGTAATATCCGGTAAGACAGGATATTGGAAATTTAATAATAGTTTATGCCATGATGAAGAATACGTTAAAAGTATGAAAGAAGAAATTATTCGTTTAAAACTGCGGTTGTCCGAAGAGATTACAGATTGTAGAATATTGTGGGATTATATAAAAATGGAAATTCGAAGTTTTACAAGAAAGTATTCCAAGAAAAAGGCTAAAGAAAGGAAGAAGGTTGCCAGATTAGAAAATGAAATTCTAAAATTAGAAGAAACACAATTACAAAATACACCAACAAACAATGATTTAGTTGATACTTTGGAAAGAAAGAGATGTGAATCGAAAACAATTTACGCTTATTTAAACGAAGGTGTAAAAATTAGATCGCGAGCTCCTTGGTTTGAAAGCGGAGAAAGAGAAATGGCTTATTTTAAGCAATTGATAGATTCCAATGGAAGGAAAGGTTTTATTAAATAACTTAAGTTGAATGAAACAATAATCAATGACGAAACTAAAATTTTAAAAGAAATCAGGGAATTTTATTCTACTTTATATTCCAAGTCAGAGGCAGGATTATGTGAGAAAATTTTTCTACCTAACAGCTTACCCAAATTAAACGGAAATCAAAAGAATCAATGTGAAGGAAAAATAAATCAAGGAGATTGTATTGGAATTTTAAAAGAAATGAAATTAAACAAATCTCCGGGAAATGACGGACTGAGTGTTGAGTTCTATATTACATTTTGGCAGGAAGTAGGTGACTTAGTCGTTGATGCTTTTAATGATGCTATAAAATATAAAGAAATGTCACCTTCTCAAAAACAAGCAATAATTACACTTATACATAAGGGAGGGAAAGACCCAATGTTTATTAGCAATTATAGACCGATTTCATTGCTCAATGTAGATTATAAAATCCTCACCAAGATACTTTCTAAAAGAATTAAAACCATTTTGAATAATGTTATTTCAGTCGACCAAGTAGGTTACTTAAATGATGGAAATACACTGTATTGGTGAAGCTGTCAGAATAATAAATGACATGAGTTTTCATACATCAACCTTTAATAAGCCAGGGTACTTATTAGCAATTGACTTTGAAAAAGCCTTCGATTCAATTTCACATATTTTCCTTCAAAAGGTACTCAAGTCATTTGGTTTGGACCGATGTTTAGTGAATGGGTTAGTATTCTCTATACTAATGCACAAAGCTGTGTCTTCAATGGGGGAAAATCTACCGGTTATTTCAAAATCGAGCGGGGGCTTAGACAAGGAGACCCCCTCTCTCCATACCTTTTTATACTCTAATGTCTAACTCATTGTATTCGAAACGGCAATTTGATAAAGGGGATTCGGTTTGGTGAAACGGAAATTAAACATTCTTTATGCTGATAATATGACTATTTTTGTAGAAGGTTTAGATTCAATATATAGATTAGATGATAATTTTAGGAAAGCGTCTGCACTTAAAGGAGAATTACACTCAAAAATAAAGACGATAGTGTTCAAAGGTGTTATTTATTCCTACTTGTTAGACTATATGGCTTCGCGTCAAAATTTACGAGATCGATACGAATCATTTTTTTCTGAGCAAAATTTACCATCTGCTAGCAATATGTATCGTCTGCTAGCAGCACATGGGGGCTGCCATTTTGTTTATGTGTACAAGAAGATTTTCTTAATCCAAATGCTCAATTGCCTTTTTCAAAATTAAAAACCCATTTGAGATTAAAAATATAGAATAGATATGTCAATTTATTTTTAAACTGAAGATTTCCTTATATATTTCTGTTGAAAATCGATATTCGCTTAAGAGAAATCTATTTTCTCGATACTGGACGTATGGGACGGAGCAAATTAATTCAAATTTTATGGATGCTTCTTCCCTGAGCATCTATAGCGGCAAACTATGCATTCACCTGCTTTCGGATAATGGACTTGAAAAGTCAGAATGCATGCTGCATATATTATGTTCTCCTCTGTTTGGCAAACCCAAGAAAATAGATTTTTGTTAAGCAAAACCAGACAATTTAAAAGTATCATTATAAAGATTTAATTTTTATAATACATGTAAACACCCACTTTATATTTTCCGTCACATATGGGATTTTAGGTAATGAAGAAAATCAATTTAGGATTTGGATTCAAAATATCTTCCTGACTGGAACATTTCTCAATGGCTCATGTACAACTCCAAATCAGCAAGAAAATGGCAGCCCCCATGTAAATGAGTAGGAGACGATACCGGGTGTTGGAATATCTTTATTTATACCCTTTTCTGATATCTTATTAGAAAATGATTTAGGCCAATAAGTAGGAATATATTACACCTTCCAATATAAGTAAATTTGTAATCAGGGCTTAATTCTCCTTTAAGATTAATAAGAATAAAACATTTATTTTGCCTTTAGGGCCTTTGGTTAAATCTGAAAATTCTTACCCCGTTGGAAAGCAAGTTTATATCTATTAGGTATTAATTTTTCATTAAATCCTGATGTGGCCGAAGAAATGAATTATAAAGAAATCTTAAGCAAAATAAAGAAATTATTAAACTGGTGGAAACAAAGGGATCTTACTTTGATTGGAAAGATCCACCTACTTAAAACATATGCCTATTCTAAGTTGATTTATGTGAGTTCTTTAACGCCAGTGCCTGAATGGGTTTTTAAAGAAATTGTTGAAATCTGTTTCGACTATTTATGGCGAGGGAAGGATAAAATAAAAAGAAGCACTTTATATCTGAATTATAGACAAGAGCCCCAGGGGGCACGACGCTCACCTGAGGTGGATCAATTCACATCTGGTGCATGTTCTCTCTAGCACCACCAGGAGATATGTTAGAAATTGAAACAACTAGGAGGATGTACATGAGATGATGTTAGAAATTAACATAATCCCCCCCCCCCCCCCCCCACCCCTCCAGTATGTTACCCCCACAGACCCCCTATAGGGCCACCCAGAAAAAATTCATGAACAACTTTCATTTTTCGTCTATATAGGTATCTCCATACACAATACCAAGTCTGAGCTATTCCTGGTTCTGGAGAAGAAGATGTTTGAAATTTACATAGCTTTTACACTTGGGGGCCCCCTGGGGGCCACATGTACCACATGTACCATTTTAGCAACTTTGGATCCCCTACCCCTAAGGATGATTCCTACCAAGTTTGGTTGAATTCCGATCATGTGTTTTGGAGAAGATCAGAATGTACATTTTGCCTGGCAGCGCCCCCCCCCCCCCTCCAGTATGTTACCCCCACAGGGCCCCTATAGGGCCACTCAGAGAAATTTCATGAACAATATTCATTCTTCATCTATAGAGGTATCTCCATACACAATACCAAGTCTGAACTATGCCTGGTTCTGGATAAGAAGATGTTTGAAATTTACATAGCTTTTACAATTGGGCGCCTTCCCCCTGGGCCCCCCTGGGGCCACATGTACCATTTTAGCAACTTTTGGTCCCCTACCCCTAAGGATGATTCCTACCAAGTTTGGTTGAATTCCGATCATGTGTTTTGGAGAAGATCAGAATGTACATTTTGCCTGGCAGCACACCCCCCCCCCCCCTCCAGTATGTTACCTCCCACAGGGCCCCTATATTCAAATTTCAAATTCGTGTTTATTCATTTCCAACAGACAATAAAAGTCGTGACATGGTTTACATTCAATATTATATATAATACAAGTATATGTAAATAGAGTGAACAAAAATAGATTTTCAATAGTAATTACGAAAGGTAAATAGTGACTGAAACTACCTGTGGAAATAGGGGGATTCGCTAAAAAGCAAGGCTTGTATATTGCGAACCCCCCTCCCCACCCGACACCCCCCCCCCCCCCCACGGGAAAAAAGGAAAAACTTGTAATTTGCCTACGAAGATTACAAAAGAGATAAGGAACAATAACAAGGAACAAACGCAAAAGCAAGACAGAGACAGACCAGGGACAAAAAAACAGAACATGGAGAAAGGAGACAAAAAAGATGCTGAAAGGAAGGAACTGCCACGAAGTCAATAAAAAATATGAAAAATCGACAAAATTAGAAAACAGGACGAAACACTGCCGAAAAGAGAAGGTAACACAGATCGTAAAGCCGGTTGAGTGAGCGAGATTAGCTGTGAAGACCTCTATAATTTTTAAGTAGAAATGTTTTTAATTTTCTTTTAAAAGTATCTAGAGACGGACTATTTTTAATTTCATTGCTGAGAGAGTTCCAAAATCTAGGACCGTCATACAAAAAAGTATTCTTAGCGAAAAGTGTTCTAAAACGTGGTAAGTGGAATTCATTAGACTGTCTTGTTGGGTAATTATGAATTGATCGATTGAGAGGAAACATAGTATCAAATACACCAGGAAGTGTATTATTCTCAAATTTGTACATAAATTGCCCTAAGTGAAAAAAATAAAGGTCAACAACTTTCAACAATTTGTTCTCAAAGAATAAAGGGTCTGTATGAGAACGTACAGCAAAGTTGTTAATTATACGAAGAGACTTTTTTTGTAATAACAACAATCTGTTTAAAAAGGTTTGGTGGGAGTTGCCCCAGGCAAGTATCCCATAATTCAGGTAAGGTAAAATCAAAGAGGTGTAAAGCATTAATAGAGAAGACGTCGGGAAGTGATATTTTAATTTGTTAATAATGCCAATATTTCGTGAAATGGTTTTACAAATGCTATTTATATGGTGTTTCCAAGAAAGCTTGTTGTCAACAGTTACACCAAGGAATTTAATGAATGGTACATTTTCTAAATTAGTATCATCCAATATAATATTTGAGGGAAGTGCGTTAATGGAATTACTAAATAACATATATTTCGTTTTGAGAAGGTTAAGAGACAATTTATTAGATCTAATCCATTGTGTAACTTTTAAAAGCTCGTTATTAACGATATTAACTAAAGTATAAGGATTATGGTGGGAATAAAATATATTAGAATCGTCTGCAAAAAGTATGAACGAGAGGACATCAGATGATTTACAGAAGTCGTTTATATAAATGATGAATAACAAAGGGCCCAACAAACTGCCTTGTGGAACTCCGCAATTAATATTTTGCATGTTCGAAGTTAGGTCATTTAAAAATACATATTGTTGTCTATTAGACAAGTAGCTTCTGAACCACTCCAAGGCCTTCCCGCGCACCCCATAATGTTTAAGTTTATGTAATAAGATATCGTGGTTAATGGTGTCGAAGGCCTTGGAGAAGTCCAGAAAGATGCCAACTAGATGGGAAGAATGGTCTAAAGCATGCGCCACTTTATCAACAAAATTCAGTAATGCATGTTCAGTATTATGTTTTTCTCTAAATCCAAACTGAGAGTTGGAAAAAATTTGGTGTGATTTTAAAAAATCAATTGTTCTGCGGTAAACAACTTTTTCTAAAATTTTTGATAAAGAAGATAATAAAGAAATTGGACGGTAATTGCTTACATTTAACTTGTCACCTTTTTTATACAATGGAACCACCTTTGCAATTTTCATGTTATCTGGAACTTGACCACAACTTAACGACAAGTTAAAAATATGTGTCAAGGGATCGACAATTGAAGATATTACACCTTTTAAGATAAAGTTATTAACATCATCATAACCAGGACATTTTCTATTGTTCAAATTAGATACTATATCAATGATATCCTCTTTCACTACTGGAGTGAAAAATACTGTATTTGGATTTGGGTTACCAAGATATTCAGAAAAATGCTTAGCTGACGGAGGAATATCTTTTGCTAGGTTAACTCCTATAGATGAAAAATAATTGTTGAAGATATTGGCTATATTTACGGGGTCTTCAATAACATTACCGCCAGACCTGATTTTAGTAATATCAGACTTATTATTGGATAAGTTCATTGCTTGCTTAAGAACTTTCCAGGTATTTTGAATATCATGTTTATACAGACTTAATTGATTACTAAAGTATATTTTCTTTGCCAATCGTATTGTTTTAGTTAAAATATTTTTATATTTGGTGTATTTAGTCTTAGCTTTTAGAGTACCTTTAATTTTTGAGTTATAATACAAGTTATTTTTTCTGTTAATAGAACGCAAAATTGCTTTCGAGATCCAAGGAAGTCTCGGTGATTTTTTATAGCTGGTTTGCTTGTCTTTTACTTTAGGGATGTGATTATCTAGTTCACTATGGAATATTTGCAAAAAGCTATTGAAACATTCATTTACATCATTGTTGTTGTAGACGGGCGACCAGTCCGCAGACTCTAAAGAAACACCAAGACTTGCAAGATTCTCATGAGTGGGTCTTCGTCTACACGGTTTATGAGGGTTGGTGAAAGTGTGCTTAAGAGTAAAATATGACATAATTGGAAAATGATCTGTTAAATCAGATAAAATTATTTTAGAATCAGGAGTCGGTATAACATTACAAAATATGTTGTCTATGAGAGTGGCAGAATGATTTGATGTGCGAGTGGGTTTTGAAATCAATGGCAAGAATGAGGAAGTCAAAAATGTTTCGAGAAATTCATGAGCAGTATTGTTGCTATCGTGCTTTGATATATCAATATTAAAGTCTCCCATTATAAAAATATGTTTGTTCACAAATGCTGGGTTTCTGAGTAAGTCAGAAATGGATGATAAGAAATCATTTTGATTGGAATTCGGTGGCCTGTATATAACGCCTACAATTATATTTTTGGAATTTGTGACATTGATTTCAACAAAAAGTGATTCTACAGATTCATTCATGTTATTGATTTCATCATGAAGTTTATATTCGTAATTGTGTGAAATATATAACGCAACACCTCCACCATGTCTATCTTTTCTATTATTGACAACAAGATCATACTGATCTAAAGCAAATGGGATTTTAGATTCATTTGATAACCAAGTTTCCGTAAGTCCGATAATAGAAAACGAGTGATTGGAAGAATTATCTAATAATAGTTGAAACTCTTCAAAATGTTTACTTATACTTCTTATATTAAAATGCAGCAGAGAAAAATCGTCTTTAGAAAACTGTTTGATAAGGCTTTTAAATTGAAGTTCAGTAATATATTCTGATGAAGGGTTGTGAATTAAATCATGATCAGGTTGAAGATCAAGTAAATCCGGGGACGCATTAATATTATTAGCTACGAACTGGTTGTACGGCAGATCAACTAGAGGGTTGTCATCCAAATCATTGTGTGTGTGAAAGTTAATGGAGAGGTCATCATTACTTAAAGAATAAAAAGGCATATCAGTTAAGGAGGCCATAGATATACTTTAGGTTTCTCAAAATTAACTCGAGTTTTCGGCTTAGAGAATATAGAAAAAGGCGGGTAGTTAACAAAAACAATCCTGCGTGGAATCACATAACCAAGGGTGATACATGGAAATAAGAACACATAAAACATTAACAAGGAAATAAAGTATAAAAACAAAAGGAGGAAGGATTTAAAGGCAATCTTCGTAGGCAGAGCGAAAGAACGCATCAAACAGCGAAAACAATAAAACATTGGTAATCGGTACTCCCACGGTGAGATGCCCGTCAGAAAATACTATTAGTATCATGAGAAATGCACATTATATAAAAAAGATACTCCATAATATAAACAATTTGCAATAATGACTGAAATTTGAGAATAATTATACTCTTTTAAACAAATATCAAAGTATGCCAATAATTTTGTATCCAAGACAAATTAAACTTGTAAATAAACAAGATCATTGTTAAATGTGACCATCCTGTACTCGCCCTCGCCCTCCAACCCCAAAACCAACAAAAACACCCCACGATCCCAATGCTATGGCGGCCTCTATTATTATGTGAAAGCAACAGCACCAAGGCCACGGAGGCGCATCACCAATCTAAAGCCAAAAGGAAAATACAAAATAGTCACATCAAAACAAGTGTATAACGAAATTAAATGGCCAAATTAAAGTTGGAACGTATCGATCATCAGGAGTCTCTTCCTTTCTGTTTAAATTATTTTACAAATAGAAATAAGGCATTGAAGCATCATAAAGCATGCAATCAGTACAAGATTCACAATTATTTTACAAATAGAAATAAGGCATTGAAGCATCATAAAGCATGCAATCAGTACAAAATTCACAAAAACCCACCGAGTGTTAACCGTTATTTAGAAATATGAATCAGTTGTGCAATTAGCAGAATAATTTACACGAACAGGTATTGAATAAGAAGAGGGTGGAAATAAGCAATATATTTTCAAAGGTGGTTGGGTCGTCATTGTGAACTTTGATTGTGAAGAGGGAAAAAGGAAGAAGAGAAAAGGATAAAGAGAAAGGATAAATAATACGACCTATGCAATCAATACAACAATGATTTGAATACATGTTACATTAATGCTGTACATATAAACATCAAATAGTTGGAAGCATGGAATCAAAGTACATGTACGAGGCATGCAAACAAAACATACATATGTAAATATCTTAACAAAAAAGAAAAACGGCTTAACTGGGTCAAGCTGACAATGGTCTAAACAAAATCGAACACCCCTACAAGTCGGCATCAAGCGTTCGCTGTAAAAGCATAACCTCAATCAAATCAGTCAATGCATGTAGTAAAGAAAGCGGTATGTTCAAGTGTGAAAGGAGAAACCATGCAAGTAAAAGCACCGAAAAGAAGAAAAAAAAAAAAAAAAAAATCTTCACATATGCAATATATCAATGAGGTAGCTTTTTTAGTAAAAGAAAAAAAAAAAAAATTTGCATACATTCAAGTCAAACAATAGAGTAAATGTATGCGAGCCATGTTACGTAAGTGGGGTATGTTCGACCAAAGTCGAGCAATGTCCATACCAGCCGGTTCCTATTAAAGACCATGTTAAAAAAATTTTGAGGCATTTTGGGGTCAAAGGAGAGAAAATGTGTGGAATACAAATGAGCGTTGCATCGTTAGTGAGAGTTATATAATTATGTTACCAGCGGCGCCGGAACGCCCCGCGCAGACAAAGGCCTGGGGATCGAACCATTCTTAATGCACAGATAGCTCGCACATCCAAAGTTCTGTCCGGCGAGAACGCTCCAGCGCCACTGTGTGTTACCTGATAAAGCGAGGTCATTCATACAATTCAACAATAGTTTATCAATGTTGAAAGTATACGAGACGATTACGAACAAGGAGAAACACTTCAATCAGATAATGCATCAATAGTAGAAATAAAAGGAGGTTGCCCAAGCAAGTCAAGCGACACCCCTATTGGACTGTATTCACCCAAATTAACCAGACAATGAATGCCCGTAATTATGAAAAAGAGAGGCAAACAATAAAAATTCATGAATGTTATTAAGCTAGTTAAAAGATAAAGGCATGCAAGCAATACAAACATGTCGCGTAGTACAGATGTAGTTCTTAGAGATTAAAAGCATGCATGACAGGTATAACATTTTTTACAAATCATGCAACAAGTCTCCAAACGTTAATTGGATATAGAAGGGCATAGAAGGGCATCGCCCGATAAAGTCGAGTGACGCCCAAATTAACCAGCAACATGTATTCACATTTAAATAATGGACACTCTGATACATGCTAGGAAGTTATTGTAAAATACAAGTACGAAAAAAGGGAAACAATGCATGACAGGTATGACATTTTTCAAATCATGCAACAAGTCTCCAAACGTTAGTTGTATATAGAAGGGCATCGCCCGATACACTCGAGTGACGCCCAAAATAACCAGCAACATGTATTCACATTAAAATAATGGACACTCTGACGCATGCTAAGACGTTATTGTAAAATTCAAGTATGAAAAAGGGGAAACCATGCAGGCTGACCAATTCGAATAAATATGCCATTGTTGTCATTATGTCATAAAAAATTTAGACAACTAAACAGGATAATAATGTTCTAAGTGATTTAGATGTTGAAAGTGTAAAGGAAAAGAACGCATCAAGTATCAACACTTCCCAATACATGCATCAAAGTACTAAACACTGGATAATAAGAGCATGTCCCGTGCAAAAAAGCCGGGCGACGCCCATACTATAGCCTGTAACATTTTGTTCACATTTAAAGCAAAAAAGCCAGTGATAAAATCGGTAAAAGTTGTAATGTTGGAAATTCGGGTATAAAAGGAGACCAAAGAAAACAGATAACATGAATTACCGCTTTAAATGGTGAAGGCATGGAACACCAATTTCGACCAAAAATTTTGTGTTTAGAGAACAGGCGGAAAAATTTGAAAAAATATAATGGGGCACTTCATAAAATGCATCATATCGCAACAAACACTGAAAACTGGAGTCAAAGTCGAGCGATGCCCTTATTAGCCAGTATTTGTCAGGCGTATTCAGGCGCAATTACTCAAAAACATGCAGGAAGACAAAATGAGAAGTTATTGACCACGCCCGTCGAAGGCAAGGCGACGACAATAACAGCCGTCCCAAAATGTTCATAATAGAAAAATTGCCCCAATGCATGTCATGGGATTGTAGACATTATGAAAATTCAAATAAAGAAACAAGCAAAACAGTAATTACGTAAGAAGTGGAAGTTTTGTCAGAAACATGCACGCACGCACCAATGATTAACCAAGGAAAGATAATTAGGGCCTAACCAAAGACAAGCGAAGTCGGATACGTCAGGTCCCCCCTTTATTTTTTACATTTAACCCATGCATGTTACCCCAATGCATGTTTAGTGTTAACAACCCTGGCAATTCAGTGAGCTTTTGTAAGAATTTGGAAAAAACCAAAAATTTATATTATTTAAAAAATAGAAGTATGGAGGACACGTAGGTAAAAATGAGTATGAAAAGTGGGATATTTGGAAGCATTCAATATTTTTACCAAGAGCATTTTAAAGTTTTCATCCTGAGTATATGACGGGGTTCACATGAGACAGATAATAAGACGAATAGCAGCGGCGCCGGAACGCCCTGTGCAGACAAAGGTTTAGGGGTCGAACCATTCTTAATGCACAGATAGCTCGCACACCCAAAAAAACTGTCCGGCGAGAACGCTCCAGCGCCACTGTGTGTAAAGCGAGGTCATTCATACAATTCAACAATAGTTTATCAATGTTGAAAGTATACGAGACGATTACGAACAAGGAGAAACACTTATGGCCACTCAGAGAAATTTCATGAACAACATTTCATGAATGGCCACTCAGAGAAATTTCATGAACAACATTCATTCTTCATCTATAGAGGTATCTCCATACACAATACCAAGTCTGAGCTATGCCTGGTTCTGGAGAAGATGATGTTTGAAATTTACATAGCTTTTACAATTGGGGGCCCTCCCCCTGGGGGCCCCATGTACCATTTTAGCAACTTTTGGTCCCCTACCCCTAAGGATGATTCCTACCAAGTTTGGTTGAATTCCGATCATGGGTTTTGGAGAAGAAGATGAAAACGTAAAAAGTTAACGGACGACGCACGACGGACGACGGACAAATTTCCATCGCAATAGCTCACTCGAGCCTTAGGCTCAGGTGAGCTAACAAGGGGGATTAAAAATGCTTAACTTTTTGTTATGGTACAGAGGGTGATGTGGGTCAAAAGACTCGTTACTGGCGTCCAGAAAGTGAAATGGAAAAAAATATTTCAAATTTCTACTCGGATCATTAGGTAGTAATTTAATCTTTTATTGCAATTTTACGCCTGACATGATCAATATTTTCTTACCAAAATATTACCAGGAGATGCTAAGTATTTGGTTTGATATGAGGGTATTTATTAAAAAAGACGGAAGCAATAAGAGAAATGAAATCTTTTTCAATAACAGGTATATTCAGAAGAAAGGAAAATCATTTTTTCATGAAAATATTTTTTTTAAAACATATACAAATTAGATCATATTTTAGATGAAGAAGGTGCACTTAAATCAAACACTTATTTCAGATCTATAGGTTTAGATGGCGAGGAAATAGCAATAATTGAAGAAATATATGCATATACTCCAGTAGAATGGAAAGTTGAAGTAAGGAAGAATACTTCCAATTGATGGTTAAAGATCGACTTTATGTTCTGTAAAAAGGTTTTCCAGTTTGAATCGGTTCGTTCAAAAAATCTGTATAGAGCATGTATCAAAAATAAGGCCGATACTCCAGTTAGCTTTCACAATCTAGAATTATCATAACATGTCTGAAAAAGAAACTGAAAAGGTATTTTATCGTCCTAGATCGTGCACATTCGATAATAAGTTGAGAGAATTTCAAATTTAAATTATTATATAATATCATCTTTGTAAATCACCATTTATATAGGTTTAAATTTATATCGATCAATAAATGCTCTAAAGATGAAGAAACCTATAAACATTTATTTTCTGAATGTGAAATGGTTAAAATGGTTTATGCACGCTTGGGCTAAAACCACTTGGTCTAATTTCCAGATGGGCTACCTTCATTCGGGCTAAACCCTTTTGGTCCACTCTTCATTTGGTCTAATTTGTACTTGGTCTAATAACCAGAAGGTCTAATGGCCACTTGGGCTAATTATCACTTGGTCTAATTATCATTTGGTCTAATTACCATTTCGTCTACTTTATTTTGTTGTCACTTGGTCTACTACCAGTTCGTCTAATGTCAGTTTGTCTAATTCCCAGTCAGTCTAAAACTAGTTGGTCTACATGCATTTTGTCTAAAATCCACTTGGTCTAGTATCCATTTGGTCTACATGGCATTTATATGGTCTAATGTGCAGTTGGTCTAACTTTCATGTAGTCCATTTCCCATTTAGTCTAATTGTCAGTTGGTCTAAATGCCAATTTGTCTAAACATCACTTTGTCTAATTATCACTAAGGCTAATTGCCTGTTGGGCTATTCCCTTTTCGTCTCCGCACCTACCAACAACACTGTGCGTCATTTTGTTGGCCATCCCTGGACAGGTTAATTGTGGCCAGAGCTAAAAAGCTCTGGCTTAGGGGGCAGTGGCTGCACCAAGGGGGCATGGGGGCATTTGCCCCCCCCCCCAGTTGCCCCAAATAATTTTTTGAGTGAAAAAAAAAATAAAAGGGTGGAAATTTTTTTTGTCCGCCCTTGCCCCCCCCCCCCAACATTTTCTTTTGCCCCCATTTTCCCCCACTTTAAAAATCGTGGTTCCGCCACTGTTAGGGGGCCGGGGGTGCTGTCCTGACTCGACTCTTTCCTGAGCTGAAGTATAAAAAAAATACCGATATCTGTAATATTCCTTGTATACCGGGCTTGTTTATTGAGTAAAACCAGTGGCGGATCTACGGTGGGGGGGGGGGGGGGGGGGGGTAGGGGGTCCCTCCCCCCTTCGGCTGCCAAGTAAAAATTTAATGTCCATAGAAAAACCCCTTCATGATATGTCCAGACCCACACAGTATGTTCCTATATCACAGGACTGCTTTTTATAGTCAGGGAATTATGGAGGGAAACTGAACCCCCCACCCCCCCCCCCCCCCCCCCCCTGGAAAAACGGTAGATTCGCCCCTGAAAACCAATATATAACATAAACTCACACACCAAAATAAATTGTTTGGATTGAATGGAAATCATAATAACGCTTTTTACTGTATCTCAAAAGAAATATTTTCAGCTAAATGTAAAAGTCAATTACCAAGGTTTGAAAAAGTTTAGACAGCTATCAAAACATATTATGATATATGGAAAAGTATATATATCAAAGATAAATCTTAAAGACGATAAAAAATGGTTTAATTTCTCCCAATGATTCTGAAGGTTTATGTTCTCTTTGCCTGTTTTGTACGTAATATATTCTTGTACACAACCTATATTTTGTCAAACTATCACCGCTGTGCGGCTGCATATTTTGTTATATTATGGTATACTTTATTGTTTTAAGTATTTACAGTACAAATCATGGAAAAAACAACATATATATATATATATACACGATCTTTTGTAAAAATTGTTATGTTGATGATGAATAAAGGAACCATGTGGGAGGGTAAAAAAAATAATGAATTAAAAAAATATATTACTGCTCGGTCCCTTCGCTTCCTCGCATAACATAATTTGACTCGACTAGGTGGCGCAAATTTACTGTTTGCCCATGCAGGCGTCATAATATACCTAGATACGCCACTGCCTTAAAAGAAGAAAAAGAAGGCAGTGAAGAAGTATAAAGAGCGCATTTTTGTGGGAAGCGGGAGACAATTTTGGGGTTCTTGGAAAGGTGGGTAATAATGATAATAATAATAGTAGTAGTTGCATACTTTTCTTTCTTTTTCTTTCTTCTTCTTATCTTTTTCGTTTTTATTCTCTCTCGAGCTGTCTATCTCTCTTTTACGTCACTTGAAATATCATAGCGGGCAACCGCCCCTGCCCCCCTGTAACGCCGCCCCTGAAAATAGCAGCTTGCATAGCTCAAAAGAATAAGAGAAGCTTAATGACAGAATATTTAGTTCTTGATATGACAACAGCGTGACACCTTTGAGTAGGAACTTAGCGAGACCTGGGGAAACAGTTTCGGAGGGCTGGCGAGAAGAAATAAATACGGATCTCCCTTCAAGCAGAATTTGCCCCTCTTGTAAAAAATCCTAGCTACGCCACCGATCATATATATCAAATAAGAAACATGAATATTAACAGATTATCAACCCAACAAACATAATTCGAAGTGCAATACAAAATCACGTTCTTCTACTTAAGTCATGAAAGCAAGAGGGGACCTATGAATGTTTTGATTACTAAAATATAATAATAAATAATTGATTTTAATAAATTAAATAATTAATATATAAAATGTAGGGATACTGATCTTGATATAAGCAACAGCAAGGTGAATAACTCTTATAATGCACATTTACGTAGATGACCTCTTTGAATTTTCATTTGTTTTAAAATTTCCTTTCTCAACTTGCTACTAAATGGCCAGAAGAATAAATAGTAATTAGACCAAATGGTCATTAGACTATATGAAATTAGACCAAAAGATTAGTAGCCTAACTGGTTATTAGACGAATTGGATATTAGACCAAATGGTCATTAGACCATATGATAGTTAGAATAAATGATAAGTAGCCCAACTGGTTATTAGACTAAATGGAATTGGACCAAATGATAGGTAGACCATATGGTATTAGCCAAAGTAGGTGTAGCCCAAATGGATATTAGACTATGTGGCTTGTAGACAAAATGACGGTTAGACTATTCGGAATTAGACGAAGTGAAAATTAGCCGAAGTGAAAATTAGCCCAAATGGGTTTTAGACTAAATGGGGTTAGCCAAACTGGGTATTAGACGAATTGGTTATTAGGCCAAATGGAAATTAGACGAAATGGTAAGTGGACAAACTGGTTGTAGACAAAATGAAGTTCGACCACTTGGAGTTCGACGAACTGGTAATTAGACCAAGTGGTGGTAGACCAAGCGACCGTGTACCGTTAAAATATTATGGAAATTGTGTAGCAATTTATTTAATTTTTCAATTCTTAAGGAATTAAGTTGGAAGGATATCCATGTTGGATTAGAGGAGACAGCTGAAAATAGACAATTACTTAATCATATTGGTTTACTCATTAAATTTTTAATATACCACGGAAGGGGGAAGAATAAACCACCAACTGCTGAAGAGATACAAAAAAAGCTAATTAAAAGTAAAGAAGGAGAAAAGAAGATAGCAATCGAGCGAAAAACAATAACACAACACTATAAAAAGTGGGAACATTAAAGATCACATTACAAGAAAATTCCTGAAAAATAAATATTGGCTGAATACTTATTATTGCATAGATGGCATAAATTAAACAAGGTTATCCAAATTCAACGCTTGGAAACATTTGAAGTAATGATTATTATCAATTATAAAACGGTAAAATACAGCCCCCGATATAGCAGCTGAAGAGCTCCTCGAACGCTGCTGAGATGTGTGACGACACACCAGGGACCAGTCCTGTCTAAGCAGACAATGTCCCATAACATCTTACACATTTTTCAGTGCCTGTTTTGTCATCTCCTCTTCACTTATTTCTCTTACTTGACTAGCGTCAGTCTTAATGTTAGTCTGTTGCCTCACTCTTAACTTCGTGTATGGTATTATTTTGATGAAAAATGCGGCGTTAAAAAAATAAAGGAATCAGTCACTTGTAAACAAAATAAAACGCCATTGTATTTTCAGCTGCTTGCACCGGGGCATGTTCGGCGTTTCAAGGGGGAACGAATACCATCCGTGCTATTATTCGGAGGGCTTTTCAGTTTGAAAGTGGGGTTTATTTCATTGATCATTGACCCTTCTCCTGTGTATTTACAATCAAACGGTTTTAGTTATCAGAATCAGTTTCACTTTCCCTTTTAGAATGGTGTGAAATACGGTCATGTTTAAATATACAAAACTCTTTATAATTTGATAAATAATTACATTGCAATTACGTTCATTCATTATAGGACGTCGTCTGCTTAAGCAGGATTGGTCCCTAGTGTGACGACATCAAAACATCGCTATATTTCTGGCGAATCCTCGGATATTCCAGATGCTGAGAAGAGCCTTTATTTATGTTGTTTTTATAATCATCAGATACGCAGTTGACATAAAACTTATACGATTGCCATCTGTAAGCTTCCCAGTTTCTAGTGATACATTAATTGCCATATTTGTGATTTTCTTTGGATAGCTACTTTAAAGTATTGAGAATCAAGAAGGATGAGGAGGGGAAGGGTTCGTTGGGTTTGCGCGCGTCCGAGGTTGACCGATCTGTGCCGCTGTGGACTGCCCTCAATTTTTTTTCCTTTCTTTTCTTTCTGCGTTTATGTGTTTTGTGAGTATGTGAGTGCGGGAGAGTTTTTTTTTTGTTTTTTTGAGTGTGTATGTATGTTCTGTCCGGTTTGTTTTCGTTTTGTTTTCCATGCCCTTGGGTGGGTGGGGGTGAGGGTGAGGGGTAACGTGTTTTTTCTTTTTTTTTTTTCTTGTTCATTCAGTGTCATTTCATTGAGCAATTTCTGTATATTATGCTGTTGTGTACATGCTTTACGAAATTGTTAATTTATATTGTTACATTTTGTATTATTTGAACTGAATGATTTCAATAAATATTACAAAACAAAAAATTCATGCATCCAGTACAAATTGATCAATGCCTCTCAACCAATCAGATTGCAGGGATTTCTCGACCCGTTCTATAAAACGCAGTGTGTGTGTGAAAGTTCCATACACAGAAAACTGTACGGTGTGCGGCTATGCGCGCACAGACAAATTTTCAGATACCTAGGCACCGAGTTACACTTTAAGACCGGGTTACACTTTAAGGGCGTCACAGAGGTTCACCCCTCAGTGGCTTTCACGGGGTATTTTGTTCGGAAAACGGCTGAAAAAAAATATTTTCTTCGGCAAATATATTTTGCTGCAAACTTTATTTTTAATTCATTGTTAGTGCCAATAATCCAACTCAACGATCATGGACATCACTTAGATTTTAAAGCTTTATACCAGTCAGGAGTTAGGGGAAGCAAATACAGGCTAAAATTGCTCCCAAAAAAGTCCTAAATTTCATCATTTTTGGACGAGATAAAGGATATCCAAATCCGATGGAATATAGTCATGTTATATACCAAAATAAAGAGCGAAATGTCACGGAGAAGTTCCTTTACCATAGCTGAAAGATTTCTGCATTATTTTCGTTTGAGAGATACCTTCTTGACCCATTGCAAATATCTCGCCAAATTTCACGTTTCGTTTCGTTTCGCGAGACTCGATATCCAGTGGAGAGGAAATCTCCGCAGGAATCGGCATTCAGTCCGCAGCCCGTGCGTTTATAGTCTAGTTCTGGACTCTCTTTACTGAATTCTTTTTTCGACGACTGTACGTATTATGCCGAGTGATTGGCGCGATCCGGAAACCTGATGGCCCGAGCAAAAGAGAGTCCAGTGAAATTGCTCCACGCTGACGTCAGGGGTCCAAAGTTCACTAGCGCTTTAGCATGGGGAGGTGCGGCCAATTTTAATTGCTCTCCCTGAAAAATCTCAGGGAAAGTCGTCAGCGTGGAGCAATTGCACTGGACTCTTTTTTCGGGGCCAACAGGTTCTCGCGATCACTCGGCTTATCGCGTATAGTCGGCGAATAAAAAAATCAATAAAAAGAGTCCAGAACTAGGGGCCAATAGGTTCTTGCGATCACTCGGCTTATCGCGTATAGTCGGCGAATAAAAAAATCAATAAAAAGAGTCCAGAACTAGACTAGTGCGTTTAATGAGCCAAAGCTCATTAAACGCACGGGCTGCGGACTGAATGTACACCTCCCCTCCCCCCGAATGATGTCTACAAATCGGCTTAGTCTGTCATATGAGTTCTGAAGAAAATACATTTTCATGAAGACTGAATGATATGGATATGATTATGTTCCATGCATAGAGCTAGAGGGGGCCATTTGATCTTGCCATGTTTCTAACATAACATGCATAATTAGCGGTAGGTCCCTTGTAAAGGATGCAAAAATGAGAAAAAGATGAATTTATTGTCATTTTCTTTTCAGGGGGATTATGGCCCCCTTATATGGGTCTTGGGAGGACCGACGGATTGAATTTTCCCTACTTCCCCCATCGGCCTCCCGTCACCCCAGCGCGAGGGAAGACGGTGGGAGTATTATCCTATACGTATTCATATCATTGGAAATATTTTCAAAGGAAATTTTGGTTGGTTTGGTTGTGGGGGAGGGGCTGGAGCAGGGCAATTTCAGTGTTTGGCGCTGGTGTGATCACCACGCCATTGTTTAGCACAAAATTGTTTAGAACCAGCAACCTTGACAACTTGGCCGGCATGACGTCACACTTCGGTGGTACTCTATTCCTAAGTGATGTGATCTCCTACACCTCCCCTCCCCCGAATCATGTCTACAGATCGGTTTAGTCTGTCATGGAATGAATAATATATTAGAGGCGATATACAATAACATGTTTCCAACGGTATGAAGGCCATTTTCCCCATTCATGTCAATTTAGTTGTTGATAATAGGAATGACTTATGCGACAGCCACCCAAGTGTGCGGTTACGTAAACCCTAAACCCTAACCCTATATATTGTTTTCATTTTGGGAGTCTGTCGCAAAAGTAAGTTTACCCTAGTATATGCTTCCATGATAAAAGTAGAAATAAATTAAATTGAAACTAGAATTTAATTCGTCGTGACGACGAATTAGGTGGTCTGTCTTTCAATTTGTATGATCATGATCGTATTCGGGATGATCATAATAATGTAGGAAGAATAAGATAGGAAGTCAAGAATGCCATGAATGGAGATGCTTCTTGAGGACATGAATGTAGCAAAATATGTGAAACGGTCATTGTAAATTGATTATGGTGATGATGATAATGCTGGTGATGATGATGAAGATAGTATAATGATGATGGTTATAATGAGTATGATGATATAATGATGATGATGATGATATAATAATAATAGCGATGATGATCATGACACTGATGATGTAATGATGATTATGATGGTCATGATAATCATGATAATGAAGGGGATAATGATGAAGATTGATGTGATAATGGTGAAGATTGATGTGATAATGGTGATGGTGATGGTGATTATGAAGATGATTGATGGTATAATGATGATGGTGATAATGATGGGGATAATGGTGATGACCATGACTGCAATGACAGTGACCTTAACCATGCCAAATATGAAAGAGAAATCACATTTCGTTATGAAGATACGACCATAAGTTGATTTGTACAAAATGGCGCCTAGATGACGTCACGATAACCTGATGACCTTGAAAAAGATGTGGGAACTTGACCTTATTAGGACCGATGACTGACGAAAATTTGAAGATAATTGAGTAAGCCAATTTTGAGAAATTGTGATATCAAATAGGACTAATGATATTGCAGGATAGCTTTAATACACTTCAGGGAATCAGATTTTCCATAGGGTTATACATAAACTACTGCACACTACTTTCCAATAGACATAACACGCAAAATAAGGCAGTATATTACTTGGTTTGTGATTGCTTCTGTTATAATAGTCGAACAAGATGGTAAAATGAAAGGCAAAAGGAATTAAAAAAAAAATTTTTTTAATGGCCCCACCGGGGATCGAACCTGGGTCACCGGAGTGAGAGGCAAGTGCTTTGACCAATATACCACAATATTTCCCATAGATATAACACGTAAACGAAAAACGGGATTCTCAAATGCCATTTTGTAGTGAAAAATGGTGTGGAGCCCCACAGAATACAGAATACCCCCCCCCCCCATTTTTTTGTGTAACTAACATAACTTTTGTGAATAACAAAATATGCACCCCTATTTGGAAAATGGAGTAGTCCAGCCCCAGAGCCAAGATGCTGTTTAAACATGTGGCCTGCCCATCACTTGTTAATGCCACATCAAAGAGACAGCATCCTGACTCCTTTCTCATCTATTTTCAATTAGGTAAGAAACACATTTTCATACTATCTTTCAGTTATATTTGTTGCAATGAGTGTGAGTGCTATTGTTGGAAATGTTATCAATGTGTAAGTTATAATATTATTCAATGTTGTACATAATTTAACAGTATTTAGATAAAAGAATTGAGTGAACTTGTTGAGAGCTAAGAAAGTGAGAGAATGAGTTGAATATATATATTTCTCCTATTTTAGAGTCTTTACAAGATAATGGTTCAATCTCATGTAATTATATACTGCATGTTAGAAAGGTTATAACTTTCGTTGAAGTAATTATTATATTATAGCCAGTATTAATTAGGATAGACAACTTTCCCTTTGTTCAGTATGTTATGAGAAAGCATGGTCGTAGAGTTGCCCCCATGTGGTTGTGAGATGCTCCATGCATACTCAGGAGATACTGTAACAAAGTGTGTGTGTGTGAGAGAGGAAGTGTGTACTTCTTAGATACTATATGCAGTAGGGAGGTGTTTTTGCACAAAGACTGAGTGCATGACAGAAGCCAGCAGGAAATAGCCCAGTGTGTTATGTAACAGTACTAGCAAACTACATAAACTTGGTACAGGTATTGTGTGCTCCTAAGGAGAAATGCAAACACGGGTATGAGGGACTGAATGTGAATATTATAGTTCAAGGGTCTAGAATGCATGAATGATCCACAGTCTCATATCTCAGGAAAAGAAATAGTAAGGATATTATTAGAAAATGGATATGAATGGTTAAGCCAACATTCAATATCTGTAGCTTGTATATTCTTTGAATGGATAGGTTCATGAAGTTTTATGATAGAGGATTTTCATGATTGTTCGATAACACAATCGAGATGAAAAGTTATTATAGTTTAGGAGTAAAGCTCCAAGGACAGCTTAATTGTATTGTCCCTTATCATATGTGGAGTAGTTTCTATCTGACTTCTCTCAAAATATATTTATTATTATTGTTAGTTACATGTATAAGATTGAACATTTATTTGTCTAGGATGCAGACATTTGATTTATGCTATTTTTAAAGTGGTATTATAGAAGTAGCGCATGTAGGAAAAGTTGGGGTAGTGTTATATAGCAAGTTTTATTAATGATTGAGAAGTGCTAGGATGAAGTCTGAAGACTTTTGAGATATGAACATGATCTTGATCTAATGATAATCTTGTTAAAGTTAGGAGTTATTGTAAGAAAACAGTCAAGAGTTAGAATTGCATTGATGATAGAATATGGTTTTGTTAGTTTGTGAGAATGGAAGTAGGATCTTAGCACCATGTCAAGGAGTGATGCTGTGTTTACTTTGTAGATTATCTCTCTCCCTCTCCCTCTTGTATCTCTCTCTCTCTCTCTCTATATATATATATATATCCATATCTTTCTCTCTCCATCTCCCTATTCTCTTTTATTTGTTATACAGTTCTATGGTACGTAATGATGTTAATGGATATGGATAGATAATAGTTATAGTTAAAACAGTTATGTTATAATGGATTTAGTTTATGGTATAGAAAGAGTATTCTTATAATCTTTTAGTATGTGCATTGTTGGATTGGGTATGAATCGACTACTTTGATAAGTTGTGAGGTTAGTTAAGCTAACTAAGGAACAATATAAGAATTCATCAGCTCCAAGTAGACATACTCAGATTAATAGTTTGTGGTTACGTGGATTTATGGAAATACCACATTGCTCTATTATCTTTTGTATTATGATTATTATGGTTATGTTAAATGTTTAGTACATGTAGAATAAAGATCACTTGTTAATGCCACATCAAAGAGACAGCATCCTGACTCCTTTCTCATCTATTTTCAATTAGATCCGCCCCCCTCCCCGGGTGGGTGCTACAATTTGGCGACCCTGCCAGGACGGCCATCAACAGAGATAGTTAAAGCAGTGATGCGTCGTCCTACTTAAACCGAAACCAAGATTCCCAAGATGTCTTTAGACCAGATGAGCCCAATGGATAGGGCATCTGACTGCGAATCAGGGGATGCCAGGACGGCCATCATCAGAGATTGTCTAAGGGAGTGATGCGTCGTCCTACATGAACCAGATCCCACGATAAGCAGGATGTCCCTGGAAGAGACGATTACCGAGGTATTGGCAGCACTTCCCTGCCTGCAAGAAAACCAGCTACAAGAAGTTGCTGTACTCCTTGAGATTCCAAAGAAGAGGGTAAGCAAAGCAGAGAGTAAGGGGCGGTTGGGGTTGTTGCGCTTGGTAACGTTATTTCTCCTCGGAGATGAAGCTGAGGGAAGAGAAGATGGTGGGTTGGAGTTGTACAGGAGGGTGCAGGCAAGGTTGGTGGAGTGGTCTCCAGACGTCGAGGTAGACGAGAAAGACTGTTCCCCAACGAGAGTTGATGCTCCGAAGACAGCCAGTTCATCAAATGATCCTACTCAGTCGAGGGTGCAAGATGAGGCAGTCTCCTCATCCTCCAGGTCTCCGGCTGTTGACTCCCTCTTTCGTAAGGAATTCAAGATCAAGGGGCAAATCGGAGAAGTGGGTCAAAAAAATAAGTTGACCTTCTCAGGCCTGATTCACCAAGTAGACAGGGGCCTGAACCGATGTTATAATGATGAGGAAGTCGTAGATGCCATCATTAATGCTATGGCTCCAGGACTTGCCCTATCACAATACCAACCTTCCGCAGCACTCCGTTGCACTCCAATCCCACCTCTACCGGTTACAACCTACCATCCACCACCAATCCACCATCAACCACCGTTCTACCTGCAACAAACCCCGCCGCCACCTTTTATTTTTGCGCCACGCAATTCTAATGAACATTACTCTCCAACGATGACGCTACCGTTCGTGTCGAGAGAACCCCTTACCCAACACCGAGCGTGAATATACATTTTGGGAAAAAAATAGTGCCTTTTGAGTTAACAGGGAACAGAATAACCGTTTATCAATGAGTGAAACAGAACAATGATATTTTGTGAGAAAGTGATATCCAAGATCATGTGACCTCACAAAATGTGTTGTGGACACATGCACAATCGAAGCCCTAAGTGATGACGCATGATGATGATCTAGAGGATCAAAGTGACGGAGATTCTGGGAACTGTCGACACTCCCAGAGGAAACCTCACCGTATGTCAGCCGTTAAAGGAAATTGAAAATGCTTTAGAGTGGAAGTGCATACTTAGTTCATTCATTGATATAGAGAGCCATCCGCGTATAAAGATAGAATATCACATAATTTTAACTTTGGGAAACTGTTGTGTTGTGGTATACTTCATATATATACATGTCAGAGTCTGAAGTAAGACTATGATTGCAAGGCGATCGTTGTTGTGCAAAATGGCGTGAATAAAGTTCAATCACGTTAATTCGAAGTGTGAAGATATCGTTTGTTTTTCTAATGTTCTAAACCCAAGATAGAACATTTTGGCGACGAGGATGGCTGGATTGCAACCTCCACCTTTCTTTCTGCCTACTCCTGGCAGCCCTGCACTTCCATGGAAGCAGTGGAAGTCCATGTTTCAGAACTATTTGCTCGCCAGCGGGGCCAATAAGTTTGTTGACGACCGCAAACGTGCAATGCTTCTACACTGTCTTGGGGCGGAAGGACAACGAATCTACGACACACTGCCTGCTACTGACGCCGTTGCTTCGGGGGCGAGCGGAGGAGACGGCTTTGCCTGCACGTTCGCGCAGGCATTGGACAGGTTAGACAAACATTTCACTCCTGCTGTAAATGTAGTTGCAGAAAGATACAGGTTTAGACAGAGAGGACAGTCAGTAAATGAGTCAGTTGAGGACTATGTCAGTGCTTTGCGGGCATTATCTGTAACCTGTAACTTTGGAGAATTGCGGGATGAATTCATCAGAGACCAGCTGGTGGAGAAGACTTCATCGGATAGAGTTCGGGAGAGACTGTTAATTGAACCGAATTTGACACTGCTGTCAGCTCTCACAATAGCTAGTCAAATGGAAGCAGCTTCAAGAGAGGCACGTGAGCTTGAGCAGCATGTGCAACAGTCAGCTCCAGTGAATGCGGTTAGTTCCAAGGGCAAGAAGAAGTGGAAAAGAGCAGGTAAGAAAGCTGTACCTGTGAATAAGCAGAAAACTGATTCAAATAAGAGTTGCTATAGATGCGGATCTAGTGCTCACCTGGCTAATGACAAAGAATGTCGTGCTACAACTGCTGTTTGCCGGAACTGTAATAAAACTGGACATTTTGCGAAAGTTTGTCAGTCCAAAGCGGTAAGGCAGATTTCTGAGAGTGATGTTGATGGACAGAGTAGTGATGCTAGGTGTGCGGACAGTCATACGGTGACATCACCACCTAGTGCCCAATCTCCAGTCAATAATACTGTCCAAATATTGAACATATCCAGTGACAATATCATGTGCTGTGTAGTGCTGAATGGAACTGTGAATGTAGACATGATCTTTGATACCGGATCCGCTGTATCACTTCTACCAGCGGAAGTATTTCATCGATATTTTGTTCCTGAACTGTTGCAGCCAGTCCGAGGTACTTCTTTCGTGACCTACTTAAAGCGGCAGATTCCGTTGTGTGGGAAGTTTCGGACCCAGGTGAGGTTCGGAGATACTACTGCGCCAGTTGAAATCTTCGTGGTAGAGCGTGGAGAGCCCATTCTGGGGCGTGACCTCATTCATGCTCTACGTCTTCAGTTGAAGGACAATGTGGTCTACTGCATCACATCTGCGCCATGATATGGTTATTGTGATTATAAAGACATGAATGAGGTGGCATTTGGCTTGCCATACATTGACCCATATGTGTATGATTATACGATGTACCAATGACTCGGTCACGGTAATAAACTCCACTCAACACTTTACTTGGAATCGTCTGGTGTTTCCCTTCGTTTAATGGCGTGGTGGCAGCGTCGGGATCGAAACTCAGGCCCAAAAGACACTCCGTGGATCCAACTTCGACAGGAATCTAGCCCAAGATAATAGGGGCCAGGCGTTCGGTTGTCATTTTCCGTGATAATTTCAGGTATTGTCGATACTTCGTTGAGTGTGTAGTCCCACATACCATAATGTATGTTAGGGCATCAATAAAGCGATGCTCCGTTGCCGTGATCGAGCCCGCTGGCACAGCATCGCAGCGATGCGCCGCCGCCGCGACAGAGACACCGAAACGGTGGTGTCCAGTCGCAAACACTCGAGACTTGGTCAAGTCCAAGTCACACCAACCTAGACCTAACAACCAGTCCCCATGTTGTTTCCCTGCCAAGATGGGAAGTCAGACTTTACAAGTTGATGTGAGAAGTGGCTCTGCCATAAATTTGTTAAGAGAGTCGCAAGCCGATGATTTGGGCATTGAAATCTTAGTTGATCAGTTTGCATATGATGATTATGTTGGTGCTGAGTTCTCCAACCTCATATCCCAGCTCGACATAGTTGGTCTTACTAGATTCAAGCTAGCCTTTAGTGGTTACGACATGTGGTTTGATGGCTTTGTTGTTGCCGATGATGATATGAGTAATACACAAGCTGCAATTGTAGCTGGTGCTCCTTTTATGGAGCAGAATGATATCTCTGTCAAGCCATCCAAACAGCAGATCATGTTTGGAGATGATTATGTGTTTACGTATGGTGATTTAGCATTTGAGAATGAAACAGCATGTGGTTGTGAGATTATGGTACAAGGTGAAAAAGAAAGTGAGAGTGAGATTGAATATTCAGACAATGTGGATTATCAGGATGCGCAATCCCATGAAGTGTATGATTACTGTGCAGGTGGTATAAAGAGTGATCAGTATTCTCCATTCGATAGGTTTGCTACCTCAAGCTCATTTGACTTTGTTGGACGTGATGTTGACACTCACTCTGTGATCCGTTGTCTCACTGAGCCTAGTTCCGGTTCTTGTTTCACTAAGTGTAGCTCTGGTCCTGGTCACATTGAGCCTAGCTCTGATCCATGTTTTACTGAGCCTAGCTCTGATCCATGTTTTACTGAGCCTAGCTCTGGTCCTTGTCTCACTGAGCCTAGCTCTGTTTCTTGTCTCACTGAGCCTAGCTCTGTTTCGTGTCTCACTGAGCCTAGCTCTGGTTCTTGTCTCATTGAGCCTAGCTCTGGTCATTGTCTCACTGAGCCTAACTCTGATCCATGTAGCTCTGGTTCTTGTCTCATTGAGCCTAGCTCTGTTTCTTGTCTCACTAAGCCTAGCTCTGGTCATTGTCTCATTGAGCCTAGCTCTGGTTCTTGTTTCACTGAGCCTAGCCCTTATCCTTCTCTCACTGAGCCTAGCTCTGATCCATATTGTACTGAGCCTAGCTCTAGCCGGTGTCTTACTATAAAGCCCAGCTCTCTTCCCAGTCTTGCTGAGCCTAGTTTTCCATGTCGTACTGAGGATAGTTTGGTTTCCCAGACCAAACTAAATAGCTCTCTTGATCTTAGCTGATGTTTCATTGCAGATACGGCTAACTCACAGACTTGTATTGTTGCCAAGTACACGAGAAGCCCTAATGCGCTACACGCTGCGACTGCGATTGCTGACAATCCCACAGAAGGTGTATACGTTAGACCCAGATCACACAACCATGACTGTGTTATCAGTTTCAGTGCGAGTACTTGTGTTGATCATCAAGTCATGTCTAATAAAGCCGACTATTCACAATCGCTGCTTCAGCTGCGCAATACAAGTAGCAAACAGCTTTGCGCCGTTGATTCGTATAGCTGTAACCACACTCACACGAGTCCGTCATCTATCTCGTCATTACCTGCTTCTGTGACATGTGATGGTGAATTCCTTCTAGATCACATTCCCGGTCATGTGGATCTGACCCCCAGTGATGCTGACGAAGCTAACGGCAGTACTTCCTCTTCAACAAGCGCGGATCATGGTGCTTGTCTTCGATCTTTGCCGCTGAACAGTTGTCACGCACCCGTCATCAATGCCGCCACCGACAATACCGTCGACCTCAATGATGCTGATGACGACGTTCATGATGTCCACCGCCACTCCACTGATCAGTCACTTAGCTCAATCCCGTCAATGTATGATGACGTCATCATTGATCATATACCATTCGGTAGACACATCGATCATGGCAAGGGAACCATTCATCTTCTTGTGGATGATATCAGCCACCGTACTAGCCCTCCCTGGACTCCTCCCCCCTGGACTTATGGCCCCCTACCTGCCGTCTTTCTCGATGGAAGGACGACGTCTCCGTGCCCTCCTCGGTGATGACTGCAATCGTGTCTCCAGCCCACCAATGGTCACTCAGTACATCTTCATCCCTCAGCTTGCTATTAGTGACTTCAGTGATTGCTTCCCCCATCCTGTAGATGTCGACAACTCCCCAGTGCGCTGGAGTCAGCATCCCCCTGCTCCCCCTTATTCCCCTGGAGTCCAAGCAACTTCCCATGCCACTCCTTTGCCCCCTGAAGCTCCAGGTTAGGGACTGTAGAGGTTCACCGGTTATTTGTGAATATCCCAGTTATACACTCTATTATTGCTGATGCTTGGGAGTTTTAGTTTTATCTTGTTATGCATTTTGTGAACCATTTTGTATAATGGGAGGTTATTAGAATGTTTACAGTGTAATTCAATTTTAGTCAGCCTACAGTTATATATGCAACAGTTTGGTTTTAAGTACTGTTATTTTGTTGTTATTTTGTGAAGTGTAACTAGATTGTTTATTGGGTATATGCATGCACCTGTGATCACTTGATATGGCAGTCCTTTTTTGTTTTTGTTTTGGTATTTGTGTTGATTCGAGTGTGTACACAGCTCTAGCTTTTGGCAAAGTTGTTCATACAGTAAGTACACATAAATTACTACCCCATGTGTTTAATTGCTTACAAACAGGTGAAGATTGTATAATTCTTATTGTTTAGTGTTTTGAAGTCATGTATCCATTAGATGGTGGCAAGTTTTGCTTATGTATGTTCTCTCAGTACAATTATTTTGTTTTTTCATTTATTCAATATTTAGCCTCAAGTTCCCAGGCTAATTCACCATCCTGTAGGCATGTAATGATCTTCAGTTTATGTACAACGTGGTACAGTTGGCATATACAGTTTTGCTGTAAATGGACAGCCTGACTTTTCGCATGTGAATCTGATGGATTTTGAGCACCACCTAGTAGTGTTTTTTATGTACATGAGCTAGTTATGATTTAGTGCTCAACTAACAGCAGTTTGCTTTTTTGCAAATGTCAGATATTTTTAAAAGTGGTTGCATTATGTTGAGTACACATTTCTATAATTATTGATCGACCTGTACTGTGTCAAGCACCGTCAGACAGTTATTCTTATGTTAGACAGTGTAGGTTTATGTGGTATGTTGGACAGGACCTGCAATTTCCTTTGCCCGGGCTCCAGGAAGTTTCATTTATGTAGATGTTATGTGTCGCATACTCTGGTTTAAGCAAAATAGTGCGTTATTGTTTTTTTTAATTATTGGACACTGCACGAGTAGGCCTAAAGCATTTTCAGTTAGTTTTGGCAGCAGTCGCAATGTATATATTTGAATACATGTATGTGTATTCATGGGATCTGTTTGAGTACAGACGTTTTTGTTTTATTCCCTCACAGGCCGGTGTCGCCAATCTTTCAAAATCTTATGAATCTTTTGATATGAACAGCATTTGGGCAAATATTACCCAATGTACGTTGTGTCACATCATGCGCAACATATACCTGCAGTTACAATGTGGTACGAGAAAGATATTTTTTATATTTGGTGTGAAGCATTAACACTCCCTATGTTTGATGATGCTATATTAGACTGCATTCCATATGTTTGGTCATATGCTATTAGGCATGTAGTCCATCATTTTTGTTACAAATATTTTATATGTTTAGTGATATATGGGCTGTGTGGTTCAGTTATGTGCCCATTGCATAAACATGTATCAGTATGTAATCGTAACTCGTTTATACAAACGTACTAAATGTAACATTTTATACTGGAGGTGAAATTTTCGGATTCCCCACATCACAATGTTTTTGTAGTATTGATATTTGGCTCTATTACATTTTGTGCATGAATGGCCTCGGTGACGATGGTTCATACCTTTTGTTAATTCCTTGTTTAAGACAGTGTTTATGGGTGTTTGAGGTTTTGTTTCTTTTCTCCTGCACATTTGACGGAAAGAGGGAAGAAGAAATAACATGTTTGGTTCAGTTGATATTGTTAGGTAGTTATTGTATGGTATGATAAAGGCAAGCAGATGATTTTCAAGGATTTGTTTTATATCTCAAGGATAAAAGGTTATAGTATAATGAACACAATTATCATTAGGTACTTTTGGTAACTCATGTAGTTTGGGTTGGAAATTTATATTTCAGATTTATGATTTATGTGTTAAAATACTGTCATAACATTAAGCAAATGTGATTTGTTCAGTAGTATAAAGATCCTACAAATCCTTGATATTGAAGTGTTTAGCTGGCAGGTGTATATCTCCGAATTTGTAATGTATAGTCAGGGTTTTAAGTGAAAGGAGAAAGAGAAGAAGTCACGCCATGATATGGTTATTGTGATTATAAAGACATGAATGAGGTGGCATTTGGCTTGCCATACATTGACCCATATGTGTATGATTATACGATGTACCAATGACTCGGTCACGGTAATAAACTCCACTCAACACTTTATTTGGAATCGTCTGGTGTTTCCTTTCGTTTAATGGCGCTGCTACTGCTGAGAAGCAAATGACGAAGGAAGCGGAAGCGATGAAAGCTGCGCATCCATCGCTCTTCCAGGACCATATTGGGACTGCAAAAGGGTTTGTGCACCGTGTCCGTACAAAACCGGATGTGCAACCTGTACAACAGAGACTGAGACGTCTACCATTTGCAGTCAGGGACAAAGTTTCACAGGAGCTGAAGCGATTAGAAAATGAGGACATAATCGAACGCATTGATTCTAGCGAATGGATTTCTCCATTGGTGGTTGCGTACAAACGCACAGGTGGCGTTAGACTTTGCGTAGACTTACGTGAGGTGAATAAGGCCATTGTTATCGATAAATACCCATTGCCTCACATTCAGGAACTGTTGGCAGAATTGAGAGACAGTGCTATCTTCAGTACATTGGACTTGACATCTGCCTACCATCAACTGCTTCTTCACGAGGACTCCAGAGATTTGACTGCCTTCATAACTCATGATGGGTTATTCCGCTTTAAGCGAGTTTGCTTCGGCTTGGCCTCAGCTCCGTCAGCTTTCCAGAAGTTGATGTCTTCGTGCCTTGCCGGATTACCTGGAGTACAGTGCTACTTGGACGATGTTGTCATCTACGGAAAGACATGTGAGGAACATGACGTGAACTTGTCTGCGGTGCTGAAGAAACTACAGGACATCGGGCTGACACTTAATCTCCAGAAGTGCCAGTTCCGGGTTACATCCATACGCTTCTTAGGCCACCAGATTTCTGCAGATGGCCTACACCCTGATCCTTCTCGTGTCAAGGACATTCTCGAGACAACTGCACCTACAGATCTGACTACGTTGCGTTCATTTCTGGGTCTTGCTTCTTATTATGCCAGATTTGTTCATGACTATGTTACAGTTATTGAACCGCTGAGGGCGCTGACACGTAAGGAAGTACCATTCGACTGGACTTCTGTAGTTCAAGAAGCATTTGATAAGGTGAAGAGCGAGCTAGCAAAGGCAACTGCCCTTCACTTTTATGATCCGAGCCTGCCTACAGTTGTGGAGACTGATGCATCTTCGTATGGCTTGGGGGCTGTCCTACTCCAAGTCAAGGGCGACACTGAATGGCCAGTAGCGTTCGCGTCGAGAACATTGAGTTCAGCAGAGCACAACTATTCTGTCGGAGAGAAGGAAGCTCTCGCATGCGTGTGGGCCTGTGAGAAATGGTTCACATATTTGTTGGGACGCCACTTCATACTACGTACTGACCATCAATCGCTGTGTACGCTGTTGTCACGTGGAACCGGACGTCAGTCGATGCGCATAGCCAGATGGTCTGCAAGATTGATGCGCTTCAATTTCTCTGTTGAATACCGTCGCGGTTCCGTGAATTATGCTGCTGATGCCTTATCGCGTCTTCCTGTGAGAGCGCAAGAACTGATTTCAGATAGCGACGACGAGATTGTCATCCAGCGCATTAATTCGATTTTCGCAGATACTGTGATCTCTAAATCGGATCTCCAACGTGCTACAGCTGAAGATGCTACACTTCGCAATGCAATGTCATACGTGTCCGATGGATGGCCGTACAAGAAAGACATACCGTCTTCACTTCAACCTTTCTACAAGCTACAAAATGAGCTAAGTGTAGTGGATGGATGCCTTATGCGGGGTGAACGGTGCTGTATTCCACCTCAGTTGCAGAGTAAGCTCATTCAGTCTGCGCATTCAGCACACCAAGGTATTGTCCGTACCAAGCAACGCTTACGCGATCTGTTCTGGTGGCCAGCAATGGATAAAGCGGTTGAGGATTCCATAGCGTCATGCATTTTGTGCCAGTCAAGTGATAAGGTCGCGAAAACGAGAAATACGCCACTTCAGCCGGTACCCTTGCCTGCAGGCCCGTGGAAAAAGCTGGGTATCGATATCACTGGCCCATTTGATTCTACACATGATTGCAAATACGCGATAGTCTTGATCGACTATTACAGTAAGTGGGTTGAGTTAGCGTTTGTTGCGGAAGTTACTACAAAGTCTGTGATTACATTCCTTACGCAGATCTTCCCACGTGAAGGATTGCCAGATGAAATAGTATCAGACAATGGTACGCAGTTTGTTTCTACAGAATTTGAAGCATTTCTCGCGAAGTTGAAGGTTCGTCATCTCAAGTCATTGCTCTATTATCCTCGTGCGAATGGAGAGGTGGAGCGGTGGAATCGCGTACTAAAGCAAACCCTACAAATCGCGAAAAATGACCACAAGCCATGGAAAGAAGCTACAGTGGAGTTGCTTATGGCCTATCGGGCAACTCCTCATGCGATCACAGGGAAGTCTCCTGCAGAGCTATTACATGGGAGAAAGATGGTCACTCCTGTTAACATTCGCGATGTTCCTGTATCTGTTCCCGTATCTGCTCATCAGGATGCAGATATTCGTGCGCGTGTTACACAACTGCAAGAGAAGTCGCGGAAATACACAAACAAGAAGAGAAGTGCTAAGGAACCTTCTTTTCATGTAGGTGATTATGTGCGTGTTAGGCTTACAGGCAAAAGTGGGGCAAAGTTCAGTGGTCCTAAACGTATAATAGCTAAGAAAGGATGCTATACGTTTCAGTTAGAGGATAATCGTGTGTGGAATGCGTCAAAACCCACCTTGTGTCGTGACAACAATCAGTCGGAGTCTAGATCACGACATGTTAGCGAAACTCATGAAAGCTCAAGCAGGCCAAGAAGAAATGCAAATATGCCTGTTTGGTCACGTGATTATATCATGTAAAGTTACGTGAATTGTACAGTTATTTAACTATGTGAATAAGTATTTACTCGTAACAATTGTATTTTGGAAAGAAACAAAATTGACAAGATGGTATATGTTACAAGTGATAACATCACAGTTACTATTACAAACTTTTGTAAAGAAAGATTATTGAGTATTTTGCGAGAAGTGTTAACAATTTCTACAACATGCTGAAATGCTCATAACAGGGATTTGTGTACTGTTCTGATCATAGTGAAATGTCTCGTTTCATTTGTCCTATTTCCAGCTCTTTTACAAGAAAATCGAAGATACAGCACCTGTCTTGCATTTATACTTTGATTAGAGTCTTTTGGTACCAGTCACAACAGTTAATAACATATTTCAACTGATGTGTTAATCACTGATCTATTAAATGGTTACAGAATACTTGAAAATACATGTACCTGCATACAGGAAATCATACAGATTTCATACCTTTCTACTTTGCTACGACATTATGGTTGTTATTGGAAAACACTGTTTCCAAAAGTATAGTTGATTAAGTGATTGCATGTTTTAGATACATGTACATTTGTTGTTGAAAGTTTATGTTTGCATAAAGTAACCAGTTTACAGAGAAGTAGAGTCCTTTTCATGGAGAGGGGAAATGTTGTGTTGTGGTATACTTCATATATATACATGTCAGAGTCTGAAGTAAGACTATGATTGCAAGGCGATCGTTGTTGTGCAAAATGGCGTGAATAAAGTTCAATCACGTTAATTCGAAGTGTGAAGATATCGTTTGTTTTTCTAATGTTCTAAACCCAAGATAGAACAGAAACTTCATCGAAGACACTTTATATATATATCGGACATTGATGCAGCAGCTAGAGACTCAGTGATGATATGCATTTGATGTTTTGTTTTGTTTTGTTTTTGTTTGTTTTTTTGCTTCTCATGATTGGTTGAAAGTACTGAAACCATATTGTCATTTCTTTTGTGCTTAATTTCTAATTGGTAGAAATGTCCGGCGGACATTTATTTTTGGAGGGGAAGGTGTGGAGCCCCACAGAATATAGGGATTTGCAAGTTCATATCCAAACAGATTAATAGCCAGTATGTCCACCTCTAGCTTGCTGGCAAGCTGTACACCGTCTTCGCATGCTTCCGATCAGATTCGCGATGGTAGCCTGGGGAACATTGTTCCATTCCTCTTGCAGTGCTGCAATGAGCGTCTCCCTATTGATGGGTTGATTGTCACGCCTTGACACACGTCGACCAAGCTCTTCCCAGAGATGTTCAATTGGGGAAAGGTCTGGTGAACGGGCGCACCATGGCAGAACATCAATATCCTCTTGCTCGAGGGGTGCAAATCCCTTTTGAAATTCTTTTGTTTCATTCATTGACGTGCATATGGTGTACAAGGCTGCAGTTTGTCTTTGTGACTTGGGGATTAGAGAGTCCTTTGCTTCAGTGCACATTTCTTTTGTGGCATTGAAGAAAACTTTTTGTTATTGACTGTCATTTAAAGCCATGCATTGAATCAACATTATATCCAAATTTGGTACATTTCCATGCAGAGAATTTAATTTGGTGATCTCTTGAACTTTTATAAGTTTCTTTTTTCCTTTAGTGTATTATTATTATTTATTAGGTGATCTGTCGTAGTCGACAGATCACCTATTGTATTCGTCAGAATTTTCTTTCTTTATTTATTTCTTTATTTTTATTTTCTCCCACTTTCTTGTTTCCACGAAATCTCAAAAACTTTTCAGTCAATTTTCATGACATTTCCGTCAGTCATCAGGTCATATATGGTCAAGCTCCGAAATCTTTTTCAAGGTCATCAGGTCATCGTGACGTCATCCAGGCGCCATTTTGTGAAATCACATTATCAATCATATCTTCATAACGAGTCATCCAAAATGAACCATATTTGACACACATGAACTTCAGATCAAGGGTCAACATAAAATGTCATCAAAATCCGCGCGCGCATCATGACGCGCACGTACGCGCGCGTCAAATTTTAGAAATGCTCAAAATCACTTTTTAATCAAATTAGAGTACGGTTCAGGACATTATAAGCATTTCAAAATTTTCCGCTCGCACGCGTCCGCGCGCGCGTTATGCGCGCGCACAAGTCGTAAATAACGTTAAAACGCTGTTTTTTCGATTGATTTGCAATCCTGATACTTTTCTTCATCATTTCCATCAACTTGGAATCAATTTCAATCAATAATAAGGTCGTACGTGCGCGTCAAAGTTCAAAATCCGTGCGCGCGTCTATGGCGAAAATAACGTAAAAACGTGAAAAAACATGCCTCAACAAAATTCACTCTAGCTCTTTAAATAGTCCACAAACCCCCCAATTTTTTGTCATCATCAGGAAGGGTATGAATCACAGATTTCATTTCATGTATCATTTGACCCTTATAAACATTATGATGTCATCAAAATGGCGCCAGTAATCAAAATGTCCATTTTTCATGTTTTGACGTCATCACATTTATGCAAATTTGGCTTTAGATTCTTAACTATTGGTCGTTTTTCGCCCAGATTTTGATATGTTATAGCTGAGACAATTCTCTACAAGATCAGTTCCACGGTTTTTCATTTTGATGACGTCATCATATTGAAATTTTCAATTAAAAACGACATGTCAGAATTTTCCCTATTTGCGTGTTATGTCTATGGAAGATAACATTTTTTCGAATCATGAATCTACATGACATCGTTCTCTGAGCAGTGTCTCAGTTATTTTTGGTCTATTTCCTTCCAGATTTTAATATGTTGTAGCTGAGACTATAAGCTTTTATTAGTAAGCACTCCAATTTTTGATCAGATGTCGGGATCACGCCCAATTTTGAACTACCAAATGGGATTTGAGAATCCCGTTTTTCGCTTACGTGTTATCTCTATGGGAAATATTTTGGTCTATTGGTCAAAGCACTTGACTGCCATGCAGGTGACCCAGGTTCGATCCCCGGTCGGTCCATAATTTTTTTTTTTTTTTGCTTCTTTTTGCTTGTCAGTTTACCATCCTCTTCGACTATTATAACATAAACAATCACAAACCATGCAATAAAATGCCTTATTTTCCGTGTTATGTCTATTAGAAAGTAGTCTGCAGTAGTTTGTGTACAACCCTATGGATATTGTGATTCCCTGTCGTGTATTAGAGCTACGGGGTTTATCTCCCAAGTATCCTGCAATATCAAATAGTCCTGTTTGATATCACAATTTCTCAAAATTGGCTTAGTCAATTATCTTAAATTATCATATCATTATAATCATCATAATCACCATTATCATCACCATAATCATTTTATAATGACCGTTACACATTTTGCTACATTCCTCTCCTCAAGAAGCATCTTCATTCATGGCATTCTTGACTTCCTATCTTCAGTTTAGCATTTCCCCATTATTATGATCATCCTGATTACAATCATGATCGTACAAATTGAAAGACAGATCACCTAATTCGTCCTCATGACGAATTAAACTCTAGTTTATTTTTATTTTCCCCCCCTTTCTTGTTTCCACGAAATCTCAAAAAGTTCTCAGTCAATTTTCATGACATTTCCGTCAGTCATCAGGTCATATAAGATCTAGCTCATAAATCATTTTCAAGGTCACACGTCATCATGACGTCATCCAGGCGCCATTTTGTGAAATCACATTATCAATCATATCTTCATAACGAGTCATCAAAAATGAACCATATTTGACACACATGAACTTCAGGTCAAGGGTCAACATAAAATGTCATCAAAATCCGTGCACACATCATGACGCGCACGTACGCGCGCGTCAAAATTTAAAAATGCTCAAAATCACTTTTTAATCAAATTAGAGTATGGTTCAGGACATTTTAAGCATTTCAAAATTTTCCGTCCGTGCGCGTCCGCGCGCGCTTTATGCGCGCGCACAGCGCGTAGAGAACGTAAAAACGCCATTTTTTCGCATGTTTCATCTTCCTGATACTATTCTTGACAATTTCCAACTATTTACAGTCATTCTCGACCTTCCATAATGTCGTACGCGCGCATCAAAGTTTCAAATTCGTGCACGCGTCAATGGGCATTCTAATGTAAAAAGTGATAAAAACATGACTATCTAGAATTCGCCATAGCTCCTCAGAATGCACGGAAACTCCCCAATTCCCTTACATATTCTGAAAGCCTGGGAGTTGTAGATTTGAATTCATGTAGAATTTTTGCCGATCTCATGTTCTAACGTCATCATATTTGCATATGAACTCAAAAAAATGATTTTGAAAAAATGACGTCATCATTTTTGTATTCATTTGCTCTACCAGATCAGTCACCACCATTTTTCATTTTGATGACGTCATCATACTGAAATTTGCAATGCAAGATGCCATGTCAGAATTTTCCCTATTTGCGTGTTATGTCTATGGAAGATGATTTTTTTTCGAATCATGAATCTACATGACATCGTTCTCTGAGCAGTATCTCAGTTATTTTTGGTCTATTTTCTTCCAGATTTTAATATGTTGTAGCTGAGACTATAAGCTTTTACAAGTGTGGTCTCCAATTTTTGATCAGATGTCGGCATCATGCCCAATTTTTAAGTACAAAATGGGATTTTAGAATCCCGTTTTTCGTGTACGTGCTATCTCTATGGGAAATATTCTGGTCTATCGGTAAAGCACATGACTACCATGGTCAAGGTACCTGGTTCGATCCCCGGGGCCGATTTTTTTTTTTTTTTTGTTTTGCTTGTTTTTGCTTGTTATTTTACCATCCTCTTCGACTATTATAACATGAACAATCACAAATCATGTAATAAACTGCGTTATTTTCCATGTTATGTCTATTAGAACGTAATGTGCAGTAGTTTGTGTACAACCCTATGGAAATTTTGATTCCCTGTCGTGTATTAGAGCTATGGGGTTTATCTCCCAAGTATCCTGCAATATCAAATCGTCCTATTTGATATCACAATTTCTCAAAATTGGCTTAGTCAATTATCTTCAAATTTTTGTCAGTCATCACTCCTAATAAGGTCAAGTTCCCGCATCTTGATCGTATCTTCTTCACGAAATGTCATCTTTCTTTCATATTTGGCATGGCTAAGGTCAATGTCATTTCAGTCATGGTCATCACCATTATCATTATCATCATCATGATTATCATCAACATCATTATCATCATCACTATGATGATATTCATGATGATGATGATTATCATCAGCATCATCATCACCATCAATCATCATCATTATCATCATCATCACCATGATTATCAACATTATCATCACCATGATTATCATGATTATCATCAACATCACAGTATCACCATCACTGTCATAATATTCATGATGATGATGGTAATGATTATCGTCCACATTATCATCATCACTGTCATGATGATATAATGATCATCAACATCATTGTCATCATCACTGTCATGATGATAGTCATCATGATGATGATGATTATCATCCACATCATTATCATCACTGTCATGATATAATCATTATCATGATTATCATCAACATCATTATCATTACTGTCATGATGATATTCATGATGATGATGATGATTATCATCAACATCATTATCATCATTGTCATGATATCCACGAATCATCCAAAATTCATGTTCACACACTTTATGTCCCATTGAAACAAAGGGGGCGCTATTTCACTAATAATGTAGTAGCCAGAGCCTACGAATTGAAAATGCTAGGAAAGGGCTGAAATCATAAAAATCTTGATTAGATTCATTATAATTAATGTCCTCGTGATATCAACGTCATCTTTCACATTATCATTTTGTCATTCGTCTTCGTCAAAAATATCAAGATCAAGACAGATCACCTAATTCGTCTTCAGTGACGAATTCAATGTCTAGTTTTTATTATTTTTGTATACTTTATATGCCACATAGCTGTAGACTAAAACTGAAGATCGGTCTTTTCTCATTTGATACTATACATTATGCAATTTAAGTCAACTTTTCATATCATAATGTGATCTGTATAGATTTGCTTATTTCATTGTATTCTCCTTTTTCATTTGGACATAGTGTTGGTGTTTCATTACCGAACACATGCTTTTATGTGATTTAGCATGTCTGTCAACGTAAATATAAGGGACAGGATTTATTGAATAGGGATCAGAATTAGGGCACGCGGAGGATAATCCACGTGGCCCCATTCACACGCTATTTTAGACTATTCATAAAATATTCATGGATGTTTGTAGATTACAGGGTTATTCACACTTGGAGTATAATTTGCTTCAATAACCCTGATCTAATTCAAAACATTATAGTGCATTTTAATTGTTATCTTTTACTAAATCATATTCCAATCTCTTTTGGATAAGTATATTCTACCTTGTATTCCTCTACTGTTCGATTTAATTACTCTATTAACTACACTGAATACCTAATCTTGGTTTGGATTAATGTTAGGTGTTGTGTTTATTGTGTGAGGAAACAGGGTTTTGGTTGATTGTACATCTTACTTAATATTCCTTCTTGTATATTTCATTCATTTTACAGGGTTTAGTTTGGATTTGAATCAGCCTCTGCAATAAAAGAATTGGAAACACAACTTTTGAGTTTACTTCATTTGTTAGTGTTACAAAAGTGGCGTAGTCGGCAGGATTGCAGATTAATTTGATCATCCTCTACCCCTCGCTGGAGAATAACATCAGCATCATGTCGCAAAGCGACCTAGAACAACTCCGAGCAAAAATAGAGCAGCTTGAAGCTCAACTTCAAGCCGAGGATGAGAGCGAGGAGAAACCTGCTTCACCCGATGTACAGATGGTCTACATGTCCCAGGGTCGGCGGCTGGATATCTTTAGAGACGGGCCAACCAAGGCCGATGATCCTACGATCCAAGACTGGATAGTGGACATGAGAAGTCAACTTGCCCTTCGAAACGTTCCAGCATCGCGGCAGGCAGCCTTCATTAAAGACCATCTTGGGGGATGTGCTCGTCGAGATATTCTAGGAAGGGGAGACCTGATTGGTAATAACGCTGAAGAGATTTTGAAGGTGTTGGAAAAGGTCTTTGGAGATGGGGATTCCTTAACAGTTCTCCTACAAAAATTCTTCAGTTATAAACAGTCTCCATCAGAGAGCATCCTCGAGTGCTCGTTACATTTGATAACTCTCTTCAACAGAATATGTGAAACAGACAGTACCTACACAGAGTGTCGAGGAGCAACCCTGAAGGGTAGGTTAGCGGAGGTAGTCCAAGATGAGGGATTCAGGAGAGAACTTCGACGATTAAACTTGGAAGCTCCTCACTTGGATTTCTTTGAGCTTCGGGATTGGTCCATCAAGTGGTTTGGCCATCCACAGAGACATGCAACGATGCAGGCTATCTCCACAAACGATGACAAAATTGCTAATCTATTGCAACAACAGATGGAAATGCTGACAAACCAACAACAACAACTAGAGAAGCAACAAAGGCAAATTGACTCTTTATTGCAAAATGACAGGCGGCAGACAAGTAAAAACAAGGAGACCAGAACTTGTTACAATTGTAACAAGGTCGGACACATCCAACGCTTTTGCAATGAAAGAAAATTTAAACCGACAAGCTCACCCGCTCAAGGCCCTGTAAACCAGATCGGTCCTTTAAAGTAGAACACTCAAGAAAATCACAAATATGGCAATTAATGTATCACTAGAAATTGGGAAGCTTACAGATGGCAATCGTATAAGTTTTATGTCAACTGCGTAATATATGATGATTATAAAAACAACATAAATAAAAGCTCTTCTCAGCATGTGGAATATCCGAGGATTCGCCAGAAATATAGCGATGTTTTGATGTCGTCATACGAGGGATCGATCCTGCTTAAGCAGACGACGTCCTATAATGAATGAACGTAATTGCAATGCAATTATTTATCAAATTATAAAGAGTTTGGTACATTTAAACATCACCTTATTTCACACCATTCTAAAAGGGAAAGTGAACTGATTCTGATAACTAAAACCGTTTGATTGTAAATACACAGGAGAAGGGTCAATGATCAATGAAATAAACCCCATTTTCAAATTGAAAAGCCCTGCGAATAATAGCTGGATGGTATTCGTTCCCTCTCGAAACGCCGAACATGCCCCGGTGCAATCAGCTGAAAATACAATGGCGTCTTATTTTGTTTACAAGTGACTGATTCCTTTATTTTTTTAACGCTGCATTTTTCATCAAAATAATACCATACACGAAGTTAAGAGTGAGGCAACAGACTAAAATTAAGACTGACGCTAGTCAAGTAAGAGAAATAAGTGAAGAGGAGATGACAAAACAGGCACTGAAAAATGTGTATAATGTTATGGGACATCGTCTGCTTAGACAGGACTCGCCCCTCTTGTGTCGTCACACATCTCAGCAGCGTTCAAGGAGCTTTTCAGCTGCTATATCGGTGGCTGTATTTTACCGTTTTATAATTGATAATAATCATTAATTCAAATGTTTCCAAGCTTTAAATTTGGATAACCTTGTTTAATTTATGCCATCTATGCAATAATAAGTATTAAGCCAATATTTAAAATCATTAGTGTTCTACTTTAAACATCTAAGACCCGCCGTTGAGAACCAAACGGTGGGTAGGAATTCTACCGGTTCGACAGTGTATGAAAATGCTGTGGGAAAGTGTCCAGAAATTTCCATGGTGCTTGGAGGGGTGAGAGGTGTTCAATGTTTGTTAGACACTACGGCTCAAGTGTCGACAATTACGGAGTCTTTCTTCAAGGAGCACCTTGCTCACCATGAGATTATTGATGTCTCTGAATTTATAAGCATATCTGGGGCACAAGGATTGGCAGTTCCCTACAGTGGCTACGTTGAGTTAACAATTGAAGTCATGGGGAGGAGATATACAGATATGGGATTCCTTGTTGTGAAAGATCCACGTCATCCTCCTATGGCTGAAAGGAAGAAGAGAGTACCTGCTGTAATCGGGTCTAACATATTTAGGGATGTTAATGCAGCTCTGAGGACATCAGGAGAAGCTGCTCGATTTCAGCAGGAATCAACAGAATTCAACGAAGACACTGTCTGGGCCCATGTTCTTGCTTTGTATGAGGAGGTACAAGCTTCGAAACCAAAAGGTGACCATAATAAGTCCTACCAAGTGCGAGCAGGAGGGAGGAAGCCGATGCTGGTGCCAGCAAGGAGCAGTATGGCGGTAAGCTGCACTACGCACAGGCCAGCTGAATCCTATGTCGCTATCATAGAAGAACATAATGCCTGCACTTTACCAAATGGACTCATTCTAGTGCCAACAATTGTTGAGGTACCCACCACAGGAAGAATACCAGTCCAGATGATAAATTACAGTAACAGCGACATCTATCTGCCACCTAGGACACCCATTGGTCTTCTAGAAGCTTCACCTAGCAGTCCCCAGGCATCAACCTCTGATTTTGAAAGTGTCCTACTGGAAGAAGTGCAACAAGCACCGGTATCTTCAGAAAAGATAGAGGAGTTGATGGCCAGGATGGACATAGATGAATATATCAAGGACTGTCCAGAGAAATTTCAACAGCTCATGACCCTCATTCGCAAGTACTATGAAGGTTTCAGCAAAGACGACATGGACATTGGATACTGCGATAAGGTAGAACATAAGATCATCCTAGACGACCAGCACCCAGTACACCTCCCCCTAGTACCCCATCAATGGAATGAAGTGCGGGAGTATTTAGAGAAGTCGCTGCAACAAGGCATCATCCAGCGATCTTCAAGCCCTTATGCATCTGCCGTAGTACTGGTAAGAAAGAAAGATGGGAAGTTACGCCTATGTGTCGACTACAGGGCACTGAACTCGAAGACCCATCGTGATGCATATCCACTCCGACGCATCGAGGAAGTGCTGGATGCTCTGAAGGAAGCCAAATATTTCTGTAGTCTCGATCTGGCTCATGGCTTTCACCAAGTCCCAGTTGCTGCGGAGGACAGGGAGAAGACAGCCTTCAGAGTAGGAACCGGGGACTTTACGAGTTCTTACGCATGCCGTTTGGACTTTGCAACGCGCCAGCAACTTTCATGCGTCTTATGGATCTTGCCTTTGGTGACCAGAACTTCCAGTCGGTCCTCATCTACATGGATGACATCCTTGTCTTTGGCTCTACCTATGAAGAAACTCTGCAACGTCTGGAGATGGTCATGGCTAGACTTTCTAACTTCAACCTGAAAGTCAAGCCTGAAAAGTGCAATCTCTTCCGGAAGAAGCTCCGATACTTAGGTCATCTAGTAGCGGAAGGAGGCATCTCACCAGATCCAGAAAAGATAGCAACTGTCAAAGAATGGGTGGCTCCAAAGACAGAGACCAAACTGCGAGGATCCTTGGGACTATGCAGCTACTATCGACGCTTTGTTCCTGGGTACTCCAAAATAGCTGCACCACTCCATGCACTCTTAGGGGGACCCTCTAAGAAAAAGAACAAGAACTCGATGAGGCCTGAATCGTCACCCAGACTTCCTTTATCAGAAGTTTGGAGTGATAGCTGTCAAAAGTCCATGGATGAGCTGAAAGACCGACTGACATCTGCACCAATCCTTGGATACCCAGACTTCACAGAAGCTTTCATCCTCGAGATTGATGCCAGCCATCTAGGTTTTGGCGCCGTGTTGTCACAAAAGAAGAATGGTAAAGTCACAGTGATCGCCTATGCCAGCCGAGGACTGCGGCCAAGTGAGCGGAACATGCAGAATTATAGCTCAATGAAACTGGAACTTCTAGCACTAAAATGGGCTGTCACTGAAAAGTTCCGGGACTATCTTGTGGGAGCCAGCTTCACGGTATACACGGACAACAATCCACTAAGCTACATCAATTCTTCTGCAAAGCTGGGAGCAATAGAGATGAGATGGCAAGCAGAACTAGCCCAGTTTCAGTTTGAAATCAAGTACAAGCCAGGACGGGTCAACCTCAATGCAGATGCCCTCAGCAGGAAGGCAGAGCACCATCTTCAGCATGGTAGGCTAGAGGAGATAGGTGGGGAACATCCTCCAGATATCTGCCAGCAAACCAGCAGTAACTTACCTGGTCATCTACGAATGCTTATAGAAGAAGTTGCCGAAGTGCAACGCAGCGATGGCGGGAAGATAGCCGAGGCGATGTCGACTCTCCCTACAATACCTATCCAGACCCTCTTGAAGATGCAAAAAGATGACCCACTTCTGTCAAAGGTAATAGCCTATAAGTCACAGAGACAACCACCAACGGTCGACAAATTGGGAAGGAGGACAAAAATACAAGGAGGATACTGAGGGACTGGGATCGTCTGATTGTCTGATCTGGAAGGATGGAGTGCTCTACCGCACAGCTGAAGATGATGGCACCAAAATACATCAACTATTAGTGCCAGACTCCCTAAAGGGCAAAGTGCTAGAGGCGGTCCATGACCAGATGGGACACCAAGCATGGGAGAAAACGACATCTCTAGCTCGTCAACGATGTTATTGGCCATTCATGGCAGATGCCATCAAAGCCTACTGCGATCAATGCCAGAGGTGCATGCTCTCCAAGGCTGGTCCACGTTTGAGAACTACCATGGGAGCCCTGATTGCAAGGAAACCAATGGAGGTCCTCGCTATAGACTTCACTGTGTTGGAACCGAGTGGCCGTGTTGAAAACGTGCTGGTAATGACAGACGTCTTCACCAAATTCACACAGGCGATACCAACTCGTGACCAGAAAGCTGCCACTGTGGCTAGACTCCTTGTAAACAACTGGTTTGTGCGGTTTGGAGTGCCGAAGAGGATTCACAGCGACCAGGGGAGGAACTTCGAAAGTAGCCTCATCAAGGAGCTATGTTTTCTGTATGGAATCCAGAAATCTTGAACGACTCCATACCATCCAGAGGGAAATGGTCAGTGTGAGAGGTTTAACCGCACTCTACATGACCGTCTCCGTACCCTACATCCCAACCAGAAGAAGAGATGGGCTACTTTCCTACCAGAGATCGTATATGCCTACAATTGCACACCCCATTCCAGTACAGGGTACTCACCCTATTACTTATTCTATGGGAGAGAACCAACATTGCCCATCGACCATGTCCTTGGTTTCAGCGGTGTAGGAGATGATGGAGAGAATGATGACTGGGTAACACGCCACCACCAACGTCTACAAAACGCTTTTGACTCTGCAGCCAAAATGACGGAACGTCAAGCACTGAGGCGCCAAGCACGTGCTAACATTAGGGTCAATGACTTGGGTCTGCAGGTTGGAGCAAGAGTTTTCTTGCGGAACAGGGTACTGGGACGAAATAAGATCCAAGATGTCTGGAGCAGCGTTCCATACAAGGTAGTCGGAAGGCCAAACCCAGAGGGCAATGTCTATATTGTGCAACTCATCGAGGATACAGGTGGTTCGAAGAAAGTTCTTCACAGACGAGATCTTCTAGACAGTAAAGACCTTGTAGCCGACATTGTTCCAGACAGTCCTCCCGAGAATGAGACAGGAGTGCCTTCAACCAACAACTTCAAACTCCCTGAAGAAGATGACAGTGCTCTAGAAGTAGGAGTCCAGATCGCTCCCAGAACACTGACACAGACCCGTGAAAGGTCCAATGATGTTCCTAATATTGTGACAAATCCTTCCACCGAGGATGCTGCACAACCAGATGTCTGTGATACTGAATCCCCTCTGCAAAGTGGCTCAGATTCAATAGAGGACGATGAAGGTACCCCCCCCCCCCCTGCTTTCGAAAAAGCAGGGGAGCATCAAGATGTAGACCCTGAAGAAGTACCAATACTCAGACCCTTGCAAGGCTCCAGGGAAAACCCCCACCAACCGTCATTGAAGAGATTCTAGAAAATTTGAGTAGATTTCGTTCACTCATTTTAACGAAGCTTTCAAATATAAAGTAATGGTATTTTTGGGGTGTCTGTTAATTTAACCATGAGGCCAGTAAACATGTTTCTTGTTTGATTTATTTATATTTCTATTTGAAATTTTGTAAGGATATATATGTTGTCGAGGATGCCAACATGGAGCAAGGGAGAATGTGACATTGGGTTTTGAACATAAATAAGAAATGACAGAAAAATATATCCAAATTTAAAATGCATTCCATATTGATGCATGTGGCTTTTAAGGGCCTTTGTTACTGGGGCCAGCTAATCCCAGTTTGCACTTGGCTTTGTAACAGTCGTTTGTTTTGGTAATGAATAGGGGTAACTAAGGACACACTGCCCATGACTCATTCATGTCCAGTAGGGGTGAGTGGGACAAAGAATACCCTTCTCCTCTGTTTCATTATATCAGCATCTCTCAAGAAAGCAACACATATATTTCAGGAAGCAGAGTTCTCTACTCTTCAGACTCCAGCCAGGGTAAGTTAGATTTTAGATTTGTAAATCAATTTTACTTGAGTTAAGATGCATCTTTATATAGGAATACATTATAGTTGCTATCTGCATTTAATGTTGATTCTTGTATTGTAACTAACTATGTTTGTAGTTTGCTGGTTAAATGTTTCTGATAACGTTGAACTTGACAACATTAAAGTAGATTAAAGTTTATTGGTGCAAACCTATCCTGAATGTAATCATGAAGTAATCTAACACACATGTTAGAGATCAGGATTGCTGTAAACTATTGTTGAGGTTTGTTACATTGTAGCTTCTCTCTCTCTCTCTCTTTCTCTCCTATATAATTATAATTATCTATGTATATATTTTCTTTTCCGTCCTATCATTTATCCTCTCGCTAGAATTGGACGAATGAGTGTTGATTCAGCATTACGTGAAGTAGCAATGTGGTATACATGTATTTCATTTTTATTATTTTTGTATACTTTATATGCCACATAGCTGTAGACTAAAACTGAAGATCGGTCTTTTCTCATTTGATACTATACATTATGCGATTTAAGTCAACTTTTCATATCATAATGTGATCTGTATAGATTTGGTTATTTCATTGTATTCTCCTTTTTCATTTGGACATAGTGTTGGTGTTTCATTACCGAACACATGCTTTTATGTGATTTAGCATGTCTGTCAACGTAAATATAAGGGACAGGATTTATTGAATAGGGATCAGAGTTAGGGCACGCGGAGGATAATCCACGTGGCCCCATTCACACGCTATTTTAGACTATTCATAAAATATTCATGGATGTTTGTAGATTACAGGGTTATTCACACTTGGAGTATAATTTGCTTCAAAAACCCTGATCTAATTCAAAACATTATAGTGCATTTTAATTGTTATCTTTTACTAAATCATATTCCAATCTCTTTTGGATAAGTATATTCTGCCTTGTATTCCTCTACTGTTCTATTTAATTACTCTATTAACTACACTGAATACCTAATCTTGGTTTGGATTAATGTTAGGTGTTGTGTTTATTGTGTGAGGAAACATGGTTTTGGTTGATTGTACATCTTACTTAATATTCCTTCTTGTATATTTCATTCATTTTACAGGGTTTAGTTTGGATTTGAATCAGCCTCTGCAATAAAAGAATTGGAAACACAACTTTTGAGTTTACTTCATTTGTTAGTGTTACAATATTATTTATTGTTGTACATAATTTAACAGTATTTAGATAAAAGAATTGAGTGAACTTGTTGAGAGCTAAGAAAGTGAGAGAATGAGTTGAATATATATATTTCTCCTATTTTAGAGTCTTTACAAGATAATGGTTCAATCTCATGTAATTATATACTGCATGTTAGAAAGGTTATAACTTTCGTTGAAGTAATTATTATATTATAGCCAGTATTAATTAGGATAGACAACTTTCCCTTTGTTCAGTATGTTATGAGAAAGCATGGTCGTAGAGTTGCCCCCATGTGGTTGTGAGATGCTCCATGCATACTCAGGAGATACTGTAACAAAGTGTGTACTTCTTAGATACTATATGCAGTAGGGAGGTGTTTTTGCACAAAGACTGAGTGCATGACAGAAGCCAGCAGGAAATAGCCCAGTGTGTTATGTAACAGTACTAGCAAACTACATAAACTTGGTACAGGTATTGTGTGCTCCTAAGGAGAAATGCAAACACGGGTATGAGGGACTGAATGTGAATATTATAGTTCAAGGGTCTAGAATGCATGGATGGTCCACAGTCTCATATCTCAGGAAAAGAAATAGTAAGGATATTATTAGAAAATGGATATGAATGGCTAAGCCAACATTCAATATCTGTAGCTTGTATATTCTTTGAATGGATAGGTTCATGAAGTTTTATGATAGAGGATTTTCATGATTGTTCGATAACACAATCGAGATGAAAAGTTATTATAGTTTAGGAGTAAAGCTCCAAGGACAGCTTAATTGTATTGTCCCTTATCATATGTGGAGTAGTTTCTATCTGACTTCTCTCAAAATATATTTATTATTATTGTTAGTCACATGTATAAGATTGAACATTTATTTGTCTAGGATGCAGACATTTGATTTATGCTATTTTTAAAGTGGTATTATAGAAGTAGCGCATGTAGGAAAAGTTGGGGTAGTGTTATATAGCAAGTTTTATTAATGATTGAGAAGTGCTAGGATGAAGTCTGAAGACTTTTGAGATATGAATATGATCTTGATCTAATGATAATCTTGTTAAAGTTAGGAGTTATTGTAAGAAAACAGTCAAGAGTTAGAATTGCATTGATGATAGAATATGGTTTTGTTAGTTTGTGAGAATGGAAGTAGGATCTTAGCACCATGTCAAGGAGTGATGCTGTGTTTACTTTGTAGATTATCTCTCTCCCTCTCCCTCTTGTATCTCTCTCTCTCTCTCTCTCTATATATATATATATCCATATCTTTCTCTCTCCATCTCCCTATTCTCTTTTATTTGTTATACAGTTCTATGGTACGTAATGATGTTAATGGATATGGATAGATAATAGTTATAGTTAAAACAGTTATGTTATAATGGATTTAGTTTATGGTATAGAAAGAGTATTCTTATAATCTTTTAGTATGTGCATTGTTGGATTGGGTATGAATCGACTACTTTGATAAGTTGTGAGGTTAGTTAAGCTAACTAAGGAACAATATAAGAATTCATCAGCTCCAAGTAGACATACTCAGATTAATAGTTTGTGGTTACGTGGATTTATGGAAATACCACATTGCTCTATTATCTTTTGTATTATGATTATTATGGTTATGTTAAATGTTTAATACATGTAGAATAAAGATCACTTGTTAATGCCACATCAAAGAGACAGCATCCTGACTCCTTTCTCATCTATTTTCAATTAGATCCGCCCCCCTCCCCGGGTGGGTGCTACAATTTGGCGACCCTGCCAGGACGGCCATCAACAGAGATAGTTAAAGCAGTGATGCGTCGTCCTACTTAAACCGAAACCAAGATTCCCAAGATGTCTTTAGACCAGATGAGCCCAATGGATAGGGCATCTGACTGCGAATCAGGGGATGCCAGGACGGCCATCATCAGAGATTGTCTAAGGGAGTGATGCGTCGTCCTACATGAACCAGATCCCACGATAAGCAGGATGTCCCTGGAAGAGACGATTACCGAGGTGTTGGCAGCACTTCCCTGCCTGCAAGAAAACCAGCTACATGAAGTTGCTGTACTCCTTGAGATTCCAAAGAAGAGGGTAAGCAAAGCAGAGAGTAAGGGGCGGTTGGGGTTGTTGCGCTTGGTAACGTTATTTCTCCTCGGAGATGAAGCTGAGGGAAGAGAAGATGGTGGGTTGGAGTTGTACAGGAGGGTGCAGGCAAGGTTGGTGGAGTGGTCTCCAGACGTCGAGGTAGACGAGAAAGACTGTTCCCCAACGAGAGTTGATGCTCCGAAGACAGCCAGTTCATCAAATGATCCTACTCAGTCGAGGGTGCAAGATGAGGCAGTCTCCTCATCCTCCAGGTCTCCGGCTGTTGACTCCCTCTTTCGTAAGGAATTCAAGATCAAGGGGCAAATCGGAGAAGTGGGTCAAAAAAATAAGTTGAGATATTAGGTTCAGTTATAACGTTGGTTAATATTTATGCACCGAATACTGATGATGCATTCTTTTTTAATTCCATTTTGATACAATTAGAACAGTTTGAATGTCAGTCAGTTATTTGGGGTGGGGACTTTAATTGTGTCTTAAATATCAATATAGATAAAAAAGGTGGACGTCCTTCAACGCATTTTCAGTCCGTTAATGTTATACATAATAATTATGATGGAAGAATTTTCTCTTATAGATATTTGGAGACTGAAATATCCTTCAACTTCTAAGTTTACATGGCGTTCAAATTTTGTACAATGCCTTCTAGATTTTTTTCTGATATCATTTAATTTAGTGTCCCAGGTTCAATTATGTAACATTTTGCCGGGTTACAGGACCGATCATTCTGCTATTATTTGTAAGATAAAACTTAAAAATGTGGGAAGAGGACGTGGATTTTGTAAGTTTAATGTATCGCTTCTACAAGACGAAACATACATTAAATTAATACAAGACACTATAAAAAAGGTTAAGGACAATTGTTCTCAGGAAATGAATCCACATATCTTTTGGGATTATCTTAAATGTCAATTACGGTCATCCACCATTGAATATTCTATAAAAAAATCAAAACAGAGAAAAAAAAGGAAACGAATTTGTTAGATAAACTGAAACATTTGGAAACTCAACAGGCAAACACTCCTGATTTATTTACATTGGCACAGATAGCAGAGTGTAAGCAAGAATTAGAATACATATACGAGCAAAAAGCTAAAGGTCACATTATTAGGTCTAGGGCAAACTGGGTTGAGAATGGAGAACGTAATACAAAGTATTTTATAGATTTAGAAAAAAGAAATCAAAAAAATAAAACTATTTTAACGTTATGTACTGAAGATGGAACAATGTTGAATTGTACAAAAGACATACTAGATGCCCAAAAAGTTTATTTTGAAAAAATGTATAAATCTGGAAATCCTCCTTTGATTGATTTAAATAATAGGTTGCCCTTATTTGTTGAATATATAACCCCCCAAATTTCTACATTCTCTAAAGAATTATGTGAGGGTCCAATTACTTTGCAAGAATGCATTGATACACTTAAGACAATGCCCAATAATAAAACTCCTGGGATAGACGGCTTTCCTGCAGAGTTTTATAAATTTTTCTTTCAAGATTTGGGACAATATTTAGTACAAAATATTCAATATTCCTTTGCGCACGGTATATTATCTGCGGAACAAAGAAGAGGTATAATTCATCTTATTCCTAAAAAAGATAAAGACCCCTTATATTAAAAAAATTGGAGACCCATTTCTGTTTTAAATACAGATTATAAGATAATTGCAAAGTGTTTGGCATTGCGTTTAAAAAAAGACATTGCTAGAAATAATAGACAATGATCAAACCGGTTTTCTCCCGGGTAGGTTCATAGGAGAAAACATTAGGTTAACATTAGATATGATTGACTTTACAAATAAAACAGATTTACCAGGACTGATGTTCTTAGCAGATTTTGAAAAAGCATTTGATAAATTAGAATGGAATTTTGTGTCTCAAGCACTTAAATTTTTTGGTTTTGGTAATATCTTTATTGTTTGGGTAAGGATCCTATATACAGATATTTCTTCTTGTGTTTTGAATAATGGTCATGCCTCACAGTTTTTTAATTTATATCGTGGCTTACGACAAGGTTGCCCCCTTAGTCCAATATTATTTTTGATATGTAGTGAAATATTAGCATTATGGGTGAGAAATGATCCTGATATACATGGTATGAATATACATAATACAGACATTTTAATAACTGCCTATGCAGACGACACTACTTTTTTTTTTAAAGATCAAGCTTCCTTTTATCGTTTATTACAAATTCTTGATGTCTTTAAAAATATGACAGGGTTATCGATTAATCGCAATAAAAGTGAAATTGTTGCGCTTGGTTATTATAAAGCCCATCCTCCAGATATTAGCTCAACGGGTATGGCTTTCTCGAAAGGTCCTTTTAAAATGTTAGGGATTACATTTTCTACCAATATGGAAGATATTTTTGAATTGAATTATATACCTAAAAAAAAAAAATTAGTAGATATTCTGAAAGTTTGGTCTAGAAGATATTTAACACCTATTGGAAAAATTGTAATATTAAAATCTCTTGCTCTATCCCAGCTGATTTATCTTCTTTCGGTCCTGCCCTCCCCACCTGATAATTTTATTAAAGAAATTGAAGATATCGTGTTTTCATTTATATGGGATAATAAACCAGATAAGATTAAGAGGAGGACCATTATTGGAGATTACAGTCTAGGAGGTTTGAAAATGTTTCATTTTCCTTCAGTTATTTCAGGACTTAAAATTGCTTGGGTTAAAAGATTATTAGACAAACAAAATAAAGGGAAATGGAAATGTTTTTTTTGACTATTATTTGCAAAACTTCGGTGGAAACACAATTTGGTATTGTAATATGAACGCAAAGGAGGAGAAACTTCAACAAATACAAAATGATTTTATACGCGAAATACTACAACATTGGTGTGCGTTTACATTTACACCAAATATGTTGGATTGTAAGGTTGAAAATCAAGTTATCTGGCACAATACACATATTCGAATTAATAATAATTTAGTATATAAAAAAGACTGGTGCGAAAGAGGAATTATAAAAATTAAACATTTTCTTAATGATGATTTGTCGCTTTTGAACTTTGAACAGTTTCAGGCAAAATATAATATGCATTGTAATTCTCTCGAATTGTATTCTATAATTCACGCCTTTCCTCTTGAATGGAAAAATCAACTTGCACGAACTGGTATAGATGTAAATTCTCAATTACAAAATGACACACCACAAGAAGATGCCCTTACTAAAATTATGTAAAGTAATTAAAGTATGTAGGTATGTTCATCAACACTTAAGTAATAAGTTCTTTATACATCCAAAGTCAGAAGAAAAATGGACTGAAATATTAGAACAGAATATTAACTGGGAAAGCGTATACTGTATTCCGTTTCAATCAACTTTAAATCAAAGACTGCGCTATTTTCAATTTAGAATTTTGCACAGAATAATTGGTGTGAATAAACTATTTAATATGGGCTTTACATCATCCAATTTATGCTCCCTCTGCTCAAACTGTATTGAAACAATAGTTCATTTGTTTTGGGAATGTCCTATTACACAAAGCTTTATAAATCAAATACAAGATTCTTTACTGAATAATAAGATTGAAATTAGTCAACAATTGTTTTTATTCGGTTCAAAAGAAAAACTAAACTTAAATTATAACTTCATTTTTTTGTATGCAAAATATTATATTTTTGCTGTAAAAAGTAAGCACTCTTCACTCCTGTTTTCATCCTTTTTAAAAATGCTTAAACAAATTAAAACGACAGAAGCATTTATATCTAACAAATCATACAAATTTGTAACCCGAGCCAGTAACTGGAGTAATATCCAACTGATATAATCAATCGATTTACAATTCATTACGCTCATCGGTTGTAGCATATGTGTCGTGACATAATGAGGTTTTTTTTTTATCGATTGACATACTTGTGGCTTGTTTTAATATTTGCTGGAATTGTTTGATCCCATTTGTCAAATGCAAGTACATGTATATTTAGACAATTGACTATTTATATTTCGTAGATATTTTAAAAGTGTATCAAATGCGAGAACATTTTATTTTGACATGAAATATTATACTATCGATTAGCTGTACAAGTGCTTGTATAATGAGTGGTAAAAGATACTTGGAGAATTTTAAAGCGTCGTGTACACTACATCAAGTATGCCAATCGATCGATAAACAAGTCATTAAGCTCATAATTAAACTTAAATTATAACTTCATTTTTTGGTATGCAAAATATTATACTTTTGCTGTCAAAAGGAAGCAGTCTTCACTCCTGTTTTCATCCTTTTTAAAAATGCTTAAACAAATTAAAACGACAGAAGCATTTATATCAAACAAATCATACAAATTTGTAACCCGAGCTATTAACTGGAGTAATATCCAATTTTTAAATTTTTTTTTTATATAATCAATTGATTTATATTTCATTACGCTCATCGGTTGTAACATATGTGTCGTGACATAATGATTTTTTTTTTTTTTTTTTTTTTTTAATCGATTGAAATACTTGTGGCTTGTTTTAATATTTGCTGGAATTGTTTGATCCCATTTGTCAAATGCAAGTTCATGTATATTTAGACCATTGTCTATTTATATTTCGTAGATATTTTAAAAATGTATCAAATGCGAGAACATTTTATTTTGACATGAAATATTATACTATCGATTAGCTGTACAAGTGCTTGTATAATGACTGGTAAAAGATACTTGGAGAATTTTAAAGCGTCATGTACACTACATCAAGTATGCCAATCGATCGATAAACAAGTCATTAAGCTCATAATTATAAATATCGGCTGTAAATTTTGAATCGATTAACATGCTTGATGAGGCTTGTTTTAATAGTTTATCGAAATGGTTCGCTCCTATTTTATTTACACTGGTTCAATATACTTTCTTTGAACGTAACCTCAACTGTAAGATCATTTTGTAAATTTTGTAAAAATTATAATGTTGCATTGAGTATATTTACCTCTTCAATATGTTATTTATCATTGTACCTGAACTTCTAATTTGTTTGAATAAAAGTTTCTTTTGAAAAAAAAAAAAAAAATATATTCACATCACATAAACTTCACTTGACGGGTCAAGTCATGTCCTCACAGGTCATCTAGAGGTCAAAATTTAAAAATGCTCAAAATCACGTAGGATCAAGTCTGCACACGTTTCAGGTCATTTTGAGCATTTCAAAAATTTGATAGGGTCAAAGGCCATTTAAGGTCATATGTTAAAGTTTACCTGCAAGACTCTCTTTTGACAAATAACTTCACACCAGTTGCTTTGATTACAACCTAACTTGGGTCATATTTGCACTGAGGGTACCTTCACGTTATGTTGCCTTTGGATGTCACATGATATGGTCAAAGGTCATTTGAGGCTATACGTTAAAGTTTACCTGCAAGACTCTCTTGTGACAAATAACTTTATATCACTTGCTTGGATTACAACCTAACTTGGGTGATAGATGCACTTGGAGTACAGTACCTTCGAGCTCACATGTTAAGGTCAAAGGTCATTTCAGGTCAAGTGTTATAGTTTACGTGAAAGACTCTTCTTTGACAACCATCACTGCTTTTTTGATGGTAACTTTTTATTCCATCTCTAAAAGGGGGGATGGGGGGATGGGGGCAGTCGATGGAGGGAAGTAGTATTTTGTGAATAGTCCTTCTCATTAATGGGATATTACATTCTGTGGCAGATACCCAGAGATACAATTCTTCTGCGTGGCAACGGAGATCACGATATTTCCATCTTGCTAATCTTGCTAATGCCTTGTTTTTATATCTATGCCCAAGATGAAGTAGGACAAATCCTCGCTTTATGCCTGGCTTGATTACAGGCTCCGTGTCTGTCACTGATGTCATATGATAATATCATAATATTCGGGCAGTGAGGTATCCTACTATTCTTGAATTCCCCCCCCCCCCCCCCCCCCCCCCCCCCCCCGCCAAAAATAAAGGTATAATTTACCCGACAGAGCCCACAGACTAAAATTTTCCACAAGGTAGTAGTATGGGTGTAGTCGGTGAACATTCAAAAAAGTATAAAAGCTGACATCATAGCTGGTAGGAAAATATCACCCGACAACCCTCAAAAAAAAAAAAAAAATGGAAACGCCCCCTCCCAAGAGGTGGTAGGGCCTAATTGAAACAATTTCATTTTTATCGGTCAGAATCTTTTGTTGTCAGAATCTTATCTTTTGTTACTTTTAATGAAAATTCAACTATAAAGTGTGCACCCCATAAGATTTCTTTTGTTCCAAAAATAACACTTGTGTTAGAAGGGGACGCCCTTTCCTCAGCTTGCTCCACTAGAAAAAAAAAATTAGATTTCCATGTTTCAAAAAATGGTCAGCGTTCCCCATTGCCAATACATTGGTTTAGTGGCAAAATTAAGCGGGGGGGGGGGGCGGGCTGAGCTGCATGGGTGGACCACCCCTGTCCCATGGTTATGATGATGATGCTCTGATAAAACTACTTTTAACATGTTCACATTGAATATAACAAAACTTTAAAATAAGTTCACCATTTTTTTTTGGGGGGGGGGGTGAGCCTACAGACCTAGTGCATCGGTTTATCACAATACACATAGAAGAAGATAAGGCATTACCCTTTTCCTTTTATGAGATAAAACTATTAAACTTATTGTATCCACTTACTTTACCTTTTTTACGTCATTGTCGGTCTATCGGACCTTCTAACTATCGGACCCCTACTGAACCTTCGGACTATCAGACCCTTTTGCGAATTCGGTCTATAGAACCTTCTGTCTATTGGACCCTCTCTTACATTCGGACTATCGAACCTTTTATATATCGGACCTTCTGACTATCGGACCCCGTTGGACATTCGATCTATAGCACCTTCGGACTATCGGACCCTCCGCCGATTCGGTCTATAGAACCGTCTGTCTATTGGACCCTCTCGTACATTCGGTCTATCGAACCTTCTATCTATTGGGTGTCGGTCTATCAGACCTGCTATCGGATCTTCTAGCTATAGGGCTGTAACCGTATTTGGTATCATAGGAAAGAGCATTTCATAGCCGTCATTTTGAGACCACTCTCATATTTTTATGACATTCCTGTCAAAGCGTGTGATGCATGATGGATATATAGACAAAATGGCTTCTAAAATGTCACGCTTGACCGATTTTCATAGTCCGGCCTCGAGATTCTCTTCATTTTGCCTCAAGGAATGTGCCTGCAAAATTTCAAAAGAAATAAAGATCGTTCAGGGGGCCAAAGTCGGGGGAAACCGATTTGCCCCATAGACAATACGTGTAATGCATGGGCGGAAACTGTGCAGGATCCGTATTATGACCAGACTTAAATCGCGATTACTAAAAAATTTCTGTGAGACCATATACCGTGTTAATATCCCTGAGAAGGGAATTTCATTGCAGTCATTTTTATAACCGACTACCACTGGCATGCCATTTAAGCATATTATTCAATACTAGTATTGAGTGGACATCCACGGGCGCTAGCTGTTTTTATGATTAATCACCGTACCGTATATTTGTTACAATAATCAAGTGAATAAATAAAAAAAGTCGGGTAAAGTTATTTTTACCAAGAAGTATTTACAACATGTGCATTGGCGGATCCGGGGGGGGGGGTACTTCCGGCCCGTGCCCTCCCCACCCCCCTTTTGGAAGGAAGGTATGCATTTTGACCATAGACGATCTGCCCTTTTGTTGATTGTGCCCCCGCCCCCTTTTAGAATGAAACCTTTTTTTTTTGTAGGTCTGACGAAACAAAAAATTCTCGCCACCCCCCCCCCCCCCCCCCCCAGGTCTGCCTTTTCCAAAAGTTGACAAACCTGCACTTGTGTTCCCCGCCTTATACTAAATTCTGGATCCGCCCCCGACCATGTATGTCTTATTTTTCCAAAGCTTGCATGAGTTCTGAAGAAAATGCATTTTCATCTTGATGAAAATTAATGATATGGATATAATAATGTTCGAGTAGAATACCCATGCATAGACCTAGAGGGAGCGATTTGATCTTGCCATGTTTCTTTGGTTTAATACTCAGAGAAATTAAGGCCATGAAAACATAACATCCATAATTAGCGGTACGTCCCCTGTAAAGGATGCAAAAATGAGAAAAAATGAATTTGTCATTTTATTTTCAGGGGGATTATGGCCCCCTATGATGGGTTTTGGGAGGACCGACGGATTGACTTTCCCCTACTACCCCGTCCCCCCCCCCCCCCCCCCCCCCATTCCATTGTCATCCCATCACCCCCAGCGCGAGGGGAGAAGGGCTTAATATCATTATACGTATTCATATCATAGTGGAAATATTTTCGAAGGAATTTTTTTTCTTATCAGATTTTCTGATAAAGTGTCAAATTAGGGTCTGTGCTTGCAGACTATACCGTACCGGTAGCGAACGTCGTGAAACCATAGAGTTACATACACACTAAACTGTGTGTGTGACCATGAAGCTTCAAATGATGTAACTCTATGCGTAATGTACCTGTATGACCTGTACACGTGCGAACGATCTAACACGTGTGTATAATACTATACTATACATTGAAGCCATCCATGCATGCGGATATGGCCACGCTGTTCTAATTTGTCATACCTCCCCTTCACAGGTAAAGTGTATGGGTTGAGCTGAGCATGAAGCTACAAACCCGCTTCATGGGTTGGCAGAATTATTAGGCTTACTCCCTGCCGAAATTCAATGTTTAAAAATGAATTTATGAAATATGGACGGCACGTCAGCCCTTAAAAAGTGCTTCCCACCACTCTAAGAACCATTCCCCACTCATGGGTACCAAAAGGCGGGGACCGAAAGGGCCAGGGGAGGAGCCTATTCGAACCAAAAAAAGGCCCCCAAATCCTTAGCGTAATATATTATAGATGCTGTAATGCAGGGTAAATTAAGGTTTTTTCACAATAACTTTGCGCTGACGTCATCATTTTTTCAACAAATTTAGCCGACAGTTGTCAAAGACATAGATACATATAGCCACCAAATTTCAAAGACGTAGGATAAATGTTCAGAAATTTAAAGCAAATTGAAGTTGTTTCGGCATTTCCGTAAATATTGTGATTTTGAGGAGCGATTTTGGCAAAGTCGGTCAGTGATAAGGTACATGTATATATTTCTTTTATTTGGCTAAAAAGGGTACATCTTGAAGCATCTAAATCCTAAAATGGGTACAGATTTACCCAAGCATTGACGGAGATACGGCCACAAGAAGATAGTCAGTTCGAAAACTTTAGAGGGCGCTATTTATATAATGCGTGATTATTGAAGCATGAAATTTGGCAGGGATATGTGCAATGATGAGACCAAGACACAGTGTACATATGAGACAAAAATGAATTGATATGAGAAAGTTATAGGAATTTTTTATATTCGGGAGTGAATATTTCAAGAAATTTTAATAGGGGGGGGGGGGGCTTTGGACGAATGGTGGCGTTCGCGTCAACGCGGCACTACCCACCTTTTCGGACTAAGACATTATTACCAAGGTTGGATTGAGTGTTTCTTGGGGTGGAAAACTGACAAACCTGCAGTTATGATTATTAAACTCAATCACAGTCATAAATCTCACAATCAGTCCATTTAAACACAAAAAATGTGAAAACACTTTACACTTCTTAAATGACCACCTCAACATCATTCAAAACATGTTTCTTTATCCAAAGAAGAGGATAAGTGGCATTTATAACTGATCACCTTTACATCATTGAAACACAATCCATCCCCAAAACAAATGGAAAGTTTTGAAAGAAAGCATGCGTATGCTCGTAATAGGTGTTAAAAAAAAAACTGTGGACACTTTTTTATTGTTAACTCCAAAAACACACCTTGTTTTTACATTGTTAAGTTGAAGGATGTAAAATTTATCGAGAGCAATTTTTATGATATATCTCTGAATAGGAATTATATGTTTCACTTTTTTAAAATTTAAGGCCACAAAATCTGTGCGTATCAGCAATTAATTCAGAGCATAACAGTAATTTGCTATTGTGTATTGCAGCTGAAATTGCAGAAACCCAGAGTCATGAATCATTAATGACACTGGACAGCAAAAGGTTGGCAGAAATGACAGGTGTTATGTTCGAGTTATTAACAATAAAAAATGTCAACAGTTTTTTTAACACCTAGTATAAAGTAATCAATCAGGGGACCGACAGCTTTAAGTCCTCTTGGTAATGCGTCATCGCGCCTGGTCTGGAAGAGAATTCACTGTTGACAGTAACAACATTTCACTTTTGACTTGGGCCAATATTCTGGTGTACTGCACATTCCATAATTACATGATCATTATAAATGAAGCATCATGATTGTAACCCTTTTTGAAGACATCAAATTTAATAGTACATTATGAAAACTAAAGATATCAATGCTCAAACCTGATTGCAGACAATTTTTTTTTGAGGAGTTTATTTCTTCAAATGTTCAACAACCATGAAAATGGAAATTTATGAAATTTTCAGTACAAGGCAAATGGAAGATCTCGAAAGATACTTCACAGAGTTGCGAATTTGCTTCCAATTGATTACATTAAAAAATTCATAACTTTCTTATTCCTCATCAGATTTTCTTCAAACTTTCACTGATCAGTTTCTCTTATTTTTATGCTTCCACTGTGACCAATATTACACTTGTGAATCAAGAAAAAAAAAGACAAAACATTGGTCCTTGTTCTGTCATCTTTATTATTTTTTATTTTTTTATATATATATATATATATATACACATGTATATATATATATATATATATACACATGTATATATATATATATATATATACTTGTATATATATGGTTATGGGGACATTCGCATTGTTATACGTCATCCCAATGTCCCCATTACCGGGCTCCATGTCCCCGTAATCGGGTTGTTTTCGCACTGACGGAATAAATCCCATTGTTATAGGTCCCCATAACCACAGTTTTGTATGTATGTATATATATATATATATATATATATATATTTATTTATTTACAGTACGAATGTCTCCAATGATTTCTAAATCATCTTTATATTTTACACAATCATGAATATAAACATAAATCTGAGAGAAAAAGAGACAATCAACAAAAATCAATTCCATCAAAATAAGGGTAATAAATAATTTAAAGAAATACACTCTGATATCTAACTCACTGCCAAGAGAAGCATAATAATTCTATTATTTACCTATGAATGCAAACAGAACGAAGCTAAAGCCACACCCAAGGTAAATGAATGAAGCATAATTAAATATTCCTTTTTACACAAGTAGAGAAAAAGTTGCATCCATTATTTCTTATATCAGTCAGATATGTGAATTTGGCTATCAATATATGGATTTTATTTACAATCTTCTCTCACACTCTCTGCATTGTCACAGGATCTTTCACAAATACAAATAAATTTGAAACATTTCTTGCAAGTCTAGAGACATAACAACAAAACGTCTCTTCCATTTACATACGCACAGAGAGAAGTTGACTGAACGCTATATCTGATTTACAAATTCAAAATAAAAGAAATTTCCATGACAATTGGATACATAGTAACAGATGAGGATATAGTTTCAAGTACAAGAAAAGGTCTATGTATTATGAGATGCTCCAATTTGAAACTTATAAAAGTTAGTGAAGTCACAATCCCAAAACACCTTTGCAACCAAACATCATACATTGTTTGTGGGCGATAATCAATGAAAAAAAATATATTCTCCTTAATACAGCACATGTAAGATGTATTACCTTATGTTATGTAATGAAATTCAAGAAGTAAGTTATGCATATACAATAGTATACAGTGAAATGTGATTTGGCATTAATATTTGATTTCAGGTATACACTATTTGCAAACATCTATGAATGTAATTTCAACAGGCACCCACTATATTCTCTGTAAAGCATGAAGTCCTCACTGACTTTATCAAAACCCTGATGTTGAGCTGACAAGTACATGTATGTTATCCTCAGAACTAGAAGCTTTGAATGTCGCAGCTAGTCAATGCAAGTCAAGAGTATTTGTTCCATTTGTCTTAAATATATAAATATATTATGTTACCAAGTACATTACTGATCATAAATTATCATCAAGGTGTCATTTTACAAAATATTTGGGCAGGTCCACGCTCTGGAAATTCTGTCAACTGTACACAAATATCAAGCAAAATAACACTTCTGAATAAATATATGTTCTGTCCTCTAAAACGTACAGGTCAAAATAAGCACAAACTGTGGGATTTACCGAGACCAGTCTTCTATTTACAATAAAATACTGCTCTTTTGCCAATTTACAATACACAACAAGTGCCTAAATACATAGGCATCATGTTGACACATACAATTTTAAGCCCCAAATCATTTTTCTGAATTGCATCCATATTCACATAACTTACAATGTATGCAGTTCACAAGACAAGCTGCTTCTAAAACTGCCTTATGCCAAAACAAAAACAACTCTTGGAGATTGTGCATTTAGCTGTGCCGCTCCAAAAATCTGGAACCAACTTTCTCTTGTAATAAGGAATGCACAATCCGTCCCTATTTTAAAATCTCTATTGAAGATCCACCTATTTTCAGAGGCTTTTAAGTAGACTAGTTCTGCCTATATAGTGTAAACATATTAGAGTCTCCAAAGCGCAGTAGAGTATATTCAATTTGTAGCTGCGCTGTATAAATTAATCTTACTATTATTTTTTATTATGTGGCTTTAATACCCCTGCCCTACACAAATCAATGATGCTCAATATAATTTCTCTATTATACCTTAAACCAAATACTAAATAGTGATGACCCTCCCCCCCCCCCCCCCCTCAAAAAAAAGAAAGAAGACACAACCACCAACATAATTACAGATAGAGAGGAAAACTTTGAATGCCATACAGTGAACACACTTATAGACAACTTTGACATCATCAAACTCTATTCAAAATAACTAATACCAGTTTGGAAGATTTTGATGGCAGCAAGTCTTAAAATAACTCCACAAACTAACAATCTCAGCATCCAGAGAGCTACAAATTATTTTTGCATACAAGTACATATTTGTTTTGTTGAGCACCTAAAATTGTAATTCACTTGACGTCCATTACACTATTTGGACAAATGCTGTAATTGTAGCTAAGAAAAAAAGGGGGTGACAAAGTGGTATTCTAATGCATATGACTTCAAACAAAGCTTTCCATGCAACCATTCATTACTTTGAATTGATTCAAGCCATTCAACACAAAGTAATCATAAAGAAATTATCAAAATGAAGTAAATGTATAGGAGCCCACAACCCACTTATTTTTCCTTCCAATAAAATGCCAAGAGGAAGAATATATTTTTAGCTTCTAACTACGCTGTTGAACTTTCGAGCATTTCTGAGCAGAGTCCATGTTTGGGTGGTCGTGAACTTTTTCGTGGGTATATTTTTTTTTTCTTTTGGCTTACGCACTCTATCCAACAGACGGGCACGCCCGGAAAGCATATTACAATTGAACGGGATTTATATTTAGTCTTCCAGGATTATTCTCTTCAAAGACAATTGAAAAATAACTGTGAATAATTAATTATGAATAGGTCCACGGTTGGGTAATGTTGACACACAGTCCTCGTTTTCTGGTGAAAACACGTATGGGTGTGTGTGTGCGTGTTTAACTGAAAAATAAAACTCATTTTTGCATATGAGAGTATGGGTAGTGCATATGGCAGCATGATATGTATGCTTATTACTCGGCTATATTTTTTTACCATTTATTTGTTAGGAATATTCTGTTCCAGTCTGATTCATTGATGATTTCCCATCATTCCAAGAACATAAGATTACCTTTCCAATCCAATCCAATCAGGGTATTTATAGCGCCAGTATCTAGTTGCCTAATACAAGTCATTCTACCACTACTCCCATCTCTGCAACACACAGAAATGCAAAACAAATATATGCTTCTTGATAATAGAATATAACATCTATGAAAGACGGATACAAAAATATTACAGCTAATGAAATCAGACATATCTAATATTTATGGATACCGCACAGTATCCTTAACAACAATCTAATCAATGGCAGATCCAGAGAGGAGGAAGGGGGGCACAGGAGGTGTCTACCCCTTGTATTGTTTAGCCAACTCCAATAGCTATTATAACTAGAAATATCACTAAAGATGATGATTAATACCCCGCCCCGTGACAACAGCCTTTCTTGACTTTTGGTCGAAAACTGAGGAAGTAGTTCGATCCGCAAGATTTTTCCCCGATTTACTGCCATAGATATGCCATTTCCATGGCAACGCAGCTTCCGACACATCAAAAAAATATGTCGTACACATCTTCCCAGTAAGACCAATGTGTGTACCAAATTTCATGACTTTCGGTCAAAAACTGAGGAAGTAGTTCGATCCGCAAGGTGTTGCCTTGATTTTCTGCCATAAATATGCTGTTACCATGGCAACGCAGATTCCGACTCATCCGAAAAATATGTCTTGCACATCTTCCCAGTAAGACCAATGTGTGTACCAAATTTTATGACTTTCGGTCAAAAACTAAGTTCGATCCGCAAGGTGTTTCCTTGATTTTCTGCCATAAATATGCTGTTACCATGGCAACACAGATTCAGACTCATCCGAAAAATATGTCTTGCACATCTTCCCACCAAGACCAATGTGTGTACCAAATTTCATGAGCTTTGGTCGAAAACTGAGAAAGTAGTTCGATCCGCAAGATTTGCAACAGACCGACCGACCGACCGTTGACTGATTCCTATATACCCCCTTCAAACTTGGCGGGGGTATAATAAACTTGGTTTTTCACCAGAGGCATCCATCCCCACCCATTTTGGGACTTATCTCAATGAGCATTTATGTAAAAAATGTTATATCCCCCTTTCCTCAAATACATGTACCTGGATCTGCCACATATTAAATCTGGCTACCACTGTTATTAGGCACATCATTTTGAGACAGCTATATCACTTTAGGCAGTTATACAGGATTTGAAGCACAATCATACAAATTATATCTCAGAAGTAGATCTGTATTATTAAGCACCTTGAGCATTTAACTAAAATGGATAATGGCGCTTTAGAAATACCATGTATTATTATTATTATTATTATGTATTCTGAAAAAGATAACCTATTTCTAATTAGGATTAATTGCACTGCATCAGAGAATCCCCATCTTGAGTAAAATCCAAAGCCTATTTTTCTTTTTCCATGATTTATTTACACAAAACTTCATAAACAAGAGTCTGATATCTCAATAGAAAAATATTAATCTGACAGTTTTGTGCAAGGGTACTTTTAAAAAAAAAGTACCCTACGGCAATTAGATTTTGAAACTGAAAATAAAAATACATATATATTTTATAACAATTTAGAAATTTATACATGTATAACCAGAATATGCACTGAATCTATATCCGATTTCTACAACTGCATGTACATGTATAACCACTTCAATTCAACTTGAATCATTATATGATAAAACCTATCTTCTAAAAGTATTATTTCTATTCAAGCCCTAAAGTTTGATTCCACATTTTCTTTTTGTTACTTGAGAATATCAAGTAGGAAGCCTTTGTAAACCACATATTTCATAAAAATATACTAGACAGGGTGCTTGGATATATGCTCTTGCAACAAATGGTCCCGACTTTATTTCATCAGTGGTAGAGAGGGTTAGGTTTAGGGTTTAAGGGTACCAATCACCAAAAAATATTTTGATCGGTATGTTAGTGGTGCCATGTCTTTATACTATATTCAAACAAGATGAATACGACTGCGTCTCCTATATGCCTCCGCCTAAATTCAGTTGATGGCTCAAACTGTCCTTGAAATATTGTGATAACCAGAATAAAAGCCTCTAATTACATGTTGATTGACCTCTTTGACATTTGACCTTACACCTTATAACTAAAAAGTGTGATCGTTTTATTTCCTCCTAGTCATGAATACAAAATAGTTGAGATATGGTGCTGAAAAATGTAAAACTAGATGAATTCTCGTCTGCACAGTCAAAATTTATGCCCCCGCCCTTGCCAGATCAGAAATATATTGCACATTTTTTTAAAAGTTTGATTGAGCCAGAATAAAAAGCCTCCAATTACATGTTAATTGACCTCTTTGACATTTGACCTTACACCTTAAACCCAAAAGTCTGATCACTTTATCTCCTCTCGTCATGAATACCAAGTAGTTGAGATATGGTGATAACAAAGGTAAAATAACATTAACATAACATTAATATTAACATAACATTGACCTATGTGAAAAAAAATCTAATCAGTTTGTCTCATTATGGTGATAGTTCCAAGTTTGAAATTAATGGATCAAATGGTTCTTGAGATATCACGTTAAGGCTAAAACCTGCAATTTCAGAATTGACCTCTATGACCTTTGACTAACTTATCCCAAAATCTAATCAGATCGTTTTCCTATGGTGATACATACTAGCACCAAGTTTAAAGTTCATACCTCAAATGGTCAAGTAATTGCGAGAACGAGGCTAACACCTGAAGTTTCAAAAATTAGCCTCTGTGACCGTGACCGTGACCTTTGACCTACGTACCCCAAAATCTATTCAGAATGTCTTCCTATGGTGTTACATACTAGCACTAAGTTTGAATGGTTCTTGAGTTATCGCTAGAACGAGGCTAACACCTGAAATTTCAGAAATTGGTGCTTGTGACCTTGACCTTTGACCTATGTACCCCAAAATCTAATCAGATTGTCTTCTTATGGTGATACATACTAGCACCATGTTTGAAGTTCATACCTCATGTGGTTCAAGTTATCGCTAGAACAAGAAAGCGGGACGGACGGACAACCCAAAACATGATGCTTCCGGCACCACCTTCGATGGGCGGAGGCATAAAAACATTAATTTCACATGCACGTGTATAATAACCTATGACCCGTCACCTTTGATCAGTTCGTCTCACTATGGTGATGTATACTACATGTAGTTCCAAGTTTGAAGTTAATGGATGAAATGGTTCTTAAGATATGTTTATAAGGCTAAAACCTGCAATTTCAGAATTGACGTCTGAGACCTTTGACCTTTGACCTATGTACCCCAAAATCTAATCAGATTGTCTTCCTATGGTGATACATACTAGCACCAAGTTTGAAGTTCATACCTCATGTGGTTCTTGAGTTATCACAAGAACGAGAAAGTGGGCCGGACGGACGGACAACCTGAAAACATAATGCCTCCGGCACCACCTTCGGTGGGCGGAGGCAATAAATATGGGCTTCAAATATGACTTCTATAAAGAGATATTGCAAGTTTAATTACAATCTCTATAAGCTTAAGCTATAAGCTAAGTGACTTGTGAGTAGACTACTCGATGCACCCATACATGCTCGCCAATATAAGGGTTCACATGGGACTTAACTCATGAGTTCAGTTCCGCGTGTGTACCTTCATGGTATCCTATATTTCCTTCATACTCCTTAACTGTTGACCTATAGAATGCCAGATAAAGTTCTCTGAGGTTGATTTTATACTTACTAGCTGTACACACATGATATTTTCAGGTGTAGTGTTTGGTCCCGGGTTGAAATCAAGAATTCGGCTGGTGTAGGAGATTGACCACAGAGAAATTGTTACCGGAGCATGTGTCGTATAACCCCTGAGCGACTTCATGTACAAGAAATATATTCAACCAAGAGGGAATTAATGCACCACAAGCAGTAAGTGTCCCTATGTACTGTGATCCTGCCTTCACATGCAGAGTATGCATCTTGTCACGTTAGTTTTGGCAGTATGCACTGAAATTTTCATTGTCCTTTTAGCACTTCTTTTCAAATTCATCTTCATATCTGTTGCTATGTACAAGAGAAAAGTGAAATTACCATTGCAGGTAATAGTCCACATTTAGAGAGAGATCACCATTTTTTACACTCCTACTCTAATCACAGTGTATTAATAAAAAAGTTTTGGAACAAAAATATATGAAACTTCAGAGATGAAATAGTTGAATAACTTACAAAGAACAGAAAAAACATACCTGATTTTGTTATTTGCTAAATAAATTGATGTATCTACCTATTATTGCTAGTTTGGTCCAAACTACGCTACTATCGAGAAACTAAAAAGTCACAAGGAGAGGGGACGGAGGTAGGGCCATAGGTAGATACATCAATTTATTTAGCAAATAATAAAATCAGGTATGATTTTTCTGATTTACTACAATAAATTAATGTATCTACCTATTATTGCTAGACTAGCACCGATAAAAATCCAGGGTGGCATGTCCCAAGGGAAGGATACTGACGAGGGTCAGAAGATGCCGCACTCAGAGACGAAGTCGCAAACCGCACTTCTCCAGAAGGAATGTCCTTCAGATAAAAGGCGGCCCTCAAGATGTCCTCTAGGGCAATGCCCTAACAAAGCGCCCAAGAAGTGCTAATGCTTGTGGTATCATGCACTCTAGGTTTGCTATCTGTGAGAAGGGCCTCTGGACCAGCGGCCTGGATGGCCTCGACAATCCATCTAGAAATGGATTCTCTAGAAGCAGGGGAGAAAGGTTTGCGAGTAATGCGGAAAAGTTGCTCGTCCGAGCGGCAATTTTTTGTTCTAAGTACCATTTTAGCGCCCTCACCGGACACCAGACTTTGTCCTCCTTGACTGAGGAGAAGTTTGACAGAGGACTGTGAAACACCTCAACCGATCTGGAGGAAGCCGTCTGGATTTTGGCTACAAAGGAGGGCTTGGGGATAAGGTGAACACCTTGCCTTTCCCAACGGATGCGACCGGGAGAGGTACAAAGAGCATGAAGAGAACTTTTTCTCTGCCCTGAAGCTATAGCGATAAGAAAAATGGTCTTGACAGACATGATGGAGAGACGCCTTGCTCATCGGTTCAAAGGAAGGCTTTGATAGCCCGTCCAGAACCTTAGGAAGGCTCCAAGCAGGAGACAGCTTCGGATTTGCTGGTCGTTGTAAGAAAACGATCTCAGCAACTTAGTCAGGTAATGGGAGCTAGAAACTCCCAAGCCATCCGGAAAGCCAACATGAATGGCGGCAATGGCAGAGCGGTATCCATGGATAGTGGAAAGAGATCTACCCTCATCAAATAAGGAGATCAGAAATTCTGCAATCGTGCCTACCGAAGCCACACAGGGTGAAACCCCCAAGGTCTTCACACCAAACTGAAAAGGCCTACAGATGGGAGTTGTAAAGAAATCTTGTGGAATCTCTACGACTCTGGACTATAAACTGAGAGGCTCTCTCAGAGAGTCCCGAAGCTCTAGCGTCTCCCCCGAAAACGGCCAAGCGAAGGACCTCGGGCCGATAATGGAGGATCCCGGATAGAGGCTGAAACACTAGGTCTGGCCTCAGTGGGAGTTGAAACGGCTTTCCATCCAGGAGGGATAGGAGTAGGGGAAACCAAGGTCCCCTCGGCCAGCACGGTGCTACAAACAGGACCCACGCTCGATCCTCCTTGATTTTTCTCAGGACGTGAGGGATCAAAGGAGACGGAGGGAAAGCATACCCCGAAAGTGTCCCCAATGGAGAGCGAAGGCATCGAGTGCCCAAGCCTCCAGGTCCCGGACCCGAGAGCAGTACCTCGGAAGACGGTGGTTGAGAGCGGTCGCAGACAGATCGATCTCTGGCGGCGCCCAAGTCACGCAGAGAAGATTGAAAACCTCCTGATGGAGGGACCACTCGGATGGGAGACACTTGCCCCGGGACAGAAGGTCTGCAATAAGATTTTCTTGTCCGGGAATGTAGGAGGCTGTCGCAACAATGTCGTTCGTCCGACACCACCTCCATAACTGGGCGGTAACCTTGATGATTGATGTAGGCAGCAACCGTGGTGTTGTCCGTAAGCATAAGCACGGAGTGCCCCACAATTGTACGTTTGAAATGGCAGAGCGACATGAATGCCGCCAGCATTTCCAGCACATTGATATGGGCAATGTGTGCAGAAGAGACCAGTCCCCCAAAATCATCTCGCCCCACAATGGCCGCCCCATCCCAGAAGGGACGCATCCGTCCAGATGGATACTGATGGAAGAGGGGTGCGAAGAGGCTTGCCTTGAGCAAGAACGTCTCGTCTGCCCAGGGCAGGGTTCAACATTAACGATAGCCCGCTAGCCAATGGCTAGTAAAAATCACGGCGGACTAGCCAAAATCTAGTTTCTAGTCCGTATGGCTAGCCAAAATATCACTCTAGTGTCGCACGAAGCGATGCTCATTGTCGACACATCCGACAATGATTCAAATTCAAACAATTAATAATCTTACTTTGTCTTTGGAGAGCTGAATGGAACACGTTTGTTCGATGCAAAAAAAAAAATACAAAATAAACTTTTCGTCGCTTATGACTTCATTCAGCTTCTTTTCCAAGAAGCAATTGCCAATTTGATGAGAGTGTGATATAGTTATTGCGAAGTTGGAACACTCGTACTCATGCCCATATTTATCATGTTCAATTATACAATCGTCAAACTGACAATGCAGAGAGAGTGCAAGAACATTATCATAAACTTTAGTTCGTAACTACAAAACGAGTTTTCCATAGAGAAAGCACAGAGAAAGCACAGGTAAAGCGCAATGTCCTCCGCGAGCGAATTAGCGAAAGTTAGCCAACAGTTTGAAGTCGCCTTCACGTTCTCTGCTAGTATATGTTGTACGTTACGGAGTTTCTTTTTTTATTTGCTTTTTTGAGGATATCTCCTGTTTGAAAGTGCAACAATAATCTGAACCGTCACTCAGGGGATATAAATATTTCCTTTTATTTTACTCAGTATAACCGGGTCAAGGTTCGGATCACCCAAGTCCACCGACTGGTCAGTGTCTATGCCATCCGCGGTCGGCTGTGAGGTAGGGGGTAACCACCCGCTCTTCTCAACAACTATCTTCAAAAAACGAAAAAAGTTCAGCCCGATCGACCGCCGAGGGAGAAGGGTCTTGCGTCTTGAGAGAGGACTGGCCCTTCTTCCCAGTCATAGTCTTAGGTGTGCCCGAGGCAACATTGTACTTCGACTTAGAAAGAGACTTGGCCGAATGGTGCCTTTTGGGCTTCTTGCAAAGGGGGGGAGGGGCAGAGCCCTCCGGCAAAGAATTTGGGACCTTGGCCGTACCCGAGAGGACATACCCGAGAGGCCGTGCTTGGCAGGGCCCTCATATAATCTCTCGCGGCTACGCTTGGCCCCGTTTAGAACGGGGGTAGCCGTCTCCGTAGTGACTAGGGCTGAGTCAGCGCTATCCGAATCACTATAAAAGTGTATAGATCACTGGATGGACTCGTGTGACTTTGTTCAGGTGGGAGCCAGTGGTCTGTACCTGACGGCTCCCCCTGAGCGGACAAGAGTACCGACACTCACGAGTTCGGGGGCCAGTAGTCGGAAACCCGACGATTGTTTTTGTAAAGTCGAGCCCGGCTGCTGCCAGGCTAGCAAACAACAAGGTGCTTGACCTTTCATCGACAAGCCTGGGAAGACAATCCCTGCCCAACTCAGAAAGACACTTGGCCGAATGGTGCCTTTTGGTCTTCTTGCAAGGGGGGGCAAAGCTCTCCGGCAAAGAAGTCGGCACCTTGGCCGTACCCAAAGAGGCCGTGTTTGGCAGGGCGCTCGGATGATCTCTCGCGGCTACGCTTGGCCCGTTTAGAATGGGGGTAGTCGTCTCCATAGTGATTAGGGCTGAGTCAGCGCTAGCCGATTCACTAAGAGTGAATAGATCACTGGATGGAGAGACTCCAGTGTCTTTGCTCAGGTGGGAGCCAGTGGTCGGTACCCCGACGACCCCCTCGCCAGGACTGCGAGTACCGACAGTTGTTGTAAAGTTGTAAAAACAACGGGGTGCTTGTCTCTGTCCGAGACCCACCGTCAGCAGGGGTCCCTAGCTTACCTTTCATCGACAAGCCTGGGAAGATAATCCCTGACCGAGTCGACGGTTTTATGCCTGTACCCCCGGTAGCTAGTGTACTGCATTTCAACGAAGCTGAAGCCATAACACTAGCTCCTGCCGTGTCAGCCTGCACGCTGGCAGGAGCCGTACGGGTAACAGGGTTCTAAAGAACAGAAAAACTCTTACTGAACCTGAAACGATAAGAAAAAGAGACAAGCATGTAAGGGTGTAAATAAATAAAGAGCTCACAGTATTTCTAAAAATTAAATGCGAGGAAAGGAGCCACGAAAGAACACTAAACACCCCGAGGGCTATGCACGAAAACTAACAAAGGAAAACCCCAACAAACCAAAACAAAGCCAAGCGCTAAGCCGTGGATTGCTAGCCCAGCGAACGAGCCTAAAGCTATATGTCTCCGGGAGGAACGAAAAGGGAAGAAAGGCGAGACAGAACTTGAACTAATTTCCTGTCTAGCAAAAAAAAGTGACTCAGAAGTCCGCACCACCAAATTAATGAGAATTAAAATGCGGACAGATTTAATTTGTTAAAGCAGGTCAGAAAACACAAAAACAGAGATAAATCTCAATTTGAGCGCAGTGACTTATCTGTGTTTATTCCTCGGCAGCAAGAATGAAAAGAGGAAGATGGCGGGCTTGCGCTCGCGCATGTGACTATGGGAAGGCGCCATATGGGGGTCGGACGTGCGCGAATGTGACTTTTTAGTTTCTCGATAGTAGCGTAGTTTGGACCAAACTAGCAATAATTGGTAGATACATTAATTTATTGTAAATTATGCAATAGTTTACAGCTCTTTACCAAACTCAACATGTATTTCTCTGTTATAACAGATAATAAAAGACAAAACCTAAATTTTGAGGGACTATTAATGACACTGAGGGACATAACCAAAGCCATCAGGACAAACAACACTGCAATTCTTGGTTCAGCTCCATTTTTTTGAGAGACAATTACACATGTGCATGATCCAAGTTACTGGTATTGACTGTATGTTGCCATCTTGTTACATTTGCGAAAAGCAAGTAGTACTCTACATCCAATTCATTTCATGATTATAATCAAATACTACAAAATAGTAATGCATCAATGACGAAAGTAATTTATTGCACTAATTCATCAATTCATCCTACAAACTATATAGATCTTTGAATAAGGGATTGCAATGTATGAGAACTATATCTATAATTAGATAAATTATGTTCTGGCATTGTTCCCTTAAAAGAACTCCCATGTTTGGAGGTTGTGCAACTGACAGTATCAAACACAGAGTTCCATATTCATTAAAGGAGAATTAACCTCTAAATATAAATGTGTTTATATTAAAAGATGCAATCTATTCCTTCTTGCTGCCCTATGTAGTTTTGCATCAAAATATACGAGATGGGTATAAATCAAGATCCTCTCAGCAAAATGTATCGTTTTCTAGCGATACCTGGGGGCTGCCATTTTCTTGATGTGTACATAAAGATATTTTAAATCTGAATGAAAAACTGTCTTTCTTCCTGATACAAAATCCCATTTGAGATTTCAAATATTTAACAGATATATACATACATTCCAAAAACGAAAATGTGTTTTATATTTCTTTGAAAATTACTATTTTGCTAAATATAAATCTATTTTCGTGATACTATGACGTACGCGACGGAGCAAATTAATTCAAATTTATGGATGATAACTTTCCAGAGCGTCAGTCATGTCAATAGTGACAAACTATGCAGTTACCTGCTTTGAGTCAGAATGCACGTTGTATAAATTATGTTCTGCTCTGCCAGGCAAGCCCAAGAAATCGATTTATATTTAGCAACCAAAGAATTTAAGAAGAAATCTATACATTTCAAATTTTAAGGCGCTGTCACATCTTTCCGGGCAAGCCTTGCGTGTGACTTGCGGGGAACAATTTTTGCTACCCGCAGGACCCGCTGATGGCCCTAAACTGACAGTACCTAGCACGTATCTCGCCCGTGCTTGTGCGCACGCAAGTCCGATTTACCCGCAGCCAAATTTTGAGCATGCTCAAAACTTGTTCCGGGGGAGTTGCGGGAGATTGCCCGCATAGGTCCACGCAGAACACTAGTAGGAGACCCGTAGCGGCAGCAAGTCACAGGCTTGATGTACGTAGGTTGCCCGTGGATCTGTGGCTATGCGTCAGAAACGTGTGTCATCGAGCACAGTACGGGTGTTTTACTGGCAAGGAACGGTGTCGATACTGCCAACATCCGTGTAGCTGATCAGCTCTGCGGGTGTGGAGCGAGTTATACAAGCCAATTGCGTGCATGTTGAGGGCCAGTTACTGCCTTCTGCTGGTTAGTTGAGGGTCGGATGCGGCCACGAGGCATCTCTATTTCTTCCACTTCTAGTTCTGTTTCTAGACAACTCTGAGAAATGATGGTTTCTCCATCCATTCGCAACTCGCAGGCAACTCCCACGCAGGTAACACGCAGTTGTGATGCAGAAACGTCGCAGCGCCCGTATGTCGCCCGTAATTAGCACGGATCACTTTCAAACCTCTCACGCGCCACCCACGCGAATCACCCGCAGGTCACACAGACTACACGCAAGTAAAACGTAAGTAGCACGCGTCCAGCAGGTTAGATGCACGCGAAACTTGCAAAAATTCTTGTCTGCCCGCAGAAATTATCCTGCGTGCGGGAAAATCCCTGCACGCCTTAGAACACATGCATACACCTGTTGTGTATTTTCCATCATATATGGGGATTTTTTGCAATGAAGAGAAGCAGTTTAGGACCAAAAATATCTTCTTGACCGGAACGCTTTCCAATGGTTCATGTACAACTCCATATCATCAAGAAAATGGCAGCACTCATGTAAAGTGTTAGCAGACGGTACCATGTGCGAGCATGTCTTGATTTAAACCCTTTTCTGATATTTTATTTCTAAAGTGATACAGGCCAATGATTAAGAATATATTACACCCCTGAATACAAGCACTTTTATATTCTGGGGTTAATTCTCCTTTAAGAGTCGTGCAATGTACTTAATTTGTACTACACCTATCCCATATGACTGGGATAAAATTCTGGAAGAAAATGCAACATTTGATATGAGCATTTAACCTCATAAAATCTTAAAGATATAGGTTTTGAATAGTCACGTACATACATACAGTAAAATTTAAACCATAGCTCACTGCGAGACTTCTAGTCGGAGAGGTGAATTTGACTTTGAATTATAGTAAAATCAGACCAGTCCTGCGATTGTCTACAATTTGGAGCTGATTTTGACCTTTTTTTCCAATTTTAAGGTCTACTTCCAATGTACCAAATGTTTATAGTTTTAGTATTCATATTAGTCGGGTTCACACAAAGGGCTTGTAGTTTCAAAATTTGAAGTTATCTTGCAGTTATCTTGTAGTTTCAGACTGTATGAACAGACTCCTAGTTTCAAATCTTTGTTTACTTTTAGTTCCAGAACCACAAGTGAGCTTGTGGTTAATGCCGAAAACCACAAGCAGCAGGGAGTCCTTGTTGTAGTTATGGACCATGTGGACAGAATTGAGTTTAGCACTCTCGTTGTTAACGATGACCTCTCTGCTCATTTTAAACGATGATCGATGATCGACTTGTAGTCTCAGAACAACGAGCGTCGTTGTTTTGGGCCTGTGTGAACCCTCGTCGTTGTTTCGTTAACTATTTAAGTTTCACTGCATGTAACTTAAAGTTTCAAAACTACAAGTCCCGTATGAACGTAGCTATTATCTTCAAGAACCCAAATTTGTTAATTTGTTTAAATTTCCATTGCCATTTCAATTTAGTTCCAAAATTAGATCAGTCAGATCAAGTCCAGTGGGCTTAACAAATGAAAAACAGCTTTCATACAAATATTCATTTGCCTACAACTACATTTTTCAAACACATTATTACCGTTAATCAGAACCAGACGAAAGGGATCATTTTTCAAGCTGTAATATCTACCACTAACCAGGCAGTAAAATTATCAAGGACAATAACTTAAATGTGATTTTAAAAAAGAGTAACAGACAACCCCAAAGTATAAGGCATCCAACATCATCATCTGTACTGATAGAGGTGCATGCATAATTAATGTTTATTAATAGAAATGTTTCATGGAGAGAATTCTAGAAAATATATGGCAAATATAGAACACAAAGCAAGCACTAGGCATCTGGTACTAATTAAATATTGCTTGAATAGCAAAATGAAGAAAGGTGCTTCATAAAGTTGTGCCTGCAACTTTGCAAATTGTCCAGCATAATCATACTGAAAGGGACAAGAGGTCAAATGGAGATCAAATAACAGCATCATTCACATGCAATTTTAGAACGTGGTAAACTGCCTTAAAAAAAAAAAAAAAAACTGCATCAAAATTAAATGACATGTAGGCATATAGTGCACTTCTTCACATTTTTGTATTTCATAACCTATATAGACAAGTAAGAAAGATTAGAAGTCTATGTTGCATGAAACTACTTTTTCACCTCCACCTGCCAATCATTTACACATAAAATGTTTTATTTTGCCACGACAGGTTTTTTCGTAGATGGCTTACTACATATCTGAACGGGCCTTTAAAAAGAGATACCGAAGATTGACTAATTTTGTATCTGGTTTTTATTCAGTTTACTCATTTACTTGATTTCAATTTTTCTGTCTCTGTGAGCCTTTCGGGACCCCATTTTACATATCGCATTTGACCTCCTAAAATTACTTAGACCATCCATGTCATTCACAAAAGGCTCGTCAGCCCGAATGAAGCTGGTCAAATAGTACAATCTTGAGTATTGTTACTATCCTGGGATGCAATTTGGTGTCCAATGATCATATCAATAATAAGTTATTAAATTGTGAAAACTGTATTGCTTTAGCAAAAGTAGTCAAGTGATAATGTCAGGATTACGTATAGGTAAACACACCCATTGTCCATCTGCACCTGTTTGACAAGGCGTAAAAGAGAGCTTGCAAGGTATTTGTGTAATTAATACATGAATGTTAGATTTCAGCATGGCAGTTACATAGCCCAGATACTTCGCAAGCTCTACTATTATGTCTTGTCAAGTGCAAGTGCAGGTGCAGATGGACAATGGGTTTGCTTACATAATCCTGACAATATCATTTGACTACATTTGAGAAAGCAATACAATTTTCACAATTTAATAACTTATTATTAAAATGATTTTTATAATTTGTTTGTCAATCTGCCATTGTAAGCTTTCAAAAGTAAAAGTAGAGTTTGAAAAGTGCAGCAGATTGTGTGCTTTTGATGCAACATAATGAATCAAATATGAAAGGTTGCAGGCTGTAGCAATACTGCTGTGGACATCTGTATTGGTGACAAACTGTGCAAGCTGCACTGCAGACTTGCACATCACATGAAACATGCTAATAATGCAAAGACATTATGTTTGCATTCAAATATCTTCAAATGCTTTTTGTTAGTGTAGTACTTCATGGAACAGAACCTTTTTAATATTAATTACTGGATAATGAATATGATCAACAAAAGAACAGTTTTCTCTTTCTATGTAAAAAATGTCCCAAGTTATTTGGAGAACATATCTTAAATTGAATTGCACTATACAAAATACAAAAAACATTAAAAACATTACTGTTATTAAAAAAACATTGTTCTTATAGTTATTATCAACATTATTTTGTTCCTATTGTCATAATGGGTGGGGCATTTCAGAAATTAAAAACTTACAAGTATTCATTCATTTGAATAATTATTTTCAATAGTCAACTAAATATTTGAACTGTTAAATCAGATAGTACTTGATATTAACTATGCAAATTTGTGCTGTGCTCAGAGCTGCTTTCTGATAAGCAACTGATTCCCCACAAGGAATTACTAAATATATATCTCATGATCTTAAAAGGGCAAACCAACCTTGATAATAAGATGATTTGTATAAAAGCAGAAAAATAAGAAAAACAGGATGGTGAAAGTTTGAAAAAAATCGGACAAGGAATAAGAAAGTTATGGATGTTTGAAAAATGAGATCACTACATCTATGCAAATCTCAAATTGGCAATTTGGTTAGTCGATTGTGACATAAATGCGGACAAATCTCCCGTTTGTCGTACACAAAAATATGATTAATTTGCAGTTTTCTCCTAAGCTCCTTTACCCTCGGGGCAGTATTCAAACTATATTGGAGATAGCATATTGTTATGGATCCTCGTGAAAGAACAAGATGAATGCGACTGCATCTCCTACATTGTACATGTATATGCCTCCTCCTAAATTCAGATGATGGCTCGAAGTGTTCTTGAAATATTGTGATAACCAGAATAAAAAACCTCTAATTATATGGCATTTGACCTTACACCTTAAAAACCCAAAGTCACTTTATCTCCTAGTCATGAATACAAAATAGTTGAGATATGGTGATAACAAAGGTAAAAAAAACATTAATTTCACATACACCTGTATAATAACCTCTCACTATGGTGATGCATACTAGTTCAGAGCTGCCAACATTTGATTTCTCAAATCGGAGATTTACGCGAGCGCAGCGAGCCGTTTTAACCGAGTGAGCGAAACGAGCGAGGTCTTGCGGGTGGGGTCCAGGGGCCCACCTTAGGGCCCCTGGCGGGGGTGCAGGGGCAGCCCCCCTGGAAGGTCCTGGTTCTAAGCCACCTTGACTTCCTTTTAGAACACTATTTAAAAAAAACATTGAAATATTTTTAGAGCAAATTTGGGTATGAATTATTTGTGTTTTTTAAGAGTAATATGACTGTATTTTGGCGAGGGTTAATTTTCCCAAATCTCTGAGTTGATGTGGGACGCAAATTTAACATCTCGCAAAAATAACACAAATTAATGAAGACTGCACTAATTTGCGTGGCGAAAAAGTAAAGCCTACGATCAAGAACGGGCCGCCTCGTTGAGAGCACCAGACCTACCTCCGATCGCAATAATAACGAAAGCCAAGGCATGCTATAGTACTAGCACTTAATATGTACATATGTACAACAGAAATCCAATAAATAATCATATTAAATGAAATAATATAAATGTCCTCTACTGGAGGATGAATTGAAGCATGAGATTTTAGCTCTGAGCTAGAATAAAAGTGAAATTCAAGCCAATTTTTGAAGTGTCTAACCAACTTCTACGTAGTAGAATTTATGTACATATTAAGTGCTAGTACAATTGCACGCAATGAATAAGCAGAGGTAAAAAATGAGGCTTTCATTACTGCGATCTGAAGTAGGTCCGGTGTCCTCGACGAAGACGTCCGCACTCCGGCTGCACCTTCTTGCGGGCTCAATCTTAGGCCTATATAGGGCAGTCATCAAAGTACTTTTGTACAGCACGCACTGCACATTGCCATTTTTTCTCCAAAATTTCTTTAGACCCTGGATCCCGTTTCTCAGATTTTTTTTTCTCAAACATATTTTCGAAAGTTGAGTTGTAAGAAAACAGTTATTTGTACACTAAACATCAACAAAAATACAATTCTACATAATTCACATTAAAACATCAAAATCCGGGAGATTTTTACTAGAGTCGGGAGATCGGGAGATAACGACATTTTCCGGGAGCCTCCCGCAGGATCCGGGAGAGTTGGCAGCTCTGACTAGTTCCAAGTTTGAAGTTCATACCTCAAATGGTTCTTGAGTTATCACGAGAACGATGCTAACACCTGAAATTTCAGAAATTGGCCTCTGTGACCTTTGACCTTTGACTTACGTACCCCAAAATCTAATCAGATCGTCTTACTAGAAGTTCATACCCAATGTGGCTCTTGAGTTATCGCGAGAACGAGAAAACGGGATGGACGGACAACCTGAAAACATAATGCCTCCGGCACGTTCGGTGGGCGGAGGCATAAAAAGATCCTGAGTATAAATGCATTTTGAACTAGATGAATCTTCGACCGCGCGCAGTCGGAATTTAAGCCTCCGCCATCACCAGATTGGAAATATATGGCATGTACCGGTACACACTAAAAAGGATTGGTCCAACAAAATTACAAATCTTTTCACTTAAAAAGCACAGGAGACAGAAAATTTATTTCCTTTCATTTTCAAATAACAAACTTACCATTGATGACTTACAATCATCAAATACACCAAGGAAATAGATATTTTATAGCAAATAGACCACTGTCTGCTTGAAATTTCTAAAATAGGTAGGCCTATTTTTTATGTATATAAATGACCTCTATGACCTTTGAACTTTGACCTTGAGACCCTAAAATCTAATCAGTTCATCGTCCCTCGCATATGCATACATGGGCCAAGTTAGAGGTTGATCTGTCAAACAGTTCTTCAGTTATCACAAGAACGAACCATTTTTATGTATATATTGACCTCTATGACCTTTGACCTTTGACC